>CAWUFW010000643.1:1595000-2795000 GCA_963921515.1 Calotriton arnoldi | reverse complement strand
AATAGAGACAATAGAATTGCAATTTGTGAATGGGAGTAGACTTACTTTTTTATGGGTGGGTGATGTATCTCCCTGTGCCCTGCCATAGCCCTCCCTTAACCCCTTCCTGCTATTCCACAAACCCTTCCCCTTTAGTTATACATATTTCCAATTTTCCAGCCACTTGCGCTGTCCTTCACACATTTAGATCAAGCACAAAAAAGTTGATGGGAGGAATGCATGCAATTTGTTTAACCACTGGCAATTGCTTGGGGTAGCTTTCCAACCCATCATTCTTTTGCCCACCATGCTACCTCAGATTAGACCCAATCAAATGCAAATCAGCCTTCGTCCTTCTCCAGTAGGAACAGTCCATCCCTAACCAAGCCAGGTCCTCTTTGAACCGGAACACATGCAACCCAAGACTGGTTTTGGCCTGACTGGACCTCTACAGTCGAGTGTGACTTGGTTCCAGTGGCACAGTGAACAAGGGACCCATGTCTAGGTATACCCATGGCCACTTAATGGAATTACATAAAACACACATTAACTACTACAATGTAAACTTATGAGTGCAGAAACTTCACAGTTGTGGCAGAGAATATACACATAGAAAAAGATAGGACTGGTGGAGGCATAGACCTATGCACATAGTTTGTGAATACCATTTGTGGTACGTTTGCAGTAATATTGTAGTACTACAAAATGTAAGTGCAGTAGCTGAGTAGGCCCCCTATAGTTTAAATTACCCATTATTAGACAAGGTTACTTAATGATTAAAGGATTATTTTAAGAATGCTTCATGGTATTTACAAGCAGTGCTCAACAGAAGAAAGGATTGGCCACCTTCTCTACAAACCATAACTATTGAATACAGACAGGACCCATTCTTTTTAAGTTAGAGAGTGAAATGGAGAATAACTAAAAGAGAGGTGTGAGAAATTCATTTAAGTGCAGAGCAGAGAATGCTCAGCATCTGAACTTTAACGGAAGCTATCTCGGCTAGGCCACAGACTGATTCAGAGCACAACCTGTAGGGATTCATGGGAAACAGTGAAATTGAAATTGCAACACTCTCCAAGAGCATCAAAGCAAACAGGGATGAGACCCACCATCTGTATGCATCAGGTGCTGAACATGCTGAGCCATCTCTCCAGCCAGCAAAATGATGATATCCCATGCTAGACAAACATAACAACAAAGGCCTGCTGCCTCCATGTATCAACACAGCTACCTGAAAAAGCTTTGGTAAAGCCAATAGCTTTGGTATTTTGCTAGGCGTCATGTTTGGTAATAGTTTGGAGGCTCTCTGTATATTGTCCTCAGCTATCCCAGAAAGAAAATCCTATAATGAATCAATCACTTGGGAAATAACAGTATAAAAGAAGGGAGCAGGCAGTAGGGCCCCTTTGGTGAGCAGACTGCATTAACAGAGTTAAACTGTACCCTCAAAGAAGAGTAATATTGAAAGGATTCTGGAGATTAAGTTTGCATTGTAAGTGGTAAACATAAAAGGTATGCACAGCAGAAAATGCACATTAAATACTTTTGACAAAGGCCAATATTTTTTTGCATCTTCAGAAAAGACTAGGGGGGTGATTACGATGTTGAGCGGAAAGCTTCCGCCCGACACCGACTCGGAATCGGGACCGACCAACTTGCGGTCGGCAGTTCCGACCATTGGATTACGATGTGACCGAACAGTCGGAGTCCCATTGTTCCCTATGGGAGCTCAGGTTCTGCCGACAACCGGCCGTAACACAGGCTCCTATGGGTAAATGGGGTGTTTGCAGAAAACCATGCACCCTGTTGCAGACACCCCATGGTGCCTGCCACACAGTGCAAGGTTCTACAGGGAGGTTCCTTGGGTACCCCCTCGGCCATCAACCGTAGGCCGCAGGGCTAAGAGGGCCCTGCCAGGGGCCCCCAAAGTCACTTTCCGACTGCCTTTCCGTGTCGGACAGGCCGAAGCAGAAAGAGTGTTGGAAATCAACATCGTAATCCCGAGGACGGAAACGCAGTCCATAGAGGTGTACGATGCGGTTCCGGCTGACACGGATACTCCGAGAGTCGATCCGAACCGATTTGGAATGACCATGCGGTTTACGTTCCGACCTCGAACATCTTAATCGGGCGGTCGGAAGGTAAACCGACCAAATCGGTCGGAAGGGCTCCAACGCGGTCGAGGAGATTCCGACTGTCAGGAGGAGGCTTTCCACTGGACATCATAATTGGCCCATATATGTGTGCATTCCTTCACTTTTTAAACAATAAAGGCTATAATCTGACACATTAAAATAACAGCAAAGTGAAATAGCACTGTGCCTTAATGAGACTTTGTTTTTCAAACAGCCAAACTACCTACACAAAAAATTCATAAATCAGCAATTAAAATGTCTTGGTATCTGCAAAGAAAATACATCAAGAGCTAGCTCACACTGAGAATCAAGCTATATGTCTCATTTGCAGTGTAACAACTGGATAATTTATAACTCCAAAACCTAATGAGAACAAAAATGGGACAATGTAATTATGCTCAAGGTCAAAAATACTATGACCAATCCAGCACATCCAAGCAAGGAAAAACATTAAAGCCAAGGGATGAAGATGGTTGGCCCAAAGCCCACTATCTTTCAGTATATGTTTGAAGAATTGATAACATGAGAATTGATAAAATTAGCAGCAATAGCAACAGCACCAAAAGGTGATGGACCTGGAACCTGGCCCGACCTCATGTGAGGAGTTCCAACATGCCTTTGTTACTGCACAAAAGCACAACAGTGGAAATGCTCTTTCCAGACTGAACGAGGAACAATCATGGGGACTTTCTAAAGAAGGCTGCAACTTCTGTTATCACAAAAAGCTCCATGCTATTGTGGATGTTTTTTTGTGTGTGCGGCGCGCCTCATTGTGTTTTTTTAGTGATCATGAGTTTTATCTGTTTTATCTTATGTTGCCCATTTACTTGTAACCATTGACACTGGGGACGTTCCTGTTTTATTTTCTCATTTATCACTTTTTTTACCTTTTGTTTGGTTCTTGCTCTTCACACCATTGCCTTCATTTTTGTAGAAAAGCCTCTGTGCCAGTCCCTTCTCGCTTTCTTCACCTACCATCTTACCTTCTCACAGCATATTTTAGAGGGGTCATTTTCCCTTGGACACACTGTAATGTTCCATCTCTACTCACTTTTGCCAACTGCCCACTTCCTATGTAGGCACTGGCACCAAAGGCAAGCCCATCTGTCCCTTCCACGTGGCTGCCAGGATATGCTTTCACTTCCACCTTTCTTCTACAAGTATTTCCAGGTAGTATTTCCTACCCTCCTTCAGTGTTGCAGTCATTTCATTCTAATCCTGTTCATTTCTCTAATACTGTCTTCTCACATTGCTGATTTAGGTATTGGGGCCTGTAATTGGATGCCATTTCTTGCATCTTACATTACTCACGGCCATAACTCGTAGCCCACTTACAATGGTAGTTTGAATTCTCTATTGAATTCAGCTGCTATTAATTATCACCATACCTGGAAGGCCACCCTTTCTCAATGTTCACTCACTACCAGCACAGCAAAGAGCTTTTTAAACTTCTACTCAGTCATTCATAGGATTTTCTGTTTCCTAATGAGTCTTGGGTAAATTATCTCTCTGTCCCAGACTTGGCTTTGGCCATTCTTGCAGGTTATAAGATTATTTTTCACATTATTTTCACAATCATGCTGGAGTCTCTACAGGTGCGCGGTAGCCATTATGCTTCAGGAACATATTAGTTTTAAGCTCTTGACTGGCTCAAATGTTTACTCTGCTTTGCTATTCCATTGTTTCACCCAAGTGTTTTATCCTGTTTTTGATTATATAGTGCCCTCCCTTCTCTAGTTTCAAATCTTCAATAATGCTTTTGAATTTAGCAGCTCAAATGTTAACCAATTACCCCAATTATATTGTCTTATTAGATTTTAACATTCATATCAATAACTGCCATGATTCCATATCTCAACCTTTCGTTCAGACCATGAACTCCTTTGGGGTATTCCAACATATTGATAGGCCACCAATGTTAAAGGTATTTGATCATCTTTGGTCCTCTAATTTATCTATGTCAGTCGCTCAGTCACTGTCTGTTCCTTGGAAAGACCATCTGTTGACTTAATTCACATTTGAATCTGAGCGCCAATGTCCCAGTCAAGACTATTTTCCTCTACTCGCTATTGTGACAGGAAGCATGGTAACCTTTCCTCAATTAACTCTGCTCTGCAACCTCTCACTGAACTTGTACCAGGTATACAGTTTAGTGTCTGAAGTTGTATTCTTTGTCAACTCTTCCTTGCAAGAAATTTGTAATGTTGAAGACCCTCTGAAATTTAAGAGAACCTCTTCAGATAAGCGATCAAACAAATGCTTCTCTGACTCTTTAAGGCAGCTCAGACTTTCATAGACACCCAAAGAGAAAATGGTGGAATTCCTATTTAGAAGCCGAATTTTTAGCACATAAGCAGGTAGCCCGTATGAACAAAAATGAATTTAAAAAGCCCAATCTGAATTCCTTTGTAACCCTATTCTCAATGCAGGCAATCCCTCGAGAGTTAACACCCTAAATACCTTTTTAAGACCCACATGTTCTGCATGTATTTAACAATTTTCTGAAATGTTCTGTGATGAGCTTGTGTCTTTCTCCTCTGAAAAAATACAGCTAATCTATGCTACTACCAAGAATATGCAATCCAAGTCTCTTTCATCCAGGCCTTTGACTCATCCGGTTCATGAAGCTGTTTCACTCTTATTGGGCTTGATATTGTCTCTTTATTGGCCAAACTAGTTAAATCAGGATCCCCTGATGATCTGTGTCCTGTGTCTTTTTCCACTCAATTTTCTTGACCATCAGTTCCCTTATTGTTTCAATCATCAATCTCTCTTGTCTCTCAGGCCCTATCCCTAATGAATGGACATCTGGAGTTGTTACTCGTCTTCTAAAAAAAGATTAGCTTGGTAGCGCCAAGCTGGAGAACTATCGGCCTATTACTCTATTGCCGTACCTAGGAAAGCTAGTTGAACATGTGATAGACAATTATTTAGAATCTAACAACTGCTTAGATATCTGACAGCTGGTATTTTGTCCAGGTAAGGGTACTGAAACTGCATTAACATTGATCCTTGATGAATTGAGGACAATTTGTGATTAAGGTGACTCTGCAACCCTCATAGTCCTGGATCTATGGATGATTTTTGATTCAGGCGGCCATGGCACTCTTTTATAATGCCTTGGACAGATTTGTATAAAGGGTACTGTGATTGACTGGTTCTCTTAATTTTTGAACAATTGTTCTAAGTCAGTTGCCTTTGGCCCATTTCGCTCTGTACGTTTGGAACCTCTATGGCTCCTTAGTATCTCCAATGCTTTTTAATATTTATACAGGCCTTTGAACTTTATAATTTAATCCTATTGATGTACAGCAATTTTATATATTTAAATGAAACACAAGGAGACATCCGCTTTGACTATGCTGCCCCCTCTTCAGCTATTTTTTTATTACTAGCCTGCAAAATGTTCAGAAGTAGATGTCTTGCGATTGTCTCATGCTTAACACAAATAAAACAAAATCTGCTCTGCAACAGCCATCTTTATCGCTGGTATTCTTCTCTTTGGCCTAAATAGTTGAGGATCCACTATGGTCAGCTAAAGTTAAGTATCTAGAGTGAAAATTGATCAGCAACTTACTCTTTCAGCCCAAATGAATGTTGTCTCTTCTACCTGCTTCTTTGTCTCAACATTTTTTTTGTTCCTTTTATTACTTCTGAATTTTAGGTCCAATTAGTTGTGGCTTTCATTCTCTGCAGGCTATATGACTACAATATTCTGTAAGTAGGTTTGCCGAATTCGGCTCTAGTTCAATTAATACAGATTTTTTTCTTTATGTCTTGTGTTTAAACTGTGCAAATTTGACCATGTTAGTTCATCAAAGAATAGGCTCTACTAGCTGCCAATAAAACAGTGTAAAATCTTCAAAAATCTCTGCACCACGCCCAAGATTTTCTATTTAGCCAGGAAATCCCTTCTTCCTCTTTCTTGCCCTGGTATTCTTTGGCCAGAGCACTTTGCTCGTGATCTCGCTTGATCTCTTGATCTCAGTCCCTCATGTCAAACTTTCTCACCTGGTTGCCCTGTTTGTATTTTCTGTGACCAAGATTTGTGGAATTCTCCTCCCTTCCCATCCACCTAAGAATGGCTGTTGCTCATTTGCTTTTCAGGAAGGCCCCCAAATCTTTTCTCTTTGTAACTCTGATCTCTTTTCTGGTAAGATTAGTTGTTCCTTACTGCCTAGGTGACCTATCTTGAGTGTTAGTTCTCTCTACAAGTAATTCATACATTCATTCATTCATTTATTTATGATTCATTGTTTTATTCATGCTTCAAACAGCACCCAACGTGCATGCTCCAATAAACACCCTTGAGTGTACTACCTGAGCTTCACACACCCAGAAGAGGAGGAGAGGATAGTGACTTTGCCTGATGCAACGTGCTTAAGCACCCTCTAGAGCAAGGGTACAGAGCCCTGGGAGAAACATGAGGCACAGTTTCTCCTAAGTCTTGAAAGGAACACATGAGCAAAGATCCAGCAGAAACATATACTTGCCGTCAAGCAGCCTGATGAACACAGGGACCCATCTATAGATGGAGGTAGAAAAATATGAAGTAGAAGGGTTTTGATCCCTGAGTGGGGGAGGCTTAAAAATTAAATATTTTTCCTGAGATCCTAAGGGAAGATCTTTATTTTCTGGGATTGACTGTTTCCAGTGTGGGACTCACAGAGTAAAGAATGTAATGAGGAAGCCAAATGAGATAGAGATGAGCTCCTCGAAATATCATTAGATTTAACTTGCATGATCTGGTGCTGAACATCCTACACATATCACATTTGTGCTAGGTGTTTACAGTGCTCTTACACCCGATATACCTCTAATGCTGAGGAAAACCGTATGCCAGCAGTCTTGTGCCCATTTTTCTTGTTATTGCATGGTTGTACATGTTGTGTGCTTGCTGTTACCTAATCACACAAGAAAGGGAGAGAAGGAAAGGCCCTACCTCATCCTCCTCAAACAAGCACGTTCCAACACACAAAAGAGGTAGAGCCAACAGTCAGTCACAATGGACTAACGACTGTTTATCTGCAAACGCACAGGGAGCACACACACCTTGTAAATACTGCCCTCACCCACAACAAGTTGTGGCATGCTTCATCATAGGGCTTGCTCAAACGTCTCCGCGCACACCAACGCAGGAGACGGAGCAAAAGGAGGGAGACAATAACAAACACAAATCTAGAGGAAAAGAGTAAGGATCCTAAAAAGAGTGCAGAAGAAATGAGAGTTAAAAGCTGGCTACAGGATACCTCTGACAATACTTTATTCATAGGTTCCTTAGTCAGATGTAAAACAGGATACTCAATATGAGTCCCACGGATGGTGGTGAAAGAGGAACTTAAGACCTCCTCGCCCCTCCGTACTGCATGGTGGTCAACATGTTTCTGCCGTGAAGGTCAATAATTCGGCATTCATCAGGACACAGATCCCTATGCAACTTTTCCTAAAAACAGGTCTCCTCAACAAAGGAAGAACGTTCCTAAATACTTCACCTGTAAGTCTGGAGCATAAGAAAATTGTACTCTTCTGAAATAGAAAGGAGAGAGTACCATTAGTTGAATGCCAGAATTAAAAACGATTTTGATTAAATATTAGACGAAAAACAAGAGGGAAGGTATGGTGTTCAGAGTGCTTAGCAATACGCAACCATACTAATAGGTGCGTAAAACACGTGAGACTAGTGTTTCTATAAAACTAGCCTATAAGGGTGGGTAAACAGTGTCCCTACCGGTCACTTACTGTGAAATATCTATCAGTAGTGCCAGTCTCTGGATTAAAACCGTGCAGGACGGTGAAAAATGCACGAAAAACAAAAGAACACTTCCTATAGTAGAAAGAGTGTCAGGGCGAACATGGCCCCGGCACGTACTCTTAAAAATAACAGTACTTTAGCTGTGATCACAACCAGATAAACAGTACAAGCCAACCCAGCCACTCTTACCGAGTTTATTTTTAGAACACACTAGAACACACTAGAACTGGCATCGATTAGAGGGCGACCCCCTATGGTCACACTCTGAAAGAAATAATGTAACAGTACATCAGAGAATACAAAGGAAAGAAAACTTAGAAAGCGCCCCGCGTATGACTAATGTATATACATCCAAATGGAATAGAGGAACCAATCCCCAGATATTAAGTGCGATAAATGTCAGGTCTGAATATAAAAGTGCGTATAATGGAACATCGCAGCACTATACGGTGTGCAAGAGCCACAACACGCCTGACTGCCCATTTTTTGGAAAAAGGTCACACCACTGACGAATTATTTTGGACTGTTTTGGATAAACCATATATACCTGCTAATTCGAGGAACTCTACCCATACTCTCTTTTTAAGAGAGCAAAAATGGGTGTACAGGTTGAAAAGTAATATCACAGGTCTGAACGATGAGATCCCATGGTCCTCACTGTAAATGGGACTATGATCTGATTTTTGGACTCACATTTTTGATAACATCTATATTTGATAGGAAATACCCATATGAGTCACTTGGGTTAGACATATATACCAATGTCAAGTGCTTTCATATATGTAGTTGACTTCCTGTGAGTCATTCTATGTTTCATTGCTTGTAATGGCCTTAATCTGTTTGTATTATGAGAGAACTGTTGTTTTAAAAAAAAAAATCTTTTTTTTTTTCATTTATTCACCGTATGTACGGGTGTATATGAATTGTTCTTCTATTTTTGGTTTTTATCATTTAAATACTGATAAATAGCTACAAGGACTTACCAATTCCTCGTTTTTTCTACTATTTTTATTAGAGGTATATCGGCCCTCTTTTTATCTCCTGCTACACATTCATGCCGGTTATTTTCACCGCTGAGCCGCCATGATTGGTTACTTTTGAGAGGCCGATCTCCTCTAAACAGCAGTCTAGTGTTACTGGGTGGAATTGGTTATGTCACGTCCCACGTGACAGTGACGTCGCTACGTCTGCGCCGGGGAAATTCCTCTTCTTTTAAAACCGGCATTCAGGTCTCAGGTCTGGTACCTTCGCGGCATCCAGATTAGACCGACTGGGTTTGTGGCGCATCCCCGAGGAAGTAGTACATTTTTTTGTGATACCGCTGCACTATTTGACTGGCAGCGAGACCACTGTCCCTTCACGATCTGCTTTTTACTGCTTGTATTATATTGTTACGATACCGGAGTGGCTGTGTTTTTTCGTTTGCCTCTCACTACGGGTGTGGATTGCATTCGTCCCATAGATTTATCGTATCAAGCAGCATGTTAGAGTGATTTGAGTCTTGACTCTTTTCTCTTTTATATTCAGACCTGACATTTATCGCACTTAATATCTGGGGATTGGTTCCTCTATTCCATTTGGATGTATATACATTAGTCCTATGCGGGCGCTTTCTAAGTTTTCTTTCCTTTGTATTCTCTGATGTACTGTTACATTATTTCTTTCAGAGTGTGACCATAGGGGTCGCCCTCTAATCGATGCCAGTTCTAGTGTGTTCTAAAAATAAACTCGGTAAGAGTGGCTGGGTTGGCTTGTACTGTTTATCTGGTTGTGATCACAGCTAAAGTACTGTTATTTTTAAGAGTACGTGCCGGGGCCATCTTCGTCCTGACACTCTTTCTACTATCGGAAGTGTTCTTTTGTTTTTCATGCATTTTTCACCCTCCTGCACGGTTTTAATCCAGAGACTGGCACTACTGATAGATATTTCACAGTAAGTGACCGGTAGGGACACTGTTTACCCACCCTTATAGGCTGGTTTTATAGAAACACTAGTCTCACGTGTTTTACGCACCTATTAGTATGGTTGCATATTGCTAAGCACTCTTAACACCATACCTTCCCTCTTGTTTTTCGTCTAATATTTAATCAAAATCGTTTTTAATTCTGGCAATCAACTAATGGTACTCTCTCCTTTCTATTTCAGAAGAGTACGATTTTCTTATGCTCCAGACTTACAGGTGGAGTATTTAGGAACGTTCTTCCTTTGTTGAGGAGACCTGTTTTTAGGAAAAGTTACATAGGGATCTGTGTCCTGATGAATGCCGAATTATTGACCTTCACGGCAGAAACATGTTGACCACCATGCAGTACGGAGGGGTGAGGAGGTCTTAAGTTCCTCTTTCACCACCATCCGTGGGACTCATATTGAGTATCCTGTTTTACATCTGACTAAGGAACCTATGAATAAAGTATTGTCAGAGGTATCCTGTAGCCAGCTTTTTAACTCTCATTTCTTCTGCACTCTTTTTAGGATCCTTACTCTTTTCCTCTAGATTTGTGTTTGTTATTGTCTCCCTCCCTTTTGCTCCGTCTCCTGCGTTGGTGTGCGCGGAGACGTTTGTAGCAAGCCCTATGATGAAGCATGCCACAACTTGTTGTGGGTGAGGGCAGTATTTACAAGGTGTGTGTGCTCCCTGTGCGTTTGCAGATAAACAGTCGTTAGTCCATTGTGACTGACTGTTGGCTCTACCTCTTTTGTGTGTTGGAACGTGCTTGTTTGAGGAGGATGAGGTAGGGCCTTTCCTTCTCTCCCTTTCTTGTGTGATTACGTATATAGCACTGGCCGCTGAGCCATTGGGTTGTTTTTAAAGACTCTTTTACACCCAGTCTGGTGGGTGTCTTTTGTTGGAGTGTTTGGGTGGTTCTTGAGCGAATTAATTGAACACCTCAGTTTTTTACACAATGGCATTGGACCAGGGCTTAGCCTTTGATGAAGAGGCTGTCCGAGACATATTGGCTGGCCCTTCACTTTGGGTGAGACCAATGTCAATCAGGTCCTCGCCAAGGGGAAGGGTGGGACACTCTGATTGAACTTAGGAAAACACATGTTAAAACCATTATGCATGGAGCTATCCTTACAGAATACTTGAGAGCTAATGCTGCTCCAAGAGGCCTATTGGTTACCAATGAGCCCCTGATCTTTCTGGAAGATCCTTCTTTCAGAAAAGACTGGGCACTCATAGCATGGAAGTGTACCAGAGATTGGCTGGTTTTGATCATCACTACAGCCAAGAGAATAGCAGATACACTGCTCATTAAAATACAGAGTAGCGAGCAGGGACTAAAAGCCAGTATTGTACTGGCCACTTATAAAAAGAAACTGGAGGAAACTAATGTGGAGATAGGAGAGTACAAGGACTACCTATTACAATCTAAGGTGACTAAACTCCAGAAGGACTTGAAAAAGTTCAGTAAGGAGAGAGTATATCCATATACCACAGATGAATATGTAGAGAAGAAAATTGAAGAGGCCAAGAAAGTTTTGCAACAAGGGAATCGTAGAAGTTCGGATTCCATGAGCTCCAATAGTGACAGTAGTGACTTGGAAAGTCGCCCTAGGAGAAGGGGAGAGGCCGTGGTCGAGTGCAATTCCATAATCAAGGTTATAATTACAACCCTATGTATCAGAACTTCCATGGACAGGGTTTTGGCTAGCCTCAGATGTACCAACCATACCCACCGTTACAGGGCCATGGTAATAATCAGAATTACACGCAGAATCAGGGACCTCTTTTTAGACAGAAGCAGGGCCCGAGGAAGGGGCAAACAACGAGGAAATCTGGGTGTTCAATGGGAAGACCTCAATCAGAGAATCACCAGGACTATGGCCCAAGGCCCTTTACCGAGCACGAGTCGGGAAACAGTTTAGTGATCAACTTAACGGATATCCCCCTCACATCAGCTCAAGAGACTCTCCTTAACAAAGGCTTGGGTTTTGTCCCGACAAATGACTTGGATCTGTTCAAACTCCGACAAGAACTGTCGGATTTTTTCAGATCAGTACGTCTTAAAGTTTTCTTTGAAGGCCGGGAGGACACATTTAGTGCAAAAGGGGACACTAACTTTTGCCCAAAGTCTACATTCACACCACAGGGCAGCACCTTCCCCCCGGAAGTGATTAGATTTGAAAGGGCAGTCATCCATGACATTGAAGCACTGGGGCATCAAAACACAGATCCCTTTAGGAATCTTACAAGAGATGAGAAAAAGGCACTTGAGGAACTTAAGAACAACCACCAATTGGTTATTAAACCGGCGGATAAGGGTGGTGCCATAGTCATTCAGACTAGGGAGGCTTATGATCAAGAATGTCGGAGACTTCTAATTGACGACAGAAACTATAGGGTTCTACCAGCTGATCCCACAGCTGAGCTGGAAAAGGAGATTAGTACCATCATTGAGGAAGCACTTGCCAATGATTGGATATCAGGACATGAAGCGAAGTTTTTACAACAGAAAAATCCAGTCACACCAGCCTTCTATACTCTACTTAAGGTGCATAAAATTACTAGACCTCCACCAGGTAGACCCATTGTGGCCGGGATAGGTTCTATTTTAGAACCATTATCACGATTTTGTGATTTTTATCTTAAGCCACTGGTGCAAAATAGAAGATCCTACCTCAAAGACACCACAGAGGTTCTTGTCCTCTTGAGTGACATGGACTTTGACCCAAGTAAGGAGTTTTTGGTGGGACTGGACATCGAGTCCTTGTATACGAATATTCCCCAGCTGGAGACACTACGGGTCATAGAAGAACTACTTTTGAGATAGATTGGCCATACCAGACCCCCAGAGCATTAATCCTACATCTGGCAGAGTTGGCACTTACAAAAACTTTTTTGAGTACATGGGTACATTTGACTTACAGACCCATGGTACCTCTATGGGGAGTGCATTTGCACCTAGTCTGGCGGGCCTGTATGTAGCCTGGTTTGAGCAGAAACACATCTTTGATGTAAACAACCCATGGATGAGCAACATCCGTATTTGGAAACGGTTCATTGATGATGTGCTGTTAGTCTGGAAAGGAAATGAGGAATCTATCAAGGAATTTTTATTGTGGCTTAATAGTCGCAATCAGTTCCTTTATTTCACCAGTACCATCACCCGGGAGGAACTTCCCTTCTTGGACCTGGTAATTTTTCCACAGGATGGTAGAATCTCCACAAAGGTGTATCACAAACCCACTGACAGGAACAGTCTTCTGCAATTTGGAAGTTTCCATCCAAAATCACTGAGAGAAAATCTTCTGGTGGGACAATTCTTGCGTCTCCGCAGGAATTGTTCCGATCCTGCTGATTTCAAAACAGAGGCAGGGGCCCTCTCCAACAGACTAAAGGACAGGGGCTACCCGAGACGAGTGGTCAACAAGGCCAGAAAGAGAGCATGGAATAGTTGCAGGGAAGGTTTACTTGAGAAAATAGAGAGACCGCAGAATAAGAATACCATCTGCGTCACCACCTTCAATACTTCCTCCACTGCTGTTAAAAGGGTCATTTTGAAACATTGGCGCATTCTTAACACCAGCGGTTTGACCCTTGAAAAACCTTTGTTCTCCTTTAGGAGAGGAACCAGTCTGAGAGACCACTTAGTGCACTCAAGGATACAACAGAACCCACGGGTTGTACCCCGAAGCATCACGGGTTTACCACAGATTGTGGGACATACACGGTGTGGGTCATGTGATATCTGCAAATTGACCATCAACAGCAAGCATGTAGACGTGGGACTAGAGTACCCCTGGGAACAAAGGGTGCACACTAATTGCAATTCAAGTAATGTCATTTACCTAATTAAGTGCCCTTGTAACTTAATGTATATAGGCATGACCTGCAGAAAAGTAAAAGTGCGTATAATGGAACATCGCAGCACTATACGGTGTGCAAGAGCCACAACAAGCCTGACTGCCCATTTTTTGGAAAAAGGTCACACCGCTGACGAATTATTCTGGACTGTTTTGGATAAACCATATATACCTGCTAATTCGAGGAACTCCTACCCATACTCTCTTTTAAGAGAGCAAAAATGGGTGTACAGGTTGAAAAGTAAAATCACAGGTCTGAACGATGAGATCCCATGGTCCTCACTGTAAATGGGACTATGATCTGATTTTTGGACTCACATTTTTGATAACATCTATATTTGATAGGAAATACCCATATGAGTCACTTGGGTTAGACATATATACCAATGTCAAGTGCTTTCATATATGTAGTTGACTTCCCTGTGAGTCATTCTATGTTTCATTGCTTGTAATGGCCTTAATCTGTTTGTATTATGAGAGAACTGTTGTTTTAAAAAAAAAAAAAAAATCTAAATTTTTTTTCCATTTATTCACCGTATGTACGGGTGTATATGAATTGTTCTTCTATTTTTGGTTTTTATCATTTAAATACTGATAAATAGCTACAAGGACTTACCAATTCCTCGTTTTCTACTATTTTTATTAGAGGTATATCGGCCCTCTTTTATCTCCTGCTACACATTCATGCCGGTTATTTTCACCGCTGAGCCGCCATGATCGGTTACTTTTGAGAGGCCGATCTCCTCTAAACAGCAGTCTAGTGTTACCGGGTGGAATTGGTTATGTCACGTCCCACATGACAGTGACGTCGCTACGTCCGCGCCGGGGAAATTCCTCTTCTTTTAAAACCGGCATTCGGGTCTCAGGTCTGGTACCTTCGGGCATCCAGATTAGACCGACTGGGTTTGTGGCGCATCCCCGAGGAAGTAGTACGTTTTTTGTGGTATCCGCTGCATTATTTGACTGGCAGCGAGACCACTGTCCCTTCACGATCTGCTTTTACTGCTTGTATTATATTGTTACGATACCGGAGTGGCTGTGTTTTTCGTTTGCCTCTCACTACGGGTGTGGATTGCATTCGTCCCATAGATTTATCGTATCAAGCAGCATGTTAGAGTGATTTGACTCTTGACTCTTTTCTCTTTTATATTCAGACCTGACATTTATCGCACTTAATATCTGGCGATTGGTTCCTCTATTCTATTTGGATGTATATACATTAGTCCTATGCGGGGCGCTTTCTAAGTTTTCTTTCCTTTGTATTCTCTGATGTACTGTTACATTATTTCTTTCAGAGTGTGACCATAGGGGGTCGCCCTCTAATCGATGCCAGTTCTAGTGTGTTCTAAAAATAAACTCGGTAAGAGTGGCTGGGTTGGCTTGTACTGTTTATCTGGTTGTGATCACAGCTAAAGTACTGTTATTTTTAAGAGTACGTGCCGGGGCCATCTTCGCCCTGACACTCTTTCTACTATCGGAAGTGTTCTTTTGTTTTTCGTGCATTTTTCACCCTCCTGCACGGTTTTAATCCAGAGACTGGCACTACTGATAGATATTTCACAGTAAGTGACCGGTAGGGACACTGTTTACCCACCCTTATAGGCTGGTTTTATAGAAACACTAGTCTCACGTGTTTTACGCACCTATTAGTATGGTTGCATATTGCTAAGCACTCTTAACACCATACCTTCCCTCTTGTTTTTCGTGTAATATTTAATCAAAATCGTTTTTAATTCTGGCATTCAACTAATGGTACTCTCTCCTTTCTATTTCAGAAGAGTGCGATTTTCTTATGCTCCAGACTTACAGGTGGAGTATTTAGGAACGTTGTTCCTTTGTTGAGGAGACCTGTTTTTAGGAAAAGTTGCATAGGGATCTGTGTCCTGATGAATGCCGAATTATTGACCTTCACGGCAGAAACATGTTGACCACCATGCAGTACGGAGGGGCGAGGAGGTCTTAAGTTCCTCTTTCACCACCATCCGTGGGACTCATATTGAGTATCCTGTTTTACATCTGACTAAGGAACCTATGAATAAAGTATTGTCAGAGGTATCCTGTAGCCAGCTTTTTAACTCTCATTTCTTCTGCACTCTTTTTTAGGATCCTTACTCTTTTCCTCTAGATTTGTGTTTGTTATTGTCTCCCCTCCCTTTTGCTCCGTCTCCTGCGTTGGTGTGCGCGGAGACGTTTGTAGCAAGCCCTATGATGAAGCATGCCACAACTTGTTGTGGGTGAGGGCAGTATTTACAAGGTGTGTGTGCTCCCTGTGCGTTTGCAGATAAACAGTCGTTAGTCCATTGTGACTGACTGTTGGCTCTACCTCTTTTGTGTGTTGGAACGTGCTTGTTTGAGGAGGATGAGGTAGGGCCTTTCCTTCTCTCCCTTTCTTGTGTGATTACGTATGTAGCACGGCCGCTGAGCCATTGGGTTGTTTTTAAAGACTCTTTTACACCCAGTCTGGTGGGTGTCTTTTGTTGGAGTGTTTGGGTGGTTCTTGAGCGAATTAATTGAACACCTCAGTTTTTTTACACAATGGCATTGGACCAGGGCTTAGCCTTTGATGAAGAGGCTGTCCGAGACATATTGGCTGGCCCTTCACTTTTGGGTGAGACCAATGTCAATCAGGTCCTCGCCCAAGGGGAAGGGTGGGACACTCTGATTGAACTTAGGAAAACACATGTTAAAACCATTATGCATGGAGCTATCCTTACAGAATACTTGAGAGCTAATGCTGCTCCAAGAGGCCTATTGGTTACCAATGAGCCCCTGATCTTTCTGGAAGATCCTTCTTTCAGAAAAGACTGGGCACTCATAGCATGGAAGTGTACCAGAGATTGGCTGGTTTTGATCATCACTACAGCCAAGAGAATAGCAGATACACTGCTCATTAAAATACAGAGTAGCGAGCAGGGACTAAAAGCCAGTATTGTACTGGCCACTTATAAAAGAAACTGGAGGAAACTAATGTGGAGATAGGAGAGTACAAGGACTACCTATTACAATCTAAGGTGACTAAACTCCAGAAGGACTTGAAAAAGTTCAGTAAGGAGAGAGTATATCCATATACCACAGATGAATATGCAGAGAAGAAAATTGAAGAGGCCAAGAAAGTTTTGCAACAAGGGAATCGTAGAAGTTCGGATTCCATGAGCTCCAATAGTGACAGTAGTGACTTGGAAAGTCGCCCTAGGAGAAGGGGGAGAGGCCGTGGTCGAGTGCAATTCCATAATCAAGGTTATAATTACAACCCTATGTATCAGAACTTCCATGGACAGGGTTTTGGCTAGCCTCAGATGTACCAACCATACCCACCGTTACAGGGCCATGGTAATAATCAGAATTACACGCAGAATCAGGGACCTCTTTTTTTAGACAGAAGCAGGGCCCGAGGAAGGGGCAAACAACGAGGAAATCTGGGTGTTCAATGGGAAGACCTCAATCAGAGAATCACCAGGACTATGGCCCAAGGCCCTTTACCGAGCACGAGTCGGGAAACAGTTTAGTGATCAACTTAACGGATATCCCCCTCACATCAGCTCAAGAGACTCTCCTTAACAAAGGCTTGGGTTTTGTCCCGACAAATGACTTGGATCTGTTCAAACTCCGACAAGAACTGTTGGATTTTTTCAGATCAGTACGTCTTAAAGTTTTCTTTGAAGGCCGGGAGGACACATTTAGTGCAAAAGGGGACACTAACTTTTGCCCAAAGTCTACATTCACACCACAGGGCAGCACCTTCCCCCCGGAAGTGATTAGATTTGAAAGGGCAGTCATCCATGACATTGAAGCACTGGGGCATCAAAACACAGATCCCTTTAGGAATCTTACAAGAGATGAGAAAAAGGCACTTGAGGAACTTAAGAACAACCACCAATTGGTTATTAAACCGGCGGATAAGGGTGGTGCCATAGTCATTCAGACTAGGGAGGCTTATGATCAAGAATGTCGGAGACTTCTAATTGACGACAGAAACTATAGGGTTCTACCAGCTGATCCCACAGCTGAGCTGGAAAAGGAGATTAGTACCATCATTGAGGAAGCACTTGCCAATGATTGGATATCAGGACATGAAGCGAAGTTTTTACAACAGAAAAATCCAGTCACACCAGCCTTCTATACTCTACCTAAGGTGCATAAAATTACTAGAACTCCACCAGGTAGACCCATTGTGGCCGGGATAGGTTCTATTTTAGAACCATTATCACGATTTTGTGATTTTTATCTTAAGCCACTGGTGCAAAATAGAAGATCCTACCTCAAAGACACCACAGAGGTTCTTGTCCTCTTGAGTGACATGGACTTTGACCCAAGTAAGGAGTTTTTGGTGGGACTGGACATCGAGTCCTTGTATACGAATATTCCCCAGCTGGAGACACTACGGGTCATAGAAGAACTACTTTTTGAGATAGATTGGCCATACCAGACCCCCAGAGCATTAATCCTACATCTGGCAGAGTTGGCACTTACAAAAACTTTTTTTGAGTACATGGGTACATTTTACTTACAGACCCATGGTACCTCTATGGGGAGTGCATTTGCACCTAGTCTGGCGGGCCTGTATGTAGCCTGGTTTGAGCAGAAACACATCTTTGATGTAAACAACCCATGGATGAGCAACATCCGTATTTGGAAACGGTTCATTGATGATGTGCTGTTAGTCTGGAAAGGAAATGAGGAATCTATCAAGGAATTTTTATTGTGGCTTAATAGTCGTAATCAGTTCCTTTATTTCACCAGTACCATCACCCGGGAGGAACTTCCCTTCTTGGACCTGGTAATTTTTCCACAGGATGGTAGAATCTCCACAAAGGTGTATCACAAACCCACTGACAGGAACAGTCTTCTGCAATTTGGAAGTTTCCATCCAAAATCACTGAGAGAAAATCTTCTGGTGGGACAATTCTTGCGTCTCCGCAGGAATTGTTCCGATCCTGCTGATTTCAAAACAGAGGCAGGGCCCTCTCCAACAGACTAAAGGACAGGGGCTACCCGAGACGAGTGGTCAACAAGGCCAGAAAGAGAGCATGGAATAGTTGCAGGAAGGTTTACTTGAGAAAATAGAGAGACCGCAGAATAAGAATACCATCTGCGTCACCACCTTCAATACTTCCTCCACTGCTGTTAAAAGGGTCATTTTGAAACATTGGCGCATTCTTAACACCAGCGGTTTGACCCTTGAAAAACCTTTGTTCTCCTTTAGGAGAGGAACCAGTCTGAGAGACCACTTAGTGCACTCAAGGATACAACAGAACCCACGGGTTGTACCCCGAAGCATCACGGGTTTACCACAGATTGTGGGACATACACGGTGTGGGTCATGTGATATCTGCAAATTGACCATCAACAGCAAGCATGTAGACGTGGGACTAGAGTACCCCTGGGAACAAAGGGTGCACACTAATTGCAATTCAAGTAATGTCATTTACCTAATTAAGTGCCCTTGTAACTTAATGTATATAGGCATGACCTGCAGAAAAGTAAAAGTGCGTATAATGGAACATCGCAGCACTATACGGTGTGCAAGAGCCACAACAAGCCTGACTGCCCATTTTTTGGAAAAAGGTCACACCGCTGACGAATTATTCTGGACTGTTTTGGATAAACCATATATACCTGCTAATTCGAGGAACTCTACCCATACTCTCTTTTTAAGAGAGCAAAAATGGGTGTACAGGTTGAAAAGTAAAATCACAGGTCTGAACGATGAGATCCCATGGTCCTCACTGTAAATGGGACTATGATCTGATTTTTGGACTCACATTTTTTGATAACATCTATATTTGATAGGAAATACCCATATGAGTCACTTGGGTTAGACATATATACCAATGTCAAGTGCTTTCATATATGTAGTTGACTTCCCTGTGAGTCATTCTATGTTTCATTGCTTGTAATGGCCTTAATCTGTTTGTATTATGAAAGAACTGTTGTTTTAAAAAAAAAAAAATCTAAATTTTTTTTCCATTTATTCACCGTATGTACGGGTGTATATGAATTGTTCTTCTATTTTTGGTTTTTATCATTTAAATACTGATAAATAGCTACAAGGACTTACCAATTCCTCGTTTTTTCTACTATTTTTATTAGAGGTATATCGGCCCTCTTTTTATCTCCTGCTACACATTCATGCCGGTTATTTTCACCGCTGAGCCGCCATGATCGGTTACTTTTGAGAGGCCGATCTCCTCTAAACAGCAGTCTAGTGTTACCGGGTGGAATTGGTTATGTCACGTCCCACATGACAGTGACGTCGCTACGTCCGCGCCGGGGAAATTCCTCTTCTTTTAAAACCGGCATTCGGGTCTCAGGTCTGGTACCTTCGCGGCATCCAGATTAGACCGACTGGGTTTGTGGCGCATCCCCGAGGAAGTAGTACGTTTTTTTGTGGTACCGCTGCATTATTTGACTGGCAGCGAGACCACTGTCCCTTCACGATCTGCTTTTTACTGCTTGTATTATATTGTTACGATACCGGAGTGGCTGTGTTTTTTCGTTTGCCTCTCACTACGGGTGTGGATTGCATTCGTCCCATAGATTTATCGTATCAAGCAGCATGTTAGAGTGATTTGACTCTTGACTCTTTTCTCTTTTATATTCAGACCTGACATTTATCGCACTTAATATCTGGGGATTGGTTCCTCTATTCCATTTGGATGTATATACATTAGTCCTATGCGGGCGCTTTCTAAGTTTTCTTTCCTTTGTATTCTCTGATGTACTGTTACATTATTTCTTTCAGAGTGTGACCATAGGGGTCGCCCTCTAATCGATGCCAGTTCTAGTGTGTTCTAAAAATAAACTCGGTAAGAGTGGCTGGGTTGGCTTGTACTGTTTATCTGGTTGTGATCACAGCTAAAGTACTGTTATTTTTAAGAGTACGTGCCGGGGCCATCTTCGCCTGACACTCTTTCTACTATCGGAAGTGTTCTTTTGTTTTTCGTGCATTTTTCACCCTCCTGCACGGTTTTAATCCAGAGACTGGCACTACTGATAGATATTTCACAGTAAGTGACCGGTAGGGACACTGTTTACCCACCCTTATAGGCTGGTTTTATAGAAACACTAGTCTCACGTGTTTTACGCACCTATTAGTATGGTTGCATATTGCTAAGCACTCTTAACACCATACCTTCCTCTTGTTTTTCGTGTAATATTTAATCAAAATCGTTTTTAATTCTGGCATTCAACTAATGGTACTCTCTCCTTTCTATTTCAGAAGAGTGCGATTTTCTTATGCTCCAGACTTACAGGTGGAGTATTTAGGAACGTTGTTCCTTTGTTGAGGAGACCTGTTTTTAGGAAAAGTTGCATAGGGATCTCGTGTCCTGATGAATGCCGAATTATTGACCTTCACGGCAGAAACATGTTGACCACCATGCAGTACGGAGGGGCGAGGAGGTCTTAAGTTCCTCTTTCACCACCATCCGTGGGACTCATATTGAGTATCCTGTTTTACATCTGACTAAGGAACCTATGAATAAAGTATTGTCAGAGGTATCCTGTAGCCAGCTTTTAACTCTCATTTCTTCTGCACTCTTTTTAGGATCCTTACTCTTTTCCTCTAGATTTGTGTTTGTTATTGTCTCCCTCCTTTTGCTCCGTCTCCTGCGTTGGTGTGCGCGGAGACGTTTGTAGCAAGCCCTATGATGAAGCATGCCACAACTTGTTGTGGGTGAGGGCAGTATTTACAAGGTGTGTGTGCTCCCTGTGCGTTTGCAGATAAACCTTCGTTAGTCCATTGTGACTGACTGTTGGCTCTACCTCTTTTGTGTGTTGGAACGGGCTTGCTGTTACCACCAGGGTGAAGCTTCTAGTGGCAGTTATGGGTTCATTATGAGTTGACTGGAGTTTACAGTTGAGATACCAGATGGCCTGAATTACATTTACCGGCCAGTATCTCCGTTCCAAAGACCAGCTATTACGAGTTGTTTTCTGAAACAGGGAATAACATCTTGCATCTGGGTTTACAGATGCTTTTCCAAGCAGTTTTTCACCCTTTTGGCGAAACCCCACCTAAAAAAAACTGACTAGGTGCTAAATGGGAGCGCAACAGCTGGTGAAGGGTAAAGGTATTGAATGGGGGCAGGGGTGATGGGCATGCTTATGCTTGTCTGGAAGGAGCATATATACATAGATACATATATTTATATATATAGATAAAAACTACAATTTCATGATAAACTATTTTATTAACATTATAATTTTAATTTCGAAATACATTTAACTATTTTTAAGAACGAATTACATTAATTCAAATTAGTTATATACATCATTTTTTTATAATTTAAATACATAATAAGGAAATATAAACATTTCATTTTTAGTGTGTATTTTAAATTAATTCATAAAAATAATTATATAATTTTATATATTTAACAGATATTTATTAGAAAATTAAATTAACTAGTGCGGTTGCTTTTGTTCTACTCTTAAAATAAATAAAATGTATTTATATTCATATTTACCATAAAAATATTTTCTGCTATTATTTTTAAAGTTGCTTTTTATTTACCATAGAGGCATCTGATAGTAACTTTACATTATTAACTTAATTTTGAACTAAATATTCAATTAGTTCAAATATATTAAAATGAAATTACTTTTTTTAAAGATGTTTGTAAAAACAAATCCCACCTAATGAATAAGTGTCTGAATTACTAATTTTATATTACAAATGACATATAAAAATAAATTCAATCAATGTGATTATTTTCTCAAATTGAAGCTACATTTCATTTTAAATAAATAAAGTTAAGTTAAATATTTTGTCATAAAATAAAATTATATTTTTATTTATATGTTTTATTTTGTTTATATTTGATTTTTAACATTAAATTAAAATAATATATATATTTAAAACGCTGAAAGACATTAATTTATTTGAAATGGTGTCAGCAGGTATGATCTGCTTATATTTTATCCAGGGATTTCAGGCTTAATCACAAAACTCATAATTACGATACTGTAATGTGATATTAACCTCTTTACTCAGGTCGTACAAAAATATGCTGGTAACACCAGTACCCCATTTTTAACCATCTCCTCAGCAATCTAAAATAAATCTATTGTTTTTGGTCAAATTAGTTTTGAGACCCTTAGGAATTATTTCATATTACAAAGTTGGACATTTCTAAAGGTATGTCAAATATATTGCTATAAATGAAATTTCATTTTAAATTTTAAACCAAATTAGTTGTGTAAAATGTTACTAGAAAGTGGTTACTAACACATTTCTGAGAAATCATTTGAGTGATGCATAATTTGTCAACAAAGATATTGTTTAACAAAAAATAACAAAAAGTCGCCCCATTATTATTTGTGACTTGGCATTTTTATGGGTACCAGTTTTAACTTTCACAACTAGACACATATAGGATACGTCAGCAACATCAGCCGTCAGTTAGGAGATGGTTATATAATATCGCTATTCACATAGCCTGAATTTGAGGCACCAAGATATTCAAACTGCTAATTCCAATGCTAAACCACCATCGTCCATTTTTTTGCATTTTATTGCCCCTTAGTTGACGTTACTTGGTCAGTTTTTATAAAAGGGATATTGATCACAAAAATATTCATACGAATGTAACGTGAACACAAATTAAAATGTTCTCTTTTTGGAAAACGCATTTCCAAACCATGTTTCGCTGCTTTTGCTAAAAAAAAGAAAGAGAGACGAGAAACAGATGTTAAAATATATCCCCAAAGATTTGAAACATTTAACTGAGGAATGCCACATTCCAGATTTTTGCGTGTGCTTCCCCAATATCAGTTACAAATGAACTGTGGTGCGTGTGTTTAGCCTTTTGATTTCGTTACAACTAAGGTTGGTGCACTTAAATAGATAAACATGAAAATAATTCTTTAAGATCAATCATATGTTAGTAATCCTCAGATATCCGTACAGTATAAAGAAATTCCAAGCAGCATAGCCAACGGTGTAAGCCATGGCCTTATTCAGAGCAAAATAAAAGTCAGCTGTTCAGGAAATGTAGAAGTGACAGTAACAACCTTGTTCAAAAGATTCCAGGCATGTCCAATTATTGAAAATTGAAAGTTAGACATAACAAAAACTCATGACTTTCTAGAAGCAAATGTGGGTATTAATATAGTGTTTTGGACCTGGCCTTTTTTGCAGTGTTCTCCCAAACATTTTGCCTTTTTCCTCCTATTTTTCTGCCCTTTTTCTGTAGGCTTTAGGACTCTGGGCACTTTACCACGGCTAAGCAGTGCTAAAGAGTACATGCTCTCTCCCTGAAATGTAATGGTAATTGGTTTCTCCATGATTGGTATATTTGATTTACTAGTAAGTCCCTAGTACTGTGCACCAGGTGTGCCCAGGGCCTGTAAGTCAAATGCTTCTAGTGGGCCTGCAGCACTGATTGTGCCACCCACATGAGTATCCCTGCAAACATGTCTCAGACCTGCCACTGCAGTGTCTATGTATGCAGTTTTAAACTGGCATTTCGACCTGGCAAGTGCAACCACTTGCCGGGCCCAAACATTCCCTTTTATTACATGTAAGGCACCCGTAAGGTAGGCCCAAGGTAGCCTCATGGGCAGGGTGCAGTGTATTTAAAAGGCAGGACATGTACTGTTGTGTTTTACATGTCCTGGTAGTGAAATGCTGCTAATTTCGTTTTTCACTACGGTAAGGCCTATCTCTCCCCTTGGTTAGCATTTAAGCTGCCTTGTAACATCTTACAAGTGTATCTGCCAATTGGGAGCTGATAGAAAATTGGAGTTTGGTGTCTCTGAACTCACAATTTAAAAATACATCTTTTAGTGAAGTTGGTTTCAAAATTGTAGGTCTTAAAATGCCACTTTTAGAAAGCTGGCATTTTCTTACTTTAACCATTCTGTGCCTCTGCCTGCCTCTGAATACACGTCTGGGTCAGGAAGACAGTTGGGCTGTGTGTACATTCACAGTAGGCAGTCACACAAAGGGAGCTGAGGTGTACCCTGCATATCCGTCCGTATAGCCCATTACCAGGCTGATGGGCCTTCCTGACCTAGAGTGGTGGGAGGAGGTTACACTGACACCTGAATAGGGCTGTGCCTGTCCTCTCACAAAGCTGTCTCTCCCCCACACTCCCCACCCGCAGTGTGTCTGGAGCCAGAGTAGGGAAAGGCAGGGTCTTGTGCACTACAAAGGCTTTACTTTGAAGTTTGCCTACTTCAAAGGCTGAAATGGGTATAAGAACTGGACCTCTGACACCAAATACTCAGAACACGTCTGGGTTGAGGACATTCTGCCAGGAAGAAGAGCTGGATCGCTGTCAGGAGGGACTGCCACTTTGCTGTTTGCATTGCTGTGTTAGCCTGCTGCTTTGATGCTTCTGTCCTGGGAGTGAAAGGACTGGACTTTGCTTTCTACATCCTGCTTCAAAGGTTCTCCAAGGGCTTGAGTTGAGCTTGACTCCTGTTAATAAGTTTCAGGGCCATCAAAGACTTCACCTGTTCTTGCTAACTGCACTTGGGCTCTTCTGCTGAGGGTCCTGTCTTGCCAAGTGGTGTCAAATCCAGTTCCTGGGCCCTTGGAGTCAAGACATTTGTGCTGCAGCTCAAGAAAAGCAACCCCGGCATCGACACCGCTGCCTGCCCCGGAGCTGAGGGAACTTCTCGTGAAGAGCACGACACACCGCCCGACTTACACAGCAGCCCTGGTTGCCGACAACAGCAACTTATTGACTCCATCATCGAGGCCGCTGCCTGCACTGGAGCCGAGGGCACCACTTGTGAATAGCACAATGCACCACCCTGACTTACATCGCAGCCGGGCCCAGCCGATGCCAGAGCTTCTGCATCGACACCCCAGAGCCGAAGCCTCATGGCTTGACCTTCAACACCTCATCGAAGCTGCTCCACAGTAAGTAACCAAGGTACCGCATTGGCAACTGCAGCATCACCTCCCCTCCAGCAGTAAAAAACCGACACATCACCTCCCCTGCCTGGGAGTAAAGAACCGGTGTCTCACCTACCCTGCAGCACTAAGGAACCGTCGCCAGACCAGCCACCATGACGCCTCACCTTCTCTTTGCTACGCATCATCTTTGTGTTTCTCGACACCTCCAGGGTACTGTACTGGGGTCTGCCTGACTGTAACTGGCCCTCGCTCCATCAAGTTCGGACTGTCTTTGTGGAGTAGTTGACGTCGACCGCGACCAAAGACTTCACCTGTTCTTGCTAACAGCACTTGGGTTGTTCTGCTGAGGGTCCTGTTTTGCCATGTGGTGTCAAATCCAGTTCCTGGGCACTTGGAATCAAGACTTTTGTGCTGCAGTTCAAGAAAAGCAACCTCGACACTATCATCAATGCCGCTGCCTGCACCAGAGCCGAGGGCACCGCTCGTGAAGAGCACGACACACCGCCCCGACTTACACTGCAGCCCCAGTTGCCGATGACAGCAACTTATCAACTCCGTCATCGAGGCTGCTGCCTGCACCTGAGTCGAGGGCACCGCTCGTGAGGAGCACAACGCACCGCCCTGACTTACATAGCAGCACCGGCCCAGGCGATGCCGGAGCTTATGCATCGACACTGCAGAGCTGAAGCCTTGTGGATTGACCTTCAACACCTCATTGGCGCCGCTCCACAGTAAGGAACTGAGGTACCGCAGTGGCAACAGCAGTATCACCTCCCCTACAGCAGTAAAGAACTGATGCATCACCTCCCCTGCCTGGCAGTAAAGAACAGACGCCTCACCTCCCCTGCAGCAGTAAGGAACCATCACGGGACCGGCCCCCAGCGATGCCTCACCTCCTCTGTGCTTCGCATCCTCTTTGTGTTTCTTGACGTCTCCAAGGTACTGTACTGGGGTCTGGCTGACTCTGTAACTCACCCTCGCTCCATCAAGTACGGACTGTCTTTGTGGAGTAGTAGACGTCAACCATGACCAAAGACTTCACCTGTTCTTGCCTAACAGCACTTGGGCTGTTCTGCTGAGGGTCCTGTCTTGTCAAGTGGTGTCAAGTTCAGTTCCTGGGCCCTTAGAATCAAGACGTTTGTGCTGCAGTTTAAGAAAAAAGCCTGACTGCTCTGTGCCACGCTACCAAGGGGATGAGCAGGGGTTATCTTAGGTGTGTAACTTACTTACCCTGATTAAAGTAGTAGGTTATGCCTGGCTTCGGTGTATACCTTAGCCAACCAGAACCACCATTTCTAACATAGTGTAATATGACATATCTACAGAACATTTAATTGTTGAACTTTGTTCCCTATGGTTAAAAGAAAAAAGACATTTCCTTTCCATCGCATAACTAGTTAACATTTGAAACCCAAATGTGCACTCTGTGTTAGTCATACTGCTGCACTGAGGTCTAATCTGACGGGGTCCCACTTCTGTCTTGAGTTATTTGCATGATGCAAAAGTGGCAAGACTTCTTCACCCCAACTCATCATTCCCATTATAGCACTGTGTTAGTGAGTCTAGCAGGTGTTGCCATCTGAAGACAAAACTGTGTACACCAAAATAGCTCTATTCCCTTGTCTTCTGAAGCGTTAGGAGAGAGCCACACACAGTGAAGGACCATAGTGAGTGTCAGATACAGATACCAGAAGCTGTATTTTCAACCTCTGTGTATATTTAGATGCCTAGGAGGAGATCTTGCTATATTTTCGGCTCTATGTGTGCAGCTGAAACACTGATGTTAGATCTTGGTTTGAGAGTATGTATCCGTGGATTTGGCGGGAGATATTTTCATCAATTGTGGCATTTACTCAGCACCACTATATATGCTAACAAGCATCGGCAAAGCCAGTAATACTGGCCTTTGCAAATTTCTTTTTTTTTTTTTAAATATACTCAGTATGTGAAAAACTGGCAAATATATTTTAAAAAAAATAAAGGTGTGGCCAGCAACCTCCCACACCAGCCCTGACAATGAAGCATGCTGCTTTTCAGTCAGCTGTGCACATGGGATCTGGAACAGATCTGTCACTCACAGTGCAAGGCTGTCAATGGATGAAGTCTACTGATCAATTGTCCCATACTATTTACTGTGGTGAGCAGAAGCAAATTGTGAATAGCAATTAGAATAGAACAGCAGATGAAAAACGCTCCTGTATGTATATTTTCATGTCGTTTTATATAGGCCTGGGTGGTGAACTCCGCTCCGTTCATGGAGATTGCAGAGTTTTCCTCATTCCGCTCTCTGTGGAGCACGCCGAGTTCCAAAAAACTGCGCTCCACGAAGCGGAGCAGAGTTTTTCCTTGCTTGCTTGCGAGAGCTAGGGAAATCCACCTAGACCACCTCCCAGCCAGATTTCTCAGCACGGGCAGTCGCAGATGGTTACGACCGCTTGCGCTGAGAAACCTTTCATTCACGTTGAGGAAGCTGCCGCTCGATGGCAGAAAGAAGCAACGTCCTCCTGCTCTGAACAAGGTGCCGCTTGCGCAGATTTTCCAGCGTAGGACAAACACCCGGCGCTAAAAATCAGTGTCAATGGCGCAACCTAATGCACTACGCCGCTTGCGGAACTCCGCGTATCGCGACAGAGTTTTGCAGTCACTTCGCGGAGTGACTGAGCACAACATCATCATCCTGACCTGAAAAGGGGGCAGGTACCCTTCCAGTAGAAAACACTATGCTTTGACATGGTTTCACACTTTTCCTGCTTTGTATTTGTGCAGCACATTGCACACAAATTCAAAGCTGGAAATGTTTGGAAAAAGAAAAACTTTCTCAAACTTTATGCCTGCCTCAAGGAGGTACTAATTTTCTGGGTAAAGTCCTGTCTATATTTACGTGGGTAGGATTTTGTGTCAAAATCCATGGGTGGTTGCATTGGAATGTGTAGTAACCACGCTGAGGCAAATGTTCAACAGAGACACCATTTTATTGGCTTCCAACTCCACACCCCCTGGAGAATAACTGCACCCCAAACCCAACTGTACAGTTAAACATCAACATTCCATGAAGGAACACTCTATGTCATAATAGGAGACATAGAGTTAGATATAACCATAGAGTATAGCATACTACAGAATGTGCATTTACTACCCGTGGAATGCCTGTTTGATGCAAAGTAGTACAAAGTATTATTCCCTTGTGCTTTCAACTTGTGTTCCTGCCTTTCTGAGTAGGCTGATCTAATGCAATATGGTGAAATTCTATTTAGCTGTGCCTGGAGAGTGGCTCAAGATAAAAAATGTTTCTTCTGCCTCTCCCAGTTTTCCATTCTTGCCCTTCACTCACCCTTCTCTTTCACTTTGTCTCTTCCCTCTCTTCTGATGAAGGTATGCATTTTCCCTCCTGCATGGCCTCACTCTTCCACTTGCTTCACACTCTTATATTGTCTGTGTATTCTGGGCCTGATCTAGAGTTCAGCGGACGGAATACTCCGTCACACAGGCAAGGGATATCCCATCTGCCGTATTACAAGTGCCATAGGATATCATGTACTTGTATTACAGTGGACAATCATATCTGTGATGAAAGCATCCTGTCTGATGGACTCTATATTTAGCCCACTGTCCCCAGTCCTGCCTCATCTCCCCTCATCACCAGCAGTGACTCACACATCACAACCCGCTCTTTCCCAATCCATCCACCACCTTTCTTCACCTGTGCCTAGATTCTAGTCCCAGCTAATATGGGCCCTTCAATATCGACTTTATAAAAGATCATTAAATATTCTTCCTGCTAATGCTAATGCTGTGCGCCGCCACTGGTGTGCAAAATGATGAAGATATGGGGTTCCTAAATTTATGCTTTATAATTGTTATCATCGCCACTGGGAATGTGTTTTAAACATAGTGCTGCTAAAACATCCTGCGAACAGCGTTTGGCTGTGACTAGCTTTGTAGTTGAAATAAAAATCAAAGCATGCATTTTCTAAAGCACTCCTGGGAGCATTAAAATATTTATTGTAACAAACATTAAGCAACTTGAAGGATTTTTTACAGTTTCTAGAAGCATTAAAAGCACATTCCCCTCCAGGAATCAGCAGTGCTCAGCTTACCAATTCGCTCCACACAACTGGCATCGGAGTGTGACTTGTATCTCCAGTGAGCTCTGAATCACTCCATACGCCAACGCTTCCTATGTGTGCAAGACCTTTTCAGACCCTTGTCACTCTTCATCAATATCCTCAAAATATGTAGATGAGAGTTACAGAGCCACCATGTAAGACGTGCATTGAATTATGTCACCAGGTTGTATGTCAAAGTAAAATATTCAACAAACCCGAGAAATAACCGAATTGCTTGCTTCTGTAAATGTACACTCATACTTGGAACACGTCAAAAAGTTTCTAATATCCATTGCTATCATGCTGACAATTTGTGAAATTTAGATATTTGAAACATCGGGAGTCTTCAAGTTGGAATAAAGATGAAGCTTTAATTGAAAAATGCCACAGCCACAGCCAGGGAAATCAGCTCTCTTCATTTAGTTGCACAAGCTTTTCTCAAATCTCAACTTTCTAGAACAGATGGGAACAAGGGAGGGGAAGAGACCACAAAGGATAGGATGGGAAAGTGTTCATCTACTGATGGAAGATACCACCCAATTGTAATGTGTAATTCCATTTAGTAAGCACTGACAATTTTCCCTGGAGACCTGGTATATTCTGGTCCACCTAGATATCACAATGCATTTCTCAGGCTGTGTGACCAGGCCAAATTAAAACAGATTATGTGTACCACTGCAAAGAAGCCACATAAATGTTGGAAGTCACTGATAACATTTGTCAATTTGTCAGTACAAGTTGGAAAACATGGACAAAGCAATAGGCATGTGTTATGCTGCACATCATTAGAGCAGTACTGGCATTTGGGTAGCTGGAAAATAATCCAGGTATCTTTGTTGGTGAATTATCAATTGTGATGTCATTTCATCCACGGTTTAAACCTTTTAAGTCACTCTGTGTATGTTTTCATCAAAACATTGTATGAACAAAGTCCCTTGATGGTGTGCATTATCACTTGCGGTAACTCCTCCCATACCCGGCACTAGAAGTGGAGGTGACAGTGACAGAAATCTTTCAGCTGCAATAACCATTTGCACATCTAGCCGCTTGGTAGCCTTGTATGCAAAGACATTTTACTAGAAATGTGCAATCAAATGTTAGCACTTACCACCAGCTCAGTAGCCCTCTTTTCCAAAAATAGAATTGTGATGTTTAAAACCAACATTATCACCAGTTAGACCTGAATTACATGAAGGTAAATTCTGCAGGTCAATCAATCAATCAATCAATCACGGCATTTATAGAGCGCGCTACTCACCCGGGAGGGTCTCAAGGCGCTGGGGGAGGGGGTAAGTTACTGCTCGAACAGCCAGGTCTTGAGCTGCTTCCTGAAGGAGAGATGGTCCTGGGTTCGCCGAAGGTGAGTGGGGAGGGAGTTCCAGGTCTTGGCTGCCAGGTAGGAGAAGGATCTTCCTCCGGCGGTGGTTCTGCGGATGCGTGGTACGGTGGCGAGGGCGTGGCTGGTTGATCGTAGCTGGTGGGTGGGCGTGTAGAAGGTCATGCGGTCGTTGAGGTACTTTGGGCCCAGGTCGTGGAGGGCCTTGTGTGCGTGGATGAGGAGTCTGAACGTGATTCTCTTGCTGACGGGGAGCCAGTGCAGGTCTTTCAGGTGTCCGGTGATGTGGCTGTGTCGGGGGATGTCCAGGATGAGTCGTGCGGAGGCGTTCTGGATGCGCTGGAGTCTTTTTGAAGTTTGGCTGTGGTTCCGGCGTAGAGGGTGTTCCCATAGTCCAGTCGGCTGGTGACGAGTGCCTGGGTGACGGTCTTCCTGGTTTCAGTGGGGATCCATCTGAAGATCTTGCGGAGCATGCGCAGGGTGTTGAAGCACGAAGATGAGACGGCGTTGACTTGTCTGGTCATCGACAGGGAGGAGTCCAGGATGAAGCCCAGGTTTCGTGCGTGGTCCGTTGGCTTGGGCGCGGTGCCCAGGGCCGGGGGCCACCAGGAGTCGACCCAGGCGGAGGGTGATGAGCCCAGGATGAGGACTTCCGTCTTGTCTGAGTTCAGTTTAAGGCGGCTGATCCTCATCCAGTCGGCGACGTCTTTCATCCCGTCGTGTAGGTTGGCTCTGGCGGTGGTGGGGTCGTTGGTGAGGGAGAGGATCAGCTGGGTGTCGTCGGCGTAGGAGATGATGTTGAGGTTGTGTTGGCGTGCGATGGCTGCGAGGGGCTCATGTAGACGTTGAAGAGGGTTGGACTGAGTGAAGATCCTTGTGGAACGCCGCAGATGACTTCGGTGGCCTCGGATCTGAACGGGGAGAGGCGGACTCTCTGGGTTCTTCCGGCGAGGAACGAGATGATCCATTCCAGTGCTTTCTCTCGGATTCCGATGTTGCTGAGGCGCTTCACTAGGGTGCGGTGGCAGACGGTGCCGAACGCCGCGGAGAGGTCCAAGAGGATGAGGGCTGCTGTTTCCCCGTTGTCGTTTAGGGTTCTGATGTCGTCGGTGGCTGCGATGAGGGCGGTCTCGGTGCTGTGGTTGGCCCGAAACCCGGACTGCGAGGGGTCGAGGGATCCATTCGTCTCGAGGAAGGCGGCAAGCTGTCTGTTGACGGTCTTCTCGATGACTTTGGCCGGAAACGGAAGGAGCGAGATGGGATGGTAGTTCTTGAGGTCGGTGGGGTCCGCCGTTGGTTTCTTCAGGAGGGCGGTAAGCTCGGCGTGCTTCCAGCTCTCCGGGAAGGTGGCGGTGTGGAAGGAGGAGTTGATGATGTCCCGGAGATGGGGTGCGATGGTGGCGTCGGCTTTGTTGAAGACGTGGTGTGGGCAGGGGTCGGTTGGTGATCCGGAGTGGATGGAGTTCATCGTGCGGGTGGTGTCTTCGGTGCTGATCGGGGTCCAGTTGCAGAGGGTGGTGGTGGCGGGCGTTGGTTCGGCGGTAGGGTGCGTGGTTTGTGCGTCGAAGCTGTTATGTATGTCGGTGATCTTGCGGTGGAAGAACGCGTCGAGTGAGTTGCAGAGGTCTTGCGAGGGGGTGATGTCGTTGTTTCCGGCGCTGGGGTTGGAGAACTCTTTGACGATGCTGAAAAGTTCCTTGCTGTCGTGGGCGTTGTTGTCCAGTCGTTCTTTGAGTGCCGACTTCTTGGTGGCACGGATCAGCTGGTGGTGTTTGCGGGTGGCGTGCTTGAGGGCGGTCCTGTTGTCTGTGGTCTGGTCGAGTCACCAGGTTTTCTCGAGAGTGCGGCAGTTCTTCTTGGATTCCTTGAGTTCGTTGGTGAACCAAGGGGTTTTCTTGCTTCCGGGTCTGCTGGGAGGGTTTTTAGTGGTGCGAGGTCGTCGGCGCAGGCGGTCAGCCACTTGGCGAGGTTGCTGGCTGCTTCGTTTGGGTCCGTTGTGTTGGTGGGTGTGTTCTGGCTGAGGGAGGCGGTGAGCTGCTCGGCGGTGATCTTGCTCCAGCTCCGGCGGGGAGCCTGTTGCGGGTGGTGGTGGGTCGCAGTCTTTCTGAAGCTGAAGTGGACGCAGCTGTGGTCGGTCCAGTGGAGTCCGGTGGCGTGGCTGAAGGAGATGTGCTTGCTGGAAGAGAAGACGGGGTCAAGCGTGTGGCCGGCGTAGTGGGTGGGCGTGTTCACCAGTTGCTTGAGTCCGAGGTTGGCGAGGTTGTCCAGCAGGGCGGTGGTGTTTCTGTCGTTGTTGTTCTCCAGGTGGAAGTTGAGGTCCCTAGGAGGATGTAGTCGGCGGAGGGCATGGCGTGCGGGCTGGATGAAGTCTGCGATGTCTTCGCTGAATAGTGTGCGTGGTCCCGGGGTCTGTAGATGAGGGTGCCTCGGAGGGTGGTCTTGGGGTCAGTGTGTATCTGGAAGTGTAGGTGTTCGGCGGCGGTGAAGGTCTCGTCGGAGTTAGTCGAGATGCGGATGGTGTTCTTGTGTACGATGGCGATGCCTCCTCCCGTCTGGTTGACGCGGTCCCTCCGGGTGATCTTGTATCCGTCCGGGATGGCTATGGCGATGTCGGGCGCTGAGGAGGCGTTCATCCAGGTTTCGGTGAGGAAGGCGACGTCCGGTGCTGTTGCGTCGAGCAGGTCCCAGAGTTCCACGGCGTGCCTGTGGACGGAGCGGGTGTTCAACAGGATGCATTTCAGGTGGTTGCTGCTGGTGCACGTCTTGGCGGGGGTGGTGCACGTCCGGGGGCAGGTGAATCGGCAGGCTTGGCAGGTGAAGGGTCCGTGGGTGCGTCTCGGTGAGGCTCGGTAGCAGGCAGGGTTCCGGCCGGCATTGAGTGCGGTGAGGGTGGCGGCGTCGTAGGTCCGTCGAGTAGTGTTGCATCGGTGGGATCCAGGGGTTCTGGCGCTGGGCGCGGTCCAGTCGCGGACGGGCGCAGACGGGCTTGCCTTAGGCGCGCCCGCTGCGCACGTCCGCTGCGCGGCGCGCAGCGGCCGCCATTTATGGGGAGGTGGGAGGGAGGAGCAGCTGGGAGGCGGGAGGCAGGGGCAGCGAATGGGCAGTCAGGGGCGGGGCCGCAGGGACGCAGCGGCGGGAATGGCGAGAGGCAGCGGGGGCACAAAGTACAAGGGGAGAGAAAACAGACAAATTACAGTACAACGCTAATGGGGGCAGCGAGGGGCACAGAAAGGAAAAAAAGGGGGGGAGAAAACAGACAAATTACGAGTACAACGCTAATGGGGGCAGCGAGGGGCACAGAAAGGAAAAAAAAGGGGGGAGAAAACAGACAAATTACGAGTACAACGCTAATGGGGGCAGCGAGGGGCACAGAAAGGAAAAAGGGGGAGAAAACAGACAAATTACGAGTACAACGCTAATGGGGCAGCGAGGGGCACAGAAAGGAAAAAGGGGGAGAAAACAGACAAATTACGAGTACAACGCTAATGGGGGAGCGAGGGGCACAGAAAGGAAAAAGGGGGAGAAAACAGACAAAATACGAGTACAACGCTAATGGGGCAGCGAGGGGCACAGAAAGGAAAAAAGGGGAGAAAACAGACAAATTACAGCACAACGCAAATGGGGCAGCGAGGGCACAGAAGGAAAATGGGGAGACGGGCAAGAAATACGGGCACCGGGGCCACAAGCGGAGGGCGATCTTACCTGCAGAAGCAGCGGGCAGACAACACAGGCGGAGCTAATTTGCCAAAATGTCCCCAAGGTGCTAATTTCCAAAAATGATTTTAGTAGTTCCCTAGTGCTTGAGTGTATGGGTAGTCTAGAAATGGTACATCTGAGTGGGTGTTTTCTTGATAATATGCTTGACAGTAACACCTGGGGCTGGGTAACACTAGCTCAGTATTAAACTACACATTTATCTCTTGAGAACTGTTGCAAACAATTTCTAATTGACAGGATTGAGTAAGATCACCAGTCTCATTGTGCTGTGTGAACATACCTGGTCGAGCTGCCACACCACCAGCCACTGACAGTGGATTAAAATGTCAATAGATATATCTGGCCCTAGGGAAATTAGAGCTGTTATTGCCCAATGTATCACATGAGGTATAAACGATTGTCAATTGTCATCATAAAATAATTGGCTTCAACAGATACAGTGTCAGCTGTTTGACCCCTCTAATTTGCCATATACTCAAGTCAGTGAATAATGTAAAACTGTGCATTTTTGGCCTACTTCAGGGCTTTTGACACTGTTGACCCCTTAACTGCTGAGGCTTTTCCTGCCCAGTGAGGAACCCTTTATTTGATGTTGGGGGCACTTCACGCTTAAGCCTTCATAACTTTTTTTTCCACAATCCGTATTCACGCCAGATTTGTGTCCTTTTTTCCTCACATGGTGAGCATTCCAAAGGTTCACAGGATTTGTGGATTACCCTAGATGGAATAGAGTAAATAGCCAAAATACAAATCTTTTGGGGGAAAATGGAAAAAGCAGTGCTGTGCAAGACAACATATATTAAAAATCACATCAATAAAAAGCTTGTTGTACTAAGATCACTATCTTCCCAGGTTTCAGGAACAATTAAGATGTAAAAAAAAAACAATTTTACCACAGTTTTTGCCTTTTGCTAAGTGGTATTCTATTTTTCCTATTTTGTGCTTTCAACCAACTTACAACTTGTGGTGGAAACATATATGAAACCCATGGGTGAACCTGGCAAGCCATACATTTCTGAAAAGTAGAGAAAATTATTCAGCAAGGGGTAATTTGGGAAGATTGCTCCAGGATCAAAACAGTGGCGCTGGAAAGACCAGAGAGACTGTCCATGGTTTGATCTATTCCTGTGGCAGGTGCTAGATCAGCTACACAAGTAGGGTACCAGTTTAATAAGAAGTGTGGGAATGCAGAGTGGTAGGAATTTTCTGGACCACCCCAGATAGCAAAGGTTTTCCTCACAGAAATGACAGTAGACTTTTTAGGCTTTGCGAGAGCCCATTCACTGCCTACATCAAAATTTTGGCTTTTCTGCCCCATATCCTAGCATAATGATTCCCTACTTCTGGGTATTGCAACACAAGTGTTTATACAATTGCTTATGGGGTGTCCTGATTAAGATTAGAGGAGGTGATGATTTAGGGCCTAAATATGAGTTTTGCAGTCCGAGGACTGCCAAACTCATGGTGGCGCAGCAGTGGTGGTCCGGCCACTGCTGCACTGATGGTCCAACTGCCGAATTACAACTTGGGCGGTCTGACCGCCATGGTACTGCCGCAACTGCCAGGGTTCAGAGGTCCCTGCCGGTGGTCCATCAGGCTGAGGGCCGCAATATGATTGGTGGTGCCCTGCGGCACTGCCAAGCATATTACGACGTTCCTCACCACCAGCGGTCTCAACGAGGTTCTTACTTCATGAAACTGCTGGTGGTGAGGAAAGAAAGGGGTCGGCCCCTCTTGGCACTGTGCATGGGGGGCATGTAGGGGAGCTCATGTTGTGCCCCCCTGTGTGTATGCACCCCATTCCTGCACAGCATGGACTGCTCAGTCCATGCCGTTCAGGAACGTGCACTGACGGAACCACAGTGGTGCAGGTTAAGGCTCACATATGAGCCTTTAAACAGCACTGCCGCGGGACCGCCATGCCGACCACCTGCCAGACCACGATAATACTCGGAATCTCTGCCCTGTTTGGCGGTGTGGGATCGGAGTGGTGGCAAGGCGGCCTGCTCCCACACCGCCAAACTCGTAATTGGGCCCTTAGTGATTAGAGATTTGGCAAATATGATTTTGTTATTATGGTGCAACTATGTATATGTATGGTTGTGTGTCCATGGGAGTTGTATTGTAACTTAAGCTATATTATTATTGTCAGAACCTCTTTCAGAGGGTCATGGGGCAGGTCGGGCTACTGGGTCCAACCGTGGTGGTTGAGGCCTTTTACTCCTGATGTACCGAGGTCTGACCTAATATGGATCCTGAGCAACTGGGCCAAGTACCCCATCTTCACTGGACTCTCAGTGGTAGCTATGGACGAGCAATGAAAGACTGCCTCTGCAGGTGCTGTCTCCTGAGTGGTGCTGCCAGCCTCAACAGTGATTGGAGGTGCTCCCAACTTCCGTTGGCATGGTAACTTCAGTTTTCCCCACATGGGGAAGGGGGTTGATCTTCGTGCTCCTGACCGGATCCCAGCGATGGAGTGAAGTCCTCTTGGCATCCACCAGAGTCCAAGGAGTTGATCTCTTGGCAGGTCTTGATGCTTAATTTCGACCTGCAGATAGCAGCTTCAATTTTCCTGGGCGATGGCCTGAACTTGGCAAAACTCAGTACCGGTAGCCCCTCTTGGCATTCAGGGGTGCAGGGGTACTTGCTGGCAAGGTGTAGACTTCTCCTGTGCAATCATAGATGCCATGATCACTTCTACAGGATTACTGCAACAAGGCGGCACAGACTTGGCGCTTCCCACACGACAGTCGATGCATTGCTCAGTCCATGCTGGCCCTCTCCTAGCATATGGTGGTGACTGGAATCACTCCTGCACTTGGCCATTGACCATATTAGTGCACAGCCAGCTCCTCACACCGGGCGTCCTCTCGGTAAGGTTCCCCTTGGACCTCACACCCTCCAGCGCTCTCCTCTTACTCACAGGTACACTGGTCTTGGCAAGCATGTAGGCATTGGTGCTCCAGGCTTCAAGGCAGGTGGTCTTGATTTCTCTGTGTGATGTCCCCTCACCCAGCAGGGAGATTAGTAGACCTTGGCCCCCAGTCCTGTTTACAGGCAGAAGTCTTACAGAGCTTCCCCTTCTCAAGCAGCCCGCCTGGCTGCTTGGAAGATGACAAATTTTGGGGTCTCAACCTCTCCTTCTTATAGTCCATTTCCAGACACAAAATGTGATTTAGGGTCTGGGTCTTTAAACTTTTATGTTAGGGTTGTGCTTCTTTTGACGTGTACACTTTTCCCTCTCTTCTTCCTCTCAAAGGGCTGCCTGATCAAGCAGGAGACACTCCGAACTTGATAGATCCACAACACGAGCTATGGGAGTGACTACAGTTCACATCTGGATATCTGTAACTGTAATATGTGCATCAAAAGGTTAATCCAGGCTCTCAGCCCTACTCTTTATGATACCCTTTTCAACCCAAGCTCCTTCCTGAGATGTGTCTAGGCCCCTTCCTTGTGATCTATCACTGAATCAAAGAGCACCCTTTTGAAGTGTACAGAAGGAGTGTCTCTCTCACTCCCTTCCTCCAACGTGAACCAACCCAGCTCACAGGAATGCAGCAATACACACATCTGTCTGGGGGGATTCCTCTACTGCTCATGTCTTCACCAGCAGGCCTGTGCTTTCCAAAATTGAACCCAGGGTCCTCCATAAAATTATGCCTGGGTGAAAATTTCATTACACCAGCGTAATTTCAGTACTTACGCATTACTCTTGTGATGCAAAATTACATAAATTATGCTATTACTCCAGCTTGAGTATTTAAGAGTAATTTGGGGCAGAAATCCTATTGTAGGGAGCTCAGGAACAACAAGCTAAGAGAGAGTGAGTGGTTGCTGGCTACTGGTGTTCCAGTCCTGTAGCATTTAATGGTATTTTCTTAGTGCAAAATGCATCTGTTGGAATTGGCCCTTTCTGCAGGGTCACCCCAAATGTTTTGCCTTCCTCCTCCCCTTTTTGCTGATTTTGTTTTTGGTGGCTTTAGGACTCTAGGCACTTTACCACTGCTAATCAGTGCTAAAGTGCATGTTCTCTCTCCCTAAAACATGGTACAATTGGCTTCTAAGCCGTGCACTACATGTCCCCAAGACCTGTAAATTAAATGCTACTAGTGGGCCTGCATTGTGCCACCCACTTCAGTAGCCCTTTAAACATGTCTCAGGTCTACCTTTGAAGAGCCTGTGTGTGCAGTTTAAACTGCAATGTCGACCTGGCAAGTTAACCCTCTTGCCAACCCAAAACCTTCCTTTTTAATATATATGAGTCACATCTAAGGTAGGCCCTGGACAGCTCCAAGGGCAGGGTGCACTGTATTTAAAAAGTCGGACATTTATTTTTAAGTTTTACATCATCTAGTAGTGAAAAACTCTTACATTTGCTATTTACTACTGCAAGGCCTAGCTCTCCCATAGGTTAACATTGGGAATACCTTATTACATTTTATAAGTGTAATTTCCAAATGGGAAAAGATAGATATTTAGAGTTTGGTGTCTCTGGACTCACAATTTAAAAAATCACAACTTATGGTAGAGTGGGATTTTAAATTGTAAGTCTGAAAAGGCGACTTTTAGAAAGTTGGCATTTTCTTACTTTAACCATTCTGTGCCTCTGCCTGTCTCTGTATACACGCCTGGGGTAGGTGACAGCTGGGCTTTGTGCATTCCCTCTAGACAGTCACATTCAAAGGGAGCTGAGGTGTGCCTGATGGGCCTTTCACATCCTGAATGGCCATTAACATCCTGATTGGTCATACTGGGCAGGATGGGAGGGAGGAACTGACACTTGCACCTGAATGGGGCTGACCTGTCCCCACACAAAGAGCTGCATATCCCCCCTGGAGTGAGTCAGGAGCCAGGGCAGGAAGAGCAGGGACCTTGTGTGCTTCAAAGGCCCCTCCTTGAAGTCTCCCTCACTTCAAAGGCACAACTGGGTATGAGTATTGGACCCCTGACACCACCAACTCAGTACACTTCTGGACCTGAGGACACTCTGCCAAGAAGAAGGACTGCTGTGCTACTGAAAGGACTGTCAATCTCCTGGACTCTGCTGGACTCCTGCTCTGTGGTGCCTGCCCTGCTACCTGCTGCCTTCCTTGCCTGGTAGTGAGGAGGACTGGACCTGCATCTCCACATGCCCATAAACAAGTTGCTCCAAAGGCTTGCTGGCTTGCCTCCTGTTATGAAATCTCAGGGACATCAAAGACTTCATTGAACTCTGCTACAGCCTCGGGACTCTGCCAGCTGTGAGTCCTGCCCTGCCAAGTGGAGCCAATCCAGTCCTTGGCCCTTGGAAGTGGGTTTTCTGGTTGTTCTCTGTGAAATCCACGCATCATCAACTTTTCTCCAGTTGGAATCAACTCATTCACCTCGACGCCGGTGCATCGTGCTTCGAGGACCTCACAGTGCCGACAGCACGGTTCAGCGACGATGCATTTGACTTCATCGGCAGGAGTTTGTTGACAACGCATCTCTCCACTGCATGACTCTGAACCGACGCATTGCCTACAATCCTTCGGATCGATGCCGATGCATTGTCTCCGACCGATCCTTGCAGCTTTCTCCTCGACTTTGACGCTTCCTCCGTGATGGTACTGTTTGCAGCGGCCCCTGCGTGGCTCCTATATCTGGCCTGCGCACCATCGCGGTCGACCTGACTTTTCAGATTTGACCCGGTCTAGCACGAACAGATGTCCTCGGTTGGCGCTTTAAGTTTCTAAGCACTACATTTCAAGATAATCTTTAAAAATTCATAACTCCAGATCTACTTATTGGATTTTTGTCATTTTGGTCTTGCTTTGTTCATTCAATTAGGCTCTAGTTTTCTAACCTGGGGCCATATTACAATAAGTGCCCCGGGGGCGCAACAGGCATTTGCGCCCGCTTTGCGCACCCCTGGCGCCTTTTGGTATTACAGAAGGGGGCGCAGATGCTTTTGTGTCCCCTTCAGTAATACTGAAATAGCGCTGGCGCACTTAAAGCGCCAGCTCTACCTTAGTGCCCTATGCAAATGAGAGAATTCCTTTACCTCTGCGCCCGCGTCATATTACAGATGCGGCGCAGAGGCAAAGAAGCTCTCAGGGGGTGCACTCACAGTGCGTGCACCCCCTGAGAGCAGCCTTCTGGAGGGGAGAAAGGGGGTCCTATGGACCCCCCGACATTCCCTTGCAGGCGGGTGCAGTCACTGACAGCACCGGCCTGCAAGGGGATATCTAATCCCCTTTAAAAGTGCAGGCGGGTTGCCGCCTGCACTATGAAAGCACGGAGCGGCTGCCAGCAGCCGCTCCGTGTTTTCACATGAATGCGCTGCCCTGGGGCAGTGCATACATTGTAATAGGGCGCATTGTGATTGTTGGCGCCCAGCGCACCTTTTAAATGGTGTGCCCGGCGCAAACAATGACAATAAGTAATACGACCCTGGTGTGGATTATTTGTGTGTGATGTTTTCACCATTTTACTGTATTAATTGTTGCACAAATGCTTTACCCATTGCCTCTCAAGTTAAGCCTGACTGCTCTGTGCCAAGCTACCAGAGGATGAGCACAGGTTAATTTAGGGTGTGTATCTGACTTACCAAGACTAGGATTGTGGTTCCTGCTTGGACAAGGTGCATACATCTGCCAAGCAGAAACCCAATTTCCAACATTTATCATTTGTGCATCACCAAGTAAAGTGTCTTGATCTGTTTTGACCCTATTAAAATCTTTGGTTCCCGCCCACCTCAGAATTTGAACAAAAATGTCCTTCATTATTGCTTTCCTAACTGCTAAATGTGAACAATTTATTTACAGGTATTTACATTTAGTTGTGTGTTACAAATAAATAGGCTGAAATACAAGAGGACATTAACTCTATCACTAAGAGGTTCACAATTGCATTCAAAGCTAAAATAATAGAATATGGAATAATAGAATACTGCCCATTATCAAGTACCCTTCTGGTCAAAATGTGACAATCAAACACAAAACGTAACTTGATACGCATTGAGCAGGATGGTATATAGCACAAATAAATCCTTGTAAAAATTGCTTATGGTGTATGTAGCAGAAGGTTGTGAAACCATACTGTTGAATTACTAGAAGGTGAAATTAGGCTGACAGAAAAACATAATGAACATCTATATGTCTCAATAACATAAAGGTATAGCCTTCATTCTCATACTAAAATGCAGCATAAATATAATTAAATAGCTTCAGTGTCAGATATCACCAAAGTTGTATTAGAATGTGTAGGCACACGGGAAAATTAATAAACAACTCTATTTGACCCTGAAGCACCACAGCGAGAAGTAGGTGCTGTCTAGGTGTTACATGAATAGGGACACCAAATCTGCCCATGTCAAACAAGTTAAGAACCTACCTCATGATTTGAGACGATAGCCCAGAGTACCGAAGCACTGTGTGAACAAAGGTTTAAGATAGTCCCCACTTATTGGCAGCAAGCAGGAGTGTCTGCTGGATCAGTCAGGGTTAGTCATGCACTGCAAGGCCGCAAATAAAGATCCACAGCCCGGAAGCATGTTAAATGCATCCATCTCAAATAACTGCAGCCACCATATTGAACAAGTTTTCTTAAGACATTGCAAATAAGTATTGGCAATGCCAATTGGTTTGGTTTTTAAATGAAAGTTTCTCCTCAGTTAGTTATGAGTGATGGGTTGAGGCATTCAATAATTTATCATGCATGCACTATTGCACTCATCTTAGAACTCATGCATCCATTCATCCACCTCTGACTCAGTCTTGTATTCTTCCACTTAACCAACCACAATAAACTCACACTCAGCTGTGGAAGTGGGGTAGTTTCCAATGAGATCCAAGAAGCACAGTTTAAGGAGGAATACTTTATTGTAGAGCTAGAGAAACTCCAACCATCAATCTCACCCCCAGCTCCAGAGTAACTGTTCACTTAAAGACATAACATTCTACATTCTGGGAGGAATGCAGCTAAGCCACAGAGTAAAGAGAGAGAAAGCACTATAACATTACATCATCCCAGGAACATATATCACACCACACCCCTCTCCGAAATAAACTGCCCCCCACCCACACAAGAACAAAGGGCGAGAAAAAACCTACTTATTTACAGTCAGCCTACTGAAGTCCCATGTTCTGCCATCCTCCATTTTCGCTGCTCCTCCGAACACTTTGACCACACGATGAGGAACGCTAAACTGAGACCCTCCCCATGTCTTCCTGGGTAGCCTCACCCTTACCACATCTCCAACTTCCACACATACATCTTTGACAGCTTTGCGGGTCCTTCCTATCCATAAGTACATTTAGTGAAAGACTGATGGCCATAAGATCTGACCCACAGGGGACAAACTCTGGTATTAGGTTTGTGTTTTCAGAAGGCCTCAAAAAGGCAAGGACCTTTAGTCGAAGGTGGGGTAAAGCGATACTCTTCCACCCTCTCTTCAATCAGTTTGACCCAATCCAGACCATTAAATCTTAAAATCTGAATGGATTCTTTCAACATGCGGTTGGATCTCTCAACCATACTATTCATTTCGAGTTGGTACAAGGCACGCTTCTTGTGCATTATGCCTCTCTCAGATAGAAAATTTCTCATTTCTGCTGATGTGAATTGAACTCCATTTTCAGTGAGTATACAACGCGGATTACTGTCCCCAGCAAACACCTCTGTCAAGAACTTGCAAGCAGAAGGAGTGGATATGCCCTGTACCACCTTAATCACTGGCCATCTCAACAGCATGTCCATCAGTACCAACTCATACCTGCTCATAATACCTTTGGTGTCCACTGGGCCCATTATATCCTAGGCAATATATTCCCATACATCACCAGGAATTGCTTGGCAAACCATGGGGGTCGTCCTCACCTTTTGGCACTTGTCACTCAGCCTACATTCGCAACAATATCTGACCATCCTTTCGATTTACAAGTCCATCCCTGGTCACCAGTACATACTTCTCAAGCGTTCCTTGGTCTTGCAAATGCCTTGGTGACCCTCATGAGCCAAGCTCAATAAACTGCTCTTTACTCCCACAGAGGGCACTAATCTGTCAACTCGTAACAAAAGACCATTTCATACCGAAAGTTTGGTTCTGACTCTCTCAAAACCTCCAAGATCACGTATTGACCAACATCCCCTCTCCAGTATGACTTTCATTACTTTTTTGAATATCTCATCCTTCTGAATCTCCTCCAACCACTCACTTTCAGAAATGCAACCTCCTGTAACAGCACAATCTTTACAGTCATCATCCCTTCACCAACTATCACTCTCCTGATCAGAGTCATGAGCACTCCTGACCAGACGAGAGAGGCAATCTGCGGCCTTGTTCTAGACTCCAGGAATATACTCTACATTAAAGGCAAAGTCTTGTAATGCTACAAGCCACTTAGCAATGCAGGGTGAAAAAAAATCCAAGCCCTTCTTCCCAAACACTTCTTGTAGAGGCTTGTCATCACTCCTTATCACAAAGTTAGACCCCCACATAAACTGTTTGAACTTTTTTACTCCCAAAAACACAGTCAAAGCCTCATTTTTTTTTTTTCTTTATATATTTTTTTTCAATGTAGCTGAAAGACATTTTATCATACTTCTTCCAAGATTTACATAAAGTACATAAAACGATCGAAATACATATCATAGATAATAAATACATTGAGCATAGAAAGCATATACAAAATCCTACCGATAACTCATTCAAAAAGCTTAATTATTTCCATTCTTTCCATATTCGGTTTAATTTAGTTACAGAACCCACTCTCCTTGCATAAATAGTTTCCCGTTTAAAAATTCTATTCATTTTATTTATCCATTGGGAAATAGTTGGAATTATTACTGTTTTCCAATTCGCCAAAATTAATGACCTTGCTACCAATGTAGCTATGAAAATAAATTGACGTTGAGGTAGAGTTAGCAAACTACGGGCTTCAGCTCGACCTAGAAGAGCTGTTGAGGCTACAAAAGGAAGATCGACTGCCAAGATTCTTCTTACTTTTGAAAAAATATTATCCCAAAAGCTCGCAATCTGTGTGCAAGTAAAACCCACATGTAGCCAATCTCCTAGAGCCTGATGGCATCTAAAACATCGAGGATCGACTGCAGGGTAAATTTTATGGAGTTTGGCAGGCGTAAAGTAGATCAACCATTTGCTAAAAAACGCCATTCTCCTTAGGTTAGCTGCTCTTACTGCTTTATGACTCATTCTGTTAAAACTATGCGCTGTAAGGCAAGATGGTTCCATTTTATCTCTGATCCCAGGCGCCGCTAAATTGAAGCTGTTTGCCGATGATATGGCTTTATATCTGGCAGCTGAAGACGACAATATTCGGCGCGCTTTGGCCAAAATAAGTGAATTTACAGTTATAGGGGGCTATAAAATTAATCAAGCAAAGTCAGAGGCTCTTCTTTTTAATTGCTCGCCAGCTGTCTTACCTTCCTTGATGCAAGGTCAAGTTAGGTCCCATCCTATAAGATATCTGGGAATATTTGTTACATCCCACCTGGAAGATCTGTTTTCGCTTAATTATATCCCTTCTTTTTAACAAAATGCGAAATTTGCTATCTCAATGGAAGGACCTTCCTTTAACAATCATGGGTAGAGTAGCTCTTATTAAAATGAACAGACTCCCCTTGTTCTTATTTTTATTTTCCAACTTGGTGGTCAGGGTTCCACAGTCTTTTTTTGAGCAAATTAACTCGGAAATAAGATCTTTTATATGGCAAGGCAAAAAACCTAGACTAAAGCTGGAAACTCTTCAACTAGAAGTCATAGATGGGGGTCTTGCGCTACCCAACTTACGCTTATATTACCAAGCCTCATTAATTAATTGGCTAAATTATAACAGTTTGGAAGAAATGTCTTCCGATAATTTTTTTCTTGGTTTAATGCTGGGGGAAACGGAGATTGCCCTAGCACCTTTCTTGCGAATCCCTAAGCTTCCAAAGAGATCACGATACAAAATTCCCAAGCTTGTAGCCTCCCAATTTCAGAAGGTCTGGGAGACTTTTGATATCCCGTGGCTTCACCCGCAGCTGAAACTAGTGGAATGCCTCTCCTTGGGTCTACATATGTCCATCCGAACCTGCGATCTCTGGGCTAAATTCGGATTCCGTAAGCTTCAAGAATTTTTTTTATATGGTAGAATGAGAACCTGGCAGGAAATCAGGTTGTTTAACAGTAAGATTAAGGTATCTCTTTTTTTTAGTTATTTCCAGATAAATAAGTTTTGTTTAGGTCTGAGGAATTTGGATAATTCCAAAGGGGTAATATTAAGTAAAGCCCATTTTATACTTAAAGTTCGGGGAATTGGGAGCTGGTATAAACTGCTTAAATCTACGCAGAACGATCAATTAGTTCGAATCCATCTGGAAAAAATCTCTGATTCAATTGACTACCGTATTAATATTCAGCAATGGCATAGTTTTAACAGAATGAGTCATAAAGCCTCATTTTCAATTGTAGAATAGTTAGGTTCAGCTTGTTTGAGTGATCTTAAGCTAAATGTAATAGTGACCATATCATCATCTTGTTTCTGCTTAAGTACAGCTCCTAAGCCCTTACCACTCGCATCAGTGCTAACGTAACAAGGCAAACCTGACTCAAAACTCTTCTAGTGATTTGCCTTTGCCAAACTTTCCTTTACGTCCACAAATTCCTTTTGACAGTCATCACTCCAGAGAAACTACACTCCTTTTCTTAACAGTTTCCTAAAGGCACTAGAATGGCTGCCAACTTTGTGAATAAATCTACTGTAAAATTCTGCCATCCCCAAGAATGACTGAACATCTTCTTTCTTTTCTGGAGAAGGTAGATCAGCAATCGTTTTAACCAAGGCATCCTTCAGTCTAACCCCATCTGCTGAAATAGTATGACCAAGATAAGTTATCTCGGGCAACCAAAATTTGCATTTGTCAAGCTTAAGCATAATTCCCTTTGAACTAAAAATCTGCAACACCTCCCTGATCGTTTTCATGTGGGAGGATAAACTTTCACTAAATATCAGAAAATTATCTTGGAAGAAATTCACCCCTGAGACACTCCCAAATACCTCATTCATCAACATCTTGAAAGGCTGAAGCTGCAGAACATAAGCCAAATGGCACCCTGTTGAAACGATAAACACCAAAAGGAGTTGCAAACGCAGTGTTAATATTCGAGTCATCACTCAAGCTCACCTGGTGGTAAGCAGAGGTGAAGTTGAGAGTAGTGGAGAATTTGGCTCCTCTTAATATTCCTACCATCACCATGCTGTTTGAAAGGAGAAGCTTATCTTCCACCACTTCCTGATTGAGTTGCCTCAGGTCAATGCACAATCTGATCTCTCTTGAGCTCTTGGTGGCTACGACAATGGAAGCGAGACACTCTGAAGCCTCCACTGTTTCAATTATCCCTTCAGCACTGATATGTTCTAACTTCAGTTTGACTGCTTCACGAAAATTAATTGGAATGTTTCTGGCTTTGCATGTTACAGGAACAGCATCCTTTTTAAGATGTATGCGGTGCACATACCCCTTCACACATCCCACCTTCTTAGAAAAAACCTCAGGGAATTCATGAGAAAAATCAACCTCGGAATTAGCAGATGTTACAGCCCAAGTGTTGAGCTTTCTAACTAGAACTTGAGGAATGGCACTGGGGTCTAAATAAATTCCCAATTGTTTTTGGTGTTGCCTGCTCAAGATGGTGTCCGCCTTAACAGGGACATATATTTTCCTTTCTATGACCTTTCCTCAAAATTGTATCTTAGCAACAAAGAAACCTATCAGCTCTATAGGTATCCCACCATAACTGTAAGGAGTGACATCAGGATCTCTTAGGTCAACCTTTCCCTGGAAACTTTTAATAAAATCAGAATCAGAGATAAGCTAGAGTTTTGCCCCAGAATCCATCATCATGCTGACGGTGAGGTTTTTTTTTTTTTTTATTTGTTTATTAAGATTTTTTGTGACTTAGAATTGACCAAAGGAAACAAAAAGAAGAAGAACAAAAACAAAAAGTGGAGAGGACAAATGAATCAAATGAAAATGTAATGAAGAAACATCAGCATAAGAATGGTAATATGTAGATAGGCACCCACGCGACAATGAAAGTTGACCAGCAGATGACCACTGTATATAACCTGAAATACAAAGTCAGCACATAAACTGTACATTTCAGCCCAGCACCGCAGCCATCAATTGTGATGGTACATAGTGTCAAGGAAAATACCAATATGTTCAAGTTGAGAGGTATTAGTCATTGACCATACATAATTAAGGCATAAATTACCTTAGTATGGTGGTGATCAAGACTCCTCGCCAGTCTCTAGAGGGTGCTCCAGGAGATACAGTTTGAAAGGGTCCCAAATATCCCGAGGTCGGGGTGAGAGCGGGAGCAGTTCGGCATAAATGTATGCTTGGTCCTGCCAGAGTATCATGTCACTGATCCAATCTTTGAATTTGGGCGAGCGTCTTCGGCCCCAGCGGCAGGCCACACGTCGCCTGGCAAGAAGGAGCGTAAATGAGACAAACTTGCGATACGTCACTGGTATCTCCTCTGTATGCCCTAGCAGTGCGAGAAGAGGGGAAAATGTAAGTTGCAGGGAGGTCATTAGCTCCAGCGCAGTGAAAATCTGCTGCCAGTAGGCAAGGACAGAGCTACACCCCCAAGCAAGGTGAAGGAAGTCAGCAGCTTCCGCTCTGCATCTGTCGCATTGGTCTGTTTCACGTAGTTTGTAGTTGTGAAGTTTGATGGGGTATAGTAAGTGCGGTGCAAAAATTTGTTGTGAGTAATACGTAGCCGACTGCTGGAGGAGACTTGTTCAGTTTGCTTACAGCAATACAGCCACTGTTGGTCCGTGATCTCATGTCCGAGTTCAGCTGCCCATTTATCTCGGGATGCACAGGGGCTGTACACCACGTCAGTGTATAAGCTATGATAGAGGGTGGATACCAGATGTGATGCACTGCCGGTGTGCAGGACGTGATGCAGTGGAGCGATAATAGGGGGCTCTTGAGGGTATGAGGGCGTATACTCCTTAAAACCCTGCCGTAGGTGTACATATAGAAAGATATCCATGGGGGAGGGCGGCGTATCACGAAATAACTGCTGCAAAGTGCGAAACGTGCCATTTAGGTAAAGGTCCCCCCAGCAGTGAATGTTATGTTTAGTTTTAGCCTTATTGAAGATGCCTTCCTGCAAGATAGGCATCTTGGGATGATATGTAAGCGGGAGCAGCGGAGAATATAATATGGGAGCTTGTAAGCGGCAGGCAATGCGACTCCACGCCATGACTGTGCAGTCAACAGATGTCGGGCATGGCATGCGAGGTGTGATTGCGGTTAATATGGCCCCGTCAAGAGGGATAGGGTCCGACAGCCAATGTTCAGTTGCAACGTGAGGCTTGTATCTGGGAGGATGGAACCAATAATGGGCATAGTGTGCTTGAGCACAGATATAATATAGTTCTAAGTTGGGGACATCAAATCCCCCCTGAGAGTAAGGTCGTATGAGTGTATCCCACTGCAAGCGCGGTTGTTTACCGCCCCAAACTAATCTTATTAGCTCCGAGCGGAGCTGAGAGAAAAAGGGCCTACCCGGATCATACAGAATATTTAGGAACAAATACAAGAGTTTGGGGAGGACAACCATTTTGATGAGTGAGATCCGTCCCGCCATAGTGAGAAGGAGAGCGTTCCATCGTGTGATACTGCTAGTGATATGTTCTAGTGTACATCCATAATTGAGCCTCATCAGCTCGTCCCGATCTCTGGTGACATGTATCCCCAAGTATTTCACTTCAGTGGCGCACCATTCTATAGGAAAATCAGTAGGGCATTGCACCGCGGAAGTTGTGAGTGGAAAAATTTGAGATTTAGCCCAATTAATTTGGATGCCAGAGAGGCCTCCGAATCTAACAAACTCGCGGAGGATCGGGTTAAGGTTCTGCTGGGGGTCTTTGACATACAGGGTAACATCATTGGCATAGAGTGAAATCAGAATCGGGCAAAGGAAACATTGGAGGGCCTTTTCCTGATGATGCTGTCTGATTTTAGCCGCTAGCGGTTCTATTGCGAGGGCAAATAGGAGGGGAGAGAGGGGGAAGCCCTGCCGAGTACCCCGAGTGAGGCGGAAGGAGGGGGAGGTATGACCATTGATTAAAACTCTTGCCGTGGGAGAGGCATAGAGAAGGCGTATCCATGCTAAGAAGCCTTTGGGGAGCCCCATGCATTGAAGGAAAGTAAAAAGGTAGTCCCATTCCACGGAGTCAAAGGCCTTCATGGCGTCTAAAAAGACTGCAACTAGTGTCAATTTAGGGTCTGCCGTTTGCAGAATGGAGAACAGAGTACGGAGGTTATGGGAAGTCGCCCTCCCAGGAATAAAGCCCGCCTGATCAGGCAGTACTAGTTTCTCCATCAATAAGCTGAGGCGGTTGGCTAAGAGCTTTGCAAGGATTTTTGCATCTGTATTGACGAGGGAGAGGGGCCGATAGGAATCGCAGTGGTCTGCAGGTTTCCCAGGCTTCAGGAGGGAGGTGATAAGTGCCTCTCTCATTGAATCGGGAAGGATCTGTGCCTCTTGAGCCTCCATGTATACCTCCCTCAACACCGGAAGCAGTTGTTCAAGATATGTCTTGTAGAAATCGATGGGAAGGCCATCAGAACCTGGGGCCTTGCCCGATTTCATCTGCATGACGGCTGCTCTGAACTCATCATCTTCGAACGGGGCCGCCAAGAATTCCCGTTGATTATCGCCCAGCCACCCTAACATGATATTTTCAAGAAATTGAGTAAAATCCGGGGTAGCGGATCTGCGAGTGTGGTAAAGGCTTGTGTAAAATTCAGTGAAAGTGTGCAAGATGGCAAGGCTGTCCCTGTGGCGTGTCCCCGAGTTGTCTACTATGTCCAAAATATAATTGGAAAAGCGGGGCAGGCGGATTTCCGTCGCCAATGCTCTGCCAGGCCTCTCCCCCTCCCCATATCTGCGAACAGTGAAGTATTTGCCGCGAAAGCAAACCTCTCGCTCAGCTGTGGTTGTGTAGTCAGTGAGTTTATCTCGAAGTGTAACTTTCTGAGCTCGGGTTGCATCGTGCCACATATCTTTTTCCAGTTGCTTTAACTCACCCTCAAGGCGGCGCAGGCTACGACGAATATCTCTGAGGACTCCGAAGCTTTTTGATATGCAGAAACCCTGCACCGTAACTTTAAAAGCCTCCCAAAGTGTACTCATATGAGTGACTGAACCCTTATTCCTCCTAAAGAAATCAGAGATCTCCTCGCCAAGTTCTGCCTTGAAGGCAGTGTCTAATAGTGCTTCTGGCATTAACCACCAGGTTTGTGGGGAGGCGATCAAGCTATGAGGCGCAATCGTCATGCATACCGGAGCATGGTCCGAGTGGGTTCTGGCCATGTGTTCCACCGAGATAATCCAAGGAGCAACCCCTCGGGATACAATCCAATAGTCAAGCCGCGACCAGGAAGCATGTGCTGCAGTATAATAGGTGCCTTCTCGCGCATCTGGATGCACATGACACCAAGCGTCGATAAGCCCATGAGCAGGAAGCAATCGCGCTAGTGTTTCATGAGTTTTAGTGTAGTGGTGAGGGAGAGGGTTGGACCTGTCAGTGAAAGGACACAGAGCAGTATTAAAGTCTCCCCCCCAGATGATATGAGTAGACCCCACTTTGAGAATGTGTCCCCATAGGGTAGTAAAGAAGTCCGGGTCATCAGTGTTGGGCCCGTAACAACAGACAAGTGTAACTGACTGTGTACCCAATGTACCCCAGAGCATACAACTTCTACTGGAAGGGTCGCTGAAAGTACCGCCCAGAATAAAGGGCGTGTTCTTTTTAACTAAGATTAGAGTACCACAGGAGTATGTAGAGTAAGAGGAGAACACACGCTCCGCAGCCCATCTACTGCCGAATCGAGGAGGGCGGCGCGGATCAACATGCGTCTCTTGAAGCATAGCGATGTGTATCTGATACCGATCCAGATACGCGAGTATTTGCCGACATTTACGGGGGTCACAAAGGCCTCTGACATTCCATGTAAGCAATTTTATACGAAGCAAGTCAGGAGGCACTGCCATTATGCTGGGAGAAGTGAGTGGCAAGATAAAGCATCATGGCGGAATGTGCTATACATATCTGCCCCAATGTACGCTGGAAGGACTATTTGCTGATGTATTACACATGTAACATAAAAAAACAACAACAATCCCCTACCCACCCCCACCCACAGCAGCACCCCAATTGTGCCGGTAATACATTGCCCACCTGAAAGCCAAAGAATCCGTAACATTACAGTCCTGGTCTATCGAGTCTACCAACAATAGAAGTAAAGCAGGTTAGGGGGATCGCCCATACAGGGGGGGACGCTGGTGAGTCACGAAATCCACCCTTCTCTCATAAACTGCTAGGCAGTTACCCACTGGAACGGGGATACGATAGGAGAGAGAGGGGGGGTACTTGGCATAGTTCAATACTAATAATCTAACCATGTATTGAGGCCGTTTGCCCAACATGCAGAGATCGTACATTGAAAGCAAAACTTATCTGTCCACAATGCGCTGGGAGCAATCAGGAACTCTGGAAATGAGTGAATAGACGTAACATCAGTCCCAAATAGCAAATTCACAACAGAGGTTACATTTCTGGATCCGGCAGATGCAGCAGAGAGCGTGAGGTGTGAACAGAAGAACATCAGGATGCAGTGTCAGGCTGAGGGTCAGTCCGCAGCTGGAGATGGAGATCTGGATTCACAGTTATCTGAGGTTCCTCTCGGAGCTCTGCGGCCGATGGATTTGAGGAAGTCTTCCACCTGTTGTGGATTGGAGAAAATGGAGTGCTCGCCTTGGTAGGATACCCGTAGGCGTGCCGGATATAGTAGTGCGTATTCGATCTGTGCTTTCCGAAGCTTTTGCTTGACCATCAGGAATTTGCGCCTCGCCTCCTGCACCGCAACGGTGAAATCCGGGAAGATAGTGAATTCCAGCCCTTCATGCCGCAACGGTTTATTCTCTCAGGCCATTTTCAGCGCAGTGTCACGATCCCTGTAATTAAAGAGGCGGGCCACAATGGGCCGAGGAGCCCCGCCCGGTGGGGGCGAGGTCCCAGGGAACGATGCGCATGCTCCACAACAAGCTGCGAGGAGAAGGCCCCATCACCACATGTCCCCCTCAGGAGCCGCTCCACAAAATCTTCCATGCGGCCCGTGTTGGTACTTTCGGAAATGCCCATTATTCGAATGTTATTGCAACGGCTGCGGGCTTCCAAATCATCGTTCTTTGCTGCGATGACTTTGAGCAGCTTATCCATCTGCGATACTTGAAGTTTCATTTGTGAGGTGGTGTCTTCAGTATCCGATATGCGGCGCTCTGCCTCCTTGATCTGCGCATCGTGCTTATCCACCTTTTGGATCAGGAAGTCTAAGCGGCTGTTCATGGTGTCCATTTTCCCAGATAAGTCTGTGAGGCTGTGTTGCATAGCGAGGAGCAGTGTTTTGACCTCATCACCAGGGTTTGAAGGCTGCATCTGTGCCTGCTCTCCACCAGGTTGGACGGGTTCTTCCGAATTGGAGCGGGTGACCACTTTCTTGGCGTCAAAAAACAGTTTCGGCTGACGTCCGTCTGGCTTACCCATAATAGCTGTAGGAGAGGGCAGTGTGCGAGTGGGCGACCGCAGCGGTAGAGCAATGCTTAGTCACCTAATATTGTATGCAGGGTATACGTGGGAGAGTATTGGGAGTCCAGAAATCCCTCTCAGGGGTGTGCCAAATATCTCCACTCCGAAGGCTCCAAGGTATAAGTGGAGATACTGCTCTCCCGGCCAACCAGAAACCAAAGCCACCGCCCCCGCAGTAAGCGAAGGAGCGAGTGAGATCCGCTGACGTGGAAATCAAGAGTGGCCGTCAGATAGAGTGGCAGGAGTTTTGGGAGAGACAAGCGTCAAAGATGGCTCCAGGCTTATGAGAGTCCTTAGCCCACAACGAGGTCTCTTGCTTGAAACCAAGGTGAGCACGCCCGGGCAGTGTTAGGAGGCATCCGGCGTCCCAGTCAGCAGGCAGAAAAAAAGACGAAGGATGAGGAGTGGAGAGCAGGCCGCAGCGTGGCCCTACATAGTAGAAATCCGCCAAGGAGGAACGCGCACACCCCAACCAGTGTCCGCAATGATGAGGGTGTAGGACCAAGGCCTAGCAGGCGCCGCACCGAGGGATACCAGAGGAGAGAGTCAGCGTGTGGTGGGGTCGCATGGGAGCTCGATCCCAATTGTCCAATGGAAGGGAGAGGCGCTCACCCAGCACCGATGACAAGAGGACCAGGTGATGAAGCAGAACCCCAGTTTTCAGCAGCCAAGGCGCCAGGCGATCAAGGGTTGCAGCACCCACGGATGAAATGCAGGCAAGGAGTGGGCATCGCAGGCGATATGGGCAAGGAGGGCATCACACACCACAGGCTCCCTCAGGACATGGATCGGTGAAGGCCAATAGGTAGCAACAGTTAGTAGCAGCTTGCACGACTGCTGATTTTGCGCCAGTGCCAGCAGGCCGTGCAGCACAGCAGGGGTGTCCAGGAAAATGGCGATCACTCCATGTGTCGTTGCGGAGGTTAGGGAGAGTTGCGGCGTGGGTATCGCGTTCCGCACCACTCACCGCCTCCACCCACAGCGCGGTCCGTGCATGGGCGACGTGGGTGTCATGAAGGGCGGCCGCTGCTGCCGAGGAGGTCAGATCTTCACTAGAGGCACGGCAGGGTACGCAGGCTTGAATACGCGCCCGCGCCTACCCAGCACGGCGCCAGCTGCCAAAGGTCGCAGCGAGAAATGAGCACCGCCGCCGCTGTGGGATCAATGCGAGTACGTTGCGTTGGTGGCAGATGGCAGCGGGGAGATAGATCTCCACAGCGGGTTCCGACCGCCACCGGGAGAAGAGCTGAAGCCGCCGTGCAGAGTCTGCGGCGAGGCCCGCAGCCACATGGAATCCCCGGGCTTGCATAGCGGCAGTGACCACCCCGGTCTGCAGGCAGAGCGTCTCCTGCGACCCATCCTCAACCAAGCCTGGTCCTGAAAGCGCCGGCCCGGGTTATAGAGCGGCGATTCTTTCACCGGAGCATGGCCAGAGCTACCGGCAAAAGCGGCGTTACTGTTCAGACGAATTAATAAAGGTTAGATGAGGATAAATGAAATATTCTGCCGCCAAGTGTCCAGAGCCTCACTGGCGTGCGGCCATCTTGGTCGTGCGCCACCTAGCGCCCCCCCCATGCTGACGGTGATGTTATTAAGAGATATTCACACATGGCTCCCACTGCATGGCTAACATCATTTACCACCTGTAGCACAATTTGAGGAGAATCAAGGTATAATTTGCTCACTTTGTCTTTGACAAAACTAGACCTACAGCATTTGGCAAAATGACCCCTTTTTCTGCAATTTTTGCAAATAATTTTTACTGAAAGACAATCATTGGAATTGGCAAAGTGGTTGGGACTACCACATTGTAAACACAGATTTGTATTCTTAGTTACAGTGGTAGAAGTTTTTTTCTGATTGGGTTTGTTAGAAATGGGGGTCTCTAGTGAGCAGATACAGGAGGATACACTCCTAAAATAACCCCTACTCATCCCCTTGGTAGCTTGGCACGAGCAGACAGGCTTATCTCAGAGGCAGTGTGTAAAGCATTTGTGAACACATACAGTAATACAGTGAAATCACTAGAAATGGACACCACACCAGTTTAGAAAAATAAGTAATCTTTATCTAAACCAAACAAGACCAAACAACAAAAATCCACAATACAGTAATAAAAATATGACTTTCAAATGGTAGAAATAGTTCAGTTCAAAGCAAATTGCAGATGCGACACTTTTCACACAAAGTACCTTGGATGCGTCGCGCACACAAACAAAAAGGGCCACAGGAAAGGTGATGCATCGGTTACTTACACTGAGGGAAGGTGATGCGTCGGTTCCTTGCTCTGGGGGAGGTGATGCGTCGGTTCCTTACTGCTGCGCAGGGGAGGCGATGCGTCGGTTCCTTACCAGAGAGGAGGTGATGCGTCGGTTTCTTACTGCATGGGGAGGTGATGCGTCAGTTTCTTACTGCCTCCGCAACGATGTGACAGACCTGGCGCCTTGCTGCGACGACCCGGGACGATGCATGGGTTCTTGCAGCCGCACAGCAGGGCTTGCGTCAGAATCGGTGCAGTGATCTTGGACTTCGGAGATTGGTGCACTCGATGCAGTGTGCAGCAATTTCTCGAGCCGCGGGCAGGCGTTGCGTCGATTTCTTTGGCGATGCGTCGGAAACAGGTGCGGATGCATCCCGCTTCTTGTTGTTGCGTTGCTTTTCCAGCTCCCAATAGCCAGAACAACCTCCAGAGGCCCAGAACAGCTACAGGCACCTCTTGGCAGGTCAGAACTCCCAGCAAGGAAGTTCAGGGGAGCTGGGGGTGACGTCTTTGTGTCCCTGAGACTTCAGAACAGGAGGCAAGCTCTTCTTCAAGCCCTTGGAGATCTTCCTCAAGCAGGGGACACACCAAACAGCAAAGTCCTTTTTCCCTTTCCTTGCAGAAAGTAGCCACTGCAGGCCAACCCCAGGCAGCAAACAGCACAGAGGCAGTATTCCTCCTCAGTTTCTCCAGCTCTTCTCCTTGGCAAAGGTTCCTCTTGATTTCCCAGAAGTGATCTTTGAAGTCTTTTCTATCCCTGAGACGTCCAACATGAGGCAAGCTCTACTTCAAGCCCTTGGAGAAAACTCTAACAGCAGTATGATGAAGGCACAGTCCAGTCCTTTCCCTGCCCAAGACAGAAGCAACCATTGCAGGCCAACCCCCAACAGCACAAAGCACAGGGGCAGTACTCCTCCTCCAGCTTTCCCGGTTCTTCTTCCTGGCAGGGCTCTGAACCCAGTCCAAACCAGTTCTGGGGGGCACTTTGCAAGTGCACAACAACCTCCATTGTCAGTGAGAGCCCTGGCTCCAGACACCCCACAGGGGGGCAGAGCCATCATTGTGAAAGGCAGGCACTGCCCTATTCAGGTGCAGGTGCTACTCCCCCCACCACTTCAAATGCAGACCAGGCCTATTCAGCCTAGCGCTGGCTCATCCAGACTCTCTGGAGCCACTGCACATCCCCAGCCCCTGTCTCTCCAAAGCCAGACAGTCAATACACATCCTAGCAGAGGCACACTGGATGGTTAGGCAAGAAAATACCTACTTTCTAAAAGTGGTATTTTCAAACACAGAATGTAAAAATCACCCTCACTAAAAGATGCATCTTAACATCCTGAGTTCAGGCATATCAAACTTTATTTTCCTATCTTATTCCCATGGGCAGCAATGCTCATAAGATGTTATGAGCAAACTCCCCATTCTAGCCTATGGGGACAGATAGCCTTACAATAGTGAAAAACGAAATTGGTAGTATTTCACTATCAGGACATGCCACACACATCAGGGCATGTCCTACCTTTCACATACACTGCACCCTGCCCACAGGGGTACCTTGGGCCTACCTTAGGAGTGACTGACATGTAAGAAAACGAAAGGTTAGGGCCTGGCAAGTGGGTGCACTTGCCAGGTCGACATGGCAGTGCTAGACTGCACACAGGCCCTGCAATGGCAGGCCTGAGTTATGTTTACAGGCTGCTTATGTGGGTGGCACAATCAGTGCTGCAGGCCCACTAGCAGCATTTGACTTACAGGCCCTGGACACACATACTGCACTGTACTAGGGACTGACAAGTAAGTCAAATATGCCAATCATGAAATCACCAATCCATAATAACAATTTACACAGAGAGCATATGCACTTTAGCACTGATCAGCAGTGGTAAAGTGCCCAGAGTCATAAAGCCAACCAAAACAGGGTCAAAAACAGGAGGTCAAAAAGCAGAAAAGTCTAGGGATAAACCCGCTGAAAAAGCCAGGTCTAACAGGGTTTTACACTGTAGTTCTTGTATGCATAACATGGAATGTTCAACTCTTTTTACAACTATAAGTTCTTCAGCTTACGTGAGATCATTTTTTGACCATAGTTCTTCACAGACTTTGTCGCACTTGCATTCTAGCATAAACTGGTCTCTTATTCTTTCTTCCGTGTTCGTTCTAAAGTTGCATGAAGAAGCTAATTTGCATAAGGCCTTCCACAGATTTGTCAGAACCCTGTTTTATTTTGCCAAAGTAGTACCTTTGTAAAATTACTGAGACTTTTGGCAGATAATTGTCATCTAAACTCTTGATTGTTTTTTTGAATTCATTAAGAGGATGAGAAGCATCACCATCATCGTGAATCAGGCAGGTTTTCAAAAACTTCTTGCCCCTCCACCCCAGGCAGTGCAGTAGCATAGACATTTTTTTTGTTAGGGGATATATTGGGACCACAAACTTTTAAATACTTTATAAAAAACCTCCTACCACTTAGCCCATGGAAGAAGCGGGTCACCAGGTGAGGGAAGAAAAAATAGGGGCGGTGATATGTTCTACATTATATGAAGGTGAAGAGATAACAGCTAGAAGAAAAAGCAGAGAACAGTTCTACACATACAAAAATAAGTTCGGAACGACAAGGTAATAATGAGGAAAATAGAAAAAGGTTTTGAGACTAACTCCGGGAAAATCCTAAAAAGAAATAAAAGTTAAACAAATCATATTGACCAGGTCATGGGGAAAGAAATGATCCCAGTCTTTATTTTTGTTTCCATCAGGATCCAAACTGCATCATAGGAAAAATCCAAAGTACCAACCAAGTCACTTGCTTTTAGTAGAGCGGCTGGTCACTGGAGAAGAAATGATTCTCTTAAGGCAAAATGAGGACTACCCCCCACGACGAGCCAACTGATACGCTGTACAAATACAAGGGATCCGTGCACCTGGTAGAAGTGTGCTCACTTGTCTACTGATGCGCCAAACCCCGCTGCCTCAAGAACAGTGGGAAGCATCACGAGAGATGGGAGTGCTTGCTGTCTTGTATCACATGAGCATGCAGTCGCGTTGGAGATTTCCAGGACAGCGTGTGACCTGGAAAACAGACGTCTCCTCGTCGAGGACAATGCGGCATGCTCCCAGTCACAGCAGGAGCCACGAGCAGAGCCGCAGAAGGCTGGGCCTCGTCAAAGACAATGCGGCACAGCTAGCATGTTCGGGTTAGAGCACCTCAGAATGCAGGAGCATGAGGAGCCTCATGGGTAGAACAGTTAATCTGCAAAACCTCGCCAAGGGCTCCAGAAAAGGACAAAAAGGGAGAACTCCTCTCCCAATTAATCTGCATTGGCAGCAAAAGTTAAACAGTACCTGAAAGCAGTGCCATTCCTAGCACCTGGAGATAACATGTGAAGCACAAAGCCAGCAGGAGACCTCACAGGTTCTTGTGTTGAAGTTTCTCTATTCTTCAGCGCACGCACCTGGGGCATCCCATCCTCACTATGATGACCCCATTAGAGGGGCATAGATCACCCCCCGAATGGAAGGCAGGGGGCTGCGCCCCGTAGCCACACAGTCCTCAAGGTGCCAACTCCCTCTCCATCAACTGTACAGTCTGCCGTCCACTCCTGGAACTGCAGTCCCACAACAGTAACTATGCCCCTCTATTCGGTATCCCCTGGACCTACACTGATTGAGGACCTGACTTTATGTTGCAGGTCCCCTGTTTCCTGTTTCTTATTTTTTGTTCACGTAGGAGTGTGTTTGTATGTTCAGTTGTTGAGCAAGGTGTAAGTACCTAGCAGTGACTTCTATTGTTGTGGTCCTGATGAATGCTGAGCTCCTTTATTAGGGCAGAATAGCGGCAGAAACATGTTGGCCTGTTAGGAACAGGGTTCATTATTAACTTTGAGTTCAATCAATCAATCAGGGTTTTGTAGAGTGCACTACTCACCCGTGAGGGCTTCAAGACGCTGGGGGTGGGTGTGAGTAGCTCCGTTGGGATCATTTGAAGAGCCAGGTCTTCCCCACACTGTTTTAATATCCCAACTCAGACGTGTCCTAATTAAAGTTTTATGCTCTCGCCTGAGGTTAGGATTTTAATCTGTACTCACTTTTTATAAGGACTCCCCTAGAGAAATGTAGTTTGAACTACACACTATTTTCACAAAGAGCTCACACTTTATGCTGATGAGCTCACCTGTCCCCTTATAACAAAGATCGGGCGAGTGTAAGTTGGCTGATGATGAAGCATGACACCCGGGTGGGGAGGCCATAACTTCAAATTTTTGAAATTTTTGTTTCTCTTATCTCAGAGGACAGGCCGGCACACCACTATTGGACATTCTCCGCCTTTTGACATCCTCACCAATAGCCTTACTGACATGAGTGTTTTTCGTTTCTTCAGCGTGGCGCCCTCTTTTTAGGTCGAGCCCAGCGCAGCGCATGCGCTGCTCTATGGGCAGGCTTCTTGTAAGCACTCCAAACTTCCCACACACTTCTCCGCTGGATTTAGTTAACTCCCACAGATTTCATTGGCCATAGCGTGTGTCTTTCAAAAAAGAAAGCACGCAAATGGCCGAAGGCGTGTGTTCGTCCCACCTTTTGTTGAAATGTTCCCTCCCATGGCCTATGGGTCTCGGGAGCGAGCATTGTCACAGCTGCATTCCTTACATGGTGCCATCTGTTATGTATCATGTTACAAATTAGCGCGGTCGCGCTTGTTCTTATCTTCCTCTGCAGTATTAGCGTCTTTCCTCCTGGCCTGCTGAGTTCAGTGCGGACAGGAAGCATGCTCTTGGCTGGTGTCACTCCCAACAGCTGTAGGTTTTATTGTAGTTTTAAGTTTCACGTTCCTGTGGTCGCATTCAAGTGTAAGAATTTCAGGAATCCTTCTCTTCCCATTACCCCGTGAACAGTTATGAATGCTTGTGCCTTGATTCTGGGGTGAAAACGTCAGAATAAGGATTAAGTGATGCGTTTGAGATCGGTGCTTGCTGTAGGGACTGTTTCATGCTGTCTTCATTCCTATCATGTATTAATTGCGTTAAATATTTGATGCAATAATTGTGCAGTTGAAAATATTCGTCTCTCCCTAGTAAGCAGCGTCGATAAAACACGCCCTTAAGTTGATAGAGGTGGTTTCCCAGGCCTTCCAAAAAAGGATTTGTGGATATACATTAATGTGCAAGTGCTTATTTTTACCCCTTTTGGCTCGCTCATGCTTTGTGGGAATGCCACCCTGTGATCTGCCAAGAACTCCAGTGCATGACACAAAGCCCTTCCCTTTCGAAGGGAACCTGCCCTTTTAACATATTACTTCCAGTTTGCTCTTTGATTGTAAGGGTGAGGTTTGGACGCAGAGTGCATGCACTGAGCGCTCTAAAGCTGGAACGCGCCCCTCCTCCACGCGCACACGCTAATGGAATCCTGGGCAGATCAATCCTCTCCGTGTTAAGTGCTCGTGAGAGGACGCCGGAAATGACCAACACTGTCATCTCCCATTCAGGAGATTTTGGTGGGGGAGGGAGGGGGGCTTGGTGGGCTCAGGGCTGATAGACGCTACAGGGCCCCCTATCTGTGGTGGTTGAAGTCGTTTTCCAATATTGACCTGGGGCCCGTCCTACTTTGGCTCTGTAAACTGGGCCAAGGACACAAGCCCTTTGCAGCTTGACTCTCATGGTAGGGTGGGGGCCAGTCAAAGGCGTCTCGAGGAGGTAGTGTGGGTTTCAAGAGCTCAGCATTTATCATCCAACAGACACAATAACTTAAACGTCCAGCCCAGTGCTTGTATCTTTTGTGAAAGAATGTACTTTTAGCCACAAAGCAGAACTAAATACTACACAATCCATTTTGCGAATACAGCGTGTTACCCCTGATTACTGTTTTCTCCCCCTGTGGACGTTTCAAGACTCCCCTACGCAATGCAATGCTTATTTCCTCCTCATGTTGCAGGCCCTAACAAAGCCATCAATTAAGATCAGGTGCAGATAACTTTCCCCACGGGTTTAATGTTCAGTCAGTCACTTTGATCTTTACCCTTGTTATGTAATGTCAACGTAGAGACTGTGCACTATGGAAAGCAGTTTTGTGTTTTTGTTCTAAAAGCGACTGGCAACCCAGCTTGCCCCCACCACTAATGTTTTCGTTCTGCAATGTGTCCAAAAAACCTATATTAAATGGCAGTATGCACATATTTTAAACAGTAAAGGGTCATTTTGGAGAGCAGATGCAACCTCAGCTGCAAATTGTAACACAGGAAACCAGGTTAGAATCACAGCCTCTGCTAAACATCCTGTTATTGTGGCCAAACCACTTCCATTGGTGCCTAAGTTGTTATTTAAGTCTTGGCATCACCGTAACATATGGTGATTTGGGGCAATTGACTTTGTTTAAGCCCCATTCACTGTCAGGACTTCAGGGACTGTTAATCTAAAAGATAAGATCTTTTCGCACAGAAAAGGCAAGCTCAGTTGGGCTCCCTTCCTCCCAGGGGGGCACACAGCTATGCTTTGTATTTGGTTTAAACTCCTACACTGCACTATAATATATTTGTAAATTTAATTTTTGTTTCACTTTTGTGTGCGCAGCTACTACTTTCCAGAACACAATTTTTTCTTATCTCCCCATTATAATACAACATTAGAAAAGTACTTTTTGATGTTATAATAAATGGTGCACACGTTCCTTTTTAAAAATTTACATGCAGGGAGTGCTCCAAAACTAAAATGCTAGTTTGCTTCCATAGCAGTACCTCGATATAGCGTCACTAACCCTTCCTTCTTGCACTCTAAACACAGCTTAAACAAAACTTAAAGCTGTAGACCAGAGAGAACTCAAAGAAATTGCCACATAGAGCTCCGGAGAGAGTCTCTTGGGTTTATAATGATTTTTTACTCATTTTTTATTAACACAAAGAAGACTGCACTTTACGCTAATAGATAGCTTTATTAATAGCACTCAGAGCTCTGGATGGAGTCACGGGCCTCATGCCACATCAAGTGCACTTTATCTCCTTTTTTTTCACAATTTACCACTTTGTCCACACTTTGTCATATTATGGAAAAAGCTGCACTGTACGCTAATTAGGAATTGTATTGGGCTCCCTTCCTCCAATGGTGCACACAACTTGCCTTTATATTTCTGTTGAACTCCTACAATGCGTCCCTCACCTTTCCTTCTTCTCAGTTAAATAATGGCTATTTATAATATTTTACGTTACAAATACACCGTCTCTTGGCACTAAATTACAGCAGCTCTTATTGCATGTTAAAATCTCCAACAGCTATGCAACAGCTTTATAATATAACACTCCATCTTCCGCCCTTTCAGTTTACATAAAACCCTACAAGTTACATTCAGCTGTAACAAAAGCATACTTTACTGTTTAATTTGCACAAATATTAACCAAATATTTTACTCTACTTATAATGCAGGGAGTGCTCCAACACTAAAATGCTATTTTGCTTCCATACCAGTTACTTCATACAGCTTCACCAATCCTTCCTTCCTGCTCTCTAAACACGGCTGAAACTAAACTTAAAGCTGCAGAGCATATAGGGCTCAGACAAATTGCCACACAGAGCTCCGGAGGGAGTTTCTGGGGCTTATAATCATTTTTTGCCCATTTTGAAATATCACAAAGAAGGCTGCTCTTTAGGCTAATAGAGAGCTTTATTAATAGCACAGCACAGCTCAAGATGTAGTCACACGCCATATCCAATGCACTTTATACGGTCTCTTTTTTACAGAATACCACTTTTTCCCACTTCTTAATCTTACGGAAAAAGCTACACTCTACACTAATACAAAGCTCTGTTGGGCTCCCTTCCTCTCAAGGGTGATGTTATATTAAATGGTGCACGCGTTCCTTTTATTTTAATTAACATGCAGGGAGTGCTCCAAACCCAAAATGCTATTTTGCTTCCATATTAGTAACTCTATGCTGCTAATCTTTCTTTCCTGCTCTTTTAAAACAGCTCAAACCGAACTTCAAGGTGTAGAGCACAAAGGGCTCACAAAGAAGGCTGCACTTTACCACATCCAGCGCACTTTACACGTTTGCTTTTTACAAAATACCACTTTTTGCCCACTTCTTAATCTTACGGAAAAAGCTACACCCTGCGCTAATACGAAGCTCAGTTGGGCTCCCTTCCTCCCATGAGTGATGTTATATTAAATGTTGCACGTGTTCCTTTTATTTCGATTAACATGCAGGGAGTGCTCCAAAACCAAAATGCTATTTTGCTTCATTAGCAGTAACTGTATGCAGCGCCTCTAACGTTTCTTTCCTGCTCTTTTAAAACAGATGAAGCCAAACCTAAAGCTGTAGAGCACAGAGGGCTCAGAAAAATTGCCACTCAGAGGTCCGGAGGGAGTCTCTGGGACTTAAAAGATTTTTTTTGCCCGTTTTCAAATATCACAATGAAGGCTGCTCTTTACACTAATAGGGAGCTTTATTTATAGCACACACAGCTCAGATGGAATCACAGGGGCTCATGCCATATCCAGCGCATTTTACATGTCCTGTTTTTACAAATTAGCACTTTTTTGCCCACTTTCTACTCCTATGGAAAAAGCTACACTCTACGCTAATATAAAGCTCAGTTGGACTTCCTTCCTTCCAGGGGTGCACGCAGACATGCTCTATATTTGGCTGAAACTCCTGCACTACACTATAATAGGATTGTCATTTTAAATTTTGTTTCACTTTTGGGTGCGCAGCTATCACTTTCCAGAACACATTTTTTTCTCGCCTCCGTATTATAATACAATATTATTTAATACAATATTTCTTACATGTTATATTAAATGGTGCACGTGTTCCTTTTATATTTATTAACATGCAGGGAGTGCTCCAAAACCAAAATGCTATTTTGCTTCATTAGCAGTAACTCTATGCAGCACCTCTAACTTTTCTTTCTTGCTCTTTCAAAGCAGCTGAAACCAAATTTACAGCAGTAGCGCACAGAGGGCTCACAAAATTGCCACACAGAGCTCCGGAGGGAGTATCTGGGGCTTAAACTTTTTGTTGCCCAGTTTTAAATATCAGAAACAAGGCTGCACTTTATGGTAATAGGGAGCTTTATTAATAGCACAGAGAGCTCTGGATGGAGTCACAAGGAAGCATGCCACATCCAGCACACTTTACATGTTTTCTTTTTACAAAATACCACTTTTTCCCACTTCTTAATCTTACGGAAAAAGCTACACTCTACACTAATACAAAGCTCTGTTGGGCTCCCTTCCTCCCAAGGGTGATGTTATATTAAATGGTGCATGCGTTCCTTTTATTTTAATTAACATGCAGGGAGTGCTCCAAAACCAAAATGCTATTTTGCTTCTATATTAGTAACTCTATGCCGCTAATCTTTCTTTCCTGCTCTTTTAAAACAGCTCAAACCGAACTTCAAGGTGTAGAGCACAAAGGGCTCACAAAGAAGGCTGCACTTTACCACATCCAGCGCACTTTACACGTTTGCTTTTTACAAAATACCACTTTTTGCCCACTTCTTAATCTTACGGAAAAAGCTACACCCTGCGCTAATACGAAGCTCAGTTGGGCTCCCTTCCTCCCATGAGTGATGTTATATTAAATGTTGCACGTGTTCCTTTTATTTCGATTAACATGCAGGAAGTGCTCCAAAACCAAAATGCTATTTTGCTGCATTAGCAGTAACTTTATGCAGCGCCTCTAACGTTTCTTTCCTGCTCTTTTAAAACAGCTGAAACCAAACCTAAAGCTGTAGAGCACAGAGGGCTCAGAAAAATTGCCACCCAGAGGTCCGGAGGGAGTCTCTGGGGCTTAAAAGAATTTTTTTATTTATAAGGTGACAAAAATGGTTATACCACTTTTTTTATTATAACTTATAACTTTTCAACATGCTGCACAACATTCCCAATGCTCTATAACACATATTAAAAACGTTAACAAAGCCAATAGCTCTGTCTAAACACTTATAAGGCCCCAAAGGCAAGACCTATTGGCTATGCCAATGCTTGTTTGTGTGTATGGTTGCTGTAATTGGGAGACCAGCGCCGGGCTTGCATAGTCTCTCCTTCCCCCTCTTCATGTCATTGGCAGACTTACAAATAACAATATTGCCCCAATATAGAACAGCATGCAGACATTGCCTCTGATTTCATAACACACATATAATTCAGTTTTGGTCCAAGAACACAAACAGCATCATGTAGAACAAACATTTGTAGTCTAGTGCTGATTTTTCTCATTGAGCAGCTTGATTACGGTTCTAATCATTGATTTGGCTCTAATGTAATTCTGTTTTTCCGAGAACATAACTACAGCTGCATGTACTTTGAATTCGAAGTGTATGGAATATGGTGTAAATACTTACAAAATACTGGGCTACCTAGAACTACCCTAATTACATATCCCAAGTTCCTTCCCCATCAGACCCTAGTTTCTGTAATGTATTCTCAACTAGGCCTGCAACATATAATTGACCTCATGTTTGAGATGTTCCAATAAGAAATTCTCCATATAGTAATATGCTGTGCCTTGAAGTTAGGAGTGCTCTATGTCACATATCTAAATTGGTAAATGTTCACAATTTTGTTTTATTTAAAATGTAACACTTACTACAGCCATTTACACAACTGTATGGAGGGAGGGTGTGTAAGGAATGCAGGACCCTATTTAGAAAAAGTCAGGCTCGAAAGCAGTTTATGTTTTTACACACCGACTGATTTGCGCCTGAAACTGAGTTTCCACTGTAATCAGTGCTTAGTTTGTTAATACGGAAGTGGCAAGGCCCTTTCAGGAGGTCACTGCAGCTTGCACCATCCATTTCCCCTACCAGCACTTCCGATGACATTACCAACATAACTACTAACCATTGCATTCCTACAAATGTAACAATTCAGACTATTCCAGGCCATCCAAAGCTATTAGAAAGGCATGGGCTGGGCAGCAGGTATTATACATTTGTAATGTATTTTGAAGTATTAAATACTGTTGTGCTCATCTCAAAATTAGACAGACAGCACTACCTTGTGGTGGACAGGCATTAGTGCAGTTGTTGAGAATTAAGTGCCGGTGCCAAGCACCGAAAACCACTGGCTCAAATTAAGCACTGACTATAATAGATTTACTACTTCTACACAGCACAATGGCAGAATCTTGCTCCATTAAATTAACAAGAAGGATTCTGTTTACAAATCCCACTGAATGGGCTGTGAATCCTGGGAAAGATGCCTGCAAGGGAACTCAGACCTCCTTTGCCTGAATTTCCTGAAAGGAACATGGGATGTAATCAAAAAATACAATAGGTATTCTGTGAATGGCATTGGGGGAGCATGAAGTGGTCCTCTGGACTGCAGTCTGCTTCTCCAAATGGCAACTACCCCAATTCCTAAAGTGGAAGCTGTCCTACAAGGATAGCTTCAACTTTGCAAATGAATACCGCCCTCTTCACAGGTTGGAGTACAGTTGTGTATGTACATCACTGAAACATAGCATGGCAAATTGGAACGGTATGGAGAAAGCCCTTTTCATGCTCCCTCCACCTACGAGGTGCAATGAGTCACAAAGTGCAAGCTGGGAAGACTTTAGTACTCTGTGGCTTGCCTTTCTGTTGTTGCAAAAATGGGTGAATGAAAGTTGTGTAATTTGCTTTAGCGTAGTTAAGTGAAAATTTGGGAAAATTCTGAAAATGATGCATAATCATGCGAAACCCTTATCCAGCACTTAGTGTTGTATTTTACAGAGTTATACGGCCTTGCATAAATTTTTGATACAATTACTACAATCAACAAGCATTGGCATAGCCAATAGGTCTCGCCTTTGGGGCCTTATAAGTGTTTAGGCAGAGCTATTGACTTTGCCAATGTCTTCAAGCTGTGCTGTAGAGAAGTGTGGCTGCTGTGCAGCATGCTGAAAAGTTGTAATAAAAAAGTGCCAGAAGCATTTTTGTTACCTTATATATGACCAAAAAGGCATTATGTCCAACACAACGACCATATTAAAAAATGTATGTACAATAAAAAATTTCCTCATTAGGTCTCGCCTACGCATCGCGCATGTGCTGCATAGGTAAAAAGACCTTTTGTAATCGATTCGGCTTTTCAGCCAAAAACGTGCACGCGTTCCATTGCCTTCAATGGCAATGCGTGCACGTTTGGCGATTCACTTGCGGGAGCGAGCAGCTGGCGCCATATGGTAGCAATTATAGCTCCTGGCGCCGCTCGCTCCCGCAAGGGAATCGCGCAGGTCCCCTCCTCTTCCCCCCCCAGCTGCAGTGCGAGGCGCGCGCGCGCTTGTTTTTATTTTTTAACACTACGATAAAAAGTTACAAGGAAATAAGTTGCATCTGTACCTTGAGAGACTGATGTCTCTCTGGGTCTAGTTCTTGCGATTTTGCAAAACAATATAAATTTAGGTAGAAATAAGCTTTTAAACTCCATGGAAACAGTCGAGCATCTGAATATTTGTCGAACGCTAATAAAATATTAGAGGATGAATATATTGCTTTATCCTCGTGGGAGGGATATATTATTACAAGAGATCGAAATGTAAACAAAGGAATAGTTACTCTTATTTCTCATTCTTTATGGATAATATATGCTGCTAGGTAAGTTTTGAGTAAAACAACAATTTAAACGGAAGGTTGAAAGCGCCAATCAGCTGTGGAATGGGCAATCCATTTATGTAAAGAAAGACTCGTGAAACAACTTGAGGCTTATAATACGCTTTTGTCTACAGTGAAGTTGCGCTCCTGCATTCATTTTCCTTAATCAGTCCTAAAGAGCTCTGCAATCTAAACGTCATCTTCGCTCCTTCGTGTTTGTTTCAGTGAGGTGTATTAGAATAGTGCTGTCGCTTCGTCGTCGTCTTTTTAACAAAACCTTCCTCCAGCAGAGATATTTGGAACATAAACCGCTGTTAACGCAGAGGTCGCTGTGCCCTGGGTAGGCCGCTGTGCAGGACTCATTAATCTGACAGCGGGTCACCAGTTATGATTTCCATTATGCAGTGAATATAAAAAGACTGTGCCAGGCACCCTCGCTCCCTGGGGATCCCGCCTGCGATGCTCGGGGCTTGTAATGAACGTGGTCACGTGAGCAGAGCGCCTCGTGCTGGCAAACGCTGAACTTTTTGCACACATTTTTGCGAACAGTGGGGATGTGGGGGCCGGGGTGGGGTAGTGAGGAGTCACGCACAAAGCCGCTTTGCCTAAGGCAAGTGCGACAGCAGCCATTTAATGATAGAAATGGGAAACGTTTGTCCTTGAACGGCTGCAGTATTACCACACCAGTGTTGCGGTAAAACCGCATCGCTTACAGTGGGTTTCCTACTAACTTTAAATATACATGGTCCGTTTTTAGGTCTCACCTATTACACAGCGCATGCGCTGTCTGTTGCAACACGGGGGCTTATCAAGAACATAGAGGGGCTTGGAGCCTGCCAATTGCTTACCACTGGTTGGCTTTTCTGTCACTCTCACTTGCCTGCTTCTTAATTGTGTCTCAGCTTGTCAGTTTGGTGTTTGTCCCTATCAACAAGCATGGCCTCTTTACCATAACTTTTGATTGGCTGGCTTCTATGCTTCCACTGCTTGCTTTTCAAGCACTATTTTCAGTTAAGCGCTCCAAGAGAGTGCATGTTTTTTTCAACGGTCTCCCTCGTGGTCTTATGGCCTGCTCGCTACACTTTGCTTTCCTGCTCCTTGCTTCCCCCTTACTACTGCCCTACTCTCTTGTCTGTTGCTTCTCCTCCCCACCCACTCCCTTGTTTGATTGTCATCACCCTCTCCACGTTGTTCTACTCGATGCTTGTCCTCCTCCCACCCATGCCCTCCGTGTTGCTTCCCCTCAGTTGCTTCTGCCCCGTGCTGCTGCGCCCTTCTTATTTTTTTTCTTTTTTCAAAATGCTGTGTTGCTTTTTTCTTTTTATTCAGTGATTCAAGGCAGATCAGTAACTAAACAGGGAAGAAAGCACCCATGTCCATTTGTAGGCACGCATGTGTGGTGCGCATGCCTACAAAATCGTGTGAGCAGCCGTGCCAAAGTCGGGACCTAGTTGCTTTGCCAATGCACAAATTTGCTTTGATGTGCGTCTTTATTTGAATCAATATGCGATATAGGATGTTGGTTTGACATTGTGGTACAACCTGACATTGCTGCATTGTTTTATTGTGTACACTGTTCAGGAGCTCCACAGACACGTTTGATATGGGCCTCTACTCACTGAAGGTTTTTACAGTTATGGACTAACCCTCCATTGCTTGCATCCTCCGACCTGCTTGAAATGGGCATAATTTGAGGAAAATTCCCAGATCCTTACTCAGAAAGCCACAAACTGCAGAGTTTTCCACATGCAGATGGAACTTGGCGCTTGCAGACAATCTGCCATTATGAGTGATTGTCTGAAGTACTATGTTTACAGGTTGTGGTGAGAAAGAGGCAGTGGGAGGGCATGCAGAATGCAGAAGAAACGCCTGAAAACCAGTAAGTTTGCACACGATCAAAAACAATTGGCACCAAAGAAAGACACTGAATGCCACATCTAACAAGCATTGGCATAGCCAATAGGTCTCGCTTTTGGGACCTTCTAAGTATTTAGTTATGCAGCACAATATCCTTGGTGCAACATCAACCGTTGCATGGCTAAACACTTATAAGGTCCCAAAGGCGAGACCTATTGGCTATGCCAATGCTTGTTTTTCTTTTGCTCTTGCAATGCTGGCAACTTGTTTTTGCCTATTCCAATGGTTGTTTGTTAAAGTTTTTTTTTGAGGGGGCATAAACAATTGGAGGTTGAAGGTTGTGAACTAGTACCTGTATTATAACACTAGCAATGGCCAGACGCTAGGGGAGAATCAACAGATGGCAGATTCCGAGAGTGGACTGAGGTGGTGCTGAGTGATGCTGAGGTGGTAGTGGTGGTGGTGGTGGTGACTGGTGCTGAGACGATGCTGAGGTGATGCTGAATGATACTTAGGTCTTGCTGAGTGTTGATGATGTGGTGGTGTACTAGTGCAAAGGCGATGCTTAGTGATACTGCTGTGGTGTTGAGTGATGTTGTGGTGGTGCTGAGTGATGCTGTGGTGGTGCTGAGTGATGCTGTGGTGGTGCTGTGGTGGTGCTGAGTGATGCTGTGGTGGTGCTGAGTGATGCTGTGGTGGTGCTGAGGTATGCTGTGGTGGTGCTGTGGTGGTGCTGTGGTGGTGCTGAGTGGTGCTGTGGTGGTGCTGAGTGATGCTGTGGTGGTGCTGAGTGATGCTGTGGTGGTGCTGAGTGATGCTGTGGTGGTGCTGTGGTGGTGCTGAGTGGTGGTGTGGTGGTGCTGAGTGGTGGTGTGGTGGTGCTAAGTGGTGGTGTGGTGGTGCTGAGTGATGCTGTGGTGGTGCTGAGTGGTGGTGTGGTGGTGCTGAGTGGTGGTGTGGTGGTGCTGAGTGGTGTGGTGGTGCTGAGTGATGCTGTGGTGGTGCTGAGGTATGCTGTGGTGGTGCTGTGGTGGTGCTGAGTGGTGCTGTGGTGGTGCTGAGTGATGCTGTGGTGGTGCTGAGTGATGCTGTGGTGGTGCTGAGTGGTGGTGTGGTGGTGCTGAGTGATGCTGTGGTGGTGCTGAGTGATGCTGTGGTGGTGCTGGGTGGTGCTGAGTGGTGGTGTGGTGGTGCTGAGTGGTGGTATGGTGGTGCTGAGTGGTGGTGCTGAGTGATGCTGTGGTGGTGCTGAGTGATGCTGTGGTGGTGCTGAGTGGTGCTGTGGTGGTGCTGTGGTGGTGCTGAGTGATGCTGTGGTGGTGCTGAGTGATGCTTTGGTGGTGCTGAGTGGTGCTGTGGTGGTGCTGAGTGGTGGTGCTGAGTGGTGGTGTGGTGGTGCTGTGGTGGTGCTGAGTGATGCTGTGGTGGTGCTGTGGTAGTGCTGAGTGGTGGTGTGGTAGTGCTGAGTGGTGGTGTGGTAGTGCTGAGTGGTGGTGTGGTGGTGCTGAGTGATGCTGTGGTGGTGCTGAGTGATGCTGTGGTGGTGGTGCTGAGTGATGCTGTGGTGGTGCTGAGTGGTGGTGTGGTGGTGCAGAGTGGTGGTGTGGTGGTGCTGAGTGGTGGTGTGGTGGTGCTGAGTGATGCTGTCGTGATGGTGAGTGATGCTGTGGTGGTGCTGGGTGGTGCTGTGGTGGTGCTGAGTGATGCTGTGGTAGTGCTGAGTGATGCTGTGGTGGTACTGAGTGGTTCTGTGGTGGTGCTGAGTGGTGCTGTGGTGGTGCTGAGTGATGCTGTGGTGGTGCTGAGTGATGCTGTGGTAGTGCTGAGTGATGCTGTGGTGGTACTGAGTGGTTCTGTGGTAGTGCTGAGTGGTGCTGTGGTGGTGCTGTGGTGGTGCTGAGTGATGCTGTGGTGGTGCTGAGTGATGCTTTGGTGGTGCTGAGTGATGCTGTGGTGGTGCTGAGTGGTGGTGCTGAGTGGTGGTGTGGTGGTGCTGTGGTGGTGCTGAGTGATGCTGTGGTGGTGCTGTGGTAGTGCTGAGTGGTGGTGTGGTAGTGCTGAGTGGTGGTGTGGTAGTGCTGAGTGGTGGTGTGGTGGTGCTGAGTGATGCTGTGGTGGTGCTGAGTGATGCTGTGGTGGTGGTGCTGAGTGATGCTGTGGTGGTGCTGAGTGGTGGTGCAGAGTGGTGGTGTGGTGGTGCTGAGTGGTGGTGTGGTGGTGCTGAGTGATGCTGTCGTGATGGTGAGTGATGCTGTGGTGGTGCTGGGTGGTGCTGAGTGGTGGTGGGTGGTGCTGAGTGGTGGTATGGTGGTGCTGAGTGGTGGTGCTGAGTGATGCTGTGGTGGTGCTGAGTGATGCTGTGGTGGTGCTGAGTGATGCTGTGGTAGTGCTGAGTGATGCTGTGGTGGTACTGAGTGGTTCTGTGGTGGTGCTGAGTGGTGCTGTGGTGGTGCTGTGGTGGTGCTGAGTGATGCTGTGGTGGTGCTGAGTGATGCTTTGGTGGTGCTGAGTGATGCTGTGGTGGTGCTGTGGTGGTGCTGAGTGGTGCTGTGGTAGTGCTGAGTGGTGGTGTGGTGGTGCTGTGGTTGTGCTGAGTGATGCTGTGGTGGTGCTGTGGTGGTGCTGAGTGATGCTGTGGTGGTGCTGAGTGGTGGTGCTGAGTGGTGCTGTGGTGGTGCTGAGTGATGCTGTGGTGGTACTGTGGTGGTGCTGAGTGGTGCTGTGGTGGTGTTGAGTGGTGCTGTGGTGGTGCTGAGTGGCGGTGTGGTGGTGCTGAGTGGTGGTGTGGTGGTGCTGAGTGGTGGTGTGGTGGTGCTGAGTGGTGGTGTGGTGGTGCTGAGTGGTGGTGTGGTAGTGCTGAGTGGTGGTGTGGTGTGGTGGTGCTGAGTGATGCTGTGGTGGTGCTGAGTGATGCTGTGGTGGTGGTGCTGAGTGATGCTTTGGTGGTGCTGTGGTGGTGCTGAGTGGTGGTGTGGTGGTGCTGAGTAGTGGTGTGGTGGTGCTGAGTGATGCTGTGGTGGTGCTGAGTGATTCTGTGGTGGTGTTGAGTAAAACTGTGGCGTGCTATGGTGGTGCTGAGTGGTGGTGGTGTTGTAGAGCTGAGTGGTGGTGTGGTGGTGCTTAGTGTTGCTGTGGTGGTGCTGAGTGGTGTTGTGGTGGTGCTTAGTGATGCTGTTGTGGTACATATATGTGTGTAAAGTGCCGAAATGCTACAAGGAGGTGCCGAAGTGAAGGAGCGCAATTGCAACAGTGTTAGTATATTTTCCGTAGTGCAATTTTATTATACAAATCGTCCCAATAGTTATGTCTGGAAAGTACAAGATTTAAGTACTGTTAAATATTGCAAAAGTACTTATTTCCAAGTTATAGTTTTGCCGTTTACACAGGAATTCCTTTATCGTAGGCGGAGAGAGGCACGCAATAAAAGGCTGGTGTTCGACTGCCGCTCAAGGACGTCATAGTGTGTTGAAAGCAGACATCTTTGGGTAAAAAAACAATGAACTTTAAGGATTTAAATGGCAGGTCCACTATTCTAAAACTAAAACCTTCAAGTGTATAAATTCTCCATATGGAGAAGACCCGCATGTCTTGCATTAGAAGCCAACCTGTGAACACACTTCTCTCACAGAAAAATGATCCAAGCTTCAGACCAGTTTGCCAGAGAACTGATTCGGAAACACACTAAATTAGTCCTGGTACACAAGCTCTCTAAGATAGGAGGAACATTCTTTACTGAAATCCGAAACGTTCTCAGCTGCCGGAAGTTTCTGCTCGCTGCTGGGAAGGGTTGGCTTGAACCGACGCCAACCGGGCCATGAATTAAACCAGGGAGGCCTTTTGGTGGTATGTGTGTCAACAGCAATCGCGCAACCGACAGCAAGATCCTCCCATGGGCCCGCACTACAAAGCCGACACCCGGTGGGGAAATGGCTAACCGGTTCAGAGCTGGTCACGCCGAGTGTGCATTTCTAATCAGAACGTAATAGGCGCGCAAAAGGATGGCAGTGTGGAAACAAAGCAACTGAAGTGCCTGTCTTGTTTTTTTAACTGGTTTATATAGCGCGAATTCAACCCAAAGGTATTTGCGCACTTTACTTATGCACCAGTTACATTACCAAGGGACATTCATTTGTTTGCTTTTTCTTGGCACGGGCGATTAGGTGATTCGCCCAGAATCACACAATGTTGAGCCGACGCCGAGACTTAAACCTGGTGCCCCAGCACCAAAGTAGGTAGATCTGGCCGTCACGCATCCTGTTTGTTGATGAACCATACATGTAACCTCTTCGACATAATCTGGGCCACACAGCCACGCTTCCTAATAATAAAGTGTATTGGGGCAGTAACGGCCATTGCAACACAGAACTTTGAAGTTAAATGGATAACGACACCAGGAAGGCTGAATGTCAATCATGATTCTAACATCGCAAATATTTGAATTTCATTATCAGAATAACGTGTTCGTGAACTGCGACACCTGCTAGAGAAAAAAGCTACCCATTTAATCTGCTACTCTCCAAACCTTAGGTTATGCATTTTTACTCCGAATGTATTACTTATACTTTCTATGAGAAAGAGCCAAACCCTTTGAACTTTTGTGCTACATTTCAAATGTTAAACACGCTTTAGCAAAACCAATAGTGTGGTCTTTGAAATTGTACAAAAGATTTTTCAAATTCATAAACAAAGAGAGACCGAGCGCGGCCGTGCGAGACGCGCTCTGTGGTGGGGGAGGGGGGAGGAGCGGGAGAGCAAGTGACGCGCGGCCGTGAAAGTGACACGGCCGCGCGGCCCCGAGAAGCGCTCTGTGGTGGGGGAGGGGGAGGAGCAAGTGAGAGGAAAGATATATGGCGCCTGGAGCATGCGAGGAATGCGCGTTACTGTGCTATACTCGCATGCTGTAGGCCAGCCAAAAGTTGTGGTCGCATTTCTGCAAGCCCACTACAAAATGTCTCGCCCAGAGACAGCGCTGAAGCGCTGGCTTTCAGGGCAAGACCTAAAATGACTACAAAGAACTGCTCGAGTTCTTGTTTTTCATGTTTTTCGCTTATTCCTGCTCTATAATTTTACTGCAAAGTGTGGCGTAATTCCCCATCATTCTGTAAGGGCGTAATTTTTAGACTTTCCCATGACAAGCATAACATAAAATTACCAATATGACACAAATTACGTCTCTGTAATCTACATTTCCCCCAGGCCTTAGGACAAAACTTTCGATTTTGCAAATCGGAGGTGTAGTGACTGTAAAAAAATCTTTATATATCAGGTCCATATGGTCTACCTATATGCTGTCACCTAATCCCACTTTCTACTAACGTGATATACAGAAAAAGTAATTTAAAAAACTGCTTCAAATGCGGCTACATCATTTTTCACAATTACTCAAAGAATTAGTATTTTTGGAACAGGTTTTTAAATCCAAGAGGGAACAAAGTGTGCCCTTTATATGTGAAAGTAACCTGTAACGTCTTGCCTTTGCAACTGAGCAGGAAAGCTGGAACAACATATCGATTCCAAAGATGAAATCTTCAAGTTCTCACAAAGGAACAATTGTGAAAGATTTATGTGTTTAATAATAGGCTACCTTACGCAAGTACTACCTGGAAAATCTTTTACCCTCCAAATGTGCTTTTTCGTGGCAATTGCAGAAGGAATAGATCAAAAGAGACTTCCATGTAGCAATAAATTAATGATAAGCTTTCACACAGTGAAGTTATACTTCTTGTGAAATTGACAACCATACAGGGAATGTAAACTGGTAAAAAACAGGGGTGAATTCTACTTCTATTTTGTATTTTACTTAACTTGTGAGAGTGTAGTTTATGCTTTAGTGAAACGACTACATTACGAATGTCACCCCCTGCTTAGAAAAGGTAATAATTACAAGATGTATTTTAAGGCTTAGAAACTGTACATGCAACTTTTGGTGCATGCTGTTTATTGAATGCAGTGGCAATTTGTATCTCTTTTCGTTAATAAAATCACTCGTTATTAACAACCAAAGTGTACATTTATATTGTTTGCTGATTGTTCATATAATCTCTTTTTTAACTTCGTTTTATGTTGAACGTCTTATTTTAGCAAGCAGTAATTAACAAAATTTGCAAGGCTCTGGGAGGCCTAAAATCTGTGAAGAATGCAGTCTCTGAACCAAGCTAAGCCACATTTAGTTCATACCTCTGCCTCTGCAGCCAGGAAACATAGAACATTTCTTGAGATCCCAAGTATGGATAGTTGCTGAAAGTTTTACAATTCCAAAGAATGGGTATCACTCGAAAACTCACATAATAGATCTTTATGGTTTTTCAATGGATCGTGAAGGTTTTATATAATGAAAATGTAGAATGATGTCTGTCAACAATTGCTCCAACAAAGAACATTGCAAATGTTACCATGTTTCAGAATTCTGACTATTTTTTCAGGCCTTCCTCAGGCTACAGAATGTGGGGATAATTATTTCAAGGTGTATGCGTAAAGGGCCTTAATGGGTGCAGCAGACAAATGTTTGTATGTTCTTAAGGGTTAAAGAATTTTTGTGCTTAGATTTAATTAACTAAACTTCCAATCCAAAATCACTCATCACCAATAAGATTGCTATTTAAATGTCTCATTTTATAGTGATGTAGAAACTTTTACATTTTGAAAAATGAATGGTGGTTAAAATAGTAGTGATATTGGATTTCAGAGGTCTCTCGAAGGATCTCACTTATCTTTTTTTAATTTTTTTATTAATGCAGAAATGATGCCAATATATTCAATAGTTACAGTACGTTATACGTAGAAAGTATCTTACAAAAAAAAAACAGGAAACCATGGAGACAGACACAAAAGAAGGTAATGCATTAATAAGTTTTTTTTTCTCCCCGCCCTTTCCCCCCCCCCCACCCCTAACCTCCCCACCCCCTAGGGGTTGGCCACACTCTGATTATTTTTTAGGTTCGGGTATAAGTTGAGTTGCATTTTATCATTCACCCATTCTTCTCAATCCATCTAGTCAATGGCGCCCAGATTTCTCGGCCATTAATTCGGGAGCGTGGACCCCTTCTTGCATAAATAGCTTTTTCCAAATTATAGTTCGCAAGTAACCGGGAGAGCCATTGCTGAAACCCTGGTGGGTTAGGTTCCAACCAGGCAGATGCTAAACATAAACGCAAGATCGCCATGCCAATGAACACTAGTCCTTCTCCGGGCTTCCCCTTCAAATCCTGATCTACCCCGAGTCCAATTAACGTCGGAGAAAGGGAACAGACAACACCCAGAGCCTCCTTGAAAAAACTGGTAATTTCTTGTTTTAGTTTGCTCAGGGCATCGCAGGAGGCAAAAATGTGAGTAAGATCAGCTTGATATAAAGTGCAGCGAGGACAAACGGTCCCTCTCCCCGACCCCCATTTAGCAATCTTTTTGGGGGTATAATAGAGCGAGAAGCATGATTTATAATATTGAGCCTGAAGTCGGGCCGGTATTAAAATATTCTGTGCTAGATTAACTGAGTGAAAAAATAGGCTTTCCGGGATTCCAATCTCTGCCTTCCACTTTAGTGCTCGATCTTCCATGTCATCTGGTATTAGTGAATTAAAAAAATTATAGACAACTCCAATGGATAGATCTCTATTCTTTCTTAATTTTATCTATAATTTGATTGTTAGCGAACCCTAACGGGCCCCCCCCCTTTCTTAATCAAAAAATCTCGGATTTGTAGAAACTTGTAAAAATCTCTCTTATCGAGCACATACCATTCTCTAAGGTTCTCGAAAGAGACTAGCCCTGCTGGAGAAAAAAAGGCTCCAAGCTTAGTCAATCCCGCTTCGCTCCATCTTTCTACTATTGAACCTTTAAAAATCTCAGGCAAGATGGGATTGTTACAGAGAGGTGTGTAGAAGTTCAAGCGGCCCAAACCGATTAGTTTCCGGATAGATTTCATAATTCTGCATCCGCCTTGTAACGTTTTAAAACGAACTTTCTTGAAATGGTTGTCATTTAAGTAACGCCAGACCCACCCCCATTATTCTGTCCCCATAACTAGTTCGAGCGGGGTCGGTATTTCTTCTGTCCTGTTATCTCTCGGTTTTTCCTGTATAAGTACTAGATTATAAAGTATTGTAGTGGCCCAGTAATAGAGTCTAATATTTGGTAGGGCTAGACCTCCCCTTTCCTTGGGTAAAGAGAGAAATTGAAATGCTCTTCTAGGTTTCGCATATGCCCAGATGAATCTGGAGAATAGGTCCTCAATTCCTTTGAGACATTTGGTATCAAATTCGAGAGGGATTGCACGCAACAGATACAAAAAGTTTGGAAAAAACAGCATTTTGACGATGTTGCATCTACCGATAATGGATAAGTGTAAGTTATGCAATCTCACCAATTCTGGTTTTGTTTTGGCAATTAGTGGCTCGACATTATCTTTAACAATACAATCAATGTTTGCAGAGATATCCACCCCCAGATATATTGCATTTTTAACTACTCGATCATCATTAGTCATAACGTTCTCATTACAGACAATTTGTGTTTTATTATGATTGAGGGAGTACCCTGAGAGTGAACCAAATCTTGCCACCTCTACTTCGATTTCGCCTATAGCCACATCAGGGTCGGGGGTCACCAAAGCAATATCATCGGCGTAAGACAGCACTTTGGTTTCCCAACCGTGGGTTACGATGGGCCTAATAACACTGTTGCGTTCCAATTGCCGTAGAAAGGGATCAATGTGTATTGCAAATAACAGCAGCGAGCTTGGGCAACCCTGCCGGGTACCCCTCGATATTTTGAAAGTGTCTGTAAGTTCTCCATTAACAAAGAGCCTGGCAGTGGGGTGGAAGTAAAGCATTTTGAAAGCTTGTAGAGATCCCTTCCCAATTCCCACCCTTGACAGAGCCTCCCATATAAAAGACCAGGAGACCCTGTCAATGGCCTTCTCTACATCCAACAGTATTAGTGCAATTGGGTCCCTAGTAGTGCTTTTCGCATCAAGAAGAGTAATAGCCCTTCTGATATGATCTGTCGTCCCCCGTCCAGATATAAACCCATGCTGTCGCTTAGAGATAACCTTATGAACTACAGAGGCCAAGCGTGTTGCTAGGATTTTTGAGTAAATCTTGCTGTCAGTGTTAATTAATGTTATGGGACGGTACGACCCGGGATCTGTTGGTGTTTTATGTTTTTTAAGGAAAACTATGATTTTGCCATGTGACCAGGATTTTGGTGGTCTGCCGCCCCTAAATACATGTGTGAATAGCTGCGTCATGCACTCTTTCAATTGTGTTGCAAATTTTGTATAGAACTCGAGAGTAAGTTATCAAGGCCAGTGGCCTTACCGCAAGGTAGACTGTTACTGCACATTAATATCTCTAGCCATTGGGGTAGCTCCTCCAGCTGTAGCTGATCCTCCTGTGGGAATTGCTCTGTGGGAATCTGGTTAAGATATGCCGCCACATCTTCCGAATTTCCTGATGTATCCTCACAGTAAAGCTCTTGATAATAAGAGTAGAATACCTTTCGAATTCCAGCTGGGTCTGAAATCAGTCCCTTCTCGGGGTCTTTAATTTCTGTGATTAAGTTCCGGGTTGTTTTTTGTCTGGCTCTGATGGCAAGATGATGACCCACTTGCTCGCTGCACTCATAAGCTTCCTCCCGCCAGGCGGCGAGTTTATCAGCCGCCTTTGGCTATTATCTCCATAATTGCCGATTTGGCAGCCATGTCTTTCGCTTGTGCTTTGATATGGTCGCCCCCATTTTGCACAACTGTGATCAGCTCTTCTTCTGCAGCAGCTAATCTACCTAGAAAGTCATTCAACGCAGCACGCTTTTTTTTATTCAGGGAGAGTGAAAATCTAAGTGTTTCCCCCCGTATTCCTGCTTTGAGCGTATCCCAAACTACGTCGATTCTGGTGCTCCCTAAGTTCTCCTTGAGAAATTGAGGTACATATAATCACAGTATTCTTCATTGAATAGAAGGGCCCGCTCAAAGCTCCATGTAAAAGCGCTGCCCCTCTTGAACCCTCCCCCCTTAATCTCTACTATTAAAGGATTATGGTCCGGCCAGTATGCAAGGGTTTTTTTCGATTGTGCAGTCATGCAGTAGGGAGTGAGACCCTAAGATAAAGTCTATTCTTGCATGTTTATTGTGTTGGTGTGAAAAATAGGTAAAGCCAGGGTTTGTGGGGTTCTGCCAGTTCCAAAGATCAGTAAGCACATGTTCCAGACAGAGTGCCCTTAGTGCCCGAAACACCTTTGGTTTATGACCATTGTAATCCCAGCCTGAATCACGTCTTAAAGTCTTATCGGCGGGCAGGTTTATATTGAAATCCCCGCAGATTACTATCGGGAGTGGCCAAGTAGCTAGTTCATTATTAATATGATGAAACACTGTTGGGTCGTCTAAATTGCTACCATAGATGGAGCATATAGTAATTGGATCTCTATTACTCCTGTGACATTCAGTGATTGCCCACCTCCCGAACTGATCCACTAACGTGCGACTGAATTGTAAAGTGCGATTAGACGTCAGAATTGCGATCCCGCGTGTACGAGAATTTTGCGTCGTGGCCCCTACCAATGTATACCCAAGTGTTCCTAATAAGTGTTTCTGTGCATTTTCAATATGCGTTTCTTGCATACAAATTACATCGGCCTTTAATAGCCGCAGTCCTGCTGCCGTGTTCCGTCTTTTTCTGGGATCATTGAGACCACAGATATTAATTGTAGCTATGCGTAACTTGCTCATCTGTATGAAATAGATAGTCGTATCTTATTGAGAACAACAAATAGCAGATCTTCTCTTTGCTGGGCCAACCCTTCCCCCCCCCATGCTCCCCCACCACCCTTCCCCACCCCCCTCCCACCACCTACAACTGAGGTTACCTGGCTTTGCCAAGGCCAGGAAAATGGCATCTGAGGGATCAAGTCCCCGCGCCTCCCCCGATCTTCCCCCCACCATTGTGATGCCCTAAGTGACTATAAAAGAACACGCATAAAACAAGAATCAGTAAAGAAATTCAACATATTCTAACTCAAGACCATGTGTCCGCCTATTATAAAGTCCAAAATTGATCAGTCCGAGCTGCAATATCATTTTTTTCTCCCTTTCCCTATTGTTCTTTTCCATAAGGAAATAAGGGGAGGAAGATATAAAAAGCAAGAAAAAAACCAAAAAAACCCCAGAAGAAACACAATAGAGAGAAATTGTCAGAAGGGGGAAGAAATGGCATTATAGAAGCCAAACTTGTAAGCTGCCTGGGTTTGAGACATTTGACTGCTACTGCTTGTTCCCATTTCGATCAGTAATCTCTTGTAAGTATGCTTGGGCCTGTATTTCGGATACAAAGCTGCGCGTAGTCCCCTTGTATACAATTTTTAACTGAGCAGGATTCTTCAGATACACATCGGCTCCAAGTTGTTGAAAGGGGGTAAAGAGCTGTCTCAGCCTCCATCTGCGCTCAACTGTGGCGTGAGCAAAGTCGGGCCTAGTGAAGAAAGTGATTCCGTTAAAATCCCTCTTGTTTGTAGGTCTGGCCATATCATACAGAGCTTGGCGCAGGAGAAAGTTCTCAAAGTATAAAAGCATAGCGCGAGGTGCTGAGGAGTAGATGAGGAACGTTTTGAGGGAGTTAGCGGAAATCTGTGTGCCCGCTGGATCTCTTTGTCCCAGTCCCAAGTGTGTAATTCTGGGAAGGCCCCCTTAAGGAGCGTGATCATAAAGCTCCTGGGATCGTTCCCTTCCGCATCTTCTGGAATACCTAAAAAGCGGAGGTTGTTGCGCCGCTGCCTATTCTCCTGTTCCTCCATCTTCCTTATGAGATCCTTGACTATGCCCTCGTGTTCGTCTCCTTGGGCCTTCAGAGTGACTAGGTCCTTCTCCAGATTTTCCATCCGTACCTCTACGGAGGCCATTCGATCAACAATCTCAGCACAAGATCTGCCAACCTTCCTAACGGCCCCTTGTAGTTTTTGGGCGGCTAGGCGCAATCTACGGTTATCTGATTTGACCTCCTCCTGGAAGCTCTTAATAGTCTGTAACACTACTGCCAGTGTAGCCTCATTCTTAGCCCCTTGTTCATCTTCTTCATTGTTGCCTGTAATTGTATGATTGCCTCCTGAAGCATCAGTTATGTCTGACATTACTGTAAGTTGTGAAGCTGAGTAATCCCATCTGAGGTCCCCAGCGCTTCCTCTGTCGGGGGTCTCACATCTTCTTTGCCGGTCCCCCTTTTTTTGGGGGGGGGAAGGTTTCTCTACCCATGGCTTTTCGTAGGTGGATCTGTATTTGAACTGCTGTTCCATTTAGGCCCATCTTCCTCACTAGAAGCGGAGATACTTATATCCGACATTTCCGACTCGTCAGTTAATGAATAGAACTTCTCCAAATTGTCAGGCGTCTTGGGTGAGGGACAAGGGGATTTACAACTTGCGCCTCGCGTTGCTTCTGTGAAGTCCTTTGGGCCATTCAAGCGGTTCGTTGCTAGTTGCATCTGCTTTACCACCGGTATAATACTCATCCTTATGCTTTTGTAGGTCATCAGGGGCCCCCTGACTGGGAGTTATACAGGTGATCAATACATGGTCAGTTTCCAGGCAGGACATTGGGGTAAAGTGCAGCTCGGGGCATACTATGACCACCTGCACTGTAGAGGAGGGGGCGATTGGATAATCAGTTTCATTCAGCACAATTTGCTCAGTTTGTTTGTTCAGTGTCTTCTCACTTTTTTTTGCCACATCCAGAGCTTCCCCCTGAGCCTTGAGTCCCAATCCCCCGCTTGGGCCAAAGCTGCTGGTGATTAATGGTTGGCAGTTGCCGGGGTCTTTGTAAACCTTAACCAGTGCTTTTTTTGAGACTTCTGTTTTGTCTGTATGGCTTGCACCCTCATTTTTCTCTCCTTTCTCACTCCTCTCGCCCACCTTGCTCTTGGCCCCGCGGGTGTCAAGCCGTTTTTGCCGTTTCTCGGCCATCGCGGAGCTGGGCTGCGGTGTTACTTGCGTTATAGAGCTGAGCGGCTGCGTATTTTTGCCTTTCATTGTTTTCGCCCCCCCTGCCAGCCATTCTTACTTGTAAGTGGCGGAGTCCCTTGCTGCTACAATGTATCCCGATGGTGTAACAAACTGCCAGGAAATCAGCGCGTCGCCCGTGTAGTTGACGTGCAAGGAAAGCTTCCCCCGAGGCCAGTGGAGCACTGAGGATCACCGATAGTATTCTGCGATGTGACAACGCGGCAGGGAAATCGCGCCGCAGGGCAGGGAGCATCAAGGATGTCCGATACGGGCAAGCTGCATCGAGACTGGTCCGAGATGAGTAATGCTTCCACGCTTGTCCAGCTCGTACTGTCTCGTGTTTAGTGAAGAAGGTAAGGCAGATTTGAGGATACTGGGGCGGCTTCATTAGCTAATCTCTTCGCCTGCGGTCTGGTTTCTAGCTCAGGGGTAAACGGGGAGTAGAAACGTGATTTTTAGGGGACTGATCGGCAGAGCATGGCGGAAGGGTTGTCACTCAGGTGCCATCTTAGCCTCTATGAGGATCTCACTTATCAATTAACATTTGCAACAAGGCACCAATGGACAGATCTATGACTTAAGAACTAATTAATGGTAACACTATCATTTATCATTATGATCAATAGTACATTACCTTATTGGCAGCTGTGTTTAACACATCAATCCTTCATATGTGTTTACATAAAACTGCTGCTGCTCATATCATAAATGCTCCAAAAGAGGACTCAGTTGGATGCATAAAATATATGAAAAGTCTACTTGTAAAAAAGCAGAGTGTAATGAAGCACCTATTCATGTACTCATTATGTGTATGGTGGAAGAAATACGACAAAGAGGCAAATTAGGGTGATCAAAATCAAAAAATGGAAAGGTAATCCAAAAAACCAACAGGTAAACAAAAGGGGAATAGGCCAGAGCAAGGTAACACAGAGAAGCTTCTGTTATTGAACATTCATGCGGGCAATATTGTAGATAATTGCCCATCACCCAAGGGGCTAGATGGGGATTGAAAATGGGAGCTGCAGATTACACTTTAATATCTGATGCAGCCACAGTAACTGAAGGAAGAGGGGGACGGGATTGTGACACTAACCCATCCCTACCAGCCTAATGCAAAACAGGGAGGTTTCCAGTAAGACTAGTGGCGTCTAGAAATGTTAAAGTTATGACAAAGTCAATTACATGCACTGTATCATTACATCAATCTCAGCAGTAAAGAAGCCTATATCAAGCACGTCAAATATTTGACTAACTTTGCTAGATATCTATTCATCGTTCAAACCCTCTGAACAGTGTGAAATCTGAGCAGTGAAAAAACTTCATACGGTCTTTCTCAGTGATACTAAATTTATGTACCTCACATGTATTCTAGTTTAGAAGACACTAGCAGATAATATGTCACAGTTTTATTTCTATCCACTTTAAAGTCATTTTAGTCAAATTCAGATGGACAAATAGCTGAGTTAAGCATTCCTAACTTATGCCTAAGCTTACTGCTTTTAAGAGGCATTGGCCTATGATGAAATCTCCATGTGCTTTGCTTCCCTACATCAATGGTATCCATTTGAATTAACCTCAGAAGCAAAGGCTGAGTTGGACATGACTTACTCGAGGCTGATTTCTAGTTTCTCCCAGCATTCCCTATCCTTCAAGGTCCTGTTGTGTGATGAAATCTTCCTATTTTAAATTTACCCATTCTAACCATATTCATTTTCTGGAATGCTCAGACCTGTGGATTCCTTCTTCCTAGACCTTCTTGCGTTTCAAAGGCAATGATCTGAAGGCCAGATGTGGACCACATTGTCAACGAGGCATGGTCCTGGAAAAGCAGATACACCCCAACCAGTCATTCATGCTCTTCTATTAATAGTTTTTATCTTGTCCCTTCAGAAATAGTTCAGCAAGTATTTTTGAGTATAATTTAGCACCCAGGCAAGAGTGAATAACATTGGATCCTGTATCAATAAGTGGTCCACACAAAGTTCATATTAACAATGGCAAACATTGGCAAAAAGGCTAGAATGTGAACTACAATCAATCAATTTTTACAGCAAATATTTACATAAAAATATGGTAAAGAACAGTGTGAATTGGGGTAGTGATCAGTGTTTATGTAACTGGTAGATCCAACATGTAAGCGAAAGAGCAATAAAACAGCTATTCTTAAAAAGTCTGAAATTACAGCTGGGCGCATCATTTTTTCAAGTATTTAAACAACAATCTGTAACTAAATTTGTCAATGACATTTCAACTCTAAGTGGCTGGCATCTTCTTCAGGACATCAAACATTCATAAAGTTTGGAGCCACCAATCAAAAACAAGCATTGGCATAGCCAATAGGTCTCGCCTTTGGGACCTTATAAGTGTTTAGCCATGAAGCACATTATCCTGAGTGCTGTGCCGCCAGGGATTGAAGTTCTGTACAATTACTACAGACTGGGTTATGCAGTCTGATTCAGGAATACATGCTTGCCTCAGGAAACGTTAATGGACACATTCCACGGCTTCTTAATGCACAGACAAAGACAGGTGCCTTGATGCAAGTTAACAGCACTATAACATTTCAGCACCATGCAAAGGAGGTTCTCGTTGTCCAAAGTGCCTATCACAGCTAACTAGGTAGGAAGATTTACTATCATCTGAGGGTATCTCTGAAAACTTTGTGCACCAGATCCTGACTCTTAAATGAGAAGAACCAGTAAATTAAATAGAATCCTCAACATCTTACTCATAAGTTTTACCAAAAACAAGGATCTTGTGACTTTTATATGATCTGCCCCGCGCCCTCACCCCTAATACAGACAATGCTGTTTGCCAATGAAATTTGTTACCATCACCCACAAACACCCAAAATGAACATCACCTAATCACAGATACATCTACTAAAGCAAGCTACTTACCAATATCCCATAAGCACTGGTAAAGCCAATAGATCTGGTATTAGCCTGCCATCCTTTCGGCTTTGTGAGTGCTTGTTTTGAGGTATTTTTTGTAAAACATTATTGTTGGGGAGCTGTCCTGATCAATTAAAAAAAAAAAACACTGGCTAAAAAATATTTTCTTGGTCTAAAAAAGCACACATTGTCAACAACTGGTCCTTGGCGCTGAAAGGACAGATGGGTGGGTTGGTCGGTGTGCTCCTTGCAAAAGAGTAGAATGCCGTCACTTACAATTAAATTAGCTATGGCTGAAGTGGGATGAGCCAGTGCTCTAGGATGGGAACTGTAACTGTATTTATATAGCGCTTACTGTAGTGGGCCAAAAAAAAATGTGAACAACAACAATAGATCAGCGGATGAAAAGGGCCGAATGAAAGTCCTTACAAGTATACATAATTTTAGTATTTTCAAACGGCCCTCGATAACGTTAAAAGGGGGACGGGTCACAGCAACCCAGTGTTTATATGTCTACACTCACTCCTCGATAGCCATCAAAAGCTTTGACAGGAATCACTAACACCAGGATAAGACTACTCTTGTTTGGCAAGAAAGAAGCAGGTTGCAGAGCAGTCATGTAGAGTCACCGCTTATCCAAGACTCAGAAAGGCGCCACTCAGGAAGAGACGCTGCCGAGCCCACAATCGCCCCTCTACTAGAAGGAAAATAGCCGCCATTGGCTCAGTGAGTTCTGCTCAAATCTGTCTCTTAAATCTATTAAGCGCATAATTTGGGCCTCACAGCGAGTATGAAAGCGCTATGGAAATACAACTGCAATATAATAATACCGTTGGCACGTCGAAGTGGCGCTGCAATGTGGTCTGATTATCGAACACCGTGCTAACCTGCTCTCCACCGTGCTGATTGACTTAATTAATGGATGATTTTAGTTATACAGCGCACTGCCAGTTCTGGGTTTCTTGGCAGTAAAGATAAAATGTAGGTATAAGTGCAGAAGTACATGTAAAGATAATTTATTAACATTTCCATACCTAAATAAAAATGAATGTGCTCTTGTGTAATATTATTAGCGCTCATGTAAACGCACTTTGGTCATGCTCCTACTGCAAATATAAGCATGAGGAGTGGATGGAATCAAGAACAGATTTAGTGCGGGCAGGAGGGAAAGGGCAGCTCACCATGGAGGCAGCAGGAGACTTGGGAAAGGAAGCAGTGCAGGGGCAAGTCAAAAACAAAACCTGGACTTCTGCGACTACATTAAACAAGAAATATAAATAGCTCATGGTATTGAGATGAGGAAATTCTCGTTTTTCGTGGTACTAACCCCAGGGTGTCTTGGCTTGTGAAGTTGTTGCTTGTGAATGCTGTTCAACTGCTTCATGGTTCGTTGTAAAGGAAGCGCACAGTTTATCTCACATACATTTTTGGACAGTAGCTTCACTTTGCTGGTGTCAAGCCACTTCGTATTTGCAGTTGGGAGATGCACATTACACGAGTTGCCTTTCTGCCTTTTCAGAGTCTCTGAAATGTGTTCCTCGTTAGGGGAGAGCCGAGACCGGCCTCTCTGCTGACTCGCAGACACAAAGGCGACCCCCCCGCTTGGGCTCGCGCAACTGATAAGCCCGGCTGGAATGCGCACTTCAAAGGGGGGCGCTGTGGGGGCCGGCTGACTCTAATGTACACAAGGATGAATTAATGAACGCACAGATAAATACAGGCTGACCGGGCTTGAAAGAGGGGGCATGGCGCCAGGCTGGACACGGGGCGTGGAGAGGCAGTCTGTGCCTTCGGATGGCCTGTGCGCCGCTGCTCGCTCCCGAGAGCAAAACGACGTGGGAGTGAACATTAAAAAAGAGGTGGGACATGCACCCGCCTTTAGCCATTTGCGTGCTTTCATTATTGAAAGACACACGCAAAAGCCAATCCTATATGTGGGAGGAGTCAGACCCACACGGAGTAGTTTAGAGTACTTACAAGAAGCCTCGCAGAGCAGCGCATGCGTGCTGCGCTAGGCTCGACCTAAAAAAGAATGAATAAAGCACCCCATACACAGAATAAAGGAAATTATATAATTGACCATCTGAGAAGAAGAGTTGACTAATCAGGATAATGGGTCACCAGATCCTGTTAGAGTGCTATACGAGTCCAGAGCCAAACATCAACCAGAAGTGAAGTCACAACGCTCCAGGTGCACCAAGTCGACTTTGTGTGTCCGGCATGTTGCACCAAACAGGAAAACACCATGCCAATGCCTATAAAAAAAGTGTAGGTTACACATTCAAAAGGCACAATGTCCATGAAATATATTGTCGTACACAGGCACTATGATTTCAGACCTGCTTGTGCCATTACCCCTTCACACAGAAAGGCACATCACCCAACCCTACAAGAAACTACAAATACAACCATAAATAAAACACACACTCTACTCGTAGTGCTAAAATCACCCCACTCATCAAAAAGTACTGAGGAATGGCTGATTCACGCATCTTAAAAATGTGACAAGAAAGAAGAATGGGCAACAAAAATGAAGCAAATATCATGATGCACAACATCTCTGAAGATCTAAGTCTTTGCCATCCAAGTCCTCACAGCCTCAATCTAGGCATTGGTGAGGGATACCGGCTGGGCTCACGCAGGCCAGCTGAGCTGACATCAAAGGAGCCACTTCCGTAGAAGTAGTAGATCATATACCTCCCATCTTCGGGCTTATAAATGCAACTTCTAGTAAGAAAGAGGAAGGGTGGGTAGGTGGCAAATGGATCTTAGCGATGCCATGCGTTGGCATGGCAATTCACTCTACTTCTACCATTGTTAGTCATGGCTATGAGATACCATGAATTTGATGGGAACAGTGTTCTGCTAAGTAGTGCTACTCCCAGTGTTTTGCTATTGGACTGTCACTTAGGAAAAGGGCTTCAGGACGTGTGCCCCTCAATGATGCTCTTTCATGGGGAAGGGGCAATAAGAGTCTCAGTGAACCCCTGTGTGCACAATAGGATGGGTCCTCCTGCAGTGAAAGGCGGGGCACATGTTGGAACCACTGATCTGTCTGCTGCACTATGTCGAGGCACACGCAAACTCTCTAATATAGTGCATTCACTGGGGAAAACACACGCTTTATGTAATTAGATTTAGTGCCTCGACCTGTGCTGGGAGCAGCCAGTTAGGGTGTGCACCAGTGCACCTACAACTGTGCACTCAATCTGCAAGCAGGAACAGACACTTATGTGATGCTCACATACAGTATGTTTGCAAAATATTGCAAATATAAGTGCGATAATTTGGGTGGCCCCGAATATGTGGCACAATAAAATGAAAAATGGGCAGTGCATCACTATCCTGGTGTCCACGAGTCATTTAGAGGCAGGTGGATAATACAAAAGTAGTTCCTTTATAATTGCTCTACGTTTTTTTTTCTCTGGAAATAGTATACATATTAACGTGTCTTGAAAATAGATATAGCACGAGCCTCAATATTATCAAAATTGCTTCTCATAAGCCCCTGCAGCACAGTTTCGGCTCCCACGCCCTTCAGCACTGCAGCACAAGACACTAAGCACAATCAGGGCCAGAAAGAGGAGAATCAATGTCAGTGCAACCCCTGCTGTGGTGGACACAGCTATTGTTTTAGTGTTAGACTGCAGTGTATGTGTTGGCATGGGCATTGTGCGATTTTTATTTGCCACATACTGCACTCAAGAGAGTCACCCTGAACCGGGCACCCACAGTCTAGGTGCGCATACAACCACCTGTGGGCTGTTACTCCAGTCTGGAACTATAATCCGAAGGACAGGTTCTATTAAAATCTTTTCTATTCATTTGATTGGGTTGTTGGTGAGTCTACAACAGGGATATAAAGATCGAGATTCTCAATGGGTTTGGTTTGTAGTTTCTTCAGGCTTGTTTTATTTCTTCTCTGCCAGCTTGGTCAAAATGGGCACCATTGGGGGGGCATGGCCGGCAGCTGACGAAGATGGCCGCTGCCTAGCAGAGCTCCGGACCTCCGGAGGCCGAATTAAATATCCGACCAGTCATCCGAACCCAATACTCAGCAGAACAAGCAGCGGTAGCGTCGGAGCCCCGGCGGCACACAACGGGCCGATCGCGACGCTGAAATTCGCCGGCTACACCAGACTTTGCCGACGGCACGAGACGCGGCCTGTGACCATGCAGAGACCGGGACCTCAATTACCAACAGTGCCCGGCAGTTACTTCCAGTGCTCAGTGCTCCGTGGCGCCGGGAGGCGCAGTACGCCGCAGAACCGATCCTCGACTCGGAGACCCCCCCTGGGGCTCCATTGGCACTGATTCCACATCCGGCTGGGCGGCGGGACCTGCGGAGAGAAGAGCGCGGGGGGCCCGCCGTCCACTTTGGCTGAAGGCCAAGACGGCATGTTAGAGGCGGCGCCTGCATCGGGGTGAGAGCGCAGAGGGGGATAAAACAACAGAGAACAATTGCACAAAAATCGGCGCAATAACCAGGCAACCCCCGATTGGGAGTCGAGAGCAGAAGCTGCCTTGGCGGGAATGCGGCTGGAAGTGCTGCGACCCGCCGGGGGACAAACAGCGACCAACGGGGGCCGATGGTGGAGGTCCCCACGGCACACAAGATCGGCAGACGGAGCACCGGGACGCAGTAGCGCCCCGAGTCACTGCACAGCATAGCGGGGACCGCACTTGAGAGCCGGCCTGACAGAAGGTACAGACAGGCGCCGGTAACACAAGCCCAGAGGCACGCCACATGACAGCTCCTCGCGGAGGAACGGGGGATCCATCCTTTCCTCCCGGCGCCTATAGACCTGACTGCTTTGAGGGCTCCAGTGGACGGAGGCCATAAGTCGCCCAGGAGGGTACCATTGACAAGGCCCATACACAAGAAAACATCTGCGCCTCCCCAACGAGAACGCCGCAACGGCAGTCGGCTGGTAGGAAACCCGACAGGCCGCGTGCACCAGGGGGTAGCACATGCAGGCGGCGGTGAGTACTACCAGTGAGCAACAAGCGGCCACTGCTCATTGCTACAGACCAGGATACAATGGGGGGCCGTGGCCAACGAGTGACCCACCAAAACAAACTTGAAAAGTATGCCTACTCCAAACCTGATCAAGATCCACAAGACCGCGCTGACGCTGGCGCAGCAGCCACCAAGGGTCCCACCCCAGGTAAAGAGATCACACTAGAAGACATCATGACCATACTCAACAAGGTGCATACATCATTGGAGTCCCGCATAGACACAGTCACCACTGAACTCTCATTGATACGCGCTGATTTCAGAAACCTCAGCTCCCGCGTGACGGAGGTAGAAACAACAACAACCGCTTTGACTACAGACACAGCCGCCCTAAAGAAACAAATGAAGCAGCTAGAAATGGACAATAGAGCCACGGCGGCGAAACTGGACGATTATGACGGTCGCTCCCGTTGCAACAACGTGCGAATTGTGGGAGTTCCTGAGGGAACGGGGCCACCGCAGTAGACCTCTTTGTGGAGGACCTGGTCAAGAATCACCTGCAACCCAGAGGCCTCTCCAACTATTTCTCGGTCGAACGGGCCCACTGTGTCCCCCGGGGGCAGACTCAGGCCGGGGGCGCCCCCTCAGCCCATACTGGCACGAATCTTCAATTTTCGTGACCGAGACCTCATCCTACAGACGGCAAGAGCGGCCCCCCGATCCGTTACCAGCAAAGCACGATCTCCTTTTTCCCAGACTATACGGCAGCGGTGGCTAAACAGCGACGGAACTTCATCGCCATAAAGCAAGAACGCAGGAATCGTGAACTTAAATACTCTATGATCTTCCCCGCGAAGCTCCAAGTGGAGGCGGACGGGAAGACATGGTTCTTCACCACAGGACTGACTTGAGGTATGGCGACAGGTCCCACATCGTGGCAAGCCTGGACGAAACACCAACCGGGAAGCGACAGGATCACAGTCTCCAGGACAGGACAGGAGGGAAGGACGACAGAGACAGACCTAGAACAAAGAGAACTAAACAGACCTCATAGATACCTTCCCCATGAGGTATAGACACACAAGGACCCATTCCTCAGTCAAGATACAGCACGGAGTTGAGAACCAAGTGGCTGCATAGATGATACATGGGTGGAGGGGGCTATAGGCTCCCACAGCGACCCACTGTAAAAGTGGGACTTTTGGGCCTGACTGCCACGGGTCCTCCCCACGGCACTGTGTGGACTGGGGACCTCCGACATCTCATTGGGGCATATTAAGCAATGCTGAGAGGGTAATTATGTCTACAAGACGGCCCCGGAAGGATAACGCAGGAGCTCTCTTCCCCCCACAAAGGTACCGGTAATGGGAAATAGGCACTCTGCAAAGTTGGGGTGGCGGGTAGTTCTTAAACCGTCTTGCAGGGAGGCAGGGAGGGTGGAGGGAACGAGGGTTTATCAGGGAAGTTTTGTTTCACTTGGTTTATATTTTCTCTTATGTTGTAAGACACATCATATACTCACATATGCTGCTCATATATTGCCGCAAAAATATCAGGACCGTGTAGCACGCATCACCACCACTGTCCATGGCGACGTCACCTGACCCCACCGACTTAGCGGCAACACGCCCGCAGCACCTACCTATAATATCCTGGAATGTTAACGGTCTCCGGGACAAGCTCAAGCGGTGACTAGTCCTACAGTATTTAAAGCGTAAAGCACCCGCAATAGCTCTGCTACAAGAGACCCACTTAACAGGGACGACCTGCAAAACACTCGACCGATGGGGCTTCAAACCAGCGGTACACTCAGAGTTTACATCCGGCTCCCGGGGGGTCGGAATCCTCATCAAAAAACAACACCCGATTGTCATAAAACGCACATACACTGACGATCAGGGCCGATTCGCGGCACTGTCATGCCAATGGGAAGGCCGGGTGATCAACGTAGTTTCGGTCTATATCCCCACGCGCTCCACTCGTTGGCATTCCCGGCGCTCAGCGCATTCCTACTTCAGCTCCCACAGGGTAACTTAATTATAGGAGGCGATCTCAATGCAACACTAGATGACACCCTAGACCGCACACCCCCTCGACAACAGCATCAGACACACACTAACTTAACAGATTTCCTGGACACCATGGGTTTGGTAGACATCTGGCGACTCCGCTTTCCACAGACACGACAATACACATATTATTCAGGCGCGCATAACAGCCTATCTAGAATAGATCACATACTGGCACCGGCAGGTGAAATTGGGAATTTCCTAGACATTGCACATTTACCGAGGGGCATTTCAGATCACTCCCCTGTCAGCACTCTCTACACGTGGCACGCCACAACACAGCGTCGAATATTCCCTATCTACCCGGGATACCTTAAGAACCCGAAAATTTGGAAGGGTCTGACTGCCACCACCAAACACTATTTTAATGAGAACACGCCCTCAGTCTCCTCCCCACTCGTCTTATGGGAAGCATATAAGGCAGTGCTCCGCGGGCAGGCGATTTCACTTATAACAATCCACAAAAGAGAAAAAGCCCAGACAGTGGCGACACTCGAACAGGAAGTAGGCGACCTGGAGAGGGCCCATGGACAGGACCCCTCTGACACAACTACCCATCTACTGCTCCTCAAAAAACAGGAGTATAAAGACCACTTGTGGGAGGAAGCGAAGACGCGAATCTCCGCTACTCAACACACTATATATGAAGTCGGCGATAAAGCTGGCAAGCTCCTGGCCTGGCTTGACAAGCGAGAGAAGGCAGATAGGTGGATCGCGGAACTCCAGCTCCCCACAGGAGAAATTACACCGAACCCCCAAGACATAGTAGACCTACTAGCACCTCACTACGAACAGGTTTATACTTCAGCGTTTAAAATAACACAAGCGGATGCGGAGGACTTCCTCCGTGATATCCGACTCCCCAAGCTCACAGAGCAGGATAGCGATGGCGATGGGCAATATCCATTTGGGAAAAGCCCTGGGACCAAACGGTATCCCCATAGAGTGGTACAAACGGAATGCAACTACACTCACGCCCCACCTCGTGGCTATGTATGAGGCTAGTCTGGACAGGGGGGAACTTCCCAGAGACCAACGGACGGCAACAATAGTGGCCATCCACAAACCCGGCAAGCCTGCTCTGGAGTGTGCGTACTACAGGCCCATATCTCTGATCAACGCTGAGGCCAAGATACTGGCTAAAACCCTAGCCAATAGACTTATACCGCACCTAGCCACGCTAATACACCCAGACCAATCAGGGTTCATGCCAGGGAGGAATACGGCCCTAAATCTGAGGCGCCTCCATGGCGTGCTGTGACGCAAGCATACCATACAAGAGGACGCCATTGTGCTGTCCCTGGACGCGCGAATGGCCTTTGATGCGGTCGAATGGCCCTTCCTTTTTGCCATCCTCGTAAAGATGGGGTTCGGACCAACGTTCTGTTCCTGGGTTAAGCTGTTATATACCACACCCATGGCACATGTAGTAGCCAATGGGCATATATCCAGAGAGTTCCCACTGCACCGAGGCACGAGGCAGGGCTGCCCACTGTCACCGAAAGCTGCCTCCTTCCATTCAGGAAGAAACTGAAGACCTTATTATTTACAGAAGCCTGGGCATAACATTCTCCTCTGTGATACATCTCTCCCCTGGTACTTCCGCTGACCCTCTTTAAGCGCTTAGAGACCTGCAGGTATTAAGCGTTCTACAAGTCAAAATTAACATAACATAACATAACCGCTTCTCTTCGCCCTTATAGTGGAGCCCCTGGCGGCCTGGGTAAGACAAGACCCTGTCATTCGCGGGTTCCGCTGGACGGAGGGCTGCGAGGATCGAATATCCCTATATGCAAACGATGTTCTCCTATATATGGCCTCTCCCAAACGTTCCCTATCTCGCATATTAGACATATGTGGCTCATATGGAAGACACTCAGGGTATACGATCAATTGGAATAAATCAGTACTGTATGTCCTGAACGGGCTTCCACCAGCACTGCCAGCTGGCTGTGATGTAACAATAGCTGGGGATAATTTCAAATACTTGGGAATCCATGACACCCATGATCCAGGGGTCTTCATGACTCTGAATCTCCAAGCTCCCCTGCAACGGCTCCAAAAAGATACTAAATACTGGCAATCGCTGCCACTAACGCTTTTGGGAAAGGCGGCACTCTTTAAGATGATGGCGCTTCGGAGGTTCCTTTACGCCCTGCAAAACACGCCCTTCTTGGTCCCCCAGTCCTATTTCCGGGCCATAGAAGCAGAAGTCACTAAACTCCTCTGGAATAATAAACCAGCTTGCATAGCTATGATGAAACTATTCCGTACCTGGTACGGTGGCGGTATTGCACTCCCGAGCATACAAACATACTATTGGGCGTTCCAATTAACTGTAATTAATCATTGGCTACATGTCCCCCACACGGACCCGGCCTACAGCCTTGATAGACTTGAGTTAGGCGAGGAGGGACTGTATCAAGCACTCTATAACAAGACCCGGGCCCTGACAGACCCAACGAACCACACACTCCAGGTATGGAATATGGTGCGCAGAAAGTTGGGGTGGCACAACAAGATTACACAAGCAACGCCCCTCTGGGTCACAGATAAGTTAGGCCGGTTGGGTAAGAGTAAAGGATTCAAGCACTGGGATAATATAGGGATATCCAAGGTGGGGGATCTCTGGGTGCAGGGAAAGGTGATCCCCTTTACACAGCTCCAGGATCAGTACGAGATGGCACCGACAGAGCAGTTCCGCTACCACCAGATCAAGCACGCCCTGGAGGCGGTAATTCCCTCTGACACTACTCCACCCGAGGCCTCGCCGTTGGAGGATAGATTGCTGATGGATCATATGACTACTAGAGCAATCTCCATGACATATCGAAAGATTATCAATAATATGCCTGACCCCATGCAAAGGCTTCGAGACAAATGGCGGGAGGAGGTGGGAGACCTAGATGACACTGATTGGCAAGAAGCGATAGCATCTCCCAGGGAGGTAGCGATTGCATCCAAACTACGCCTCATACAGCATAAGATACTCCATAGAATATACTACACCAGAACCACTCTCTATAAGATAGGAAAAGCTGATACCCAACTCTGCCTGCGACAATGTGGGGCGATGGGTACCTTCTTCCACACACTCTGGGCCTGCCCCGCAATAATGTTATACTGGAAATCAGTCATGAACACCATCACTAGAGTTAGCGGGAACCCCGTCCCTCCAGAGCCCAAACGCTGCCTGTTAAATATTTGGGAGGCAACGGACCTTGGCTCCACAGCACAGACATGGGCAAGAGTAGGAATGATGTTGGCCAAAAGAAACATCGGCAAACACTGGGGTGTAGCCACCACCCCCACACACATGGATTGGTGCAAAGATATGGACATGGCCATGGTGGCGGAAAAGACCGTATATGTGTGTAGAGGTTGTCCAAAAAAGTGGATAAAACTGTGGGGAGGCTGGAACACCTACAGAGGGGGAATATGTGCATTGCCAACAGTGACCCATGAAACGGAACACGAATTAATGTAAAGGATACTAATGTATGCAGCGATGTAAACGCACATAGCAGCAGATGAGCAATGTTATAACAGTCAAGATGAATGTTATGTAATATATAGAAGTGCATATATTTCATATTTGTTGTGTAAATGAACGACGTAACTGTGCCACTTATGATTAAATAAAAAGAAATGTAAAAAAAAAGAAATGGGCACCATTTTGTTGGCGAGTCTTGCAAACAAAGCAACTTTAGAGTGTAACACTTTATGCCTGATTCACAAAGAAATGCAATGTTCTGTTGCATATTGGTGGATGTCGTAGTATCTTAGGTTTGCATTCGCTGTTGTTTAATTATTCAGAAAACTTCACAATTGTATGAATATAAATTCGCTTGAAAATTCTTTGTGATTCTTGTATATAAAGAAAACGCACAAGATTTTCTCAAATGAGGTCTAGGATCTCATACCATCATCATTAATTTTATTCTATTTGATTTGGTTATTTACACAGTGTCATATACACTCTCACAAGAGAGTCTATTGGTGCTGAATATTAATTGAACATATATATTTTACGGTGTTGCTGATTCGAATGAGCTTAAACAAATGCTTACTGGGGTGCTGTAAATATTTAAACAACCTTAAGACAGCATTACTTCAACAGTATATCTAAAAACGCTGCAAGGATACTGTTTGTTTGAAAGTGTTTCAGCCATTGCGAAAATTATTGATTTTATTAAACATTTTTTATTATTTATTTAACATGGTTGCATCAACACAGTGTGGAAGAGTATTTCAGTTGATCAATATTTAACATAGCCGTAGCTACTCATAATTGACCAAAGTATAGTTTATATTGAAATAGAAAAAATGGATGAGATGATACACTACACTACACTCGTGCATATGGGGGATGGCTCAACAATACCATTAGGTACCAACATTCACCATTACTAAACTATTAAAAAAACATCCCTCTAGTAATGTGGGTTGACTGACAGTCCAGTTTACACTTACATATTATACATTGTGTGGCTTGGCTCTCCCTTAGCAACCAGTTTAATTTAGCATCCCAATACAGTAATGATGAGAGATTAGGGGGCGGGGCTTGGCACCAGCTGCCCAGTGTGTAGTGAGGAAGATAACTTGATTGTGACAGTATGCCAACTCCACACACTGGGGCTTATTTACAAGCCCCTTGCACCACCCGTACGTCACTTTTCCCATGTTAAAAATGACGCAAAAGTGGTGCAAGGGGCTTGTAAATAAGCCCCACTCTGTTCCTGCAAAGAGAGGTATTAACTGTCGAAATTAATTCGGAGAGGGGGTAAACGACATGATAGCATCTCAAGCTTGTATTAGTGAGTCTGGACGCAATTCCTTTTTAACTTTCATGTGCAATATACTGCTCAAAAATCCGCCCATTTAGTGTGTTCCCTTTCTCAGTGAGCATTCATGTCATCCTCCACCTCCCCTTCTCCGGATTCTTCCAACTCATTTAGATGCAGCGACTGACAAGTAGAAGACTCAGGTCAATAAATCTACTTGGCACCTTTTTTGTTTAGTCCTTGGAAAAAGGCCCAGTAGACTTGCCACCAGAGACTGGGATATCACGACTCGAAGAGATACACAAGAATTGTTGCACTGTGTTCCAAAAAGTACTCAGTGCTGGATAATTCCAAACCATACTATCCAAATCCGCTCACACAACACCACATTTTGGACAACCGGCATTTGCATTTGAAACATATCGTTGATTCTTTTGGGAGTAATGCAAACTCTATTTGAGTAGTGAAATTAGATTACCTGAAACCTAGCATTTCTTAATACTTTGGGTGTACCTTTTAACATGGCTCCCTGCTCCACATAGGTTAGTTCTGTCCCCATGTCCTCCGAACATCTGCCTCATAATACATCCAAATCACAACTAGACTGTGACAGTGTACAGACAGATTATCGAGTTGTTTATTTCGAACTACAACAATATCGAGTTTGAAATATCGAGGTACAAGAATATCGACAGCAAGTATATCGTAGCACAGAATATCGACAGTGAGGTAAGAAATATCGTTTTTTTAAATATCGAAGACAGTAATATCGTTTGTAAAAATATCATTGTTAATAATATCGATATTTATATTAGTGTTCTGTATTTTAGTATGTGTGTTAAAAGTATGTGATGTAATTTTTTGGTATAAGTGAAGTTTTTTTTTAATGTATGTGTTAAATTTTTAGCAGTAATTACTTTTATGAAAATAAATTTTTGCGTATTTTAGTTCTGTAGCGGGTTGTGGGTTTATAGGGTAATAGGGTGGGAAGTAATTTAATTATAATAAAGTAATTATAAATTTTTCTTTATTATTATTTATAATTAATTTATTATTAATTGGTAATTAATTAATATTAATTAATGAATAGATAATTATATTAATTGTGTTATTTTTTAGGAGCGGGTTGTGGGTTTATAGGGAATAGGGTGGGAAGTCATTTAATTATAAAAAGGTAAATATTATTTTTATTTATATGATTAATTTATTATTAATTAATTATTAATTGGCTATTAATTTTTAAATGTATAAGTTATTAAAATAATTGTTTATAAATATTAATTAGTAAGTATACATTATATTTTAGACATATATATGTTTAATTAATTTTTACATTATATGTATTACTTATAATTTTAAACATTTTCTAATAATTTTAACTATGTTTTTTAAATTATATGTATTATTTACTTTATTTTACATTACTTTTTAACATTAAAAAAACGATATTTTTAACAACGATATTTTTTTCTTGATATTTTTGTACTTACCATTATGTAGATAGGACTTCGATATTCTGGACATCGATATTTTTGCGTCGATATTTTTGTACCTCGATATTTTGACTGTCGATATTCTGTCAGTTATCCGACTGTGACAGCAGAGAGAGAGAGAGAGAGAGAGAGAGAGAGAGGAGTGTAACAGCCTTTATTTTTCAGTCGAGTGTCCAAATACCCTTCAAGCATTCATGCCCCCAGGGCTCTTCTAAATTCCTGCACCACCTTTCTGCCCTCGATGCCTCATGCAACAAAAAATGGCTACCCGGAATATCATACTCCATTTGAAGGTCCTGAAAGTCATGAAATGTGCCCTCCCTATTTAAAGCCCCTATTGTTGTGACTCCCCTGTCCGAACAATCATACAGGCTTTCCAATTCCACTTTGTGGCAGGAAATTCAAAAAGGTCACTGATAGTTCACGAGTGTATGGGATATGTGTATTTGTTCTCCCTAATGCTCTGGCCACAGTATATCACAGTTTCTAACCAAGATTCCTTTACCCTGAAAAATGCCTTTTCTTATGTGGGCTAAACAATTGTCTATTTAGTACTGCAGTTGGAGGTGCTTTCACATCACCATCCCATCGTTCCCTCATCTGCCTGCCTGCCATCTGGCAGCCCACGGAAGTTGAGTCGACAGGTAGTAAAGCTCCAGATCCGGGGCCGCTAGGCCTCCCTCCTAAGCTGGGAGCTTTGGTTTAGTCAGTGCCACTCTGTGCCATTTTCCTGCCCATATCAAGTACAGCAGCATATGATCCATATCCGAAAATACCCTTCTAGGGATTTGTATCAGGAGAGGAAGAAAAATACAGTACCCTGGGGAGAAGGATCATCTTTGTTAATGCTTTCTGATCCATGACTTATATGGGTATCTTAAACTAGAGTTCAACAGTCTGGTGCAGGGACACCAGTGCTGCCTTAATGGTTCCTTCTAGTAAATTATTTTCTGTTCTGTATATATGGTCACCTAAGAACTTGTTAGTGGTCGGTTAACATCTCACCTAATTCAGAGGGTTTATCAGTTCCTATGGGTGCCCAGACAGAATATCCACAGGACTTGCTCCAATAGACTTTCGGTCCTGACAGTCCACTGAAATTCTTCAATGTCCTATAGCTCCTACTACATCACATTCCTCCCCATGCAAAAATAGCAGCACATCATCTGCATAATGTCAAATATATAAAAGCCTAGCATTCAAGTGGATCCCCCGATAGCAATGATCTTGGCAAATCAGTTGGGCCAGCGGTTTCACTGCCACGGCAAATCGGACCAGGAATAGGGGCCAACCCTACTGTTTACTCCTACCTACACGAGTATCAGGTTTAAGCCGACCAGTTTTAATCCTTTGCTGTTGGATTATATAAGAACTTGGTCGAGCCCAAAAATCCATCACCAAGCCCCATAGCCCTCATTATCGCACAAAAATAATCTCACTTCAGGGAATCAAAGGCTTTCTATATATCTATAGATAGTACTGTTGCTCCCGGGTGATCATGGAGCAGAGAATCGAGGACTTGCATCAGCCACGCCTAATTTTAGGTATAATACTACATGTCAGGATAAATCTGGAAAGGGCCGGATATTAAAGAATTCCCAGCACCGGAAGCAATCTAGCCACTAATACTATGCTAACAATTTTATGTTGCGCATGGATAATAGTCTATAGGAGGATACTTAGGATTTATTTCTGTCCTTCTTAGGAAGGGAGACAATAACCACTTCCCTCAATGAAAATGGGACTCCAGCAGATCAGCGGGCCTCATTATACAACTTTGTTAGTCTAGGGGCCAGTATAACAAAATATGCTGTGTTAAATTCTTTGGGCAGTCAATTGAAACCAGGAGTGTTAGGGCCTTATTGATGAAGGTAGGCGACACTTTTACGCCGCAGTTTTGTCACTTTTTGTGACACTGCAGCGGTGTAAATAATGCACCACATTGTGCCATATTTACAAAGTGACGCTTCTAAGCTGATGCGTCACTTTGTAAAGGCCTGCGCTACATTATTCCTGCGTCAGGTATAAGGTATGCAGGGTGGGCGTTCCCCCGGAATAAAGGGTCATAGAAGTGGCGCAGTGAAATCTATGAGATTTCCCTGCGACACTTCTAGGACTCTTCTGCGTCAATATCTTTCGCCTGTCTCGCAGCTGGCGTAAGACTGACGCAGGCCGTTTCACATGGGGCTTGCCCCATGTGAAAGGACATATTGCTGGAGTTGCGTCTGTTTTCAGACACACCCCAGCAATGTGCCACTTTTGCACCTACAGATACGTCAGAAATACTGACGTATCTGTAACTCCTTGCGACATGGAGAGCCGTACATTAAATACGACGTATCCATCCTGTTGAAAGGAGGGTGCAGTGGAAACTGTTGCATCACTGTTTTCATGCAGCGATGCAACAGTTTTCATAAATGAGGCCCTCCATCCTTGCCAAATCCTTGATCACTAGGCGCACCTTCTGCACTTGAATATCTGCCCATACAGCCGCTGCTGTGTCCCATGGGAGGAACACCAGAGCTGCCTGTGATACAAAGGCAAGCAGTAATTGCTTGTCCACCACATTCCTTGTGGCATAAAGGTAACCGTAGTATGTAATATTTATATCATTGATCTCAGAGAGTATGCCATATGGCCATCATTGGCATGGATATTCAGTGTTGGTGAAGGCCTCTTGTCTTGGTTTACCAACCAAGCTAGCATCTGCCTGGCCTTATCCCTTTCATCATGTGATTTAGTGAGGTAGCTTTTATAATCATAGCCTCTTAGGTGGTCCATCTGGGCCTTTAGCTTCTGCCTCTCAGCACATAGTCGAAAATTCTGTTTACGTTTATCCTTGTGAAGTTGTGTCCTCACCCATACCTTTGCAGGTATGCAGTAGCCTGTGAAAACTGTCTTGAAAGCCGCACATTCCATCAAAAATGAAGATACTGTTCCAGCGTTATCAATAAAATAATTACTAATCACTTCAGCAAGCGCTACTTTAAAGGAAAGGTCCTCTAACACATCTACATTCAACTTCCACGTTGGTATAGCTGTCCTGGGAGCCATCCAGCCCAATGTCAAAATTAAAGGGTTTTATTCAGAATGGGTTTTAGCATGATATGTAGCTAATTCTGTATGTTAATAAGGTAACCCTAAAGCTTTCCTCCATGGTAAACTACTCTTTATGGCCAACTGTATCGACTCTTTAACTACTCTGTTAAAGTGCTCTTCTTGACCGTTGGCCTGGGGATGATAATTAGATACTCTTTTGTGCAGAACAAGACACCTCCTTAAAAAATTGTCCATTTCCCTGCTTGCAAATTGTGGGCCATTGTCATATATAACTTCCTCAGGTATCCCTTCATGACAAAAAATATCAACCGAAAAATTCAAAGAAGTGCGTGGAAGTAACCTTTTCCACCACTTTCAACTCTGGCCATTTGGTGAAATAGTCCACTGCCACAATGGCATACACTTCCTTATCAGGTAACATCCCAAACGGCCCCAATATATAAATCCCTAATCTCCGCCAAGGACCTTGAGCATATTCGATGGGACTCACATCAACAGCTAATGGTTTGGCTGACTTGTCACTCTTCGCAGAAGGACTGCACTCCTCCACCCAATTATCAATCAAGCCATCTACACCAGGCCACCAGTTAAATTCACATATTCTCCTCTTTGTGGTAGACATTTCCATATGACCTTCATGATCCAAACTGAAAATGGATTATCTTAATTTCTGTGGCGGAACAATTTTGTCACCTCTGATAACTATACTGTCAGAGATCATTTATTCCTCCTTGACCTTGAAAAATGATGCCACCTCAACGCTCAATTTCCTCTCCTCTGGCCAACCTTTACAAATAGGTTTGAACCTCTTGTAAAACACAGTCAATCTGCATGGTTTCCATCCATCTTTCTTCAGATATGGTTTTCATTGCATTCTCATTTACACCCCAATTGTTAACATCATCCAGAGTATACGCCACGTCACATTCACATCTTCAATCACTTCAACTCCATCCATGATCAGTAACCGTGACATACAATCTGCGCGTACATTAGCACACCCAGGGGCATATTCCACCACACAGAGACATTCCTGCAGCTTGGCAGCCAATCTTGCTAACAGAGCTGTGAACATTCTTCCACCACCCACAGCCAACATATTGACCAATGGCTTATGGTCAGTTCTCAGTACAAACTTCGTCCCTCATAAGAACTGGCGAAAAAGTTGTGCTGCCCACACACAAGCTAACAATTCTTTCTCTATTTTAGAATAATTGCACTCGAATTACACAACATTATGGAGGCATATGATACTACCCATTCACCCAGTCTGTCTTTCTGTATGAGTACTGCCCCAACCCAACACTGATAGCATCCACTGAAACTATCAATCAATCAGGAGTTTATTAAGCGCGCTAATCACCCATGAGGGTCTCAAGGCACTGGGGAGGCGCAGCTCCGGTCAGTCGAAGAGCCAGGTCTTGAGGGTCTTCCTGAAGATGTGCAGGGTGGGGACACGTCTGATGTTGGTTGGGAGCTCGTTCCAGGTCTTGGCCGCGATGTAGGAGAAGGTTCTTCCACCCGTTCGTGCTCTGCAGATGCGCGGGGGTTCAGCAAGGGTGAGGTCGGCGATCGGAGGTTTCTCTTGGGCACATGGAAGTAGATCCTATTGTTGAGATATTGGGGTCCAGTGTTGTGGAGGTATTTGTAGGTGTAGGTGAGTATCTTGAGCGTTACTCTCTTCTCAACGGGGAGCCAGTGGAGGTTCCGCAGGTGTTGGGTGATGTGCTCGTGTTCTGTATGGTCTGGAGTTTGTGGAGTAGAGATTTATTGATCCCGGCGTAGACGCCGTTTTCGTAGTCCAGTCTGCTGGTTATGAGTGCGTGGGTGACGGTTTTCCTTGATTCGGGGGGATCCATTTGAAGGTCTTTCGGAGGATGCAGAGGGTGTTGAAGCAGTTGGAGGCGACGGCGTTGACCTGTCGGGTCATGGAGAGGGAGTAGTCGAGTACGATGCTGACGTTTCGGGCATGGTCCATGGGGTGGGAGGGCTGCAGAGGGCGGTGGGCCACAAGGTGTTGGCCCATGCAGAGGGGGAGGGTCCGAGGGTGCGGACCTCTGTCTTCTCCGAGTTGAGTTTCAGGCAGCTGCTGTTCATCCAGGATGCAACGTCCTTCATTCCTTCCTGGAAGTGGAGTTCGGTGGTGATGGGGTCCTTGGTGAGGGAGAGGATGAGCTGGGTGTCGTCGGCGTAGGATACTATGCTGAGTCCATGCTGTCTGACGATGACGGCGAGGGGGGCCATGTAGACGTTGAAGAGCGTGGGGCTGAGCGACGATCCTTGGGGTACTCCGCAGTTGATTACCGTCGGTTCGGAAAGGAAGGGTGGCAGTCTGATTCTTTGGGTTCTGCCGGTGAGGAAGGAGCGGAGCCAGTCGCGGGCGGTTTCCTGTATGCCGGCGTCGTGGAGTTTGGCGGTGAGTGTGCGGTGGGAGACGGTGTCGAAGGCTGCAGAGAGGTCGAGTAGGATCAGGGCTGCGGTGTGTCCTTGGTCGAGGAGGGTGCGGATGTCGTCTGTGGCGGCGAGTAGAGCGGTCTCGGTGCTGTGGTTGCTTCGGAATCTGGATTGGGAGGGGTTGAGGATGGAGTTTCCTTCGATGAATTTTGTTAGTTGAGCGTTGACGATCTTCTCTGTGACTTTGGCCGTGAAGGGGAGGAGGGAGATGGGTCGGTAGTTCTTGAGGTCCATGGGATCAGCTGAGGGCTTCTTGAGCAGGAGTCTGACTAGCGATGGCGGCTCTGTGGAAGATGTGCGGGGGCAGGGATCCATGGGGGCTCCTGAATGGATGCTTTTCATGGTCGATGTGGTGTCTTCGGAGGTGACTGGGGTCCAGGAGGAGATGGTGGGCTGGCTGGCGTTGCTGGAGTAAAAAGTGGTTTCGGAGTCAGGTGTCTGGTCGTTGAAGTTGTCGTAGAAGCCCTTGATTTTCAGGTGGAAGAAGGAGCCGAGTTTGTTGCAGAGGTCCTAGGAAGGGGTGATGTCCGTGATTTCGCTGGGGGGCTTGGTGAAATCCTGGATGACGCTGAAGAGTTCCTTGGAGTTGCTGGAGTTGGCGAGGATCTTGTTCTGGATGAAGGTCCTTTTGGTGGATCTGATGTGTTGGTGGTATTCTGTCATGGTGTTTTTGTAGGTGGTGTGATTTTCCGCTGTTTTGCTGTTTCTCCAGTTTTTCTCGAGGCGTCTGCAGGTGTGTCTGGATTCTTGAAGGTCGGCGGTGAACCAGGTGGCCTTCCTGGGGTGCTGTCGGTCAGGGTTACGTAGGGGTGCGAGCTCGTTTGCGCAGTTCGAGATCCATCTGTGGAATTCTTTGGCTGCGAGGTTGGCGTCGGTCGAGGTGGTGAGGGCATCGCGGTTGAAGGTAGAGTTGAGCTGCTCCTCAGTGATTTTGCTCCAGTTTCTTTGTGGAGGGCGGGGTGCAGGTTTGGGTGGCGTGGGTTTGTTGACAAGGAAGTGTACGCAGTGGTGGTCTGTCCATGGGGGTTGAGTGGTGTGGCTGAAGCGAATGTTTTTCCCACCTGCGAAAATGGGGTCGAGGATGTGTCCTGCCTTGTGGGTAGGCATGGTGACGAGCTGTTTCAGTCCGATGTTGGAGAGGTTGTCCAGGAGGGTGGTGGAGTTGGGGTCGCTGGGGTTGTCGAGGTGGAAGTTCAGGTCTTCGATGAGTACGTAGTCCATGGAGGCGATGACGTGGAGTGCGATGAGGTCAGCGATGGTGGTGGCGAACGAAGCGCAATGTCTGGGGGGTCTGTAGGCGAGGGTGCCGCGAAGCATGGTTCTAGGGCTGGTCTGGATCTAGAAGTGGAGGTGTTCGGTGGTGGAGAACGAGTCATTAGTGGCGGAGGTGGAGAGTCGCAGGGAGCTCTTGTGTGCGATGGCGTGTCCTCCTCCTGGGCAGTTGGGGCAGTCCCTCCTCTGGATCTTGTATCCATCAGGGATAGCAGTGGCGATGACGGGGAGGAGGAGGTGTTGGTCCAGGTTTCTGTGAAGAAGGCGACGTCTGGCGAGAGGGTATCGAGGAGGTCCCAGATATCTACGGCGTGTCTGTGCAGGGAGCGCACATTGAGGAGGATGCATTTCAGGGCTCTGGTGGTGTTGGTGACCGACGTGGGGGCTGTGCCCGTGGGGGTGCGGAGGGTGGTGAAGGTCTGGTGGCAGTGACGGCAGGAGAACTGGCTGTGGGTGGTGTTCAGCATGGACAGCTGGCAGTTGTTGCTCCTTCCGGGGTTGAGTGCGAGGAGGGCCACTGAGTCGTAGCGGTGGATGCCCGGAGAATCAGGGTCCCTGGCGCTGGTCGCGGTCGGGTACAGACGGGCTTGCCTTTGGTGCCCCCGCTGCACTCAGCCACACAGCGGCCGCCAATAAATAGGGGAGGAGGGAGGGAGACACAGCTGGGAGGTGGGAGCGGGAACCGGTGGGGGGGAGGGGCCGTAGGGGCAGCAGCAGTGGGGAAAAAAAGGTGGGAAGAATAACAGGCGGCAAAAACCGGCAGGGGGGCACAACTCAAGGGTATTGGCACGAAAACAGGGAACAGTGAACAACAAAGCAAAAAAAAAATCAGGCAAGATTACAGAGGTGAAGAGAAGCAGGCTGAGATGCGAGGCAATGCGGGCGCCGGCCTCAAACCGGGGTCAGGGGGTGCAGGAGACTGAGGCACTCCAGGTGGAGCTGCGCGCCTGGGAGAGCAGTATCCTGCTAACTATGCATTCTCTACCGACCACATAAGATTTTAAAAATGGCGCACAAACAATTTCCTCTTTTAACACTTCAAAAGCCTTCTGTTGGCCTTCGCCCGACACATGTTTAGCATGTTTCTTTATCAATTGCCGCAAAAGGATGAACTTTATTATAATAGTCCTGTACAAATTTCCCATAATATTCTGTTAACCCCAAAAAGGATGATAGCTGATCCTTTGAGACAGGCACAGGAGCATTCAAAATGCTTTCCACATGGTTGTGTTCAGGTGTAACACATTTCTTTGAAATTTCATGCCCCAAATACTCCACTTTATCCTGCCTTATCATGTTCCTCATGTGTTTTCCCAATAATCAAAATATCATCTTGGGAGGCAATAGCCCCCCAATCCCTTCCAAAACATGTTTCATATGACGCTGAAACACAGAAGCCGCACTTGCCAAACCAAAAGGCATATGTAAATATTGAAACATACCCTCTGGTGTGACAAACGCCGCTAGATGTCTGGAATTTTCATGTAATTCCACCTGGTGATAGGCACTTGCTAAATCTACAGTGGAAAAAACTGAGGCACCCGCCAATGTAGATATTAGCTCATGTATGTTTGGAAGAGGGTGTTTGTCAACCCAAATCTCCTTGTTTAAACTGCGTAAATCCACGCACAACCGGAGATCCCCAGAGCCTTTAAGAGACAGAACAATGGAAGAAACCCAAGAAGAAGACTCTATGGGTTTGATTATTCTTTTTTCAATCAAATTGCTCAAATTCACCTTAAGTTTGTCTCTGTAGGTCAACAGCACATTCCTAACCTTGTGCCTCACAGTTATTGCCTCCTCATTCAGTATGATCTTATGTTTGAAATTGGCATATTTTCCCAAACTTCCATGAAAAAGACCTGGAAATGAAGTCCTAATTCCAGTGACATATTCATCTCTGTCAGCTGTGATTACATACACCGGTGGACATGCATTGGGATCTAATCTTATACCCATCTCTTGTTGATGGGGCCATCCAAGTATAGCTGCAGCCTTCATTGCCACATACACATTACCCCTTGTTCTTCTCCCCTCAAATTGCAGATCTGCCCAAAAATATCCTTGCAGATCAATTTTGTGATCTGAGTAACCCCCTGGTTGGATGTCAGGAGTAAACAATTTCTTATCACCCCATGTATCATTGAACAAGGTCTTGCCAATAATACCGTACCAAGCACACAAGTCAACCATCATCACTACCGACTTCCCATCAATTGTTACCGTGCACCTAGGAAAACCATTGCATTTAGTGTCATCCCCACAAAATGGAATTGAAATCAGCCACAGTTTGAACCTCCTCATCGTAAGTAATGTACTTAACTCTTTGAGAAGATCTGCACAGCTTACCAAAATGCCCCTTTTTTGCATTTGACACACACTTTATTCCTTGTTGGATATCCTTAAAGTTGCCAACATGGTATGAACTTCCAATCCTGTAACCACTGATACCACTTCTTTTCCCAAAATGTTTAGAACCAAAGGGGCCGATTACGATGGCGGGCGGATCGCCGGCCTGGCGGGTGCTGTTTTGCCTACCACGGTCGCGATTCCCCGACCGCCATATTACGATGGGCAGACATAGCCCAAATCCCTACCACACCGGTGTTTTTAGTTCCGCCAGTAGTTTGGTTCCGCGACGAGGGCGGACGTAGCCAATAGCGGGAGACCGCCGTGCGGAATGACGTGTAGACCGCCGTCCGAATCACAATGCCTCAAACAGGCAATCGGACCACAACGGAGAAACCACCCATTGAAACACGGCGGAAGCAATACTGCGGAGGAAAACGGGAATCACAGACAACTCCACGCGTTCGCTACCGCTATGGATCCTGCTCTACATGCCCTACCGCTGCTGTTCCTGATCCGCGATCAACAAAGATGACGCCGCCGTCGACAACACCGCAGGTACGTCAATGACACACTTCCGCATACAACACCAACACACAACACCTGACCTGTAAATGGCCTCCTGTCCACAATAGACATTCTGTTGGTCACAGGACCATATCCACCAGTGTCTTCATAAGGTGCTGCAAATCGTGAAACCACACCTGCGCATCGGGGTCATCCATCAACAACGTCATCACCGCATCATCCCGGTCACGTCACCGCAGCGGTGAAGATGCGGGAAAAGTTCCGCACAATCTAGTAGGCAGGTCCAGCGGCACGCATGGGCAGTCTCAGGGACGTGTAAGGATTGTGTTGGCCCTGGGCCAAATGTATATTGTGTGCCTCTGTTGGTAGCAGCTGTCATTACCTGATACCATCACAGCTCCTACCATCCCACCCTGTTCAACATCAAAATGTGTGCCCATCTGATATTCAGGGATAGTGATGTATTTGAACAAGTTCATAGGTGTATTGTGGCAAAACAACACCTGCATAGTAATGCCAAATAGGTGCTTGTGGTGTTAAACCCCCTTCCTGCTAGTGCCAAGATGAGTATTAGGGGGCAAAACAACACCTGCATAGTAATGCCAAATACGTGCTTGTGGTGTGAAACCCCCTTCCTGCCACTGCCAAGATGAGTATTAGGGGGCAAACCCCACCTGCATAGTAATGCAAAAAGGTGCTTGTGGTGTTAAACCCCCTTCATGCTAGAGCCAAGATGAGTATTAGGGGGCAAAACAACACCTGCATAGTAATGCCAAAAGGTGCTTGTGGTGTTAAACCCCTTCCTGCCACTGCCAAGATGAGTATTAGGGGGCAAACCCCACCTGCATAGTAATGCCAAAAGGTGCTTGTGGTGTTAAACCCCTTCATGCTAGAGCCAAGATGAGTATTAGGGGCAAAACAACACCTGCATAGTAATGCCAAAAAGGTGCTTGTGGTGTTAAACCCCTTCCTGCCACTGCCAAGATGAGTATTAGGGGCAAACCCCACCTGCATAGTAATGCCAAAAAGGTGCTTGTGGTGTTAAACCCCCTTCATGCTAGTGCCAAGATGAGTATTAGGGGCAAACCCCACCTGCATAGTAATGCCAAAAGGTGCTTGTGGTGTTAAACCCCTTCATGCTAGTGCCAAGATGAGTATTAGGGGGCAAAACAACACCTGCATAGTAATGCCAAAAAGGTGCTTGTGGTGTTAAACCCCCTTCATGCTAGTGCCAAGATGAGTATTAGGGGGCAAACCCCACCTGGAACATACACGTGTGTAGTTGGCATGTTCAGGGCCACATACACCTCAACACCACTGACAAGGACAGGCCAAGCACACTGTGTGACCACTCAACTGCACACATCCAAATATACCCATGTGAGTACGAAGACAGGCCTACACAAGATTACCACACACACACTGCTGTTCACACATCCAAACACATCACACAGACATCACCAACCTTGGACACCCTGCAAGTTAGACTGTGTATAGAATTCACCTCTGTTGTGGTATAGCCCCCTAACATGACATGTGTACAATCATACTAAAATCAACAGCGAATGATGATTGCAAGAGTACATCAACACCAACAAACATCATTGCACCCCCAAACCTCAGAGTCAAGCAGACCAAAAGTGTGTGTTACGTTTGCCAAACAATGACAAAGTGAATGAAGTAAATGGCAATGTGGAAGTGCCATACAGAGCATGTGGCACATTTATCCATACCCACACATTAAAATGTTTAATTAAGCAAGGGCAGTAACAAACTATACGACAGGAGTAACAGTGTTTATTGCAAAATATCCTGATAGGCACAAAAATTCAAACAAATAAAAGGCCATTGGCCAGTCCACAGTTCAAACAATGCACATGTGTGCATGAAAATGTTTACAGTGAATGTGTAACACCGTACACTGCCATGTGAATGACCAAAGCACCGGGGATATCAAAGCTCAGTCCAGGCACCGCTGTGGTAGAGATGGGTATGGGAGGGGTCTTTGCCTCAGACTTGCCTGTCAGTTGGACTGGGAGGTGGCTGATTGTCATGGCCAGTGGCGGAACTGGACCTGGGAGAGAGACGATCATCAGAGTCAGAGTCAGCAGTGGCTGTGGCAGGCGTAGGGCTGCTTGGACCGGGTGGCATGGTGGCACGTGGAGGCGGAGAGATGCTGCCGTGAGACACAGAGGCAGTAGTGGCTGTGGCAGGTGTAGGGCTGCTCGGACCGGGTGGCATGGTGGCACATGGAGGCGGAGAGATGCTGCCGTGAGACACAGAGGCAGTAGTGGCTGTGGCAGGTGTAGGGCTGCTCGGACCGGGTGGCATGGTGGCACATGGAGGCGGAGAGATGCTGCCGTGAGACACAGTGGGTGAGGGTGAATTTTGAGGGCTGCCTCTAAACTTCTTGGGTATCCGATATTGCAGAAGTGTCTTGGGAGTAGTGGGAAGTGTGGCCGGCACAACAGAGTCCCTCTCCACCAAAGGTGTAACAGGTGCAGGTGGCCCTCCTTGTGGGGATTTGCTGGATATGGCCTTAGCCTTGGTTTTTGCTTGCCTTTTGCCCTCCACCCCCTGTAGTCCTGGGGATCCCTCACATTGCTCTCCTGACCACGCTTGACAGGGGTGAGGGTGGGAGTAGAGGTCCTGGGTGAAACAGTCTTAGGGAGCTTTTTGTGCTTTTCCTTTAGAGGCACCAGCACCACAGCAGGCATGCCAACTGTTTGTCTGTCACTTGGAGCAGTTGTGTGGATGGGAGGCTCTTGTGATGGGTGTAATCTTGTGGACCGTGGGCTAGAGGCCTGCTTCTTTGCCTGATGCCCCTGAGTGTCATGTGAAGGGCTTTTTTCTTTGCGTCCCTGTGTTAATTTTTGGGGATGGTGTCTGTGGTCTGGCACGCTTGGAGTGCTGCTGTTGTGTGCTGCGTGTCGACGACTTGGGGACTGAGGGCTCAGTTGTGTGGTCACTCTCCTCAGGGGTTGCCACTGGCAGGGTGGTTGTTGAAGGCATTGGGGCTGGACTTGGATGCTGTGATAGCTGAATGGCTGCCATCACAGTGGAGGACAAACCCTGGACAGTCCTGTGTAGCCCACCCACGTCCGAATGAATGCCCTCCATAAATGCCAGAACCTGTCCCAACTTCTTGTCCTGATCCTGGAAAGCATTTAGGAGAGCTGTCTGACCCACACACAGCTGGCGCAAGAGTTCTACCGCCTCAACACTGAGGGCAGCAGGGGAGACAGGGGCAGGGGCAGCGGTGCCTGGGGTGAAGGCGACTCTACCCTTAACAGCCCTGCGGGCACGGACAGCACTAGTGGTAGTAGCCGGGATGGTGGGCACTGGCCGATGTGTGGTGGAGGAAGAGGCAGCATTGTCACTCCCTGTGACCACCATTGTCGCTGACTCCCCACTGGAGTCAGATGATGTTGAGGTTGTGCTTTCTGCGCGCGAGTCCTCAAGGACACTCCTGTCCCCCTTCGAGGCGCTGGTCACCTCAGTGTCAGTGATCTCATGGCTATCATGCGTGCCACATGCTTCAGCACTGGTGTCCGTCTCATGGCCTTCCATGCACTCGGTAGATGCTGCAATGGACAGAGACATAGGTTCAGTACAGTGCCATACACACAAACATCAAATGCAAGCACAGCACTAAACTAGATAATGACAACCCCAAGTTGCAGAACACCCTGTGCAGTCTGCATGTGCAACAATCATGCTAAACACAGAAGATGCATGGAAATATGCATTGTTTACATCAATGAGCCATGTGAGGTTCACACAGGCAAATAGCAGGTCCCTGCCTCCTTGTAATCCAACATAAACATCTCTGCAAGCATACCCACGTGCCTGTATGTGAGAGAGGCATACATCTCAGCATGTTGCCTCTGTCACATATGGAGTCACTGTAAGGGGACAACACAGATACAGATTCAAATTTGTACTTTAGAATGTCCATGAGCTACTGATGTCTAACAAGTTGAGCAATTCATCACGCAGACTGTTGCACGTTGGTGTCAGATGTGTAGTTCACACCATTTACAAGTCCTGCAGTGCACACATCGTTAAATGCACACTGACATGATGCACACTGCTGTACACTGCCTGGTGATGTCCATGACACCCAGAATGCAGAAGATGTCATAAGGCCACATCTCATCATGCAATGTCAAGGGCCATTGTATGAAACACATGATAAAGTCCATCTAGGGAAAATACATGACACCTGCACTCAACACATAGGCCACTGAGAAGTATTTCATCAAAATTGATACATCAGCAAGATCAGCAATGGCTCCCGGTCGCCATTCATGCAGTCACTCACACCCAAAGTCAGCCTACGCAGAATACTCACCACTAACTCCCTGCTGATGGTCCCTCAAACGTTCATAGAGCTCTGGCTGTGTCACAGACAAGATGCGGGACATTAGTGGAGTCATGGTTCTGCGCGCCAACCTGCCACTTCGAGGGAGCAGCCCCACCGTCATCTCTGCCACGTTCTTGCTCAGACGGGAGATGTCGTCCCACCTCTTGTGGCAGTGTGTGTGCCGTCTGTTGGATACACCCAGAGCCCGCACCTTCCGTGCAATGTTCTTCCATGTGGCCTTACGCTGGTGGACCTTCAGCTGCAGGCATGGGAGACAAGAAAAGGAAGTATCAGAGACTCTGTGTCATTCACACTGCGTGTCAGTACAGGAGAACATAAATGCATGGCACACAAATCGCTACATCTTCATCAGAGGCCATACAGCATGACACATAGTACATGTTCATTACAATACTACATAGAAATGAATGCATGTATGACGCGGCACACAGTACACGGCCATCTCATACACATGCACAATGGCAGCACAGACAGCTATGTGCAGAAGGCCCTCATCTGTGATGCAGTATGTGAGTGAGCATGACATGCAATACAGTGCTAATGAAGTGTAGTGGCAGACTCACTGTGTCCACCACTACACACCCCTCAATGCCCTTGGCCTGTGAATGGCTCAATGTATTTTTCAGGAAACATATTGGGACATAATCTGAATTATCACGCCCTTCTCACAATGTTAAGTCCTCTATTGTGCAATTCTCAGGAGTATGATGGCTCAGTGAGTATTAGGTGTGTGGACTAAACACATGTTTGACTCAGTCCAGTTAGGCATGGCTCAGAGTAACAGTGGACAGTGTCTGTGCAGGCCAGAGGAACTCACACTGCGGTTCAACATGGTCCCTCAGATAAATTACATGGATGTACAGCATGAGAGGGTGAAAAGTGCCAACACATGCGAGACTGAACACATGTTCAAATCAATGTAAGGATGACATCTACTACTTACATTGATGTGAAGTGTCATAGTTGCATTAACATCAAGTGGGTTCCACTCATGCATTGGACTATTGTGCATGATGCTCACATCAACATAGTGCACTTAAGAAATATACAACACACATAAGTCATTGGTCCATTCCAATATACATTTCAACAGTCACATATGAGGTTGTGAAGAGTGAGTGGACAGTTACATCACATGGCACAGTAAAAATTAGTCCCGACTTGTACTGTTTCAAAACACCATCGTATCTGTGTGGCTGTTTAAACAATGCATGTCTCCCCTACCTTCAATCAACTTATGTATGTGTGGAAATAAGCCTACAGACACCATTGACATGAAGTTAGCATGCATGGCAGTGTAACACACATTTACATCACCTAGTCTCAGACCAACCTGTTTATTAAGTTTGTGCAAGAATGGCTGTAGGAGTGTCCATTTTCTACACATAATCAAATGCAATTTCCACAGAACATGTATGGAGCATGCCATGGTAACTATTAGGATGCCTGTACATCGACTTGCACTCACAGGCACATACTACTGCACAGCAACATCATGGTATCATTTTGATCACTCTCACACTTGGAATCAGGAACACTTACCAGTACATCTGGCGCACCAAAAAGCCTCCCATACTGTGCAAGGACCTCGTCCACCAGAAGCTCCAGCTCCTCTGTAGTGAAGGGATGGGCCCTGACATTCTCTGTTCTCGCCATCACTGGGTCCAGGATACAGAAAAATATGCAGTTGTAGAGGAATGGCAGTCAGCAGTGTCTGAATGCATGTGAAATGTGTGGCTCTCCCACAGAGATTCATAGGCCCCTGGGGTGGTATCAGTGGCAGTCAGCTGCTGCAATTGGTCCACCTGGCTGGCATCTTTCAAGTGTAGCCAATGAGCGGACCCGCGGTGGCAGTGCACGCCTACCACGGTTTTCAAAGTAGCATTTCACTACCGCGATCGCGGTTCCCATTGTCTGCAATGGCATTGGTGGTGTCACACCGCGGAGGCCAGGCAGTCGCTACCGCTATGCTGCATCTTTCAAGTGTAGCCAATGAGCGGACCCGCGGTGGCGGTGCACGCCTACCGCGGTTTTCAAAGTAGCATTTCACTACCACGATCGCGGTTCCCATTGTCTGCAATGGCATTGGTGGTGTCACACCGCGGAGGCCAGGCGGTCGCTTCCGCTATGCTGCATCTTTCAAGTGTAGCCAATGAGTGGACCCGCGGTGGCGGTGCACGCCTACCGCACATATGGACACATTATGCACTAGCAATGGCAATAGTCAAATTTAACAATTGAACACTATGCTTCCATAGTGTCTTACTGCACTTGTTTTGTACAATGAATGCTAGTGTGACATTCAACTCACTGATGCCTACACATGCCATGTCTGTGGAAAATGTGACATGCATTGCCATGCACTTACTCACGTCACCTATGATATGTGTGTGGATGTACATCTATTGGTTGTATGATGTTTGTTTGTTTGAAGGTTATATATAGCGCGAACAAGACCCTTGCGGGTATCAGAGCGCTTTACATGTCATATGTTGGAAACAAGTAAAAGCCTAGTGAAGTACAAATATAGGTGATTCAGATATAAGGTGCTCAATAATACATACTAGTAATTAAAATAACAGTAATAAGTAAGTACTTCACGTGAATTTAGCCATGAGAATTGCTTTCACTTCTTTTTTGAAGGAGGCAGTGGAAGGGTTCAGCCTTGTTTCTGTGGGCAAAGCATTCCATATCCTGGGAGCCATTCCCGAGAAGGTCCGGTTGTAAGTTTTTTTTCTTGGCAAATCGTTGTGGTTTCAGTAGAAGATTCTTGGAGCTCCTGGATGCTCTGTTACCAGCGGAGAGTACCAGTTTCTGAGCTAGGTAGCTCGGAGTGTTGTGGTGTAAGGCCTTGTGCGTCATACATGCGATTTTCAGATGAATTCTAGCTTCAAACGGTAGCCAGTTGAGTGCTCTAAGGTCTGGAGAGATGTGCGAGGTTCTTTTTGAACCTGTGATGAGTCTCGGAGCTGAATTGATAGCGGCTCTTAGCGGGGCTGTCGTCGATCTGGGGAGGCCGCATAGGCTTACAGCCTCATATTCCACTCTTGGGATTACTAGGGCTTGAACTGCTTGTTTGAAGTCATTTGCTGGCAGGAAGGGTTTCAGTTTTCGCAGGGTGTTCTTGTGGAAATTTGCTCCTTTTGTGGAGGTGCTGATATGCTTCTGCATCTTTAGGTTTCTGTCCAGAGTCACACCTAGCGATTTCGCTGATTCGACAATGAGAGGTTGCCCTTTGAGTGCTGTTAGGTGCTTCATCCAGTCAAGGATGGTGGATGATTTGTTTGGGGGGGCGATTAAGAGGAACTCTGTTTTGAGGGAGTTTAGTTTCAAATGGTTTTCGGCCAACCATGTTTGAGTTTTTTGTAGCGTTGTGTTGAGAGCTTTGATGTCCTGAAGTGAATGGATCTTGATGTAGAGTTGGGTGTCGTCTGCATACATATGGAAATGGATCTTGGAGAAACTGAGAAGTTCGGTGAGTGGTTCCATGAAAAGGTTGAAAAGTGTGGGTGATAGGGAAGAGCCTTGCGGCACTCCTAACGTGACTGGAACGAGGTTGGACAAGGATTGATTGACCTTGAATCTTTGAGATCTATTTTGGAGGAAAGAGGTAAACCAGGTAAGCACAGATCCCGATAAGCCCATTCTGTGTTTCAGGAGCTCTAGCAAGTTGTCATGTTTGACGGTGTCAAATGCCGAAGACAGGTCGAGTAAGATTAGTAGACAAGCTTCGTTTTAGTCCAGAGTTTTTAGAGCGTCGTCAATTATGTGAATCATGGCTGATTCAGTACTGTGACCTGCACGGAAGCCTGATTGGTATTGGTTAAGCAGGTTGAATTGTTCGATGTGGTTGTTAAGCTGCGTGTGAACACATTTTTCCAGGAGCTTGGCTAGAGTGGGGATGTTGGATATCGGGTGATAGTTATTTAAGTCCGATGGGTCAGCTGTTGGTTTCTTTAGGATAGGGGATACCTGACCTGATTTCAGGATTTCTGGGATGGTTCCTTGAAGGAGGGAGGAATGTATAATCTTGGTCCAGAGAGGTAGTAAAAGTGGAATGAAGTCTTTTAAGTTGTTAGCAGGAAGCGGGTCTGTGAAGTGGCTGGAGGGATTCAAGGCGGTTAGCGCCTTTAGTATAGTATCTTCACTGTAAGTGTTAAAGTAGGACCATGTTGCGTTATTTTTAAGGTTGAATTTTGAGGAGCATTTGACTGGGGCACCTGTCAGGGGCAGTGGGGAGTTCTTTTGCATGTCTGTAAGGGATAAAAGGTCATTGAGTAAGTCGGTTTTTATGGATTCTGATTTCGTAGTGAAAAAGGAGGCAAATTCCTCACAGTTGGGTAGCTAGACAGGGATAGCCTTGGGGTGGGTGGGTGCACTCTTGGTTTGTGCTTTGATTAGATCGAATAGTTTTTTGGGATGGTTCTTGGCTTGGTCTAGTTGATTACTGAAGAAGTCAGTTTTAGATCTTTTGATCTTCCTAAAGTAGGAGTTTCTGGTGGTTCTTAGTAACTTGAGGTGGTCAGCTGAAGGTGCGGATCTCCACCGTCGTTCAATTACTCTAAGTGACCGTCTGTCTTCATTTAGCCTACCATCATACCAGGGTTTTGAGTCTTTTGTGGTAGCTCTTTTCAATTGTAGAGGGGCTATTTTATCTAGAAGGCTGTTCATGGAGTGGAAGTAGTGGTTGGTCAGACCTTGTACGTCGGCTAGGTCTTCTGGGGGACATATGATATTTGGAATAGAGGATGCTAGTAGGTTGGCATCGAGGTTTTTCAGATTTCTCTTCCAGATCTTTGTTCTTGGGGGTTGTGTGGAAAGTCGTTTAACTGATTCCATGACTTGGAATGTAATGATGTGATGGTCAGACCAATCACAGGGTAGGATCGAGTCGAGCTGAGTGGAGTCAACTTTGGAGATTACTAGGTCTAGGGTTGCGCCTTTGTCGTGTGTGGGGCTGTTACAGATTTGGTTAAGATTAAGGTCTGAGAGGAAAGCTTTGAGGCTGTTGACCCCTGGGTCGTTCTGGTCATCCCAGTGAAGATTGAAGTCACCCAGGAATATTTGCATACTTTGTTGGCCGTCATTTGTAGCTAGAATATCCATGAGGTGTTCTATGAATGTGAGGTTATCTCCTGGAGGGTGGTAGAATGTGTGTAACGAACATATTTGTTTGTTATTACTAGAGATGTTTAAGTGAAGGTATTCACAGGAGGATGGTGCGGGGGCATTGGCGTTGGTCACTGTTAGATTGCTCTGATGTATGCAAGCTATCCCACCACCCAACCTATCTATTCTGTCTAGTCTGGTGATGTCATAGTTAGGGGGTACTAGTATGTCCAGGATGGGTGTAGATGATTCATTTAGCCATGTTTCCGTCAGGATTAGAATGTCTGGTTCGTTAGTGAGTAGAAGGTCAGCTATATCCGCTGCATGTCTAGATGCGGATCTGCAGTTTAGGAGTATGCATTTTAGTTGCGTCTTGTTGGGTACTATTGTGGGTTCGAGTGTGAGAGGGATTCGAGTGAGGTTGTTTTCCACTATGCCTCTGGGATTGTGTCTTGTAGCTCTCTGTGTGTTGATAGGGATAGTCTGGATTAAGGAATCTATATGTAAGTTCTCTGGGTGCACAGAGTTATGTGGGAGGTACGATAGTTCGTAAGAGCAGAGTAGGGAACCTAATTCTTTATGTGATAAGGGGTTTTTCATCCTGCTTGGGAGTGATAAGGCATTGGGGTAGGGCACTGTACTCCATCTTGGGGGCTCATGGTTTTGGGAGCACAAGTGTAGTTGTTGGGTGCGATTAGACTTTTTGCTGTGTGGGTATGTTCTGGATTCATGTTTATGGCGCGCGATCTTGGGTTGCTGCAGAATCAAATCATGTAAAGTTTGGATGTCAGCTTTGACTTGTTGAAGGGATAATAATATCTCTTCTAGTCTAGGGTCTGGAATGAGAGTTGCCATATTTGATAGATGGACTGTGGGTGAAGGAGGAGAAGTTATGCCCTGTGTGCAGTTTGAGGGGGAGTCGTACTCAGGATCAATGTGTTGAGCTCTTTCTGTGTGTTTGTCAATGGGGAGGGTGAGTGTCGAGGCTGGGTGTGGAGGGGTCTGGATGTGGGCTGTGTAGGGGATTGTGGTGGTATATGTGGGGGTAGAAGGGACAGTTGGGACGTCGGGATTGTGGAAGGTAGGGGTTATATGTGTGGTTGGGACTGTGTGCCTATTATTGTTGTTGGGGGAGGAGTAGGAATGGGGGAGATGAGTGGCGCTATGAGGATGTGTGATGGATTGGCTAAGTGGTGCGAATGGGACGCTGAGAGTATTGGTGCTGGGAGATGGTGGGGGTGGTAAGGCAGGGAGGGGGGAGATAGTGTGTGTGGTGGTGGTGTTAGGGTGTGAAAATGGCTTAAGGTGGTACGTGTTGTTGGCCCGGGTGTCAGTTAGGTCTGGGGTGGGTGTATGTGTAGGGGGACCGCTGGGTATCATGACTTAATTGGGAATCAAATTGGGAGTTGGTAATTGAGGTGTGGTTGGCTGGTGAGGGAGGTGTGTTCTTATAACTTTTTCCTTGATGAGTGGAAAGATGTTATCTAGCAGGTTTAGGTTGCGGTCGGATGATTGTATGAGGATGATCCCATTATGATATATAGTGATTGTAGCTGCTGCTTTATAGAATGGGGATGGGAGGATAGATAGCGTGTGTCCGTGTGCTGTTTTCCTCACGTTGGCGACCTTAAAAAGAGCAAGAAAGGCTTTTCTCCATTGGGCTCTTCTTTTAGTATAGAAAATGATATCATTAGTAATGTGCCCTTTGTTCATTGAGAAGTAGGGATCAGAGATTGGGGTTTCTGGGTGGGATTTTAGAATGTTGTGTTTAAATCCTTTAGCTGCTTTTTTTGTAAGGTTGGGGGGGTAGTTAAGGGAATAGGTGTGGCTGCCAGTGCGCTCCATCGTGAGGGTTAGAGCTTGTAAGAGGGGGATGGTCAGGGTGGTGTGCCTGCGGTGTGTTGTACTTTGGGGGAGAGGTGGCGCTAGGTCTGATGGGCGGAACTCTCACCTTAGTAATTGTTGTGGTTAGGAGATGAACCTGTTGATTGTGTTCTTTGGGTGACTACCCATTTCGGATGTATCAGTCCAAGATGGCTGCCCTGTTTTGCTGACTAGACCTGTACTTGTAGTAGTCCTCTTTTGCTTTCCATTAAGGGTCCTCTTGGGGTGAAGTTCTTTTTCTCTGTTAATTTAAAAAGTGGAGATTGGTCCGTTTTTATTTTCTAGGTATTTAGTACTCTGGAGAAGTCCAGTGTTTCTTTCCATTCAAACCCTGATTATAGACCCTTATCTCTGTTTCTAGCTATTGCGGCCATTTTGCGTATTTTGAAGAGTCATCTGAGGTTCTTTACCTGATCCAAGTATATGAGTTTCTAAATGGATGTCCTAGTTTTTGCCCGACAGTCTGTGGTAAACCAGTAAGCCATCAGAGTCTACCAGCCTACTTTCTATCCACTTGGCATGTGCATAGCCTGAAGACCTGTTTTTACATCGGGCGCTTTGACTAACCTAAAACAGCGTGTTCCGCTGAGAACTCGAGAAACGTGATCATTATCCGATCGTGGGCCAGCCTCTGCCTTCACCCCGGTATGCCTCCAGCCTTGCTCATTTACTAGAGGGGTGGGGGTGGTGTCCAGCCTGTGACTGCAGAGATCCTCATAACGCGCCGGTCCTGAGCACGTCAACGCAACAAGCGGCTTAGCGCCGGCCTGCCTCCCGGAAGGGCTGCTGGTGTGCCTACCTTGACTGTGATTCCTCTGCAGCCGAGATGAGGTCCGGGAGGCCGTCCGGTCCCAGCTTGCTGACTTGCGGAGGGAGGGATGCCGCCTGGTGCTGGCACGGGGCAGGCGGGGCGGGAGCGCTGCACGCTACCAGAGAGCCGAATCGAGGGCTCAACGGAGTCGGACCACCGCAGCCAATCCGCCGACGTGTCCACAACTCTGGTATGCCCAACTATCCGTGAGATCTCCGGGGCCTCCGGGCAGCTGGTGGGAAACACTGCTGCTGCGCTTTTGTTACAGTAACAAAAACGGCCTCCCGGTCCAAAACCGGCCCCCACACTTCCGGCCCACCGGTAAAACGCCCGGTGCCCGCTATGACCAGTCCGGCCCTGACTGCGCTCTCTTTTCCCGCCCAATGGATCAATTTCTCCCTCCATTTATCAAACCTAGGGGCCTTAGTGGCTATCCAGGGCATGGTATTCTCATGCCTAGTTAGGACCAGAGCCAGATCTATGAACCCTGTAGTACTCTTGCGTTTTGCAGGTCTGGGGAATCCCCCCAGGAGGCATGTCAGGGGTGCACAGTCAATCGATCTCTGTGTCACCTCATTAACACAAATCACTACTTCCCTCCAAAAATCCTCCAATAGGGGACAGGACCACACCATATGAAGCATCTCCGCTCCTTGTCCACAGCATCGAGGGCAAGCCGCGTCGGCAGCATGGAAGATCCGAGAAATTTTACCCGGGGCTAGATACGCCCTATGCAGGTAATGAAAGTTAATCAGCTTAAATCTAGCATTTCTAAATACTGTATAGGTGCAAGCAAGTATCTTGGCCCAATCTGCTTCTATAATAGGAAGTACGAAATCTTCCCCATTTTTAACGAAGCCCCACTAAGGGTGTAACAATGTCATGCTGTAACACGTCACTTCCCTAAAGCGACCCTATGTGGTACACTCTGCCTGGCAAGCACTGTGTTGCTGGGGCTCCTCCATGCCCATGTCCCAATAAAGAGGCACCATGGCAACTACCGCTCGATGTAGTAGAAACTGACTTCTTGGGATATCAAAAGTAGTTGAAAAATCTTCAAACGTTAAAAGTTCCACATCTCTGTAATGGTCCACTATCTGGTGTACCCCATAGGCATACTATTCCACCAAGCCTCTCAATCCCTTGCCCTGGATAATATGCTCCAAACCCCTCAGCGGGATATCCGGGTCATACGGCAGGAGAGCACGGGTGCGATCGAGGGCATGACGCCAGCAGTGTCGGACGACTTGCAGTGCAGAGGGAATCTCCTGAGAGGGTCTCCTCGGAGTCAGGATAATCTGGTACAATACACAGTGATTTGGCACCAACCCCACAGTCACCTCCTCAGGAGGTCTTCGTGAATGGATCCATTGGGCAAACCACTGCAATTGCGCAACGAAAAAGTAGGCCTCAAAATCTGGAGCGGATAATCCCCCCTCAGTTGTGGAGGGTTGTAATTTAGATCACGCCACTCTGCACTTACCTGTTCCCCATATGAGACTGATCAACAATGAGTCAAGTTCGCTGAAGATCCTAAGAGGAATCACTATAGGCAGCGCAGAGAAGAAGTATCACAATCGGGGGTGTGCCACCATACTTGCTACCGCTATGCGGCTAACCACCGATAGTGGCAGGGTCTTCCAGAAGACCACACACATGTGAATACTCCCACACCAATATTACCCTCTAAGAGGTCAGAGGGCTCACGGTAAATTCTAACCCCTACACACTTTAAGCATATCCCCTCCCAGGCAAGTCTCCTAAGATCCTGAGGTAGGAGCGCCTCTTTGAGCAGCGGAACAGGTGAGACTTACTTCAATTAATGCAGGGGCCAGATGTCTGACCAAAGCACTCAAGAAGGCTGATCGCGTGAGGTAAATCCTCGTTTGCATCTAATACATATCTACAATAAATATATTTAAGATACAAAAAATGTGAGAACCACAGTTCTTTATAAAAAAAGCCTTTATTTTGTTTCTGTTGTTAATGTAGTGAGTTTCCGTGGTGGAAACGAGAAGAAGGTGGAATGTGGAGGGAGGTCTTTTCCCAATAGAATTATATGGTGGAGAAAAGTTTTAGGAACTGGAGTGATTGCTCATAAGGAGGGCCATTAAAAATGGAGTAGGATTAGAAGTGAGGGGAAAGCTACCTTAGACGAAATGGTTTATCGCCTAAAAGGCTTTCATCAACTTGGATTCCTTAGCCAAGGGAATGCTATTCTACGTGAAAAATGAAAAATATGTCAAAGCCATTTGACAATAACAGATCATTGGAATTGTGATTTTTTTTTTTTTACAGCTTTCACATACATTCAAAATAATGACACTATGCTGGTGGTTGATTGTATTCGGGCTCTGACATTGGTCTCTGCATTAATATCGGATCATATGTAATTTAAATTTCCAAATGATGCTAACAATTTTAAGCGAAGTGATTGTTTACAATATAACTTTTAGGCATGCATCCGTGATTGCATATGATAAAACTGAACAAAGCTAATTCATAATTAATTTTGTAATATTATAGTGTTAGCATAAATTGAACATTTTGGGGCATATTAGCAAGACCCACGTTAAAATTATCGCCGTTTTAGCGGCAGGAAACTGCTGCTAAAACGGCGATAATGGGCTTGCTAATATGCGTTATGGAATTCCAATAGAAGTCCAGGTTAGATGTCCTGCACATCTAACCTGGGCTTCTATTGAATTCCATAACGCATATTAACAAGCCCATTATCGCCGTTTTAGCGGCAGTTTCCTGCCACTAAAACGGCGATAATTTTAACGTGGGTCTTGCTAATATGCCCCTCTGTTCCTAAATACAGCTTTAACGCTGGTAAGGGGACTTCTATAGTGAGTTTCCTCAATGATCAATCGTTCAGCATTCCTTGTTTGTTTCGGGGTCACACCATCTAAATTCTTTTCATGGTTAGAATTAATCTAGGTAGAAGAATGCAGTATATATTTAAGGCAAATCGCTATCAAATGGAAATTTCATTTTTGTAATTCACTAGAATGTGGATGTAGGGCAGATCGCATGATAACAGTCTTGTCTATGCATCAAGTAGCAGACTGCAAACAGACACTGGCCAGACGGAATTGTATTAGATTGTCTGAGCATAACCCCTGTCGGCCATTATGCTGCCATCTTTAATTCACCCCACTCTAGATAGCTCGGCGAATTAAGCACTTTCTGATTAGCTCTATGGAGTTCTGAGTAATTAGAACTTCCCAGGTTATGATCCTGGTGAGAAGACAGCCTGTACTCTTTCCAAGACTGCTAATATGAGGAACTGGGAATACATACTTATTATCTACTGTACTATGAAACAGCAACACAGTGTTCGCAAAAACTAATAAAATAAGTTATTATTATGCATGAAGTTTGAAAGCAAAAATTCTCTACACCCTTTTAGTCCACAGTCCTCTCTTTTACAGCCTTGCTAGATGATCACCTTCTGATTTTACATCCCCTCAATCCACCTCATCATTCTTATTGGCCACCACAGCCTGTGCAATTATGCTTTTGTTCCATCAGGGGACATTTAAACTGCATGTCATCTGATATGACTATCAACTTAGTTAGAGGGAGCTCCTGGTACCAACTCTAGCTAACCCTGCATCTGACAAAACCTACCCCCTCAGGGTACTGCAGAGGACCTTTTTTATTGTACCATTAGGTCATCCGCATATGGTGATGATGTTTTACTTATGACACCACAAATGTTTATTGGTGCTCAAGTCTATCAACATACCATGCACCAGAGATGATTATGACAACAAACTCGAGTAGAGATAAACTGCCAACCACCTTTTGCGCCCAGATTTGAGCCATAGTGGAGCAAACAGCTTTTACCTTTGCAAGGGCCTCTGTAGATCAGTTTGATGAACCTAAGGACTTTTGTAGTAAACTATAGCATACTGTCCCATTTGATCATGGCAATTGCTTTGGCAGTATCAAGACTGAGCAATTCTAATGAAGTATCACTTTCACTGCTGCAAACTGATTTCTACAAAAGAGCCTCCTTATATTGTGACTACGGGACTTGGCCTGGATAAATCCTCCTGATCAGAATTAATCAATGTAAGGACCAGACCATATAACCAATAGAGTACACGGATCTCATCATCAACATTTAAGAGGCTTAGAGGGCTATAAGAGGCAACTTCATATTCCTTTCCACCATGGCTACTTTTAGTATGGACAAGGGCAGGTCATGTGACAAAGGAGAGTGATATGGTTCAGAAGTTAGAAATGGTCTGCAGAATTACATAGGCCACGCAAATGCGAAGCTAATCAATACTGCCCATCTCCTCCTTCACCTTTCTCGTTTGGATCCACTCGTCCAATCACTATCTCCTTTATGGTAACTTCCCCCCCTGTTTTAGAGACTCGCTCTGGCCTCCAGGGTTCCCTTTACCAACATCGAAAGGGACATCCGCCAAGAACTTAGGAGTGTGGTTCGAGGATAATTTATCCTTCTCTATTCAGGTTAAGAAGCTCACAGGCAACTGCTTTGGACTCCTAAAAACGCTAAGGAAATTTATCCCTCTTCTCCCAAGGCCCGCTAAAGAAACAGTTATTCGCGCGCTGATCCTTTCTCGCCTCGACTATGCCAATGCACTGTATATGGGCATCCCGGGCTACTTGCTAAACAAGCTTCAGGTCGTACAAAATGCGGCTGCCAGACTACTCCTTGAAATTCCCACTAGGTGTAGTGTGCGACATCACCTGCGCTCATTACATTCAAATCCCTAGTCATTGCCCACCATGCTCTTTATGGCCGGGGCCCCTCCTATTTGCAGAAGCGGTTCTCTTTTTATGTCCCGCTGAGACAACTGCGCTCATCGGCACAGCTTCTGGCACATGTTCCCCGCTTCATTCGTCACAGGCTGGGCAGTGGCTCGCTCGCCGTGAAAGCGGCCCAGGCATGGAATGTCCTTCCGTTTGAGCTTCGCAACACTCAAGATCCTCTGGCCTTTAAGAAAAAATAAAAAACCTATCTTTTTGTCTAGTGGTTATGAGTGACTCCTCTTGGTTCGCGCCGGGACACTCTTTGGAGTAGCTGCACGCGTTATAAAATTAAATAACATAACATCCTAATGCCATGTTCAGAAGCCCCGCCTCCATCATATCAGGAATACAGTAATGCACATGCTGCAACACCTTGCCATGAAAAATAGGAACTCTATTCATACTGAAAGTGCTGGCACAGTATGTCAGCTCGGTGTTGGAAACACAAAGAACAACTACTTGTTTCACTTGGACTGCTTGTTTTGTTCCCACGGCACAGCACACCAGCCATCAGAACACATTCGACAAACCATCTTGCATACATCCAACAGAGTTCAATATTCCGTGCGGCTAGATATCACCAAACTCACAACAGAACTTATCACACAACAATGCGTATAACCCAGTCCTCTATTGATATCATTAGCTCCAGAACATGCTAGACAGACCTCCTCCCACCATCACACCCACAACATGGCATCAGAGTCATATACTTGACAAACCGGGCAACCGCAACAGCATGTTCCCATCAGAGAAACACACACCTTAGAACCATTCATAACAAGTCAGCTTAAACACACCACACTCAATTCTATCTGGCAAAATCTTTGTTGTGTGCAGTGGTAATGCAAGGAAAGTAATTCTCAGGAACATTCTAACACACAGTTGCAAGAATGCTGGTTAAATTGGTAGACTGAGGTAGTCTCCCGGGCACTCCGTGGAACAAAATAAATGGGAAAGTTGTCAGCACACACATTCCTACATTTGGTACACTACACAGGTCCCTGACGGGATCAGACACATTTTAATTTCCACATGAACCAAAACAAACCATTATTAAACCATCCTTCACTATTGAAACACACTACACCCTTACTACCTGAGTCAGTTCAATAAAAATTGCACACACACATTGAAAGGAAGCTCAGACTCCTAAAGCGATACAGTGCATTACAAATTGAAGAAGTGCGCTCATAACAAAACAGACACGTAGGCACGTTAAAACGTTTAAATTGGGTGTGCCTGTCACCGTAGATGTAGGCACAACACCAATGTGGTGAATCAAAGCCTAAAATCTATCCCAAATCCAAGATGGCCACCAATAAATGTTACGGTGCGTGATGACACTGCAATCGACATGCACAGTCTCACTCCACCTCTCACAAGCCCCCAAAATGATGGTGCGTGCTGCACAGCCTCCTCAGGACAAGCACTGCATTTGAGTTAAAATCATCTGACAGCGATACTCACAACCTGCTGCGACTCTGGAGCTTCATCGCAGCCATACCTCGCCGCAGCACAAGAACCGACACTCCTCACCACCGTTGGTGGCCACACTGAACTCACCAAGCTCAACCAAACTCCACGCAGCACACAGGTGAGCGCTTCCTTCCTTCTTCTCTCACGTCACCAGTTTGTGTAGAGAAAAGCAGTCTCTCGCAACGTGGGGTAAGTCAAGAAGCTTTAATGTTGTTAATAGGAAGGCAGCTTTACAACCACCAGCTGGCTCCAACCATACACAAACCGTCCTCACCAGAATCCTCCCGTCCCCCACATTCCTAGCACCAGCAACCCACCAACATTCTACATGCTAAGAATACTACAGTCTGCAAATGGGTGTTTGTGGTGTCCCAAGCGTTTCTCCACACGGAGGGCAAAGCCCTCTGCCATAGCCCCTTTCTTCACCTCCCCATGGTGTATTTCAGACTTGACTTGCATGTGATGGATTTCCTGCTTCATACATATCCAGCAAGTCTCTCACCTCTGCAGAGTCAGTGAACAAGAGATTTTCCATCTGCCTGTATTCTGAGTTTAGCAGGGAACAGCAATGCATCTGGCACTCCAATGTCACGCAGCCTGCATTTAATTGCCATGCATGAATCCCTTTGTTTCTGCACTGTCGCCATGAAATCTGGAAAGATCAGCACCTTTGCATTATCAACTGTGAAGGAGCCGGCAGTAAGTACTTGACGTAATATGAAATCCTGATATCTGAAATGCAATAGACTAGCCACCATCAGTTGCGGTGGAGCACCAGGCCTGAGTTGCTGCGCCACTGCTTTATGCGCCATTCCAGAGCATAGAATTTAGAAAGGATCTCGGGTGCTGCCACCTCCTGCAGCCAGTCCTCTACGTAGGGGAGCATAGGGATAGGGAAAGCTATTGATTGTTGATCTTTATTTTCTTTACACATTTGGAGTCTTAAGCATGAAATTTTACTTTGGCCTACATAATGATAGATCTTTGGAAATTTTAATTTGCTTGATACATATTCAAGGCCTCCAGGTAGAGTGTGATCCAGCGTGACGGCCAATGCCTAATCAGGGATCAATACTCAATTATATAGCAGAATAATGGCCCATACACACCCAAATCCCTGATGCGCTGGGGTCAATTTTTATACAGGTTCAATTCTCTTTCTTATATCTGTTCGTATATGGCATTTTCCAAGTACCTATCTAATTCATATATCAACTCTTCCTCTACTTGGTCGATGAACCAATTAGTTGAATAGTTGATGGTAATGATACTCTTTTATCTAACTAATCATTTGTAAACTAAATAACCACAAACTCTCGTTGAAGTTAATAAAGTTTATCTCAAATCATGAGATGAGTCTGAATCATTCTCATTGCACTGCAACCAATATTGCGGAATCATTTGCACATTTTGATTCTTACCGATCTGGTCACCTCTGTGAAATCCAGTGTTCACACCGTACCTCTGCACCTGAGCATTCACATTATTTGGCATAGGAGCTTGTGGCACCTGTAACTGTGGGGTAACTACCTGCTGCTGCTGCTGCTGGTTCACAACCACCTCATTCTGCATCTGTGGATTTAAATTTTGATTTACCCCATTATTCTTTTGAACAGATCTACACTCATTCTTCCAATGGCCAATCTTTCCGCACGCATGACAAGGGAATTTCTTCCTAGCCTCTTCTTTACTCATCTTACTTCTACCTTTACTTCCATTTGATACCTGACCATTTTGATTCTGACCATTCATTTGATAACCTGCTGGGAATTGCTATTTACCTCTTGTTGCTCTGCTACCTTCACTTGTGCCCACATCATTTTCTCCTTTAGTTTCTTGTGCCTCGATTCAATGTCATCGCTACAATACTGCGCATATCTCAAAATTTCATCTATTGTTTTGCCCTGCCAACAAATCAAATGTTGCTGAATCATATTACTAATCTCTGGTTTTAATCCAAATACAAACCGATACACAAAATGTCCCATATCCTTATCTCCAATATTTTGAAATCCACTATACTGTTTAAATACTTGTAACAACCTTTCATAATAGGCATGCACTGACTCCTTTGGTTCTTGGGTCGTTCGGTCTATCTTAACCCAATCTGTTTCCTTAGGGGAAATTTTTCCCTTCAAGTAAGTGATTACCTGATTATACTTTTTCATCACCTCCTCGGATGGGGCACCTGTTTTAGGATCTCTGGGGTATTCTTCTTTTGGCCAATCAACAGTGATCTTACATTCTGTCCACAAATCTGCTGGAACAACAATTTCAAACAACCCATCTAAATCCTTTAACAGAACCTTCGAGACATTCACAAACCTTTCTACCTGTTTGTACCATTCAACGGGTTTCTCTCTTAGTCTGGGGAAGTCATTCGTAAATGATAATATATCCTTCCTTGACCACGGAACATGAACGTATCCACCACCTGGTACTTCTCTCATCAGACACGCCCTGTCAACCTGTTCTGTTTCTTTTAACAGGAACATAGACACTCCTTTACTAGCTGCTTCTTCCTTCTTTCTTACCCATCTATTTCTCCATTGATCTACATCTCCCCATTTCTTTAAAATGTTCATCAACTCTTTTATCTGTAGCCTTTTTCCAGACGCATTCAAACTCTCGAGATCCTTTTCAGTAAATGCTAATCTGTACGATTTCTGCAACACCTTTGACTTTTCTATGTCTATTCCATACTCACTAGCAGCTTCAGATATTTTCTCATGAAGATTCCTTGCTCTCCAAGTAATACTTTTACACAAGAACAATAATTCATCATCTCGATAAGTCCCTAATCTGTCCGGACTGATTGTACCAATAATCATCTCTTCCAAATCTGCCTTCAATTGGCTCACATTTATACTCTGTGTTTGTGTTACTTTCTTTTCCCTTTCCTTTATCCAATCATTCAATTCTTCTGATGAAGGACCTGCTGAACTCCCTGTCATTGGAGTGACATTGGTCCCTATTCTCCTTGGATTTATTTGTATATCTCTTCTAGGGGTTTCTGTTATTATTTCACAAACTGGAAGATCTAACAATGTAACATTTGTGTCAGCCTGTCTATTCTTATTGACTATCGTCTCCATTCCGCTCCTGACATTACCCATTGGAACTGCTAATGTATGTACTTTAGGTGTATTTGGGTTTTCTCCAAACAAAGGAACTACAGGGCCTATTGTAACCGGTACTGTCAACGCTTCTGCATTTAAACTCAACTGATTTATTTTCTGAACCTGCTCTACATTTGCCTTGTTTAGCATCTCTAACTCCTTTTCTCTCATTATCCTAGCCATGTCCGCAATCTGTGGAATCAATGGATTTCCCATAAAGGGTGCATTCGGAGTTACCTCAACTGAATTTTCTTGATATGGCGGGGGTCTTTTGGTCATGATATCCTCTAATAACTCATCATCAGAATCATTTCGTAAACTTGTAGTTTCTATGTTCTTCTTCTTCTCTTTACATTTTCCTCCAGTCTGATCATCAGCAACTAAAACTGGATACAAACCTTCAGTTACTACAGCTCTCCTCCATCTTTTCAACTTTTCTTCCCTACTTTCAAAAGGATATCCATGCATCCAACTCCTGTATCTTCTGTTACCTCCTCTATATCTCTCTCTTTCAAATGCCTCAACTCCCCATTCTTCCAATGCTTCGTATTGCGTCAATCTAGGATTTGGTTCTAGTGCATTCATTCAATTTCTCAGATTCTGCAATATCCTTACATTAAACGTACCATGCTGTGGAAAAGCTATGACACCATCATCCTTTGTATATTCCACCTAATTCTCTAACCACATACACGTATGATATTCTCGCTCCAACATCATATAAGAAGCTGGCGTCTTTGGGGGCGGAATAGGAATTCCTTCCCCAGTCACAATCGGCTTGTCTTTATTAAAAAATTCTTTATTTTCTTTAACAGCTTCATTTTCTCTAAACCTTTTCTCTAATGTACCTCACCAAAATAAACAAAGAAAACCTTCCGTAATTCTACGTATTCTATTTGTCAGCTCTCGTCCTATACCAGCGCGACACACACCAGCCAACCAATCAGAACACCACTACGTAAGCACAGTCTCAACCAATACTAGCGCGGCTCACACCAACCAACCAATCACAGCTCAGTACATGCCCGCTGCTTGTCCAATACCAGCGCGGCTTTTCTGACGTCAGTATTACTCCTTCTACTGACCATCCCTTTACAAAATAATACGGCAATATTTTTCTAAGCACTCTTAATCAAAAATTCGATTAGTAACAACATAAAACAATGCTACCTTGTCTGTTCCACTAAATAAAGAGATAGTTTTCACTTTTTCCAAGAGGTTTTCTTCACTATGAGTCCTAATAACGTCCTGCGTTATTTTACTCTTCAAACAAGCTCCGGGTGGACCTATTACTCCTCTAGGGATAAGGCCAAAGTTTCGCAAGAGGACTTTTTGGTGTGAAAAGAGGTCTTGGTACTCCCCCGGGGATAAGGCTAGAGTTTCGGAAGTGGACCCTTCGCTATTTCAGACACCCTACTCACATACGAAATTTCCCTAATATAACACCTACAGCCCTCCGTAGCTTTTAGGTATTATTACAACGGACAAAGTACTTCTGCAGTGTGGCTTCTTTACCACACTCTTCTTCTGCCTACTTCAGGCTAATTCCATTCCCGGGATTCCTCAGGTATCTCCATACCTGTACTTCTAGACAACATAGAACAGGACACTAACTTTTTCGAGTTAAAACATATAATCAATAATCAATTTTCATTACCAAACTAATCAATAATCAAACCGTCCTCTGCTACTAGGAAACTGATCCAGCGCAACGGCAAATGCCTAATCAGGGATCAATACTCAATAATATAGAAGAATAATGGCCCATACACACCCAAATCCCTGATGCGCTGGGGTCAATTTTTATACAGGTTCAATTCTCTTTCTTATATCTGTTCGTATATGGCATTTTCCAAGTACCTATCTAATTCATATATCAACTCTTCCTCTACTTGGTCGATGAACCAATTAGTTGAATAGTTGATGGTAATGATTACTCTTTTATCTAACTAATCATTTGTAAACTAAATAACCACAAACTCTCGTTGAAGTTAATAAAGTTTATCTCAAATCATAGAATAAAATGCTCAAATGCATAAGGTCACAAATGCAAACAATAAACTCACAAAGGGAGAGAAAAACATCAGCAATCCAAAAGAGACAAACTCATCAATAAACAATGACAATGTTGCATGAAGGAGTGGATAGATAAAGAGACAAATGTTTCAGAGACAAAAATACATTTGCAAGTAAATTATGCAAGAACGAGTTAGAATAATACAAACCCAAAGGATTTGTAGAGAAAAAAAACATCCCTCAGGCCTAAGTGGTGGTGGGGATCCCCCGAAATAGAGTCAGGGGACAAAGATTTCAGGGACAGGATCAGGACAGGACAGGAACAGCTAGGCCTCTCTGCAAACCGACAGACTGCGACGCATCTTCCCTCAGCCTCTCCACCTATGACTCTAACCACACCCCTAAAGGCACCCCAGTTATACCCTAAAACCTACATGTCCGTCCCACATCAGTTGAAACATTCAGCATAACTAGACAGTTGATTGGTGGACTTTGGGGGTGGAATGTCACACCATGATGACTTCATTCACTTTTAGGCTTATTCTTTGTTTTATGCCCGTTCTCACTACCTCATACATTGTACATTCACATGATCTGTTACAGGTTACATTTTTATACACTTTCGAGCAATGTCTACAGGAAAAGTCCTTTTATCCCACGAACTGTCACGTTGTTTGGCAGACGATCATCACATCGGCCTTCACCCTCTTTCATCTCCTCTGCTGTGCTCAGCGCTTCAGCGTGCCTTTGTCTGAACAGCATTTACTCTATTTTCTAACCCCGCCTTCACTTCGGATAACTTAAGAAAACATGGGGTTCATCCAGCCCACTATAGCGAATAGAAAATGAACATTCATTAATCATGTGATAATGTAATTTTCACTGTTTACCACCTACCTTTGTACTATTCCCTGTTAATGTTTTTCCTAGCATAGCCTTAAGAAAAACGATATTATTTATTAATTCAAAGCAAGCTGCAACATGCAAACTATGAAATGCACATGCGGCCTAGTCATGCATTATTTCTCGTTTCTTTCAAAGCATAATGTAAATAAAATTTTAGTTCTTTCATGCGTTATCTCACTTTAGTGCATGCATGCGCTAAGCAGTTTTCCCTCGTGTTCATGTAAGGTGCACGTTAATTTTCTATTACTACTTACTGTTAGTACGTATTATGGGGGTATTAATTCGAGCAGGTTTCTTTTCTCGAATTCCTGCTCCATCAATCCCCCCTTTGTTGGCTTCCTGGAGCCATCATAAAATACCTACCATACTGAGTGCCATCTTCAATTTTATCTAACACTCTGTAATCTATATCTTTCATCATTTTATAGCATTCTTCTAACTCAATTTCCTCTCTTTTTCTCTTTCTCGCTCTTCGTTTACTCTCTGATTCTATCATTTCCCTTTTCCCACTCTTACATTTACAACATTTATATGTTGTTATTATCACTAAGACTATTATGGCTACCAAAATAAGTGGCATTATTATTTTTCCTAATAAACTACTTCCAAAGGTAGTAAACCATTTACCTACAGAGGGGAAACTCTTACCAAGTCTCTCCCAATCACCGTCAACCTCCAGTTGGGTCAAGTCTTCATGTAATTTTGTAATGTTTCTTATATATCCCTCAATTCCTTTACTTTTGTCCGGGTTATATGTACAGCAGTGTTGAATTTTCAACATGCCACAGACTCCACCCTCTTTTGCCAATAAAATATCAAGGGCAAGTCGATTTTGCAAAACCATTGATCTGATTGCAACCATTTCTGTGTCAATCATCAAGAACCCACCAGCAGTATCTGTTGATAACCGATCAACCACTGTGGACAATTTTCGAATTTTGTGCGAATTCAAGACGACTCCAACTGATGGTATCAGTGCACCAAAAATATCACCTACTATTTCTGAGAAACTTGCTCTCTTGTTACGTGTTAGTCCATGATTTATTTCTTTTAGTCTGTTGCTGTTGCGATCCATATGATATACTTTTGGAAAGACTATGGCAAAATAACAACTACCATACCAATGCGCAGGCAACCTATAATAAGCTTTTTTACCACACACAATAAATTCCTGGAAACACAGGATCAGTTCCACCCTTCAATCCCCAACCTCCAGTAATTTGGAAAGCATGCTCACACTCACTAGTACCAATGAAATAATTGTTATAATTAGTCTTCATTCTAAGCAAACATATTTTTCCCTTCTGATCGGATAGGCTTCCACCCAACGAGAGAACAAACAGATAATAACTAGCACATATCTCAGCCCATTACAGGGGGGAAGCTCGATAAAATCAAGTTGGAGACGTGTAAATGGTCCTCCTGCTCTTCAAATTCGTCCCCAACTAACAACTGTCTTTCTGCCTGGATTTTGTTTCTGACAAGTTATGCACCTCTGGCAAAGGCTCTCTGCAATGACTCTGAACCTCGGGTTATACCATGACTGCTTGGAGAGTCTGATCATTGCATCTCTTCCAATATGTGCCTGGCCATATGGGAAAGTAAAGAATCTGGCAGGACTGGTCTTTCGTCAAAGTATACCCACACTTCATCTTCTGCTCGCTTTCTACAACCTGTATTTCTCCAAATTTCCTTTTCCTCATCACTTGCCTCTTACTGCATCTGCCTCAATTCATCCCAAGTTTCATATATGTTTGTAAACATAAGATGGCATTCAGTATTTCCTCTTTCAATTGCTCTGTTTAAAGCCATTGAATTTCGTGCACAGAAACACGCTATTTGGTCAGCGTATCTGTTGCCCTTCGTCACATAATCATCTCCTGATTTATGTGCAGCACATTTGACCACTGCAATTCTTTTGGGCAATTGCAAAGCATCCAATAATTCTTTTACAGTTTTGCTGTTCCTAATAGGGGAACCTGAAGAAATCAGAAATCCCCTTTGCATCCATAGCTGTCCAAAGTCATGGACAACCCCGAACCCATATTGGCTATCAGTGAATATGGTTACCCTAAGGCTTTTGGAAATGTTGCACGCTCTGATTAGAGCTATCAATTCAGCAATTTGAGCAGAGTTTACCCCTTTTAGACAGGATCCTTCTAGAACTCCCGCTATGGTGCAAACAGCATAGGCAGTACATAATTCACCTTTTTCATTTCTTAGGCATGCTCCATCCACAAATATCTCACAATCTGGTTCTTCCAAGGGAACATCCTCTATATCAAACCTGGGTTTTGTGCACAGTTCTGTCACATCCAAACAATCATGATCCGCTTCCTCTCTCACTTCCTCACAACGAGAATTAGGCAGTAGAGTTGCCGGATTTACAGTTGTGCACCTCACCACAGTCACATTCTCAGCACCCAGAATCACTCTCTCGTACTTAGTCAGCCGACTAGAGGTCAAGTACTGTGTACGGGTACGAGTCAAAAGAATTTCAACAGAATGTGGCACATACACTTTGACCGGATATCCCATCACAATCGCTTCGCTTTGTTCCAGACTCACACAAGTGGCGGCTATGCTTTTAAACAGCCTGGCAACGCTGCAGCCACTGAATCCAGAGTAGCAGAAAAATATGCTACTGGACGTCGTGCCATTCCATGTTTCTGAGTTAGGACTGAAAGTGCACATCCATCTCTTTCACAACAATACAATGCAAACTCCTTGGTATAATCTGGCATTTCCAATGCAGGTGCTCGACAAAGACTGTTTCTCAGTTTCGTAAAGGCTTCCATACTTTCATCATCCAACACAATCGGATCTTTCACATCTTTTCGTGTCAACCTCTGTAGAGGTTTTGCAATCAATGAGAAACCACAGATCCACTGCCTACAGTATCCAACCATTCCCAAAAACATTCGTACTTCTTTCTGAGTGGTAGGTGGGCTCATTTGTCTGATTACGCTAATTCTTTCTGGTGTCACCCTTTCTGACTCCCTTTTTGATTTTGTGTCCTAAATACTTGACTTCTTGTTTACAAATTTGTAATTTTGCTGGTGACAATTTGTGTCCTCCTTCTGCTAAATGGTTCAGTAAGGCAATGGTATCTGTCACACATGCCTCTCGAGTCTTTGATGCCACAAGTAGGTCATCAATGTACTGAACCAAAACTGAATTTCCTGGCATGATCAAAGTTTCCAGACATCTTTTCAGAATCTGGTTAAAGATTGAGGGACTCTCGGTATACCCTTGAGGAACTCAGCACCATGCCAAGACACGGTCTCCGAACCGGAACGCAAAAAGATATTGGCTCTCCGGATACAAAGGAATCGAGAAACATGCTTGACACAGATCAATCACTGTGTACCATACCAGGATGACTGCTGGATTTGGTACTATGGGACAGCAAGATACTACAATCTTATTAATATTTCTTAAATCCTGTACTACTCTATATTTTCTGCTTGGCTTCTTAATTCCTATAATGGGTGATTTGCAAGGACTACTCATTATCTCTCTCAAAATTCCCTGTTCAATCATTTGATCAATCACAGGAGTGATACCTGCAATTACTTCTGGACTCATTTTGTACTGAGGAGTGTTTGTATACACAGCACCCTCTTTCACCGTAACCTGAATTGGGTCTACGTTTGTCATTAGACCGATTTCTTTTCCTGTAAAATCCCATACATCCGACCTCACTGTACTTCTTAATTCTTCAGGTAAACTCTCTTCTGTGAGAAGTGAAAACAACTCCTCCACTTCTGTCCCTTGCTTCGCTAACATCATTTTGAATTCAACATCCTCATCAGGAGTCTGAAATGCAATACCATCTGGCGTACAATAGATGGTACAATTCATCTTGCATAGCAAATCTCTACCTAAGAGATTTACTGTACTTGAGTCACATACCACAAACCGATGCATGTCTCTGAAGTTTCCAATATGAACTTCTATTGGATTTGTGACTGGGGTTTTAATGTGCTTATTTGAAACTCCTACAACTTGGATAGTTTCTGTTACTAGTGTGCTCTCCCATGCTAGTGTGCTGTCCCATGCCCGCCTGAAAGATCTTGCCTGATTGTCATTGCGGGACCTTTTTCTACATCTCACTCATGTGCATGCTTTTACTGTAATGGGCATCTGTTACAAACTAGGATAGTCACGTGAAACAAGTAGGGCGTTAGATATGCTGACATTCTGTACAGAAATCACCTGTAAAACGTGTTTAGGAATATGTATTCAGATATTGAGGCACCAACTGTCAAAACGTGCTAAAACGATGTGTATTTAAATTTTAAAACATTCACGGACTCTCAGAGAGCATGAGATTCATGCATATGCAAAAAGGCTGACACGTGCTAATGGACAAGCAGGCCTTCATGAATATGCAAAGGCACACACGCGCTAACTGCAGAGTGGCATACGCGTGTATGTAAATAATCTAACATGTGAATGAGAGGGTATTTAAACCGCTCTCATTCACACTCGTTGCTTGGCCTTGTTTCCATTGACACTTACCTGGCTCCAGCTCCTGTTTCCAGACGGATTCCCTTCCCTTCGAGATTAGCCTCGGGAATTTCCTGACTTCACTGGCTCTTCTGACGTCTTCAGTCGGGACGGCCTCTTTCTTCAGCTTCCGGACATCGCGCTACCGCAGCACCTGAAAAAGAAGAGCACAGAGAACTGTAATTAAGGTATTTGGCACAACAAAAGCTACGGTGAGTTATTTTTAACATTTAAACTGCAACGTGCGCATTTCTTCAGCATTTAAATAAATAAGGAACTTTCCAAGGACATAATTAGTGAACTTGAAAAGGAATCAAGTTCAAAAGCATTTCGATCAGCATTGCCGTATTTTCTGATCAAGATTGACATTGGAAAAAAGAGACTGGAAACTCTTGGCAGTGACTTTCATAAAAAAAAACTGTGTTTGGCAATACAAAGATCGTGAAGCTAATGTTCAGCTTCTAGGAGTGCGAAAGACTTGAGCTATCACTGTATTTGTTTTATTGATATTTCTTTATTTATTTTCGTTATCGTTATTTGGTGACATTAATGCTGTGGAAAGAAGATTCTCAGCATCTTATCTAATCACTTCTATTGAAATATTCAGGTATTATTAGTATTTCACGTGCACTTAATATTAATGATTGTTTAGCTCTAGTAACGGAATATTGATGACTGTGTTGTTTATTCCAGATTACTCAGCAGATACCTAGCTTGTATGATTTTCAGTAATTTCAGTGCGCAACATGAGAAGTTAATAGGTAAGGCTTTAAGAAATAATGTTGTCAGGATTGATGAAAACTTATTAGAGATCTATAAGTGATTTTTATATTGTTTGTTGTTTCTTATATAATCTGAATTTAGGAGCCTTAAGGAAGGTTCAAGATTCTCAGCATCTTGTGGCATACCTGATCCCTGTATCCTGTACACCAACTAGTCCTGCCAAATTCCTGTTCCTGACGAAGACACCTGGACTCTTCGTTATCTCTTGTTTCTCTCTTCATCCCAACCCCTTTCCCCCCTGGAGACTTTCAGAGTGACGGTACAGTTTCGATTCTTATTGTCACGCTGCCAGTTTCTAAGGGGACTGGGAAAATAGTCATCATCAAGGTGAAACAACCTGGAGCCCAGGTGAGTGCCTTTAACAGTTTCTCACGAGAGGTGTAGGTTTGGAATTTCTGATGCTCTCACAGTAGAACGGGTAGCACCAGTGTCCACTAGGAATGTAATATCATTACCTTCCACCTTTCCTTCGACAAATGGACCTGACTGATCTACTGCCAAAGATGCGCCAAGTACGCACTCTTCCTCCCCCCTCAGGAACCGTCATTGAGATGAGTCTGAATCATTCTCATTGCACTGCAACCAATATTGCGGAATCATTTGCACATTTTGATTCTTACCGATCTGGTCACCTCTGTGAAATCCAGTGTTCACACCGTACCTCTGCACCTGAGCATTCACATTATTTGGCATAGGAGCTTGTGGCACCTGTAACTGTGGGGTAACTACCTGCTGCTGCTGCTGCTGGTTCACAACCACCTCATTCTGCATCTGTGGATTTAAATTTTGATTTACCCCATTATTCTTTTGAACAGATCTACACTCATTCTTCCAATGGCCAATCTTTCCGCACGCATGACAAGGAAATTTCTTCCTAGCCTCTTCTTTACTCATCTTACTTCTACCTTTACCTCCATTTGATACCTGACCATTTTGATTCTGACCATTCATTTGATAACCTGCTGGGAATTGCTATTTACCTCTTGTTGCTCTGCTACCTTCACTTGTGCCCACATCATTTTCTCCTTTAGTTTCTTGTGCCTCGATTCAATGTCATCGCTACAATACTGCGCATATCTCAAAATTTCATCTATTGTTTTGCCCTGCCAACAAATCAAATGTTGCTGAATCATATTACTAATCTCTGGTTTTAATCCAAATACAAACCGATACACAAAATGTCCCATATCCTTATCTCCAATATTTTGAAATCCACTATACTGTTTAAATACTTGTAACAACCTTTCATAATAGGCATGCACTGACTCCTTTGGTTCTTGGGTCGTTCGGTCTATCTTAACCCAATCTGTTTCCTTAGGGAAATTTTTCCCTTCAAGTAAGTGATTACCTGATTATACTTTTTCATCACCTCCTCGGATGGGGCACCTGTTTTAGGATCTCTGGGGTATTCTTCTTTTGGCCAATCAACAGTGATCTTACATTCTGTCCACAAATCTGCTGGAACAACAATTTCAAACAACCCATCTAAATCCTTTAACAGAACCTTCGAGACATTCACAAACCTTTCTACCTGTTTGTACCATTCAACGGGTTTCTCTCTTAGTCTGGGAAGTCATTCGTAAATGATAATATATCCTTCCTTGACCACGGAACATGAACGTATCCACCACCTGGTACTTCTCTCATCAGACACGCCCTGTCAACCTGTTCTGTTTCTTTTAACAGGAACATAGACACTCCTTTACTAGCTGCTTCTTCCTTCTTTCTTACCCATCTATTTCTCCATTGATCTACATCTCCCCATTTCTTTAAAATGTTCATCAACTCTTTTATCTGTAGCCTTTTTCCAGACGCATTCAAACTCTCGAGATCCTTTTCAGTAAATGCTAATCTGTACGATTTCTGCAACACCTTTGACTTTTCTATGTCTATTCCATACTCACTAGCAGCTTCAGATATTTTCTCATGAAGATTCCTTGCTCTCCAAGTAATACTTTTACACAAGAACAATAATTCATCATCTCGATAAGTCCCTAATCTGTCCGGACTGATTGTACCAATAATCATCTCTTCCAAATCTGCCTTCAATTGGCTCACATTTATACTCTGTGTTTGTGTTACTTTCTTTTCCCTTTCCTTTATCCAATCATTCAATTCTTCTGATGAAGGACCTGCTGAACTCCCTGTCATTGGAGTGACATTGGTCCCTATTCTCCTTGGATTTATTTGTATATCTCTTCTAGGGGTTTCTGTTATTATTTCACAAACTGGAAGATCTAACAATGTAACATTTGTGTCAGCCTGTCTATTCTTATTGACTATCGTCTCCATTCCGCTCCTGACATTACCCATTGGAACTGCTAATGTATGTACTTTAGGTGTATTTGGGTTTTCTCCAAACAAAGGAACTACAGGGCCTATTGTAACCGGTACTGTCAACGCTTCTGCATTTAAACTCAACTGATTTATTTTCTGAACCTGCTCTACATTTGCCTTGTTTAGCATCTCTAACTCCTTTTCTCTCATTATCCTAGCCATGTCCGCAATCTGTGGAATCAATGGATTTCCCATAAAGGGTGCATTCGGAGTTACCTCAACTGAATTTTCTTGATATGGCGGGGGTCTTTTGGTCATGATATCCTCTAATAACTCATCATCAGAATCATTTCGTAAACTTGTAGTTTCTATGTTCTTCTTCTTCTCTTTACATTTTCCTCCAGTCTGATCATCAGCAACTAAAACTGGATACAAACCTTCAGTTACTACAGCTCTCCTCCATCTTTTCAACTTTTCTTCCCTACTTTCAAAAGGATATCCATGCATCCAACTCCTGTATCTTCTGTTACCTCCTCTATATCTCTCTCTTTCAAATGCCTCAACTCCCCATTCTTCCAATGCTTCGTATTGCGTCAATCTAGGATTTGGTTCTAGTGCATTCATTCAATTTCTCAGATTCTGCAATATCCTTACATTAAACGTACCATGCTGTGGAAAAGCTATGACACCATCATCCTTTGTATATTCCACCTAATTCTCTAACCACATACACGTATGATATTCTCGCTCCAACATCATATAAGAAGCTGGCGTCTTTGGGGGCGGAATAGGAATTCCTTCCCCAGTCACAATCGGCTTGTCTTTATTAAAAAATTCTTTATTTTCTTTAACAGCTTCATTTTCTCTAAACCTTTTCTCTAATGTACCTCACCAAAATAAACAAAGAAAACCTTCCGTAATTCTACGTATTCTATTTGTCAGCTCTCGTCCTATACCAGCGCGACACACACCAGCCAACCAATCAGAACACCACTACGTAAGCACAGTCTCAACCAATACTAGCGCGGCTCACACCAACCAACCAATCACAGCTCAGTACATGCCCGCTGCTTGTCCAATACCAGCGCGGCTTTTCTGACGTCAGTATTACTCCTTCTACTGACCATCCCTTTACAAAATAATACGGCAATATTTTTCTAAGCACTCTTAATCAAAAATTCGATTAGTAACAACATAAAACAATGCTACCTTGTCTGTTCCACTAAATAAAGAGATAGTTTTCACTTTTTCCAAGAGGTTTTCTTCACTATGAGTCCTAATAACGTCCTGCGTTATTTTACTCTTCAAACAAGCTCCGGGTGGACCTATTACTCCTCTAGGGATAAGGCCAAAGTTTCGCAAGAGGACTTTTGGTGTGAAAAGAGGTCTTGGTACTCCCCGGGGATAAGGCTAGAGTTTCGGAAGTGGACCCTTCGCTATTTCAGACACCCTACTCACATACGAAATTTCCCTAATATAACACCTACAGCCCTCCGTAGCTTTTAGGTATTATTACAACGGACAAAGTACTTCTGCAGTGTGGCTTCTTTACCACACTCTTCTTCTGCCTACTTCAGGCTAATTCCATTCCCGGGATTCCTCAGGTATCTCCATACCTGTACTTCTAGACAACATAGAACAGGACACTAACTTTTTCGAGTTAAAACATATAATCAATAATCAATAATCATTACCAAACTAATCAATAATCAAACCGTCCTCTGCTACTAGGAAACTGATCCAGCGCAACGGCAAATGCCTAATCAGGGATCAATACTCAATAATATAGAAGAATAATGGCCCATACACACCCAAATCCCTGATGCGCTGGGGTCAATTTTTATACAGGTTCAATTCTCTTTCTTATATCTGTTCGTATATGGCATTTTCCAAGTACCTATCTAATTCATATATCAACTCTTCCTCTACTTGGTCGATGAACCAATTAGTTGAATAGTTGATGGTAATGATACTCTTTTATCTAACTAATCATTTGTAAACTAAATAACCACAAACTCTCGTTGAAGTTAATAAAGTTTATCTCAAATCATAGAATAAAATGCTCAAATGCATAAGGTCACAAATGCAAACAATAAACTCACAAAGGGAGAGAAAAACATCAGCAATCCAAAAGAGACAAACTCATCAATAAGCAATGACAATGTTGCATGAAGGAGTGGATAGATAAAGAGACAAAAGTTTCAGAGACAAAAATACATTTGCAAGTAAATTATGCAAGAACAAGTTAGAATAATACAAACCCAAAGGATTTGTAGAGAAAAAAACCACCCCTCAGCCCTAAGTGGTGGTGGGGATACCCTGAAATAGAGTCAGGGGACAAAGATTTCAGGGACAGGATCAGGACAGGAACAGCTAGGCCTCTCTGCAAACCGACGGACTGCGACGCATCTCCCCTCTCTCAGCCTCTCCATCTACGACTCTAACCACACCCCTAAAGGCACCCCAGTTATACCCTAAAACCTACGTGTCCGTTCCACATCAGTTGAAACATTCAGCGTAACTAGACAGTTGATTGGTGGACTTTGGGGGTGGAATGTCACACCATGATGACTTCATTCACTTTTAGGCTTATTCTTTGTTTTATGCCCGTTCCCACCACCTCATACATTGTACATTCACATGATCTGTTACAGGTTACATTTTTATACACTCTCGAGCGATGTCTACAGGAAAAGTTCTTCTATTCTACGAACTGTCACGTTGTTTGGCAGGCGATCATCACATCGGCCTTCACCCTCTTTCATCTCCTCTGCTGTGCTCAGCGCTTCAGCGTGCCTTTGTCTGAACAGCATTTACTCTATTTTCCAACCCTGCCTTCACTTCGGATAACTTAAGAAAACATGGGGTTCATCCAGCCCACTATAGCGAATAGAAAATGAACATTCATTAATCATGTGATAATGTAATTTTCACTGTTTACCACCCACCTTTGTACTATTCCCTGTTAATGTTTTCCCTAGCATAGCTTTATGCAAAACGATATTATTTATTAATTCAAAGCAAGCTGCAACATGCAAACTATGAAATGCACATGCGGCCTAGTCATGCATTATTTCTCGTTTCTTTCAAAGCATAATGTAAATACACTTTTAGTTCTTTCATGCGTTATCTCACGTTAGTGCATGCATGCGCAAAGCAGTTTTCCCTCGTGTTCATGTAAGGTGCACGTTAATTTTCTATTACTACTTACTGTTAGTACGTATTATGGGGGTATTAATTCGAGCAGGTTTCTTTTCTCGAATTCCTGCTCCATCAAGTGTCTTAAAAGAAAGCTAAACTTTAAGCAAAAACTGGTGGAGCTCTCTCAGAACAGGAGGCGTATATTAATACTTCCTTGCACATAGTCTCAAATTTGCTACAACATGAAACAATGCCATTAGTGGATCTCGGCAAAATTATGGAAGTCATTTTATTCAGAGCTTAATCAGCATTCACTATGAACAATGCCACTTTCCCTTAATAGATTAAGTTGATTGTTATCTTACTCCGCCATGATTATGGTAGGCCAGGGTCCAGGGTGAAACCAAAGAAATAACCAGAGCTCCAACTTAATATCCCTAGAGTGGAGGAACTCCTGCTGATAGATTCTTCTCTAGACTTATCACTTGTAACAGCAATCAGAAAACTTACCAAGCAATTCTAAGTCAGACTTTAGACCTCATTTAGGGATTGTCAAAAATCAGTGGAACCTCATCTATCGAACTCAGGTTTACCTAACCTCATTTAGAGATGGGCAACCAATTAGTATTCAACAGCTTTGCCTTAGCTGGCCCCACTGTCAGAAACCTTCACCAGCTGCCCTTCCACCACAGTGTCACCAGTTTTATAGTGTTGGAATGCTCACCCTTTTTATGGTGAGTGGTCTGCTGCTCTGGTTCATGTTTGCAACAGCCAGGTAAACCATGGCAGTGACAAACAGGAAATGAAACATTGATCCCAGGCACTGAGATAAGACTCCATTCAGGGACCTTCTTTTTTTGGAATTTTAGATACCAAACACCTGTTTTGGGTTGTTTTTGTGAAAATCAAAAAATGAATAAATGCTAGCAGGTGGCTGCCATAAGATAATATTGGCTGGCTGACATTACATTTTTGCCAAAAGCACTCCTGCTGTTTCATTGCAAACACTTTTAGCAAAAAGGTCCATATGAAGCCAATGGGGATCTCTAGATATGGCAGGCGATGGCTATGGTTCATTAAGTCAAAGCAAGGTCAGCTTCAGCTAGTAATTTTTCTTTCTTTAAAGTGAAGTAGAGATCCACAAAGCCTTTCTTCTGGAGAATTGATGAAGTTGTGGTTAATGATTGATTGGAATGAATTGAAGCTTTTGCAAAATAGTATGAGATTAAGGGACTGATGTACAAACCTTAGGAATACTGATTTCCTAATTGTGATTATCTCTGAATCGCAATTAGGAAATCGGTATTCCTCTTTTATGAAGTACTTTTATTTCCAAATAGCGATTCCTAGTAGGTCGCAAATCAACCTACCTCATGAATATTAATAAGCCAGGTTGAAATTTGTGACCGATTGGCAATCACAGCCATCAAAGGGATGGTGCCTGCTGCAGTCAGCAGACCAGCATGTCGGTGAATGTTTTTTTAATAAAGCAATCTTTTTTTTTTAATGCAACGCATTTTCCTTAAGGGAAAACAAGATGTGTTTAAAAAGAAAAAAATGAAACTTTAAAGTTTTATTTTTTATAGACTGCCTGCTCTTTAAAAATATTTTTTTACATTCTCAAAGTTTTGCGAATGGGTTACTACCACTTTTAATCTGGTGGTAAAGGATTACTGCTTCCCAGAATTCAGTCCCAAAACAGTAATATATACCATACCAATTCTGTATTTGGAAAAGACACCCAAAACACACCCTTTCTAAATACCAAATTAGAAATGTAAATTGCAATTCAGTAAAACGTTACTGAATCGCATTTTGTACATTTGAAAAAGCATTTTTGCAGTCACAAATGCCATGATTCTGCAAATCGGGCCATTTGCAACTGTAAAAAAGCTTTGTACGTCTGGCCTTATGTTACATTACAGTTAAAATGAAGGAAAACGTTAGTGTTTGAGTTAGTGTGAAGGGGTAAAGCGTGCAGTGGCTCCCTGCCCTGTCACTCATTAAGCTGTGTGGTTGAAACTACAGACGTCCTTGGCTTTTTTGAAAGGTAGTGTCAGACTTTATAGACACTTTTAAGTCTGCCCACATCATCCCCTTTTGTTCAGAGAATAATGATTAGTGTGATATAGGCTAATGGTGCAATATACCAGAGACACAGGGACTGAAAGTAAAGGAAACATTCAACCAGCACTAAGTTTACAAATAGCAAAATAACTGAAATACTAAGGTTTCACCGTATACCCAGGGCCAGATTTATCATTGAGTTATGTCGCCTTGTGCCGTACAAGGGGGCGCAAGGGCGATGCAACTACTAAGTCAGGTTTATCAAACCACGCAAGGCTGCATTGTGCTTCTCTGCCCCAGGGAGGTGCTCCATGGGTGGAGTGTGGGTGTTCCCACGCTCCACCCATGGATATTGGCACATTCCCAGATTTACCATCACTGGTAGACTTGGTAATGCGTCAAAATGCTTTGCCTCCCCAGGTGAAGCATAACGAGGAGAAATATCTTTATTTCTCCTCGTTACTTCCTCTTTCTACGTGTGTTGCATTCTTCAGCACACATACAAAGAGGAAAATTCCTCAGATGTAAGTTTATGTACAAAAGGTTGCCTGCGTTGGCGTTAGGCAACACATTGTGCGCCAGCACAGGTAGAGGATAGGAATGCGCCATATGACGTTAAATACGGCGCATTCCTGTCCTTTCCCTTTCACGCAGCGCAGTGCAGTAAGGTGGCTTGCTGTGCTGCGTGTAATAATGATAAATCTGCCCCCCCCAGTGTAGATAACAATCAGGAATCAAATGCATTATATTTCTTTTAAACTTTGAAAGTATTTATTCACAAATCAATCATTCTAAAATAATTATTCAAAAAAATATCTCTGTGAAAATGTTTGCTCCAGTGAAATAACTTTTGAGACAAATCAGTTAACAGAAACATTATTGTGCATACCCGTTCCCCCTCTCACTATACATTATTTAGTTTCATCTTCAAAGGCTGCCGGCCAGTTTTGTCTTCATACAGAGGCGTGCGAATGAAATGGCCTTTGTGTGGCTCTGCGATGCTCCCTTTGAGGCAGATGTTAGACTGGCAGCTTGAATGACACTGGCACCAATTGGCGAGTAGAAAGAGTTAAAGACACAAGTCACAGGAGCGGGAGTGCAGTGGACAGGCTGCATCTAGAGAGGGGCAGGTGGCCTTGTAACTTCTTGCATGATCTCCAAGGCCCATTTTCATTCCAAATTTCAATACAGCTGTTAACCAGTGGCCGCTTCAGATTCTACATTCCGAAGTAGGGACATTGGACAAGTTGCACCACCCCGAGGCTGGCTGTGCACTATGCCAGCCGCCTCGTTCTTGGAAACAAAGGCTTCTTCCTGCTTTAAAAAAAAAAAAAAATGAGAGAGAGATCGCAATACAAGAAAACATTTTAATAAAAGAGATTCATTTTATCACAGAAAGGGGAACACAACTTATTCATGCCCTTTTAATTTATTGGGCAAAAAAACAAGCGATATTGTCTCCCATCAGCAGTATGTATTGATTTTTCCACCAATTTGCTTGAAGCTGTATTGCAAATTGATTTAAAGGGCTACAGATCACATGGTAAATTGTTCTCATCTGTGGAATCTAATGGAAGTATCTGTTCATTATAAAATGTCAACGTTCAGCATAATTCTGAAAAAGTCAATGTTTTTTTCATCTTGTTAAATGCCAATTATCAAGTTCAAGACCTAGATACCTCATAGCAAATGCAAATCTCACATTTTAAATTGTGTCCGATTTGAATCATTTTTGTAACCATGCAATTTAATATATCTTGGTATAGAGAATTTGGGTGTGATACTGACAATCCTAGGCTTCTTTCTTAAGTTCCATAAGAACTGATATGATTCGCCAGTGCAGATGCAAAAAGTACAATCAGGTGTAATACACTGCTCTGAGAAGAAAGAACTATTGTTGATTATTTTCCTGTTGCAAGCTTCTGCAAAATGGTGTCGGATCTGCTAAGCTTCACTTCGTTTAAGGGTGTAGCAAGCGGAGGCAGGTGTGGGGAGTGGGAGGTCCACGTAAAACGCCCTTGTGTTCTTTGCTGTAGGGATGGACCTGGCAGAAGACGTGTCAAACATAATAGAAATGGTGATATGTATGCTCCTGGGACTAGTAACATTGATCAAGATTTTGGAACTGTACACACACACACACACACACACGCATGCACCCACACACACTCACGCACACACACACACTCACACTTAGACAGTAATAGTATCCTATAGGTTATGCTATACCTATCATCTGACTGATTAAATTTAGCACAGATGTATCATGAGCTGTTCAGGTCACAATAATCAGATCATTTAGACCTGAGTGATAAATACAGGTGCAAAAACGCCACAGGGCAAATAGCATTTTTGCCTCCAGTGTTTTTGCACCCCATGTACAGATAATGGCCAAACAATTCTACGTCATTTGTATATGTTATTGTCTCTAGCAGCATGAAATCAATGGGGACGTACCACCAAATTCCCATCTTAACACTAGCATATAGGTCTAAACGGCTCTGTAAGGGTACGTAAAAGGTATGGAACCTCTTGCTTGAAGTCCACCCTTCACTACATAACTTCCATACTCTAATGGGAATAGCGGCAGAAGTTCACTTGGGTTATTTTGATATCACACGTGTAATTTTCAGTAAAGCAGAAAATGTGAGTCTTGTATATTGCATCACCTATAAACCTGTATGGATAATTTCTTGTGCACTTACTTTGTGCCGCTATTATTTTTCTGTTTCTTTTTCTTACTTTCTCATTGGCTCATATTGACACTCAACTATAAAAATGGGTTCTCTGCAGCCAACCACCATGTGCATTGATAAGACCAATGTGTGTGTGTGTGTGTGTGTGTGTGCGCGTGCGCACACAGTTGCAGCATTTCATATTGCATATGCATGCTGTTAATGCCCGTCTGAAAATTTTCTAGTCCCCTAAGGTCAGAGGTTGCCATAGCTACTTCTCCAGCTGTGCAGTGACTTTCCAAGCAAGTGCTTTATTCAGACATAGCAATTGGAAAAGCTTCAATATATGTTTTGATTGAGGCTCTTTTGGCTGAGCCATACCCGATTGAAATCATTAGTGAGCCGGACAAATATGTAAACAGTGTAGAGTAAGTAATGTCAACAGGAACTCTTTTTAGCCACATCTAAACACATTGAGCCCAATTCACAAAGGTAATTTCAGCTGTAAACATACCCTTGTGGCTGAAAATATCTTCATTTATGGCTGCGAAGAATTCACAAAAGGATTCTTGGCAGGTGTAAATGAATTTTTCACTCCGGATTTCTCTGGCAAAACCTTTTCCCTTCTGGAAATGGTCAGACATTTACTTGCCAAGGACTGGAGGAATGCACCATCCAGGATGGGAAGGGGAACGCATCAGTGGCTCTGTGCCACTTCTGGATATGTCTAAGGTTTGATTCCCTATTTGACCCTGTAGAAAAACTCTGTGACAAGAACTTCCATTTTTACTTTGAGTTGTGTAATCATATCCTCGAATTTATTGGCCTAGAACATTTTACTTATCCACTCGAGCTTTCAGGATTGACACTCAAACACTGAAACTGATTCAATATATGTTTCACACACGTTACCTTCTAAGGTAGGAACAAATAATACATCTACTCTTGCTCCCACAATCAGGAAAGCAAATACCAAATAAAATAGAAAGCTTGTGTGTTTCTCACCCTGCCACAGCCCAATCAGTTGTACATTCTACGCAAATTGTAAGAAAATACAACATAAAGTGTACAGCAAAGAAACTGCCAAGCAAGCACACCAAACCTCTGTCCTTGCAGTCCTCTTACACACCTCCCAAATACAGACAATGAACACTGCATGTAAAATAATTCCATTGTTTCTCCAACTATGACACACACCCAGTGCTTAATTTGTAAAAACAAATAAGTGCCAGGGCTCTCATCAGGGGGCCACTGCAGCTTGCACCACTCATTGCCCCTGCCATGCTGCCAATGATAGTAACAACACAACTACTAACCATCACACTCCTACAAGTGTGACAATTCGGACTATTTCTGACCCTCAAAGCTATAAGAATGGCTTGGGCAGCAGATAAGAGTCATTTTAATGTATATTGAATTACTAATTAACTATTGTCGTGGTCATCTCTAAATTATCCAAACAGCACCACCTTGTGCCAGACTATCACAAGCCCCTGTGTTGACAATTAAGTGCTGGTGTCGGCACCGGAAAAAGCTGCCTCAAATTAAGCACTGCACTCACCTCACAGATAATGCCCCGAGCCTTCCTCAAATCTTTAATAGCGAATGAAAACTAAATACAAATGATTCTGAGAGAAAGGAATCCAGCGAGTTAATAGAACAATGAATAATGGCTTCCAACTCCAGTCTTTGCTTCACTCCCCCCTCATGCTCACGACTAGAAGGTTACCAAAGAAGTAGCATCTGATCCTGTATCCACCCTTCTACCACAGACTCCAGGCCCTTCATTCTTCAGAAATTGTAAGAAGGTTTAAAATAATGCTTTGGCGAGAAACAGTCAAAACACATAAAACAATGGACAAGGGGCCACACTTATACGCTTGAACCCGCCCACTACTCAAAATGACAAAATAATACAAAAAACACAAGGACATCTTTATGCCTCCAATGTAGCACAGACAAATGCATTCCCCACATTACTAAACATAGCAAAAAGATAGTAACAAACTCGGAAGGGTGCAAAGTAGAAGGCCTTATTTCGACTTAAAATGATATTTGATTCTAAACCTACTAGATCCGCAAGTGCTATACAAGTATGCCGATAAACTAAACCCAGGTGCGGAATGCACTAAAACATATTACTTAATATTCGCGCTGTAATTCAAAACAAAAATAAAGGTGTCACGTAACAAGATGCAAGAAATGATATTTTTCACAAATGAGTGTACCATTTTCGATAAATGGAAAACACTACACCTCAAAAAGTCTTGCCTATTTTACCAATGAGTTAAATGTGTCCGAATACAAATGAAAATAGTAGAGCAAGTTGGGCATTTAAAAAGTGTAATGCTGAGGTCGCAGAGGCCAGCTTTTGTGCTGTATCATAATTTAAGCTTGGGGAATTCGTATCATGTGTCACCTGAATGGTGCTCCTCATTTTCTCCTTGGGATAAGTCGCCCAAGAGAGTCCCTTCTTTTGAAGAGTAACTACTGCTAGGACCAGGATAGCTGGTGCAATCTGCCAAACCCAAACTAAGATGGCGCTGTCATTTCTAGACAAAGAGGACAGTAAGACCTCCTGCATTATTGTGCCACTCCGTCCCACCTTGGTGGGATCAAGAAGGGTGATTAGATTCCCTCCCACTCAACCATTACATGTATGTATGTATGTATATATGTGGTATTTCTATAGAACGAATCTAGTCAAAAAGCATTGGAGTGCTGTACATGGTCAAAGGCCACCATAAAGTCAAAGAGTGATAGGAGCGGCAGCTTGTTTGTGGTCTGTTAATACATTGTGATGTAGCGCAGAGGCGCATCTTCAACTCTTCCCTTATTTGGAGCAAGGTTGGAGCAGTCCTAATGCTTAAAGGGGTGTTGTTCCGAATCCTGGGTACATAGATGGAAACGGCCTGCTGCCTTGGTTATACTGTTTTACACTTCTTAGTCAATTCAATTCAATATTTATTTAAAGATTTGGATCTCCAATGAGGTCCACATAAAATATACATACAGTTATTACATAATGAATATAATAAAATATAACCTCAACTCATTTCTCAGACCATTGAAAAATGTCAAAAACCCTTCAAGGCCAGTCTTAGATTTTCCTTACATAACATAAATGGATATTATCAATTACCCCAATGGGCGCGATGGGCGCGATGCAAAATACGGTTATCGGCATAAAGACAAATAAGCAGCTATAATGCCCTAAATATAACCTCTACCAAACCAAATGGCAAAAGTCTAGGTCTGTTCTAAACAATAATATATTCTAATTTTGTGCAAAAATACTTTAAAATGGAAGCAACTACATGTGCAAATTTCAAAATAGTATACAGCTATGTATAATAACAGCTTCTTTAGAAAATCAGGTTTTAAATATCAGCAAGAGAGTTACGAGTACAATAAATCCCCAATGTGCAAAGAACAGTTGAATAGCAGCCATAACATTTGCAGGTTTTAAATAGCAGCAAGAGAATGGGAATACAATAAATCCTAAATGTGCAAAGAACAGTTGGATAGCAGTCATAACATGTGCAAAATACAATCTAAAAAGAAATGAGTACCAAGACTCTTTTGACCTTAAAGACACCGGGGCCCTATAATTAACGACATAATTGGAGGAAGAGCCATGTATCTTAAAGGAAAACCTATTAAAAGGATAAAATGCAGGTTAGAATATATTCATAAACTCCTTAAAAAAGTTAAATATTTTACAAAAGCTGCTTCCTTCTTCGGACAAAAGAGAAATTCATGGGCTGATGTTACATTTCTGATACAGTTTTGTAAAAACATTGGACGAAGCCAACGACGACGACACAGAACCAATGCTGGGCAGACAAACAAGACCTGATCTAGGTTCTGAATGCCCGAATCACATAAGTTACAAATTTTTCCATTTTTCATGCAGTGATACCAATTTGCTGTTAGGTCATTTAGAGGTAAAAAGGTTCATGCGACATAGGGTAAGCCATCGTTGAATGCTATGTTCTAGGTTCCAAGATAGGTATTTCTGAGGAATTCTTGGTGTATTCGACCTTTCTTTTGAATTGCAAAATTTAATATCTCTATCATAACTAATCTTACAACTTGTATTTTTAAAAAGGATTTAAATTCTAGAGGCGGGAGGGTAATCACTGACTCTTCCTGTGCACCAAAAACTTTTAGTGCCAGAGAGAAGTCACGAGAAAAGAAAATTTACCTATAATACCTCCAAAAATGTCTTGACAAATGAAACCTCTTAGTGTGCGTAACTCACTATATTTTTTAACTGATATCCCCAACTGAGAATCCTGGCTAAACCTTGAATAAAGGAGCCTGTCAAGCCAAATTCCAATCTAATTGCTGCTATTGGGACTAGAGTGTTAAAATTACATAATTTACGTAAGATCTGGCCATCAGTCTTATCTAAAAAACTCCAGTCCTTTACTGGAATTGATTCAATGGCATAAAGCAAAGTCGGAGGAATTTTTGCTTTAAAGACAGAAACAGATGTAAAAAATGTCTTCGACCCATTGCGCTATAAAAAAATATGCAGGCCATTTGCATGAGATTCCGCTTTACAAGAACTGTGTTTGATATGGGGTTTATTCTTTGGATTGCCGCTATTACTTTCCCTAAATAGAGGAAGGAATCTACCACCTCCAGCTTTTCAGGACCAATTTTCCACTTAAAGTTACATAATTTTCTGCTTCTGTTGCATTTCATAATTAAAACTTTACTTTTAGAAACATCGATCTTCAAGAAGTGTGCCTTCGTATATTTCTGTAATGACATCAGCTTTTTATTCAGCCCATTAGGGGTTAGATCCATCACTGCTATGTCATCTGCATACAGGAGGCATGCAAAAGAACGGCTGCCTATCTTTGGTGCATCTCCCTCTAAATGAAAAAAGCATTCAGGAAGATCTGCTATATACAAGGAAAAAAGCAGTGGAGCTAATAGACAGCCTTGTTTCAGACCATTTTCTGTAAGTATTACAGATGATAAGCCTTGATTTCCTCCCATTAATACCTGGCACCATGTTTGAGAGTGTAGGGCAATAATTAAAGATAACAAAGGAGAAGGCACTCCCATTTTACATAATTTTCTCCACAATAGTGGCCGGTCTACCTTATCAAAGGCCGTTGAAAAATGTATAAAGGCCGTATATACATTTGACCTACGAAAAATCGTGTATTTCTCCTCAATTAACTTCAACATGGCGATGTTATCCAGGGTGGATTGATTTTTCCTAAAGCCTGTTTGTTCTATAGGGAGGACCTTCTTCTCCACCACCCATTCAGTGAGGTGATCAAGAATACTATGAGCAAATATTCTTCCCACCGCATCTAATAGAGCTATTTGCCGGTAGTTACCCGGATGATGTCTAGGGCCTTTTTTGTACAGAGGGATTAGAATACTTCCAGACCACGATGGAGGCGTCTTCCCCTGCGAGTAGCAAAAATCAAACAGTGGAGTTAGATAAGTAGCTCACAAGATAGGTTCCTTTTTAATTACTGTCATGGGAATTTCATCAGGACCCATTGCTCCTGAGGCTCTAATTTTTTAAATAAATCCTACCACTTCACTCGTTGAGGGTGCATAGCTGAATTCAGGAATATTAAACAAATAGGGTACAGCACAGGCAAGGCCGAAAGGATTAGGATTTGCAGAGTAAAGTTCTACCAGATGGGATTTCCATTGCTCTTCATAATAGGAATGGGGAGTGATTTTACTCTTGTGCCGCAGCAACCAGCGATTATTTCCCAATACTTTTTAGAGTTATTTTTTGAGGCCGCCTCTTTTAACTGTACCCAATCGCGATCTTCCTTTATTTGCTTTAAGGAGCGTTTTTGTCTCTGTCTTTTCCTCTTTATGGTTTAAATCTTTTTATTGAAGCAAATGTCAATCGTTGTTATACCAGCAAAAAGGAGCAGTGCGACCAGTCGGGCCTCGCAGGGCCCCAGTGCAATGGAATGACATACGAAGTTACAAGGGAAAACAGTCTATAGAAATAAGAGTAGCAATACAGCCCCCCACCCTAGCCCAGAAACAGAAAGAGAGGAGAAAGAAAGGAATAGAATAGCGCTCACCCACCTCCTCCACCACCCCCTCAACCCAGCCTGTCTATATATAAGCAGCACCCTAGCCCGAGGGGCTAACCTCTGAAGTGAGAGTGTTCGGTGTCGTCAGACACAGAAGGCGCAAGTAACTCGGGCTTGTCAATTCCCTAAAGTCCTGTGCTAAGAGGGCCAGAAATGGCTGCCATAATTCACTAAACCCTGAACCCTTGCCAGCCATGGTGAGCGAGATCTTTTCCATGCCAAGTATGTGCCACAGTCGATGAAGCCACCCGGATTGAGTTGGGATACGTGTGGATTTCCAATGTGTGAGGATGTTTTGTGTGGCCGAGCCCAGCGTGAGCGCAATCTGTTTCCCCCTCCTGGACTTCAGAGGATAGGTGAGTGGGTTAGGGACCCCTAGGAGCACATACTCCGGGAGCCGAGGGAGCTCCGTGTCTAAATACTTGTCGATTTCATCAAGAACTTGAGTCCAATAGGGGGTGAGAAATTCACAATCCCATAGCAGATGGACAAGTATACCCACCTTCCCACACCCTCTCCAGCAATCTGGGTTATGCGCGCTATCAAAATGGTGCAATCGATCGGGGGTGTAATACCAATAATACGCTAGCTTAGTAAAGGTTTCAGTGAGACCAGTGTGAGTCGCAGTGTGTCGTGCCCTGTAGCAGATCCCTTCCTATTCCTTACTGGTGAGGTCGCGGCCCAAGTCCCTTTCCCATCGGGCTCGACCTGCGTGGAAAGTATGAGTGTAGTGAGACAGAAGCATTCTGTACAGGTCCGAAATTAACTTTTTGTCTGAAGAACGCGTGATCAGCCATCGCTCATATTGGGTGAGATGCCTATGAGCCTGCGATCTATTGTCAGGGTGTGAGGCCCAGTGCCGCAACTGCAGGTAGTGCAAGCGTTCAGATTCAGGGAGGCCATAGTCAGTGCGCACCTGTGCGAAGGGCACGACCCCATCTGCATCGTACAGAGTACCTAGCGCGCGGCAACCAGTGGTTCTCCAAAGAGGGAAGGAGGTCTCTCCCACCCCCGGTCCAAAGTCAGAATTGCCAGAAAGAGGAGTAAGCGGGGAAGGGAAAGTCGTCAGCCCGTGTCGTCTGTTCGTCTGATCCCAAACCAACATGGTGGAGCGGGTCACATGGGAGGCATAAAGATTGGGGGGACGTTGAGGCTTCCGAAGGAAAGGGATCTTCATCAGAGAGGTGCCCGCTATCGCACGGTCCTGGAAAAGCCAGTGTTTCTCTGACTCAGCCCTGCTCCACTCCACTAGGTGTCGTAGCTGTGCAGCTTTGTAATAAAGCGTGAGATTAGGAATCCCCAGACCCCCTTCGTTTGGAGGGAGGAAACTGACCAGCCGCTTCATCCTTGGCTTGCGACCCTGCCAGATGAATTGAGAGAGTTCTGATTGCACCCGCTGAAGCCAACCGGTGGGAGGCTGGAGAGGGAGTGTTTGAAAAAGATAGAGGAGTTTTGGAAGGATCGTCATTTTGACTGCGGCAATACGTCCCAACCAAGAGATGGGGTAATGTTTCCAGCGCCGCAGATCCGCGCGAATGTGGGACTGCAGTATGTTGTAATTGACCGACTTTGTCGCTTGTAGCGTGGGGGCTAGCTGGATTCCCAGATAAAGGACTGTGTCAGTAGACCACTGTATTGAATGGCGAGCCTGCAATTCCACCAGCATCTGAGGCGATAAAGAGAGATTTAAAGCCGTGGACTTCGTGACGTTAACTTTGAACCCGGATGCCTTCCCAAAGGAGTCCAGCTCCTCCAGAAGGGTGCCCAGAGCCGTTGCCGTGTCTGTCAGGGTGACCAGGACATCGTCCGCGTACAAGCTGATGGTATGAAAATCACTGCCGAAGCGCATACCCGTGATCTGTGGATGCTCCCGAACTCTTTGCGCCAGGGGTTCCATGTATGGGGCAAAGAGCAGGGGCGACAAAGGGCACCCCTGTCTAGTGCCTCTATGGATACGAAAGGGGGTCGACGTATGCCCATTTACCCGCACTGCGGCCGAAGGGCCCCAATAGCAATTGAGGATGCGAGTCCTCATCTTTTCCCCCAGGCCAAAACGGATCAGCACTTGCTCCAGGTAGGGCCAGTGCACTCGATCGAATGCCTTTTCGGGATGCGGGAAGCTTTTTCAATGATGTGGAGCACTTGCTTTGTGTTGTCACTGGTCTGCCTTTGAAGGATAAAACCCGCTTGGTCGGGTCGATGATACCAGGCATATAGGGGGCCAGGCGAGCCGCCAGGATGCTGGTGTAAAGCTTTAGGTCAATATTTAAAAGAGAGATGGGCCTGTACGCCCCGCAGATTGTCTTATCCTTGCCGGGCTTATGAATAACCACGATAGCCGCCTCGAGCATGGAAGGAGGGATCGCCCCCGAAAAAGCGAAAGAATTAAAAAGACGAGTGAGAAGAGGAGTAAGAGTGGAGCAGAATTGCTTATAGAAAGCCGCCGTGTAGCCATCCGGGCCAGGAGATTTAGCCAATTTTAAGTGTGAAATGGCCGAAACGACTTCTTCTGGGCGAATCTCCCTCTCTATGTGCGCAGTCTGCGCCTGGGACAGGCTGGGAAGAGTAACCTGGTCTAGATACGCGTCTATTTCCTTCAGCTCTAGGTGCTGCGCATTGTACAATTGTGCATAAAAGTCCCTGAACGTCTCAGCTATGTCAAAGTCCTCTGTGTGCGTGCGGCCTACATGATCCGTGATTACCTGGACTCCTTCACGCAGCCGGGTTTCCCTCAGTTTGTGCGCTAGCAGCCGACCGCACTTGTCCCCACCGACGTAAAACGAATGGCGCAGGTGTAGCGCCGCGCATTCAGCTTTATCGCGATCTATGGCAGCTAACTGCGATCTAGCTGCCTTCAATTGATGCCAGATACGCGGAGCTCCCGTTCGCCGGTGAATCTGTTCTAACTCACGCACTTTCTGGGTGAGGTCCTCCCTCTTGCGTTTGCGCTCCGCATTGTCTGCTGAGGAGAGAGCAATAATTGATCCTCTAACCACTGCCTTCAGGGCTTCCCATCTAGTAGAGATGGGCGTGTCAGAGTTGTCATTATGGGATAGGTAGTCATCGAGCGTGCGCTGAATCTGGGCAACGGTGTCCCCACGGTGCAGGAGGGTATCGCGGAAGCACCACCGCCGGGTGGGCATCTGGACGGGGGGTAAAGTCAAGGTAATCACTACAGGAGCATGGTCTAATAAAGCTGCAACTAGAATGTCAGAGGAGGTTGCGATGTCGCTGAGAGTCTTGGTGCCTAAGAAATAATACAGTCAAGCGTAAGTCCTGTGAGCGCCAGAGTAGTAAGAATATTCCCTGGAGTGTGGGTGGTGATGTCTCCACAAATCTATCAAGCCTAGATCGGCCAGTCTAGCAAGCCCAGCGCGGGAAAGGGCACCCACTTGACCATAGCGTTGCATGGATCTGTCTAGCTCATTATTAAGAACTAGATTAAGGTCCCCCCCCCCAGGAGTAAACTACGCACAGGAGTCGCAGTAGCTTCGAGCAAGACGTCATGGAGAAACCGTTCCTGTCCTTCGTTAGGGGCATAAATGGACCCTATAATCAGCGTGTAGCCCCCAATCGTAAACTGGTAGGTAAGTAGCCTGCCTTTGATTTCGGCCTCCTTCTGCACCGCTTTCCCCTTAAAAGCCCTAGAGATCAGAATCGCCACCCCTGCAGATTTAGAGGATCCAAAGGAAAAGAATTGGGTCGGAAAAGCACGGGACCGGAGTCTGTGACAGTCTTTGGCCAGCAAATGCATTTCTTGTAATAAGCACACGTCAGCCCCTGAGCTTTCCAGGTAAGCAAGAATCGCTCGGCGCTTGATGGGATTATTAATCCCCTGCACGTTAAGTGTGAGGACTTTAAGACTATGAGGGGGCATCTACAGCGGGGGATATCTTGCGTGGCAAAGCATGCGCGGCCTGGGGCAGGGCAGAGTGCTCGGCTGCAGCTGCGCAGAGAGGTCGGGGAGTGTCTGTCGCCAGCTCGGGAAGCCATTCCCAGCAGTGCTGGGAGACCGGGGAGGAGCGCAGGAGGAAAGAAGAGAGAAGGATATCCCCTGAAAGAGAGAGAGAAGACTCCGGCACAACAGGTGCCAACACGAAGCAAAAGTCCTGGTAACAGTCCATCTTCCGCGGAAGATCAGGTGAAACATCAATACGGGAATTACGTGGCCAATTGCGTCTTCCGTCCCCCCCGACCACCCAAGGAACAGAAAAGCTAAGAGATAGATACAAGGCTCAGGCCCATTACGAGGACTGTGTCTTAGCAAGGGTTAGTGGCAATGCCTCAAGGGCATCCTGCTGTCCCTTTGCGATCTCTTTGGGGTCCGGGCGCCGCGGGCGGTTGGGGCGGCGTTGACGTTGCTGCTGCCTCCAGTGCGGCTTTGCATCGTCGGGTCCTCGGTCCTGTGTGTCACTGCTGTCGTCCTCATCAGGAATTTCAATCCCCAGCACCCTGCTGGCCTCCGTCAGGGAGCGAAGCTGGTAGAGTTTGCCCTCATGGCGGAATATAAGACGAAATGGGTGGTCCAAGGAGTATGCGATGTTGCGTTGGCGTAAGGCAGCCGTGATGGAGCGGAAGGTCTTGCGTTTTCGAAGTGTGAGGGCGGCAAGATCCTGGTAGAGGACCGGAGTCTGGTCCCTAAACGTAATAGGATGCTGTGCCCTGGCCTTGTGAAGAATTTCCTCCTTAGTACGGAAATCGTGGACACAGACCAATATGTCCGCAGGTGGAGCATTGTCGGATCGGGGAGGACCCACACGATGTGCCCTGTCGATCCAGAGCTCAGTGTCCAGAGGGTTACCCAGGATGTGATTGACGAGTTCACGCACAAATGCAAAGATATCGCCAGCCTCTGCATTGGGTCTCACTCCCCGAATCCATACATTATGGCATCTGGAGCGGTTCTCCAAATCCTCTAAATGAGTCTGGAGGTCCACCTGTTGGTCATGTATGTGAAGAAGTTCCTGTTGTAGGAAGGAGACCTCAGTGTCGCGTGTGTCGCTTTTGTCCTCCAAGGCTACCACACGATCTCCAATGCCATCTAGGTCTTTTCGGACTTCCTTAAGTTCCGCGGTGAGGTCTCGTTTCACAGTGTGTAAGTCATCACGAAGGGCTGAGAACAAAGATTCCAAGAAGGCCCGCGTGACTAGTTCCTCCCTGGGGCCACCCATATGTGGCGAGGCAGTGTCGCTCTGTTTGGCGGAGTCTGATGGCGCTCCCCCCTGTGGGCGCGCGAAGAGCTCCTGGAGGGACTTACTCTTCTTCCCTCGTGTGGAAGACATAGTGCTGTCCGGTCTAGGAGGGGGCTTGAGATGTGGCATGAGCTGGCTGCCACTGCACCACCCCACTCGAGCCCTTGGTAAAGGCGTTGAAGTCACTAGGAAATATCCACATGAGGGAGTCACGTCAGGCGGGAAGGACACAGGGCCAAGCAGGTCCGGCATAGCCACCAAATGCCCCCACACTGCACCGACCAGCGCAGCGAGGTCAGGGAAGGAGGCACTCTCAGAACAGGGCCCTCTCAATGTCAGCAGAGGTAGGGGGGTCACTCTAGCCCATGCGCGTTGATGGCCCTGGTGTGGATTAACTGGGCGAGCCAACAAAATGAACAGTCCGCATAGGATGTAGATAACGGGGCCTCACCTCTTGCCGTGAGCTGTCACCTCAGGCCTCGACCGGCCTCCGCAGCGTGAAGCCACTTCACTGCTATCGAGATCCGGGAGCCAGTGCGCGCCAGCAATGACCACAGGGTCAGAACTACCTCCACGGGCGCCGATCACCCCAAGGCGGGCTTCCGCTATGCGTGTCCGGGAGGGGGTCAAGCGGGAGGCCTCTAGCCCACTACAAGCCGCACCCGGGCCTAGCCGGGCCGCCTCTGCAGAGCACCGAGCCCCCCCTCGGCGACCACTTCTATCAGCGATCGCGCTTGTGCCCCCCACTCTGGCTAGCAGTTCAGGCATCGTGCGTGCCGCATCCCAGGGGACACGGGGCGCCAGCCAAATGTCCTCCGCCAGGCGCTGTAGGCAGACAGCTAGTCCCGCAAGCTGAAACGATGGGCACCTCGTAGCGCGTGGAGCGATGTAGGCCCAAGTGCTCTCTCTCACCTCCAGTGGTTGCTGAGGCCGCAGTGTGGGCCAGCGCGGTAGTCCGGCCTGAGAAGGCCCAGCGGGTGTCCTCACCGCCTGCGGGCGTGACTGCGGGCTGAAGCAGACTTGGGGATTGGCCGCGGTTCGGTAGGTGCAGGTGCCGGGTGAAGGGCGGGCTCCTGCGCCGCGTCCCCGCGGTCCAGAAATCACTGCCGCCGCCGGACCTGGCTTCCTGCCCGGTGTGCTGCCATGGCGACGCTGTGCTCTTAGTGCCCACGGGTGGAGTGGTGGGTCGTGGCGCCAAACTCGGCGATGCCGGCCGTCAGGCCCCTCCGCCGCCGCGCCGGCCCAGCTCAGTCCCAAACTTGAGGCCGCGGCTCCGCCACCGGCCACAGGCCCCGCTGTCCTCCAGGCGCGGCATCCCTCACTCCTCACCGCAGCCACGGGGGCGTTACAAGCAAAACGGGGACCTGCCGTTCTCCAGCAGGCAACTCCGGACAGGATTCTGGACCGATGGAAGCTACAAACAGCCTAAGCGTGCTATTTCCTCGGGCGGCCGGAGGGAGAGACGAGAGGACACGTCTCACCTCGCCGCCATCTTGGCCACGCCCCCGTCTTTTCCTTTTTAGAAGATTTATTAATTTACTACGTTCAAGAGAAAAATTCAGGAACTGAGCCCTCACTAATTTATTTATACCCCTATTTAAAGAGAGTATTGGGTTAGAATGCGGTCTCCGTTTAGCTGGAACGCATGAGGATTTACATATTGTAGCCAAAGTACTTATATTGCGACAAAAGGCTTCAAATAAATTGGATTGAGGAGAATAACATTCGGCCATTATTCGATGCTGCTGATCTTCTATCAGATCTGTTAAATTCTCCTTTAATTTAGAGGTAGCTAGGATATTCCAATGGTTTCTACCATTCGTTGCATTAAAGCCTACTGTGCTATCTTTAAAATTCCAGGAACCTACCTTAGCACAAGTAGACTCAAATTTAGAGCAGATCAACATATGATCGCTAAAATCATTTTCCAAAACTTCCATACTTATGAGCTTACAAAAGAAATCTGCAGAAACAATTAGATAATCTAATTCCAGTAGGCACCTTATGTGTATACTTTGCTGGTATATCATTTTCTAGCCTCCCGTTGGCAATTATAAAATCCAAACTTCTCAGACCTTCAAGTAATATAGCTCCTCTTTTATCAGTCTGGCTATTGTTCTGGAACTGAGCAGGGGGGATGTTTAAGGCTTCGTTTTTTAGGGCATTAGCAAATAGCCTTATGCTATGCGAAGAAACTTTAGAAATCAAATCTCCAACCAGCATTAAAAACCTGCAATCTTCACTTTCCAAAGTAGTGGAGATAAAAACAAATAGATCTTTTAATAAGTAAGAGTAAGATGCATCGGGAGGCAAATATGCATTTACAATCAGCAGAGTATCTGGATGATCTTGATCACCCTTAAAATCTAGCTTAATCGCCTGAATTAAGTTAGAGGCATGAAAGAATACTTTTATGACCATCTAAGACTTGTACTTAGTAATATAGCAATACCTCCTTTAGCATGTCCTCTATTCACAGGTAGCGCAGGACGGCTCAGCACTATATAGTCCTCAATTGACCAGTTCTTGGAGATCCAAGTCTCTTGTAAACATATTATGTCAGCACTCTGCTCTTTCAAAAATAAGAGTTTATTTTTATTGGTGCTTAAGCCGGCTGCGTTCCAAGAAATCAATTTGAGACTCTTGCTAGGAAGAGTTCCCATATTTTAAGCCTGAGGATCTATTTGTATTTAGGGCCCCTGCTACCCAACTCCACTTCCTCATCTGGAGACGAAACATAGTGGTTCTTTTTTTCTGTGAGAAGCGAAACTCTCCTTCTCTCTTTACCAAGGGAAACCTGTAATATATTCTCTCTCTCCAAGTGGGGCGGATCACTTATGGGGATATCTGGAAGGGTATTAAACTGCCGATTATGAATCGCTTTTTTTAAGGCTGGTTCCTCTTCAGGTACCAGAACATCAATGCCACAGCATCGTAATTTATCACTGTTTGACATTACCAGATGAGAGATAACTTTAGATGCAAACGTTACTCTTGCTCCCCTAGGATTATTATATTTTTGAACCTGAACCAGGGCGAGGTCATTACTCTGGATCATTTGGAGGTCAGGAATTTCCGCAAAGCAACTCAATAAAAACAACTTGTTCATATACGGCTCATGATCAAAAATAAAAGAAAAATCTAAAATATAAGGTACAGAAAGTGAATAATTAACTTGACAAGTTATCCTCAGAAACAATTTCAGTAGAATTATAAATAACATTACTACCTAAGGAGGAAGCAAATAACGTGGCATTGGGATTCAAGTTATTCTGTACTATAGAAGGAACACTTGGATCTAATACTGTTACATTGTGAGAGGATTGAAATGGGGCACGAGGATTCAATAAAGGTGACCGAGGTCCCAATAAATTAATTTCTGCTTGTCCGTCTTCCTTCTTTATAGTGTTCGGATCAGAGTTCAATGATAAATTTAAAATTAAATTAGGGTCGAAGCGTAGTCGTTTTGCCATCTTTTTATTTAGCCTTCGACATTTTTACCTTTTTTCCTTCTTCTTCTTCTTGCCAACAATGTTATTTTTGTTCTTAATATCTTTTTCTTTAGAAGGGGAGCAACCAGCTTTTAATTCCCCCACTATGGGATGCTCAGGATTTTTTAAACCAGTTTTTAGGAAAATAGGAAAGACTTTTCGTATTGAATTTGATATTTATTCTTTGGTTGCTGACAGGGCGAAGAAGCAGTTACTGGAACGGAGTCCTCAGATTTGAAAAGCTGCTGTAGGGAAGAAAGCTGTAATTCGTCTAATATATCTACATTTTCTTTATCTTTCAATTTATTTTAATTTTTTCTACTAAGAGAGGGCTTACCAGCCTGAGCAACAAAGTCTTGCCCTTTACCGTAATAGAGAGAGCATGTTTGAGTAGGTTTGATTTGATTGGAATTATCCTTCAAAGATAGGGGAGAAGGGCTCCCCGTACCAGGATTGGGCTCACAAGAAGGAAGTAGGTCGGCTTTACCATGCGAGGGTCGTTCAGAGACTATGGACTTAGTCAAAGCCAAAAGTGAATCCAGGATATAATCAGAATTACTTACTGATTTCTCCATTAAGGTTAAGATAGAAGACAAAACTCTTTCCAGACAAAGTAAGGATTCAGACATCAACATTTTTTACTCTGGATTATTGATTAAGGGATGAAAGCTTAAAGACAAATCAGGAGTAGCAGACCCCCTTGAGTTTAATGTACTTGTTCCACTGGGAGTGCTACTAAACAACTGCATCTTAATGGGGAGAGCCCGAGGGAAATCCCATGAATTTGAGGAACGCGAGCTGTCACGATTAAGAATCCTGGACGACTCCGAAATAGGAGCCTGGGAGAACTTTGGAGTCGGATTTATATTAATATTAAGGTCTGGGAGCGTAAAGTCTTCCAACATAGGCTCTCCCTCTTTTGTGTCTGGACGAAGTACACCTTCAGGCTGAGTAACTCTGTTAACAAGGTAGTGGATGGGGAGATTTGCCAGCAAAGAGTCTTCCGCCCGAGATTTAGAGCAAGACACATCCCTAAGCCGGGACTCTCCAATTTTAGGAGAAAGGATAGTAGGTTTTACTGGAGATGATTTTCCAGGATCCACTTTAACCTCTCCAGGAGCTTTAGGTTTAGGTTCCAGCATCCTTGTGTTTGAGCTTATTTCTTTCTTAGGGAAGAAGGTGGAGATGGCGTTAAAACCTTTCAAAGTGCTTATTTGTACTGAGTTATTCCTTAGAGGATTAGCTTTAGTTTTTTTGTGCGCTCTTATATTTATCAATCTTTCAGAGCGCAATTTCTTTGCGGTCATTTCTTAGTCAAACCTGGATGGCAGCCGCACTTGCGGTGAAAGCCCCACGCAGGCGCTTGCGTAATCCTCAGGGGGAATGGAGGAAACAAGTGAGATGCACAATGATGCAGTGGTAGTCTGAAAAGGTCTGGAAAGGGGGGGGGCGATATAAAGAGTGTTGCACCCACTGGCTCACCCACTGACTCACCGTACCTCCACCATGTCTCTCTTGACCTTGCTTCTACAGCTCTTTTTCAGCCCCTCAGCACCCCTCCGTGCCTGTACTTTCCGTTGGTAAGCAGAAGCTGTAGGCAGAAGTCATAAAATTGGGCCTCGATGATCTCTCCAGGTGGGGGGTAGCAGGCATGCAAGCGGGGACAACACTGAACAACTACAGGCCGCACCCGATCCTAGTCGGGCCGCCTCCGCAGGCTGCCGGGTCATTCACTTCGCGACCAACCGCTAATGGTGGCTGCGCTTGCTAAAGCCTCTGCTCCCCAAAAAAGCTGCAATATTGACCCACCTCCATGAAGACTCTCAAAGGTTCGTAACACGTAGGGGCCGAATCAGTGGTCTCTCCGACAGTCTTTGTGACGTAGGAGCCCGAAGGGGGGGCTCACTCACTCGCACGCTCCTCCGCTCCTCTGCGCTGTCTCCACCCACTCAAGTCCCAAAACACATCTCTCACGAGCACTGCCCTGCTCGCTCTGCACTTGCACTACAGAACAGAGCTCCAAACGGCAACGGTGCTCAATGTTCTTTGTTGGTGCTAGGGCTCACGAACACTGTCCTGCTCACTCAAGTAGCACAAGCAAACAAAGCCCCAAACCCCAAACGACGTCAGAGTTCAGCACTCTCCGCTAACACAAGGGCTCTTGGTTCAGTTCGCCACAGCCGCGGCCACGGCCGCTGCCGCAGGAGGCTCCGAAAGGCTGAAAGGCCGTGAGCGTTGGTGGCACACCACGCCAGGCACTTAGACAGACAGCACTGGCAGCACCAGCAGCGGGCGCGTCCAACGCGGTCCTCAGAGGAGTTGTGGAGGAGTTACGACTGCAGTCACGGTGAGGCGCAGTCCACAATGCCTCAACGCCACTTTCCCAACTGCCGCAAAGCTGCAGCCCTGCTCACTCGTTCGCTCGCTGACAGACGCTCCTCGCCGAAAGCACTGCTCCCTTTCCACTAGGAAAACCACTTCTTAATCTTCAGTCTGATGATGCCTCATCTGTGGGTTTGTTGAGAACATCCAAAGATGGTGAGGTTGTCTGCAACATAAGTGTGGGTGCTGGTTGTGATGACTTTGTAAATGATGCAGCTGGCTTTAAAGATGGTGCTGTGTGGCAAGGGGAGTCAATGGAGTTCCATCACATTGGGCGTTATGTAATCATATTTCTTCAGACCCTGGATGTGATGTGCTGCAGTGTGTAGGACCTTAATGGGTGCTAGGGTGGAGTCTGGCAGGCCAGGAAGCAGGGCAGATGCGATATTATGAGGGCTTAAGCATCAGTTCTGAAGTTATTCATTGCAAGAAACTGACACATTTTCTTTAAAAGAGAAAGCTGGTACCAGGCCATGTTCCTTGAGTGGGCAGCCGGTATCTGGGGTGAATCAAAGTAACATGGCATTGAGTGAAAGTTGGGGTTCGAAGATGTAATGATTCATGTAATTGAACCAGGTTTGTATTGTTTCTTTTTTGTTGTTCTTGACAAATAACAGGAATTCTGTCATGTTCGGTTTGAGCTTCAGGTAGGTGCTGAACATTCAGTTTTGGATGATGTATAGGCAGTGTTTGAGTTGTTGAATGTCTGTAGCAGAAGACCCCTTCAGGTAGAGTTTTGTAACATCAGAATATTGGTTAATCCTAATGCTGTTATCTGAGAGAAGAGCACTAACTGGCTCCATGTAGCGATTGAAGATGAAAGAGGACAGCAGGAAACCCTGGGGAGCTCCACAGGTGATAGCGATCTTTTGGGACATGGAGGTGCCCATGTGAACAAACCGGTGTCAGTTTGACAGGGAGAAACGCCTCTTTTCAAGGTACAGATCCCTGATCTCTCCAGGAAGGATGAACTCAGTTTTGTAACATTCATTCCCACTCACTTGAATTGTGCCCCTTGGCTAGCCACTGACAGCGACGCCACTTATCTTCTTCAACACATGTAGAGGGGGCAGGAGGGGCAATATGGAAAATCGTTTGACAACCACAAACTCAGAACACCATAGGTGGGGGTGGCGAAATTGCATAATATTAACCAATAGAAATAACATAATAGCTACAAAAACTATTGGTTTTCTTTGTGCAGTCTTCTTCATAACAATTGTATGTGATGTACTGGCCCGGATGTGTTTATTCTTAAATTGTCATTAACAATTTCATTTCAGATATGAAGTGTCCAATGATGTCATAAAAGATGTCATGAGTGCAATAATACGTGAGGTCATAAGCAGTGCATGGCGAGGGAGCGAGCTATAGTTATTTGAGTTAATTTTAACTGGTGAATTCCAGCTTTTTTTAGCTTAAAATGTTACATTTTAACTAAAATTTTACCTAACTATAACGTCACTTTAACCTTTGTATTTTCAGTAAATTTTTGTAGGTTTTTTTTAGTGTAAAGTAAGATATTATTACCCTACCTAACTATAAAGTCACTTTAACATTGTTTTTTCCAGTGCATTTCTGGGTTTCTTTTAGCATAACATGAGATTTTATTACTATACCTAAGTATGTCAACCCCCAGCTTCACATGGCCTTTGACCAGGCCCTGCGCCTACCCCCCACATGTGGCCAATCCCACCATGCATGGCCTTTGGCCATGGGCAGCAGGGGTTGGCGGCAGGGGCCAATCCCCTCAGACAGGCAACCCCTGCGTCCACCCACCACGCATGAGGCCGACTCCCCCTGCATGACCAGCCAATGAGAGAACCCATCACAATATAAAAGAGTGTCATTTTAAATGATTCAAGTCTACTGGCTTTCTCAAGAGGGTCACCACCCCAATATACAAGTGGCCGGCCAATTGACTCTGTCAAGAGTTGACCGCCATCAACATATGAGTCAAGCCTATTAGCTTTTTCAAGAGGGCATATACAAGGCATGCCAACTGCTTTGTTAAGGGGTCACCACATCAATATGCATGGCAAGCCTATTAGCTTTCTCAAGGTGTCATCATATCATTTAACAAAGACAACCCTATTAGCTCTGTGATGATTTCATTGCATCATTTATATGAATACAAGTCTACTGACTTTGTCAAGGGGTCACCACATCATTATACAAAACAAGCCTATTGCCGTTGTTAAAGGGTTGCCATATAAAAATACAGAGCAAGCCTACTGGCTTTGTCAAAGAGTTATCATATCAATATAGAACGGCAAGTCTAATGGCTTTGTCAACAACAGTAAAGACTATCAGAGTGTTTTTTTGCACTTTTCAGACCACATAACGAAGCCATAGGAACAGCCACCAGGGGTTGCTGCAGTCCTCAGCTGAAGAACAGCTTGAGGAAAACTGAAAAACGTGAATAACTTTCCCTGGGGTTACGTTCTATAGACCCCAGGAAACATAGGATTACTCTTAATAAAAGTTTTCGGGGGGCTTCTGCACTACCTGCAGCCCTCTACTGCACTTTTCTAGCACGTTGGTGGTGCCCCTCACTAGACTGGGGCATCACAAAGCAGACAAAAGTATGCAAATTAGGCCTTGAAGGGCATTATTGGGCACTCGTGGCCGAGAGCAGTGAATAATAAATGATCGACCCCAGCGGCTCATTTATTATTAATTTTCTATGCTTTTAATTTTGGGTGCCCGGTCTTACCCGGGACACCCAGTATTGTTTTTAATGTTGGAGGCCACTGGGGTACCCCCAAGACCCCACTGGCTCCCACCCGGCAGGATATGCTTTTTTTCCCCCTGGTAGATATATTTCTGCTCCCACCCAGCGGAAGCCTTTCTACTCCTGCTAGGTGGAAGCAATGAAGTCTTCCCTGCCTATCTCTGGCAGTGATAGGATGGGGTCCACAGGACACTGGTATGTGTCAGGCCATTAGGGATGGGGTTCCTAGGGCCATACCATGACTCCGGGAGGGAAGCCACTTGCCACCTCCCCAAAAGGAGTACAACAGACCCTGAAGATGGGGTTCCTGTGGCCATAATATGGATCAGGGAGCAGGGCCACATGCTCCACTCCTCAAAACATATTAGGTAAGGCTCTCGGGATGGGGTCGCTGGGGCCATTGGATGACTTGGGAAGTGTGACACACACGTGACCTCCTCTTTTTAAAATGAATTAATGATGTGTCGACCCCCCCACCATTCTACGCAGTAAACAAATACATTTTGGCCCAAGTGGGGGGTCTCTCTTGAACCCCCCACCAGGCCAAGGGGGGTCAGGGTACCACTACCCTGCCCACCTATTTTTTTTCAGGACAGGGGACTGAGTACCTAATTCCTAAAATGGCAGCCTCAACATCTTTGTTAATGTTGACAGCAGCCAATCAGAGATAATATTTTGGTCTATTGGGTCAGCGGATTCTTGAAATACCTTAATTTCTCAAAAAACCCTCAACGGATTGACACCACATCACAAAAAGCACACTTTCTGTGCAGAGATCTAGCTTCCTCCCAAATTTGATGTAATTCTGTTCAGCCATTTTTATTGCTGTTCCTAAGAAAAATTGCATGAAGGAAACACATATTGGGAACCTCCCCTTTTTCTCGGCCCCTACTTGACAGATCACCTCGAAACTTTCCAGGAAGAAGCTGAGGTGGATGAGAATTGTTTTTTTGTAAAGTTTCATGAAGATTCGTCAAGCGGCGCCAAAGTTATTAGCAAACCAATAAATCTATGACCTATGGAAATGTGGTCATAACTATAAATACCCAGCGGCGATACACATATATATATTGCAATGCAGATTAAGGAGCCTCCAAATCCTTATGATGAGCAATAAAGAAACAGACCTGACAAAATCCTGTTTCTCACTCATTGTGGCCCTCATTAGGAGTAGCCTCTTAATTTCAATGGTGCCAGTAATAGCAGTTACTGACCCCCATTGGTATTATGACATCTGCAGAAACACCGAAGATCTCTAAATTTTCACCAAGAGATTTGCTCTAGGTGAAATTCTGGCCCAAAATGAGGATTTATGAGGGGGAATCGAACTTGAAATTAGCGACTCCCCAATAATTAATTTTTTTTAGTGGATCTTCAGGGTCCAACTCATAATGGGATGGATTTTCCCCACCTCATCCCTAGAGTTACTGGTACCCCCAGTATCTGTAGCTCCAGAGGTGGGGAAGATTCAGCATATTTACTGGGCCACTCACGAGTGCCAAAGAACAGTATTAGCCCCTATACAGACAGCCTTAGTCATAGGCTAGGTGAAAGTAGGTAAAATAGTAAACTACACAAACCTGGTCATCTTTATGTACCATGATTGTCTATAAATCTATGGAAGAGATACTGTATCTATTCCTCAGCTGCTCCAGTTCCATGAAGAGATGGCAAGCAGTTGCCTCTCATTTGTGAGATTCTTGGCTATTCTTTACTTTTTAGGTAGTCCCACCGTGCTTTCTAGCACTTTTTTATTTTCCGTCTTAGAAATTGCCATACTATAAATACCAGAAAACAAAGTTAAATGCTCTAAAAAAAAGTAGGACTCAATGATTATCTCAGGGGTGTTGAAGAACAATTTGAAATGTCTGACGCACCATGACAGAAACCCTGGTGTCCCCATCACTACATACTTCCTGCATGCAACAGAAAAACCACAGACTCCAGATTGTGTCACATATGTCACCCAACCCATGCACTCTCTTTAGCAGGAGTCTTTACTCCGACCAAGACCTAAGCAGTAGGGTCAAATTTATAGAAAAGCCGTTTTGTGCCACAATAGTTCCTAATCACAAATGAAAGCAGTAATCGCCCATAAGCAACTCTGTACATTGGCATTGTGGGGCCCCTGTCCTCTCGGTGCCCACTGTATCATCTGCACATACAGACTGAAGTTTGGGAGAAGTTGAAGACCTATTTCTTCATCTGTCGTGTGCTGGGTTTGAAATACATCAAAACCAACACGGGACAAACAGCTGCATGACGAGAAAGACTGATTGCATTACTGGAAATTAAATCATCAGTCATTACAGGAAGTACAATGCATTCATTAATAGTCCTTTAAATTAAAGCTGCCGCTGCATGCAGATTCTATGTGCCTAAAGTAGTTTCCCATCGATTTGCTAAAAGTGGAAGAAAAGCAGAAGAGGTTTTTCATGTCAAATTCTGCGGATGATAAACCATATGTTTTGGAATTATATGTTTCATTTATTCTACCTACTTAATCAGGAATGTATTCAAAGTAAATGTATCCCTTTTTCCTTCCCCATGTGCAAGTTAAACCAATTATAAAGGTCATTCTTACATTTACCTTTACTGGAGTTGTGCTCAGTGCTTTAAGTGGGGAATATTCCTTTGGGTCTCAGATCCGGCAGTAATTAAAACTGACTTTGAGACTGGTATCTATTGGGCTCTAAATTCATGCCACACTGGTGAATTGCTCAATGATATCTCAAAGATAACTTTAAAAAGCATTAAGGTAATCCATGTCAGTGAGGTAGCTCCTAGTTTTATTTAATTTACTTCCCTAAGAGTATTTGCTTTGTCCAGGATGCTGTTTTTCTGTAGTTTTGTTATGAAATACATTAATCTTGCATTGTGCGTACTGTTATCAGAGTCATCTGTATTTATTTATTTTGAAAGTTTTATATAGCGCGAACATGACCACCGAGGGTATCAGAGCGCTTTACAGATTATACATCAAGAGGGTACAAGCAAACAAAACAGAACCAACAAAGCGAAAAATTCAGTCTTATAAAGTCCGGCATTCTCGTGACCCTGGCAGCTGGGCCACAAATCCACGACTGTGGCCTCCATATCGAATGGAGTAGCCAGTCTGAGGCAGAAATTTCTTCATCAGGAGCCCTTTGACTTCTTTTTTGAAGAGGACAGTGGAAGGGCTCACCCTGACTTCGGGGGGAAGGGAGTTCCAATTCCTCAGAGCCATACCTGAGAAGGCTCGATTGTAGGTTTTTCTTTTCTTGAATTTTCGTGGTTTGAGCAATAGGGTGCTGGCGCTTCTGGAGGCTCTCGAACCACATGAGAGCTCAAGTTTCTGAGCGAGGTACAGCGGGGTATTGAAGTGGATGGCTTTGTGTGCCATGCATGCAATTTTTAACTGTATCCGAGCTTCATATGGAAGCCAGTTCAGGGACAGCAGGTCCGGAGAAATATGGTTATATTTTTTAGTACCAGTTATGAGCCTAGCAGCAGAATTTAGGGCAACCCTAAGAGGAGCCGTCTTCACTCTGGACAAGCCGCAAAGCATTGCGCTGTCATAGTCCAGCTTAGAGATCACTAATGCTTGCACTGCAACCTTTAGGTCATGAGCAGGGAGATAAGATTTGAGTTTCCTTAGGATGCTGAGTTGGAAGTTCGCTCCTTTGGTGAGGGAACTGATGTGCTTCTGCATGTTCAAACTTTTGTCTAACATAATACCCAGAGAGGTTGCCGAATCAACGAGGTGAGGTCTACAGTTAAGAGCAGTAAGCTGATTCAACCATTGTTCCATGACCGGAGATTGCTTGTGGGGTGCGATTAAGAGGAATTCCGTTTTGAGAGCATTTAGCTTCAAGTGGCTACGTGTCAGCCAGCTTTGTGTTTCCAGAAGGACTGAGTTGAGGGACTGAATGTCCTCGGGGGAGGCGATCTTCAGGTATAGTTGGGTATCATCTGCATACATGTGATAGTGAATGCTGGATGATTTCAGAATTTCTGTCAGAGGCTCCATGAACAGGTTGAAGAGTGTGGGTGAAAGCGCTGAACCCTGAGGAACTCCCAGAGTGACCGGCGCAGGATGAGACAGGGATTGGTTCACCTTGAAGCTTTGGGATCTGTTATGAAGGAATGAAGAGAACCAGTTTAGTACATGCCCAGACAGCCCCATCCTGTGTTCCAGGAGGTCAATTAGGTTATCGTGTTTGACAGTATCGAATGCTGACGAAAGGTCAAGAAGGATCAGTAGGCACGACTCATTATGGTCCAACATTCTTAGCGCATCATCGACAATGTGAGTTAACGCAGATTCTGTACTATGGCCCGGGCGGAAAGCAGATTGGCGTTTGTCCAGGAGTTGGAAATGATCGATGTGGTTACAGAGTTGGGCGAGCACACATTTCTCCAGGAGCTTTGCCAAGGTGGGGATGTTAGAGATTGGGCGAAAGTTATGAAGGTCCGTGGGATCAGCAGATGGTTTCTTTAGAATCGGAGTAACTTGACCCGATTTTAGGCAATCCGGAATAGCACCTTGCAGAAGTGATGCTTTGATGATCTTAGTACACAGTGTTAGTAAGGAGGTTCTAACTTCCGAGAAAAGGTTCGATGGATGGGGGTCGTTGTAGTGATTAGAAGGTTTCAGAGTCGTCAGCATTTTGCGTATAGTGCATTCATCCAAGGTTTGGAAAAGACTCCAGGATGCGTTGTTTTTGGGGAGGTAGGGCTGCACAGGGTCAGTGATATCCAACCATGGGGGAAGGAGGGTGTTCAGTGGACTGATTGACAGGTGACCAAGGGCAGGGCGTAGTTCAGTTTCAATCTTATTAGTCATATCCGTGAAGAATTCAGCGTATTCTTCGCAGTTCAGCAGTGTCCCTTGACCCAGTGACGAGAGATTAGGATGATTGTTAGCTTGGGACTTGATGAGTTCGAACAGTTTTTTTAGATGGTTTTTTGCTTGCTCTAGTTGATTTCTGAAAAAGGTGGCCTTCGAGCATCTGATGCGTTTATTGTAGATGCTTCTTAGGGATCTCAGATGGTAAAAATGTTCAAGGGAGGGATAGGATCGACCACAGCCTTTCCGCAAGTCTTAAATTTCTTCTTTCGGTATTAAGACTATCATTAAACCAAGGTTTGGAGAGTTTAGAGGACAATCTTTTAAGCTGTAGTGGTGCAACCGAGTCTAATACATTAGTCATTGAGCGGTTATAGTGGGCTGTAAGGTCGTGGACATCCGACATGTTCATGGGAGGGGGCAAGATGTTATCGCAGAGAGCATCAGATCGTGCGAGTTGATGTTCCGTTGACATCTTTTCAATTGTTTTGGGTTCTTAGGCTGGGCTCTACTAGCTCTTACCGACTCCAGGATGAGGAAGGTGATGCAATAGTGGTCTGTCCAATCACACGGGAGGATCGAATCCAGAAGGATGGAGTTGGGCTTACCAATGACAAGATCTAAGGTAGCTCCTTTGATATGAGTAGGGCTGTCACAGATTTGGATTAGGTTGAGGTCTAGTAGGAAGGATTTAAGGCTATTGACCCCCACATCATTCACATTGTTCCAGTGAAGGTTGAAATCTCCCAGGAAGATCTGAGTGCCATGGAAATCTGCGTTGGCCGAGGTAATGTCCATGACCTGTTCTGTGAAGGGAAGGTTGTTGCGAGGCGGGTGGTAAAACGTGTGCAGTTTGCATGAGTGATTGTTGCTAACAGTCACTTCAATGCATAGGTATTCACAAGACGGCAGGAGGTCGGATTGTAGTACTTTCACTGTTAGATTGCTACGATGTAAACAGGCGATGCCCCCACCTTGTCCACTTGCTCTATCCAACCTAATGATATCGTAAGTGGGAGGCACTAAAATGTCCAGGATGGGAGCAGCTGAGTCATTTAGCCAGGTTTCAGTCAGCATTACAAGATCAAGGTCCTGTGCAAGTATGAGGTCGGCAAGGTCCGCAGCATGTTTAACTGCCGATCTACAGTTTAGGAGCACGCATTTGAGTCTTGTGTTGGTGTCAGTTGGTGCAGGTAGTGTAGTGGTGACTCTCGTGAGGTTGTTCTCATTTAATGATCTGGTGTTTAGCCTAGGTTCCCTGAAGGGATCCGTGGGGATGGATTCAATTTGTTGCAAGTTTGTTATGGTGGAGGAATGTGACAGATCATATGAAAGTATGAGAGAATGAATATCCCTATCAGACAGGGAGGCTCTACATTTGGAGGGGCGAGAAGGGTCGTTAGGATGAGGAGCGGAAGCCCAACTATGGGGTAAAGTAAATAGTAAGTAAGTCCGTTTTTATATAGCGCAGCTACTCACCCTTACGGGTCTCAAGGCGCTGGGGGCCGTCGTGGAAATTAAGTGAGCTATTGCCCAGAGTCACATGGTGCTGAGCTGAGCTGCCGCCGGAGCCGGGGATCGAACCGTGAACCCTGTGCTCCGAAGTCAGCTGCCCTGGCCGCTGCACCACACCTCTCCACTTGGGGTGTGTGGGTGATGTGGGACGGGGACCATCCATGCGAGCGCAGGTTGGAGTAGCTCAGCTGTGGTTGGGAAGGCGGTGTGAGCTTCTCATTGCGCCCGTCAGCGGGTCATAAAGGTGTTCAGAATGCATGTTCATCCAACCCTTGGCCCAACTGTTGAGCACACAGTGCAATGGTGATATGCGTCACTTGTAACCGTGAGTATATGCAACCGCGTGTTGAGGTAGAAAGCTGTTGAAATATTGGTAGGGAGAAAATAAAAGAAAATGAAGTGCTTGCAAATGAATGTGTGTGCTGATGGTGACGTGAAGGAGATGAAAGGAAATAGGAGCTGGAAGAAAGACTTAAATGGTGCATCAGAGGAAAGAGATGAGGTGTGAAATATGCAGATGGCCGGATTTCAGAAAGATGTGGGAAGGAAAAGAGTGTAAGTGTTTAATAGAGTGAGAGAATGCAGAGGAACGTGGTGTGAAGGAGAGAATGAAAGTGACTGAAACACTCCGAAAACCACTACCCCTTCCACTGACCTTAGTAATGTTAAATTCAGCCTCATAGTTTGAGTAGAAAACATTTTCAATGTAAGATTTTCACAACAATATCATTGTTACTCATTTATCTGATACTGCTAACAACCATTGGCCTAACAAATAGGTGGGGTTTGTTTTAGGTGCTTGTTTTTTATTGTATGATGTGTCTGTGTGCAATTACATGAAGCTCACAGAGAGGCACTAAAATACTGATTGCACAGCATGCTGCATGACACACAGGATTTTGGTTTCAATGTTTTAAGTCACACCCTTATTTACATACACCACTCATCTTGTCAAGGATTCATAATTACACTTCTTTGGCCATTTCCCATTAAGGAACCCCCCCACACTCACCTTTTTCATCGCACTTTAAGCCCTGGGTGTGCCCAACATAAGTCCAGAAGGGAATGATCCACATGAGATATTCCATCCAAAAAGATAAATATAATACGTTTTCAAAATGGAACTCATTTCCATGTTCAGTAATAATTAGTCTGAAAATTTGGCAAGGAGGGGAACCCTTGGGCCTACATTGGACACTACAAGTTTTTCACTTGACAAATCAGTGGTAAGTAATATTTGAAAGGCAACATACTGAGAGACATACACACCTCATACATAGAGTGTGCATGTTTACTATGTTTCTGTATCTACATATTAGGATACTGCCACTGCTTTTTTGTTTTCGAAGAAAATACAGCTGCATTTTTGTTTGAATCCTGCAATCCAACACCAGAAGGAGTGACCTCCAGGTCTTGAAAGGTGAGAGAAGAGCAAAAATTGGATGCAGATTTTCTAACACTTGGGAGCCATACATCCTTTGTGTAGAGAAGAGTCAGTTCTTGTTTCTGTTACCAAGGAAACTGATGGGGGTCAGTGAGTGGGAAAGCAGGTAAATGTATTTGTTTAGCAAAAATCTTTAATGAAACCTACTTTAAAACGGAAACATTTGCTTAGTTTGTGCCACTTCAGAGGTTTCCTTTAATGTTTGCACGATGGAAGAAAATGAAGTGCTTTGTATTTTAGCAGTGGCGCGTGGACAAACATGACAGTCTTGTCTCCAGCTCTAAAAGAAGATTATTTGTCCTGTGCCAGCCTGTCATTCACATTCCTTCCACAAAGGCTGGATCACAGGAGCTGTTTACCAGCGAATCCTGAAGTGTTGAATAGCAGATGCAAGCAGTGCTTAATTTGTAAATAAATAAGTGACTGGGCTCTTGTCGGGAGGCCACTGCAGCTTGCACCACACATTGCCCCTGCCAGGCTGCCAATGATAGTAACAACACAACTACTAACCATCACACTCTTACAAGTGTGACAATTCAGACTATTCCAGGCCCCCAAAGCTATAAGAATGGCTAGGGCGGCAGGTAATAGTAACTTTTAATGTATATTGAATTAATAATTGACTGTTGTTGTTGTCATCTGAGACTGAACCACCTTGTGGCAGACTGTCAACCGGTGTTAACAATTAAGTGCAGGTGCCGAGCACCGGATGCCACCGGCTCAAATTAAGCACTGGATGCAAGAAGATAGTCCTAGAAGATTTCCAGTACAAGACTTGAACTCACAGTAGTCAACACGTGCCTGGTGTATTCTGGGCTTAAGGTATGCAAGGAGCAAGGGGCCTAGCTGACAGTGCAGGAAGTTGGAGGACTGATGCACCTCCCTCTGCCCTGTAAAACACACACACACACAGTGAAAAATTGGGTTATTGGTTGAGGCGTGTGAAACCCTACTCAAGCAAAAACCACGGTCCTTGTCAGGGTGAACAATCAAAAGTCACTAAATTAACCTGTGCTTAAACCTCTGGTAACTTAGCACAAAAGCAGGCAGGCTTGGCTTAGAGGCAATGTGTAAAGTATTTTTGCAGTACATGAACAGGAATGAAGTGAGAATACAGCACAAGAACAATCCCACACAAATGTATTAAAATAGAGTAAAATGTAATAAATAAAATGCCACCAAAATGACAAAAATCCAATCAGTAGGACAGGAGTCATGCAGTTTCAAAGATTTTAGGGAAAATAGCATCAATTACGGTAATCTGGTAATGCCTGACAAAGATAAAGCCGCAAGTTCAGGCCGACCGCGATGGAGCGCAGGCCGGACACAGCACCAAGTTTGGCCCTCTGGATAATACCTTGTGTCCTTTGAATCAAGATGTGAAGTCCGCGTTGGCCTGTGCCTTGGTGCGTTGAGAAGTCGTGGAGCAGGGGCTGCAATGCATGGTCCTGTGTTGAGATGCGTCGTGTAGGGTAGGTGCTGTCAGAGCTGGCGATCATGAACCGTGTTGCTGGTGTTAAGATGTTTTGTGTTGCATCGGGTCAATGAATCCAGCGGTCTGGGGCTGCATTGCCGAGACTTGTATCGAAATGTGTCACACTGAGTTGGTCCCAGTGAAGCTGCCGATCATGAGCTGTGATTCAAGGACTTGGCTGAGATGTGTCACGCTGCGTCAGTTCTGATGAAGCCGCTGGTTAGGAGCCTGTTGTGTTCCTGTAGTACAGAACAGGAGGCCAGTCGACTGACCCTGGGAGATGCTCTGGAAGTCCTCGGTTCAAACAACAGGGCAGGCCTTAACCAGTTAAGTGCTTAGAACGTTCCGCGCCAGTGCGGAACGTTCTATTAAGCGGGCGGGGCCGCGTCGGCCAACGGACGTGCGCAGCACTACCGAGGTAGTGCTCGCGACGGCTTGGCCAACAGAAGCACTTAACGGGTTAAACAGCTGGGCAATCCTCAGGCAGCAGGGCAGTCCTCAGGCAGCTGGGCAGTCCTTCTTCTTGTAGAGTCCCCAGGTCCAGAAGTGTTTTGAAGAGTGGGTCTCAGGGTCCAATATTTATAACTGGTGCTAGTTTTGAAGTGGGAGAAACCTCTAGAATTCCATCTACATCTGGTTCTGGAATTTCTTTCCTTCTCCTGCCCAGGCCCCCAGATGTCTGGGGTGATAAAAGGCTAGTGTGAAGTTCTTTGTGCATGCAGGAGGCAGATCTTATTGAAGTACAAGTGTGGAAAGTGACAGCTCTGCTCCCACCCATCCTTTCAGGATGGCCCATCCTGCCAAGACCCGTCGCCCTTTGTGACACTGTCTGGAAGAATACACAAAATCCAACTGCCAACCTACTTAGTCATGTAACTCAGGACACAGTCTGAAGGCACCAAATTGTTAGGACAAAATTATGCCAACTTTCCACAACGGAAACAGTCAGGACACCATGGTCTGAACCACGAGTGTTCCAACTACGCAAGCTATACCACGTATGCCTTAACTACACATATGCCTTAATCATGCATATGCGTGGTTAAGGCAGTGCGCAGTCTAGCTGCAGGAAGATGGAAGCAGGAAGACGCTGCGGTGAGGTAAGTGGGGCTGTTTTATTTTTTAAGGGCTGGGAGGGGGTTGGGCCAGGTTTTAGGGCAGTGGAAGGGGTTGGGGTAGTTTCCGGGACAGCGTGGGGGTGCAGGGGGTCAGTGTAGTGTAAGTTAGGGTGCAGGGTTGTTGGCCTTAGAGCAGTGAGAGGGGAATGGGTAGTTGGGTTAGTTTTTAGGGCAGAGGGGGTCGGAGTAGGATTTAGGACAGTAGAAGGGATTGGGGTAGTTTAAGGGACAGCACAGGGGGGGCGGGGGGCAGTTAGTGTAAGTTAGGGTGCAGTTTTATTGGCCTTTGGGCAGTGGGAGGGGAATGGGTAGTTGGGTTCATTTTTAGGGCGAGGGGGTCAGGGTCGGTTTTAGGTTAGTGGAAGATGTTGGGGTAGTTAAAGGGACAGCGCGGGGCGGCTAGTGTAGGGTTTTAGGCCTTAGGGCAGTGGGAGGGGAATGGGTAGTTGGGGTAGTTTTTAGGGCTGGGAGGGGGTCAGGCCAGGTTTTAGGGCAGTGGAAGGGGTTGGGGTAGTCTAAGGGATAGCACATCGGGGACGGGGGTCAGGGTAGTGTAAGTTAGGGAGCAGGGTTTTAGGCCTTAGGGCAGTGGGAGGGGAAAAGGTAGTTGGGTTAGTTTTTAGGGCGGGGGGTCGGAGTAGTTTTTAGGGTAGTGGAAGGGGTTGGGGTAGTTTAAGGGATGGTGGGGAGGGGGCAGGAAGGTCAGGTAGTGTAGGGTTTTGGGCCTTAGGGCAGTGGGAGGGGAATGGGTAGTTGGGGTAGTTCTTAGTGTTGGGGTCGGGATAGGTTTTAGGTCAGTGCAAGGGGTTGGGGTAGTTAAAGGGACAGTGTGGGGCAGGGGTGGTCTGGGAAGGCGGGGTAGTGGTGACCTTAGCCACACATACCCATTTACCATTCATGCCTATACCACGAAATTTAGTCGTAAAGGCATGTGTGGTAAAGGAATGTGTGGTTAAGACGCGTTCGTGGTTGGCTGCGTGGTGGAGGCACGCGTGGTAAAACCATTTGTCCTTCTATCATACAACCCAACTAGGACATGTAAAACTTAAAAGTACATGTCCAACTTTTTAAATACAATGCACCCTGCCTTATGGGCTGTTTAGGGATTACCATGAGGGGGTGGAGAGGGCATGTATTTTGCCAAGTCCAATCGGCAGTTTAAAATTGCACCCAGTCTGTAATGGCAGGCCCGAGACATATTTTGAAGGGCTACTTAAGTGGATAGCACAATAAGTGCTGCATGCCCACTAGTAGCATTTAATTTACAGGGCCTAAGGTACATGTAGTGCCACTCCACTAGGGACGTACAATTAAATTAAATGTGCCAATTGGGTGTAAGCCAATTCTACCAGGTTTAAAGGAGAGAGCACAAACACTGTAGCACTGGTTAGCAGTGGGAAGGTGCACATATTCCTAGGACCAGCAGGGCTGTGTATATCAGGGTACAATGCATGAGATTAATGCAAACTCTTTTTAGTATTAAAATAACATGGACAGACACCCATTCCTACAAAGAGCAGGGTGTGGACTTCTCAGACAGAATCAATATCAGCCTTACCACAAAACTCACCTGAACTGACCACACCATCGTACATTTCACCATCACTGACTCTCAGCTCACCATTACCAGGCATCAGATCTCCTCCTGCTGTAGCTGGAGTAAGGTCACTGAAACTCAGTGATCACAGGCCTTCACCACCTCCCAACCCGAGGCCTCAACAGACCTCAACCAGGCCGTCCAGAACTTCGTCGCCTGGATCACCAACACTGCCGACAAAGTTGCCCCACTGAAACATACAAATTCCAAAAAGATCCCGAAACATGCCGGGTGGTACACCCCAGAACTCAGTACCACCAAGCGCAACTGCCACCAACTCGCGAAACTATGGCGCGCCACCAAGAACCCCGCCGACAGAGCTGCTCACAGAACGTCCAACCTGCAACCCCGATGACCCCAGCCAACCAGCGAACATCAGCCAAACTATCACCACCTGGTCACTGATCACCGCCCTAACCACCTCAACCATCATATCTTCCATCCACGCCGGGGTGCCCACCAACTCCCTGTCCCCACCACCTCTACAACCTCGCAACAAACCCAATCAGCATGCAACTCACCAGCATCCTCAAAACCTCCATCTCCACAGCAACCTTCCCGGACAGATGGAAACATGCAGACATCAGGCCCCTCCTAAAGAAAGCCTTCGCTGACCCCAACAATCTAAAAAATTATTGTCCGATCTCACTGCTCCCCTACCTGGCCAAAGTTTCTGAGAAAGCCATCAACCAGCAGCTCACCAAATTCTTGGAAGAAAACCACCTACTCGACGTCTCTCAATCAGGATTCCGTGCCAACCACAGTACTGAGCCTGTGCTGATTACTGCCAAAGACGACATCAGAATACTCCTCAACTGTGGAGAAACCGTGGCCCTGATCCATCTCAACCTCTCCGTTGTGTTCGACAGTCTCCCACAACTCCCTCATCAACAGACTCCACAACATAGGCTTACAGCAAGATGCCCTCAAGTGGATCGCCTCCTTCCTTACAGGATGCACACAGAGCATCCAACTGCCTCCCTTCACCTGGGCACATCATATGCGGCGTATCACAAGGATCATCCCTCAGCCCCACCCTGTTCAACATCTATATGATTCCCCTCGCGGACATCTTCAGATCCCACGGACTCAACATAATCTCCTACGCTGAAGACACTCAACTGATCCTCTCGCTCGCAGAGGACTCTTCCAATGCCAAACCCAACTTCTGCAATGCCATGACCAACATAATCGAATGGATGAGAGACAACTGCCTCCAACTCAACTCTGACAAAACTGAAGTACTGATTTTCGGGAAGAACATCTCTGGATGGGACCACACCTGCTAGCCTGCAGAACTCGGACCCACACCGCCCGACCACGCATGCAACCTCGGCATCATCCTCTACAGCCAACTGACCATGTAAAGACAAGTTAACACAGTCGCCTCCTCTTTCTTCCACAAACTTCGCATGCTCTGCAGAATCTTCAGATGGATCCCAACCAACACCAAAAAGATCGTCACTCAGGCCCTCGTCACCAGCCTCCTTGACTACGTCAACACCCTCAACGCTGGCATTTCCACCCAGCTCCTCAGAATACTCCAGACCATATAGAACACTGCAGTCCGACTCATTCTGGACCTCCTCAAATGAACCCACATCGCCCTCCACCCATTGAGAAAAGATGCCAGTTCAGGTTCCTCACGCACACCTTCAAAGTCCTCCATGACCTAGGACCTGCCTACCTCAACCATCAACTGAACTTCCACCAACCCGCTAGACACCTGCGCTCCTCTTCACTCGCCCTCACACACACACCCTGCAACCGTTGCAGCTGCCGCAGTGGCCGCTCCTTCTCCTACATCACTGCCAAGGCTAGAACGACCTTCCCCTCCATCTCCACACAGCCCCTCGGTGGCAGACTTCAGAAAGAGACTCAAGACCTGGCTCTTCTACTGTTTGTGCACTGTTAAAATACCTTACACATTGCCTTTCTTTTAAACCTGGCAGTTTTGTGCCACATTACCAGAGACTGAGCACGAGTTTATTATTTTTAATTTGTGTGGCATCAAGCAGGTGTGGCCTTAGCCTTTGGGATTGACACTTGTCCACCCCAAATAATAATCAACTTTCTACATGCATCATAATAGGTCAATGGTGAATAGGCAATCAGGAAAGCAAGGAAAGAGATCTGGACTTGTAAAGCTGAAGAAGAATTTGGTTAAAAAAAAACAGGAGCAAGCAGAATTTTTAAACCACTGCATTTGTTGAGTTTTCATCTTAGAAAGGGTGTATGAGACTATATAACATCCTTACAGAGGAGAGAAGATGCCATTAATTTACATTAGAGTTCTGCATGTGGCGGTAGAAAGAACTATATCCAACATTAACTGCATCTCTCGATATGAACAAGGAAACCTTTAAAGCAGTGAAAAAGTAAAGAGAAATATTAAGATATGAACATGAAACTTTTAAAGCATTGAAAAGGAAAAGAGAAGTATTAAGGTTGATGCAGGTGGGCCCCACCAGTACTCATTTTTGGGGATCAGCACTTATGTTTATTTATCAAGCTTTGACCCAGAGCAAGAGATAGAGAAACACAAGAAAGAAAGAAGAACGAAAATAAAGACAGAAATACAGTGATAAATGAAGAAAGGATGAATGAAGAAAAGAATCTGAAAAAGTGAGATAAAAGTACAGGGAGTGTCTGGTGATGGATGAAAGTGACATGAGGTGGAATCAAGACCTTGCAGCCTTAGTATGTGGCAACCCTGACTTTCGATAGGGCCAGTCTAAGGCTTTTGAGCAAAACTTTAACACCTTGCACTTACTCATTTACAAATTAGTTACTGATTAATAATATTTTTTTAACAATACGAGTACATATTGCCACCAAATTATTGCTTAGTGCTGAAGTAACACATGCTGCAGTTTTGTATACCATTAAATTCTACTTGTTCTGTAGACCTCGGAATAATGAAAGACTTTACCAGCCCAGTGATATTGCAATCTGTGACCTTCAAGCTGCTCAAATCTCTGCATTGCAGGCAGGGTAGACACCCCCATGAGATTGTCTTACTTGTGATGGAGCAGGGTTTTGAGAAAATAAAACCTGCTCGGATTGAACCCTCAGTAACATATATTAACAGTGTGCGGTGAAGATTTTTATTAATAAATGCTAAAACATGTGGAAATGCTTTTGCGCATGCGTAAACTAATGTGTGTACTAATGCATCAGACTAGGCCGCAAAAATTGCTTCGATAATAAAAACTAATGCTGCTTTTGTGCACGTTAATAATATTTCGCTAGGAATAACATGGGTTGTGCATGGGTTAGTGCAATGCTGGGATGGTGTGTAAAAATAAAATTACATTTTCGTGAAATAATAAATGTTTGTGTTCTGTTCTCGTAGAAATACAAGCATGGGCCTACACTTCTGCATGCCCATTTTGGGTTAATTCTTGCTGAAGGAAAAAGAATATGAAATAAATGGGCTTTGAATGAGGAGAGAAACACAAAAGCATGGAAATGTCCTTCACGATGTGCTGACTGTTTGTCAAGGTTGCAGAAGAAGGAGGATACTGATAAACAAGTGGAAACGTACAACTTCCTCATGAAATGGCAGAGGCAAACAAAAGAGGCGTAGAGACCTGCAACATGAAAAATATGTAATATGATTGTGTTCAAAGTTGTTTCCTGAGAAGGATCATGTCGTAATGTTAAAAGTCTAGAACAATAAGCTAGTGAATAAAAATGATCACGCTGAGAGTGGTGTGACAGAACACCCCCAATATTAGCCAATGAGAGACAGAGTTTGGTTGGTAAAAGAAACAAAGTTGGGTTGGACATTTAGGTTTTAGCGTATAATTGAAAGTCCCCGGGGGGTGTGGTTTAGGGTTGGCTGGTGTTTAGCTAGCGGGAGATCGTCGCTGTCGTCGGTTTGCTGTTTCCAGATAGAGGCCTACCTGTTTCCTGACTCCTGACCTAATCTTTGTCACTCAACTCTACTTGAGTGGCCTTCCTGCCCTGATTGGCCAGTGGGGTAGATTTCTCTGATTTCTTACTTGGGTTAGTATAGATAATCTTCTAAATTTGCATATTCATTTGCAAGTGTATTTTGTCTCTGAAACTTTTCTCTCTTCGCCTATCAACTCCTTCAAAGCATTGTTTATTTGACATGAGTTTGAAATTATACATTGCCAATGTTTTCTCTCTGCGATAATCCATGATTTGCATTTCGTGTAATTGTACTTGATGAGCATTTATTCTTTCATTATTTTTACGATAAACAACATAAACTACACATTGAGTCTGTTATTTTTTAGTAGCATAGATTTAGTACTTAATATTGACATCAACTATTCAACTTTGGGTTCATCGCCACATTCGTTTATAAGGAGAAATGCAGGTTCTAAAGTGTATTTAGTGAGTTCGGAATAAACTTGCATCACACTGAACCCCAGCGTGAAGGGATTAAGTTGGGTAGTGTAAATGGGCCTGTGTTTGTGAAAATTATCGATCCCTGATCGCTGGATCAGTTTTTGGTAGCAGAGGATGGTTAATTATTGATTAGTTTGGCAATAATGATTGATTATTGATTTATTGATTATTAATATGAAAAGTTAGTGTCTTTGTTTTATGTTGTTTGGAAGTACTGGTACGGAGTTACCTAAGATCCCGGGATGATGTTATTTTAGCCTAAAGTGGCAGAGGAATAGTGTGGAAAAAGTATCACACTGGAGAAGTACTTTGTCTGTTGTTATAATATCAAACAGTGAAAGGCTGTTGATGTTATTTTAGTGACTATTTGATAGAGAAAAGATTGCATGAAATAGTGAAAGGTCCGCTTCCGAAACTTTGGCCCTACATCCCCAAGGGAGTACCAAGACCTCTTTCTGAAAGGAAAGTCCTCTTCCGAAACTTTGGCTAGTATCCCCAAAGGAGTACCAAGACCTCCTTTAACTTGAGTGAGAGTAGAGTAGCGCTGGTCGTTATTTTACTAAAAGTAAAAGAAAACTCTTTGAGTGAATCGAACTATCTCTTTAATTAGTGGAGCAGACAAAGTAGCATTGTTTTGTGTTGTTTTTAACAAGAAATAGTTGAGAAAACGTAGAAAAAACATTGACGTATTATTTTGTAAAGGGAGGGTCAGTAGCAGGAGTAATACTGACTTCACAAAAAGCCGCGCTGGCATTGGTCAGGCAGCGGGCGTGGAGTGAGCCGTGATTGGTTGGTTGCTATGAGCCGCGCTAGCATTGGTTGAGATAGCAGATACGTAGTGAGCCGTGATTGGTTGGTTGCTGTGAGCCGCGCTAGTATTGGTTGGGATTTAGTGAATAGAGTGAGAGGATTTACGGAAGTTTTCTCTTGTTTGTTTGGGGTTTTATTTAGCGAGAAAAAGAGTGTTTAAAAATAAAGATGGTAAAAAGAATAAAAGATTTTTTTTAAAAAGACAAGCCGATAGTTACTAGAGAGGGACTTCCTATACCTCCTCCGAGAACGCCTGCTTCTTTTATGATGTTAGAATGTGGGTATCATACGTGTACATGGTTAGAAACTGGATGAGTTATACGGAAGATGATGGAGTTTTAGCTTTTCCAGAGCATGGTACATTTAATGTAAGGATTTTGGAGAACTTGAGAGGACGAATGAATTCATTAAAACCAAGTCCTAGACCTACGCACTATGAAGCGCTTGAGGAATGGGATAATGAGGCTTATAAAAGGGAGAGAGACAGGAATGGAAATAAATACAGGAATATAATAACGAGATATTCTGAGGCTAGATGGGATGATCAAAAGAAAAGATGGAGGAGAGATGTAAGTGCAGATGGATTATATCCAGTAATAGTTGCTGAGGATCAGACTGGAGGCAAAAGTAAAGAGAAAAAGAATAATTTAGAGACTTCGGAAATAGATAATGATTGATGATGAGTTGTTAGATGAAATATTATTAAAGAGACCTCCACCATATCAGGAAAGTTCAGGGGAAACAGTTCCAAATGCACCACTAATTGAAATACAAGTTCCTCAGGTTCCACAAGTTCCACAAACTCCACAAGTTTCACAGGTTACACAAGTTCCGGTAGCTTCACACACTCGAGTGTTGCAGGAAACTGAGATTGACATGTTGAATAAGGCGAGAGAGGAGTTAACTCAAAGAATTAGTCAGATGAGTCTGAATGCAGAAGCATTATCGGTACCAGTAACGATTGGTCCTATAGTTCCATTGTATGGTGAGAGTCAGAATATATCGAGAGTACATGCATTGACAATTCCCGTGAATAATGTCAGGAATGTAAGTGGATCAGAACAAGTTGAAATGAGTACTTCATTGATTGATCTTCCAGTGAGTGAAAATGTAACTGAAACACCAAAGAGAAGTGTACAGATGGATCCTAGAAAAATAGTGCAGAATGATAGTGGAACAACTCCAGTATCAGGGAGTTCGGTGGGTCCTTCGCCAGAGGAGTTAGATGACTGGATAAGAGGAATGGAAAAGAATAAGTCACAATCGAGTATAGATGTAGCTAGATTGAGAGTGGATCTGGAAGAAATGATTATTGGTACAATAAGTCCAGAGAGATTGAGTAAGTACCGAGATGAAGAGTTGTTATTTTTGTGTAAGAATATTACATGGAAAGCAAGGAATTTACATGAGAGGTTGGCAGAAGCTGCACAAGAATATGGAGTAGACATAGAAAAGTCTAAAGTTTTGCAAAAAACGTATAGATTGGATTTTACTGATAAGGATTTGGAGAGTTTGAATACGTCTGGTAAACGATTGCAAATAAAAGAACTGATGAATACCTTGAAGAAATGGGGAGATTTAGAACGGTGGAAAGGTAGATGGGCGAAAAAGAAGGAAGAAATACTTGCAAGTAAAAATGCGTCTTTATTTCCATTAAGAGAAACAGGACAGGCTGAAATGGTATGCCCAATGAGAGAAGTTCCAGGTGGTGGATATGTTCACGTTCCCTGGTCAAGACAGGATATATTATCCTTTACAAATGATTTTCCTAGGTTGAGAGAGAAACCTGTCGAGTGGTACAAACAGGTAGAGAGGTTTGTAAAAGTTTCAAAAGTTTTGTTAAAAGATCTAGATGGTTTATTTGAGATTGTAGTTCCAGCTGACTTATGGACTGAGTGTAAAATTACTGTTGACTGGCCAAAGGAAGAATATCCTAGAGATGTGAAAACAGGAGCACCTTCAGAAGAAGTGATGAAAAAATATAATCAAGTAATTACTTTCTTGAAAAGTAAAATCTCTCCAAAAGAAACAGATTGGGTTAAAATTGACAGTACAACCCAGGAACCTAAAAAATCGGTACATGCCTATTATGAAAGGTTGTTACAGGTGTTCAAACAAAATAGTGGTTTTGAAAGTATAGGTGACAAAGATATGGGACATTTTGTATATAGGTTTGTTTTTGGATTAAAGCCTGAAATTAGTAACATGATTCAGCAACATTTGATTTGTTGGCAGAGTAAAACGGTTGATGAGATTCTGAGATATGCTAAATATTGTAGTGATGATATTGAGTCAAGGCATAAAAAGTTGAATGAGAAAATGATGTGGGCGCAGGTGAAAGTGGCGTAACAGAAGGATGTAAACAATGGTTCTCAAACAGATTTTCAGATGAAAGGACAAAATCAAAATGGTCAGGTACCAAATGGAGGTAGAGGTAAGATGAGTAGGGAAGAACTGAAAAAGAAAGTTCCTTGTCATGCGTGCGCAAAGTTTGGACATTGGAGGAATGAGTGTAGATCTTTACTGAAGAGTAATGGAATGAATCAAAATTTCAATCCGCAGATGCAGAATGAAGTGGTTGTGAATCAACAACAACAACAGCAGCATCAGGTAGTTACACCACAGACACAACAAGTACAGGTGCCTCAAGCTCCTATGCCAAATAATGTGAAAGCTCAAGTACAGAGATACAGTGCGAATTCTGGATTTCATGCAGGTGAACAAGTTGGTAAGAATCAAAATGTACAAGCAGTTTCACAGTATTTGTTGCAATGTTCAGAGAGTGATTCAGACTCATCTCAATGACGGTGCCTGAGGGGGGAAGAAGAGTGCGTGCTTGGCTCATCTCTAGAGGTAGATCAATCAGGTCCTTTTGTTGATGGAAAAGTGGAAGGTAATGATATTACATTCCTTGTGGACACTGGTGCTACCCGTTCTACTGTGAGAGCAGCAGAAATTCCAAACCTACCCCTCTCGGGAGAAACTATCCAAGTTGTGGGAGTTTCAAATAAATATATTAAGACTCCAATAACAAGACCAATAGAAGTTCATATTGGAAGATTCAAAGACATGCATCGGTTTGTGGTATGTGATACAAGTCCGGTGAACCTTTTAGGAAGGGACTTGCTTTGTAAGATGAACTGCACCATCTATTGTACGCCAGATGGTATTACTTTTCAAACACCAGATGAGGATGTTGCTTTTAAAATGATGTTAGCGAAGCAAGGGACAGAAGTGAATGATTTATATTCATTGCTTACAGAAGAAGATTTACCTGCAGAGTTGAGAAATGCAGTAAGACCTGATGTATGGGTTTTTACAGGAAAAGACATTGGTTTGATGAAGGGTGTGGAACATATTCAGGTTACAGTTAAACCAGGTGCAATATATCCAAACACACCTCAGTACAAGATGAGCCCTGAGATAACAGCAGGAGTAATTCCTGTAATTGATCAGATGATTGAGCAAGGTATTCTAAAAGAAATACTGAGTAGTCCTTGTAACTCACCTATTATGGGGATTAAGAAACCAAGTGGAAAATATAGAATAGTTCAGGATTTGATAAAGATTAATAAGATCGTAGTACCTTGCTGTCCAATAGTGCCAAATCCAGCAGTAATTCTTTATCAAATTCCTTGTGATGCAGAATGGTACACAGTAATTGATCTGTGTCAAGCATTTTTCTTGATACCTTTGCATCCGGATAGCCAATATCTTTTTGCATTCCGGTTCGGAAACCGTGTTTTGGCATGGTGTTGAGTTCCTCGAGGGTATACAGAGAGTCCTTCGATCTTTAATCAGATTTTGAAAAAATGTTTGGAGTCATTGATCATGCCAGAAAATTCAGTGTTAGTGCAGTTGATGACCTACTTGTGGCATCAAAAATGAGAGAAGCCTGTGTGACAGATACAATTGCCTTACTGAATCATTTGGCAGAAGGTGGGCATAAAGTGTCACCAGCGAAATTACAGTTTTGTCAAAAAGAGGTTCGGTATCTGAGACACAAAATTGAGAAAGGAGTTAGAAAAGTAAAGCAAGAACGAATTAATGTGATTTTGCAGATGGATCCTCCTAAAACTCAAAAAGAAGTTTGAATGTTTTTGGGAATGGTTGGATACTGCAGACAGTGGATCAGTGGGTTTTCACTGATTGCAAAACCTTTACAGAGGTTGACACATAAAGATGTGGTTGATCCGATTGAATTGGATGAAGAGTGTATGAAAGCTTTTATTGAATTGCGAGATATTCTTTGTCGAGCACCTGCCTTGGGAATGCCAGATTATACAAAAGATTTTGCATTATTCTGTTGTGAGAGAGATGGGTGTGCACTTTCAGTCTTAACACAAAAACATGGAATGGCACGTCGTCCAGTGGCATATTTTTCTGCTACTTTGTATTCAGTGGCTGCCGCATTACCAGGTTGTTTAAAAGCAGTGGCTGCTACTTGTGTGAGTCTTGAGCAAAGCGAAACAATTGTTATGGGACATCCAGTGAAAGTACATGTGCCACATTCTGTTGAGATCCTATTAACAAGGACTCAGACTCAGCATATGACCTATAGTCGGCTGACTAGGTATGAAAGAGTGATTTTGGGTGCTGAAAATGTGACAGTGACAAGATGTACAATATTGAACCCAGCAACCTTGTTGCTAAGTTTAAATTGTGAAGAAGTGAAAGATGAAGTAGATCATGATTGTTTGGATGTGACAGAATTGTGCACGAAACCAAGACCTTACATTAAAGATACTCCACTTGAAGAGTCAGATAGTGTGATGTTCGTGGATGGATCTTGTCTGAGAGCTGAAAAAGGTGCATTGAGTGCTGCCTATGCAGTACGTACAGTGTCTATGGTTCTTGAAGCATCCTGCCTAAAGGGGATAAATTCTGCTCAAATTTCTGAACTAATAGCTCTGACTAGAGCATGTATAATTGGCAAATATCTGAGAGTAACCATATTCACTGATAGTCAATATGGTTTTGGGGTGGTGCATGATTTTGGTCAGTTGTGGATGCAAAGAGGATTTCTGACTTCTTCAGGATCACCGATCCGGAACAGTAAAAATGTGAAGGATCTATTGAGTGCATTACAAATGCCCAAAAGGATTGCTGTGGTATAATGTTCAGCACATAAGTCAGGAGATGACTATGTGACAAAAGGAAACAGATACGCAGACCAAGTGGCGCGTTTCTGTGCACAAAATTCAATTTCAATCAATAGAGGGGTGGAGAAAAAACATACAAATTGCCACTTGATGTTTTCTTCTTTGGAAACATGGAAAGAAATTAGACAATTACAGGAAGAAGCAAATAAGGAAGAAAAACAAATTTGGATAAAATCAGGTTGTGAAAAGAGAGCAGAAGATGAAGTGTGGGTGTATGTTGATGGAAGACCAGTAATGCCAGATAGTTTACTTTCTCAGATGGCAAGGATGTACCATGGAATTGCACATGTTGGAATAGATGCTATGATTAGGCTCTTCAAGCAGTCATGGTTCAACCCAAAGTTTAGGGTCATTGCAGAAAGTCTATGCCAGAGGTGTATAGTGTGTCAGCAGCAAAATCCAGGTAGAAAGACAGTTGTTAGTTGGGGTAGAATTGGAAAAGCAGCAGGACCATTTACCAGACTACAGCTAGACTTTATAGAACTTCCCCTTGTAATAGACTAAAATATGTGTTGGTTGTTGTTTGTTTGTTTTCTCGCTGGGTAGAGGCTTATCCAACAAGAAGAAATGACAGCTTAACGGTTGCTAAATTACTTTTGAGAGAGATAATCCCAAGATATGGATTTCCAGTCTCTTTAGAAACAGATAGAGGAACACATTTCAACAATGAAATAATTCGGATGATTTGCGCAGCATTACAAATTGAGCAAAAGCTGCATTGTGCCTATCGGCCAGAAGCATCTGGGGTGGTCGAACAAATCAACGGCACTATTAAATCCAGACTGTCAAAAGTGTGTGCGTCTACAACACTGAAATGGCCAGACGCTTTACCTCTGGTATTGATGAGTCTTAGAAGCATTCCTGATAAAAAGACTGGATTGAGTCCTCATGAGATTTTGATGGGGAGAGCCATGAGACAAGCAATTGTACCAGCAAACAAACTGATGAATATTACTGATGATCTAGTGCTTGATTATTGCAAAGGATTGGCTGATCTGGTGCGTTCTGTGTCTCATCAGGTTGGAGAAATTGCAACCACAACACAGCCAGATCAAGCACATGATTTGAGTCCAGGAGAGTGGGTTCTTGTCAAGAAACACGTGAGGAAGTCGTGTTTAGAACCCAGGTGGAATGGACCATATCAGATCATATTGGTGACAAGAACAGCAGTGAAGTGTGGTGGCTTGCCAAACTGGATTCATGCAAGTCATACAAGTCCACTTGAAAGACAAGAAGAAGAGCACCAACTGGTAAAGCAGAGAAAAGAACCAGAAGCTGAAGAGCATGAAGCTATAGAATCTAGTGTTACAGATTCTAAAAAAGCTGAGCAAGAGGAAGAACCAAGTACAAGTCGAATAAAGTGGGCACCAGCTACTGGGTCTCAAGAGACTGCTGTTGAGAAAGAAAAGGAGTAGGTGACTGATGAAAATCAAGAGCAAGTACAACAAAGAAAAGAACTGAATAAAAGAACTTACGAACTTGACAGCGAAGGTAAAGAAGCAGTTCAAGTTAAGAAAGCAAGAAAAGGTGATGTATGGCCAAAAGGAGTGAAAAGACTGAAATACACTCTAGAAAAGAAAAGGCCAGATCAAATAAATGAAATATCAAGTCAAACTGGACTAAGTGATTCAGAAGAAGAAGCGATAAGAAAAACAAGAAGAATAAGAATTCCGAGTAAGAAATACACAGCTCCAGAATGGACATATGTGGTGTTGGAAGAAATTGAAAACACAGATCAGAAAGAAGAAGCTGGTACTGATCAAAGTGATCAAAGCAAACTGAAACCACCTTAAAAGAGAGCTGTGAAAATAAAAGGTTGCAACAATTTCAATGAAGAATATTCTGAAAATTTCAAAAGATTTGAAGAAGATATAACACAAAAAAAAAGAAAAAGAGGGGGTAAAGAAGAGAGGCATAAAGTGTAAGGATACACTACTCTAGATGGTTTCTGGATAAGTTTTTTTCAAAAGCTTTTAAAGATTTTATTTTTTTATTTTTAGGTTTTCAATTTTTTTATATAGTGTCTAAAATGGCAAAGGTAACAGAGACTGGATATCAAAATCATAGTTTTAAACGTAGATGTATTAATGCTTGCTTATGTAGTGTCTTATTACTAACATTGGTATGGTTAACACTGATTGTTATTGTCCCTGTTCTAATGGTGACTAATCACAAAAATAATACTAATGATGTGGGAAATGAGAGAATGGATACTGTTACTAAGGAAAATATAAATACTAATATAGAAAAGATTGAAGATGATAGTATTTATCATCATGATAAATCAATTGATGTTTTTACTAAATTGTTGTATGAATATGTTAACACAATGAATGCGAGAGATTGTTATGTGTGCATGCCATTACCGTCGTCTGTCTCAGAGGGGGTGACTTACCATCACCTACCTTTAACATACGGTGTGTCTTAACCAGTCTGTTCTATGAGAGGGAAGGACTAGAGAAGGACTAGAATATTATTATTCTAATTTTGACTTAATATTTTCAGAAATTCCTATTAGGAGAGATTTAAAAATTGTCTATGGTCCTGTTTATGCAACTTATATGGGAAATTTATTCATTAGTAACAAACCAATAGATACAATAGATGCACATAGAAATAACAACTTGTAAACTACGACATGAAGAAATTGAGTTTATGAACTTGGTAGAAGATAGAAGACGAGATTTCAAAAAGAAAGCTGCTGAGCAAAAGTCTCATGTACCTCCATGGGCTTTCAGAGAGGGTGATTATAAAAGGGTGAGACTTACGCTGCCATGACTCTAGATTTTCAACATAGAGGAAAGCTTTGTCTGTTTAGAGAAAAGACTGAACTTAATAGTTACTTCATTGGTTCTAGTGAATGTGAGCATACTTTCTTGATAAAAGGAAATTGGGGAGTGAAAGGAGGGACTGATCCTGTTTTCCCGGGAATTTATTATGTGTGTGGTAAGAATGCTTATTATAGATTACCTACAGGTTGGTATGGATGTTGTTATTTAGGCATAGTATTCCCGAAGGTTTATCACGTAGATAAGAATAATAGAGTTAATGAAATGGAACAAGGACTAACACGTAATAAGAGAGGAGCAAGTTATTCTGAAATAATTGGGGATATTTTTGGAGCACTGATACCTTCAGTTGGAGTTATTCTGAATTCACATAAAATTAGAAAATTGTCCACAGTGGTTGATCGTTTATCAACAGATACTGCTGGTGGGTTCTTGATGATTGATACTGAAATGGTTGCAATTAGATCAATGGTTTTGCAAAATCGACTTGCCCTTGATATATTATTGGCAAAAGAGGGTGGAGTCTGTAGCATGTTGAAAATACAACAATGCTGTACTTATATTCCTGACAAAAGTAAGAATCTTGAAGGGTATATTAAAAATATTACAGAACTTCATGAAGATTTGACTGAACTGAAAGTTGATGGTGCATGGGAGAAACTTGGTAAGAGTTTTTCCTCAATGGGAAATTGGTTTTCTACTTTTGGGAGTAGTCTATTAGGGAAAATATTAATACCGATTACTTTAGTAGTTGTAGTGATATTAATGATAACTATGATTTACAAATGTTGCAAATGCAAGTGTAGAAAGAAAAAGACATCAGATCTTAAGCGTAGAGCTAGAAAGAGAAAGAGAGACGAGATAGAATTAGAGGATATGAGAGGAAATTACTATGAGATTATGAAAGACTTAGATGGTAGAATAATAAAACGAGAAAGAAGTACAGTATTTTAAATAAGTGGCAACTTGTTTGAGATGGGTATTTTGATGATGGCTCAAAAACGCCATCAAAGGGGGGATTGATGGAGCAGGGTTTTGAGAAAATAAAACCTGCTCGGATTGAACCCTCAGTAACATATATTAACAGTGTGCGTTGAAGATTTTTATTAATAAATGCTAAAACATGGGGAAATGCTTTTGCGCATGCGTAAACTAATGTGTGTACTAATGCATGAGTCTAGGCCGCAAAAATTGCATCGATAATAAAAACTAATGCTGCTTTTGTGCACGTTAATAATATTTCACTAGGAATAACATGGGTTGTGCATGGGTTAGTGCAATGCTGGGATGGTGTGTAAAATGAAATTACATTTTCATGAAATAATAAATGTTTGTGTTCTGTTCTCGTAGAAATACAAGCATGGGCCTACACTTCTGCATGCCAGTTTTGGGTTAATTCTTGCTGAAGGAAAAAGAATATGAAATAAATGGGCTTTGAATGAGGAGAGAAACGCAAAAGCATGGAAATGTCCTTCACGATGTACTGACTGTCTGTCAAGGTTGCGGAAGAAGGAGGATACTGATAAACAAGTGGAAACGTACAACTTCCTCATGAAATGGCAGAGGCGAACAAAAGAGGTGTAGAGACTTGCAACATGAAAAATATGTAATATGATTGTGTTCAAAGTTGTTTCCTGAGAAGGATCATGTCGTAATGTTAAAAGTCTAGAACAATAAGCTAGTGAATAAAAATGATCACGCTGAGAGTGGTGTATCAGAACACCCCCAATATTAGCCAATGAGAGACAGAGTTTGGTTGGCAAAAGAAACAAATGTGGGTTTGACATTTAGGTTTTGGGGTATAATTGAAAGTCCCCGGGGGTGTGGTTTAGGGTTGGCTGGTTTAGCTAGCGAGAGATCGTCGCTTTCGTCGGTTTGCTATTTCCAGATAGAGGCCTACCTGTTTCCTGACTCCTGACCTAATCTTTGTCACTCGACTCTACCTGAGTGGCCTTCCTGCCCTGACTGGCCAGTGGGGTAGATTTCCCTGATTTCTTACTTGGGTTAGTATAGATAATATTCTAAATTTGCATATTCATTTGCAAATGTATTTTGTCTCTGAAACTTTTCTCTCTTCGCCTATCCACTCCTTCAATGCATAGTTTATTTGACATGAGTTTGAAATTATACATTGCCAATGTTTTCTCTCTGTGATAATCCATGATTTGCATTTCGTGTAATTGTACTTGATGAGCATTTATTCTTTCATTATTTTTACGATAAACAACATAAACTACACATTGAGTCTGTTATTTTTTAGTAGCATAGATTTAGTACTTATTATTGACATCAACTATTCAACTTTAGGTTCATCGCCACATTCGTTTATAAGGAGAAATGCAGGTTCTATGGTGTATTTAGTGAGTTAGGAATAAACTTGCATCACACTGAACCTCAGCGTGAAGGGATTAAGTTGGGTAGTGTAAATGGGCCTGTGTTTGTGAAAATTATCGATCCCTGATCGCTGGATCACTTGTGTGTACTCCTCTTCTGGAAAAGCAGGTGTGGTGGAAATCCTGGAAACCTCAGGGGAGCCAGACTGACAATGGTGATGCTGAAGATAATCTACAGGAAATAATAGTTAACTACTTTTAAGCAAATTCTTCTAAAAAAAACTATTGGAAAAAAGTAATGGGTGGACAGCTTGAAATATTCTTCTCCACTAGTAGCTGCATTCCAGTGTATGTATTTTGCTCATTGTGCTTATACTGCTGGGGGCCAGTTATATGCCAATCAGACTTGGCCCTACTCAACTGTGAATGGTCTAACCTTAATTGCTAAGCCACTTTCACTCTGAGTGGGAAAATGGACAACCCCAGACCACATTTGCCCTTACTGGAGGCTCATAAGTAAAGTGCACTTCTTGTCCTGCGGCACACTGAGCGGTGAGACCCAGGCACTTGGTGCGTCTCACTGAAAAAAAAACCAAAATATTTATGGTTGGAATACTTGAATTAATCGGTCACTGGTAATTACTCTGGGCTGCATTCTAGTCTAAGAACCATATCCAAATCAGCCCATCCAATTTTGTTCAGAGTCGACATTGCTTGGGAATTTGAGTTTGAGTTCTTCCCATTAGAACAAGGCTGATATGCAAATACTTGGACCCCATCTGAAATGTCACAGTGAGCAAAACATGGACTAGAATATGAACCAGGGAACTCATCAGTTCTCTCCATAGTTTGTTTGAGATTTAGAATAATGAATTCCCAGGCGGCATCCTAGTGTATACCAGAAGGTAAAGGGCAGTGACTTCTGCTCTGGATACGTCTCACTGAATTAAACAACATTTTGATTTTTTGACTGGCTAACCAGGGGTTAGGAATCAGAGCCCTGCAAGACTTTTAATGGATATATTCTAAAGCTGATTCCTCATCACCCTCCATTCTCCCCTGGTGAATTAGTGCCCTGACTAATACGATTCCAAGGTATGGAAACATATTCTGTTTTGTATTTGCCACTGTTATTGCTTTCTTGAGGCTGAGGCACGGAACAAGTCCAGGAACGGATGCCAGTGCACTGATTTGCACCTAACTTTTTTTCTGGTGGGGGTGAGGGAATTTGAAAACCTCCCCGATGGCCCCCTCTGCTGGTGAAGCACTCTTTGCTATTGCACACACAAAACAAATCTGTGAAACAGAGCCAGTGCAATTAATGAAAGTGCTACCATTTTATTGTCCTGAATTTTTCATCAAGAATAAAGGAATCTGAAACATAACTGCGTTTTACCGATTGCATTGTTGATTTTGTTTTCTTATTAACAGAGGCCTGTTGCCAGACCTCATAAAATGAGCATTGGCAAAGTTAGTATATATAATCATGATGTGCTAACAACTGAAAAACCCAAGCGTGCACAAACGTGGTTTATGTGTGCTGGCACAATAAGCCAGGCCTATTGGCTTAGCCAGTGCTTGTTACTTCGAAATCATTCATAGTGAAGTAGGTTGGAGGACACATCATTAACACAGTACCATGTTTTAGGAACTAATAACTTGCTTTGTGGTATAAATGTATTGTTAAGTATCTGTTTCATCTGTTTGTCGTGCTCTTTCGTTTGATACAAGAGCACACAAAGAGGTAAAGAGAACATTAAATGAGAGCAAAACAACTCGTGAGGAAAAACAAAGGAAATCTAATTTTAAAAACAGCACTCATCACCCTACATCCTCTGGAACCTAAGCACTGAATGAACACTGGCCCTTGACATTAAGATGATTATGTATTTGGCTCTGAGTGTCCTCCTGGGTTGTTTTGAAGTGTTGGGTAAACCGAGACAGGCTGCTGTTTCATTAAAGGTGTACGGGTTTATGACATCGCCCTTCACCTGTAGCTCAAAGTGAAGTTGTTTGCTATACCATATGCACAGATCCAGCAGTGAATCGGGTCATATCTATGCAATGCGAAGGGCCAGACAGATGGGGCCAACTGCCCAGAAATCAGCAAGGCTAGCCCGAGACATTACGATCAGCCTTAATGTGGTGGGGGGTAGTTGGTTTTCTTTCTGGCTGGCAGGGCTCAGCATACTTTCATCTTCTGATGCCGATAAAGGTAGATTTTGGGTCATATCTTCACAATGGAAAGGGTCAACATGATAGGACCCATTTCCAAGGATTTAGTAGGGCTAGCATGAGACATTGTTTCTAGCCTTAATGTGGTAGGTGATGCTCGCAAACCTCCGTGTGATTGCATCTTCCAATGCTGATAACGGCAGATTGCAGGTCATATAAACGCAATGCAAAGGGTCAGCCCGAGGCATAGTGACCAGCCTTAAAGTAGTAAAGCGTAGTCTTGTTTGTACCTGCAATATGCTCGTATGACCCAAGATCAAAGCTCTTGAATGAACAAGGCTGGTAAAGGGTCTGCCCTCCCAGAGCAGAGCAAAGCTGCCGTCTCCACTAGACTCCACAACACACTCTGCTGGCAGGAACTAGCATTCAGGAGAGTTGAATTAGGAGTTGACTAGGACAGGAAATGATACCTATGGGATACTATTGTTTTAGTTCAAAGGGCTCTGGCTAGAAGTGATGGCACAGTTAATGGGTGGGGGAGGGGTAGAGTGGGACTAGACCAGATTAAGGAGCTTGGAAGGAAAGTTAACGTGTGGAGGCATTTATAAAAATAGTTTTTCACAAGGCTCTCAAGTCAGAATAGAGCTGGGCTAAGGTTGAACAAACTTCTAAATCAGTGCAATGCTACTGTTCTAGTCCGCATAATAGAGGCAGGGTAAGTCTCCTTTCACTACATTGACTCTTTTTTACGCTGAAATGCCATTCACTACTAATAATGAAAGAGAAAGTTATTCAGGGAGGAAATTCCAGAAGGTCAGGAGGATGCCCCATTATGTGAACTAGAAAGAATAAGGGTCCGTGGGATCCACAAAACGTACTGGGCACACATACAGGAATGAGGAAGCAGGGTAACACAAGGGAAGATGATTCGCTCTTGCTTTGGTTAGGTAGCAGCTTCCCAAGTGCTTCATTTCTCACCCTTGCATGTGCAGGGTGCCCCTCTAGCTTTGGTTTGAGCTATGACCTGATGAGGGGTTCCCTGACTGGTGCTTGTCTGCCTTTGTGAGCCTTTGAGAGTCTGAGGCGGCCTTGGAGTGTCAAGCTCAAATTGTGGCTTAATTTGCCTAGCAAGAGTAGGGGGAATCTGAGCTTTTTAAAGTTTGTGTAGTTTCTGCTCAGGTTGCCAGCCTTGATTGCTTGTCCACATCCTTCCTCCTTCATGGGGTGCATGTGTTCAGCAACAGGCATTATAAAATAAATTAAATAAAATGGTGAAAGGCTACTACTTGTGTTACCAATTCCCATTCTTTCCCTTTTGGCAACATTTTACTAATTCAATAGTGCCTCTGCTTGGTGTGTGTCGCTGAATGGATTACTGGGCCTTTTCTTATTACCATTGTTTTCTCGTGTATAAGCACAGAGCATCCCACTGCCCCTGTGGCTAAGGTGGTATTTCCTTATAATTATATTTGCAGGTCTGTCGCTCACATACCATCACCCATCACACCTCCAGTCACAGAGTCAGTAACACGAAAAACGTGTCTTGGTGGTCATCACGCACAAGATTGCAGCACTGCCTATATAGGCTCAAAACAAAAATAACAACATCCGAACGAGACACCATACACTGTGGAGCTTGCTATACGTGTGGGTAAGAGCTTCCAGCGTCCCACATAGGGGCCATGAGCGCTATACAAATGCTATGATATATTACAATCATTAAACATAAATGAAATAAAATTACATTTAAAAAATACTCATTGTATATTACAAATTAAAAAAAATAGTAAAAATATTTTCAGTTAAAGATTTTAAAAATAAAAAAATAATATTACATTAATTAATAAAAAAGCAATTAAAATTGATACATATAAAATTAATCAACACAATTTAATTAGTAGATAAATTAATAAACCAATTAACAATTAAAAAGATCATGCAATTAAAGTGACATTAATCAAGTAATTTATATAACTAATAATTTCTAGATAAAGAGTATCTTACAAAATTTTAAACTTCAAAATGTAAAACTTCTTCAGAGCGATGCGGCTGGCCTCTCTGTCCAGAGGACATGGTGGGGATAGTTAAAAAATGCTTCTTGTAACTTCTAACCTCCTCCACCAAAGAGTATGTGTTAGTTATACCTGTAGTTATGTTTACACCTGCACACCGGAGGACCCCGATGTTAATGGATATCTCGCATTTGATGTCCCAGCAAACCAGTAAACCAGTCTGTAGTGAGGCTGGCAATGCCCGATTTCAGATCCGAAAAAATTATCTTGTAAGAGATGTTATGACGGCTCAGACTGCAAGCTGTGCATAAGGTACACTTTGGTGATGGCAGTGCGGAGACGCTGCTGCTTTGTTCATTTAAGGCGTCTCGTGGTTGTCAGACAAGCATTCGGAGTTATATTCAATTTCGTTAAACGTATTTCAGTATATAAATAACAGAACGAATGTCAGATTGACTCGGCTACTTACCAGTAATCTTCATTACTCCGAGTCATAGTCTTCCTTGTCACAGTCACCCAGGAGCACTACGTGTTCCAGGCACAGCATTCACCCATATAAAAAAAAAGTCCCCACCCAATATGGCGACCTGACAGAAAGTACCTGTCACCTGACCTATAAAGGTGGGGTAACCGGAGAACACATCCTTCAATACCCACAAGCAGAGAAGCAACCAGAAGGAAAAAACAAAAATATTTGTTCGTCCCTCCACAACCAAGGGCAGGAGGGAGGGATCATGACTGTGACGAGGAAGACAATGACTCGGAGTAATGAAGATTACCGGTAAGCAACCAAGTTATTACCTTCCTCCTCCATCTTCCTCTTCACAGTCACCCAGGAGCGTATACCCAAGCGCCAGACAACGAAAGAAACAGACAACCAAAGGATGCCAAGGAAATTTATTTGCAGACAAGCACAATCAGTGAACAGCAACAAGGACAGCGGAACCAAAATCCTCAGAAAACACCTCCCCCATCCGGAACTTATTATGGGAGATGAAGGTATGAGGGGAGGACCAAGTCGCCGCCGCACAAAGATCTTTCAAGGAGGTAACCTTAAAAGAAGCCCAGGAGGAAGCCACACCCCGGGTGGAACGTCCCTGAATGACCGGAGGAAGAGAAACCCCAGAATGAAGATAGACCAAGGAAATAGCGGACCGAACCCAACGTGAAAGAGTAGCCATTGTAGGTCGATAACCTTGCTGGGCAACACCAAAGGTGACAAACAAAAAATCCACCTGGTGAAGGGAGGCGGTCCACTCAAGGTAAATCACAAGAGCCCTCGCCAAATCCAGCAAATGAAGCTGGATTTCCTCCTCCATAGAGGGGGTAGGAAAAAAAGCCGGAAGGACAATATCCTGGGACAAATGGAAAGGGGAGGACATTTTGGGAAGAAAGGCCGGGTCAGGACAAAGGACCACCTTGTCAGGAAAAAAATGCAAGAAGGGAGGATGGCAAAGCAGGGCGCCAAGCTCCCCCAAATGCCGCCCTGAGGTAATAGCCACCAGAAAACACACCTTCAGGGTGAGAAACTCCAGAGACACAGAAGGTCGGGGATCAAACGGGGATCGCTGCAAGGCATGAAGGACCAGAGGGGGGAACAGGAGAAGCAATGACAGGCCGTCGAAGAAAAAACTGCACAGAAGGCGAGAAGCCAAGGACTCAAAAGAGAGGAGAGAGGCACCCCTGATAGCCTAAGTGGCTGACCACTGGCTGCGGAGAGTAGAAACCGGCAGCCCAAGCAAAAAACCATTCCGGAGGAACTCAAGCACAGAACCCCCCTTCACAGGAGTCAGGGAGAAACCCCTGCAAAGAACACCAGGCAAGAGAAATTCCTCCAGTGATGTTCGTAAACACTAAGGGCACTGCCCTTCCTAGAATTCTGTATTGACAGTGCTACCTCCGAAGAACAACCCAAAGACACTAGGCGTCCCCTTTCAACTTCCAAGCCCCCAATGCCAACTGGCCGAGAGCCTGACGAGACAGGAGAGGAAAGCGGAGCGGAGAAGGGGACAGCGGGAACCTCTAATGGGGAGCAACAGCCAAACAAAGCAGGAGGGGATACCAAGCCTGGCGAGGCCAAAAGGGGACCACCAACAGCACCACCACCCCCTCCGTCCTGATCTTTGCCAAAACCCTGCTGAGAAGGGGAAAGGGATGAAAGGCATAGAGTAGACCCCGAGGCCAAGGGAAACTCAGGGCGTCCACCCTCCATGCCTCCCTGCAAGGAAGAAGGGTGCAAAACAGCAGCAGAAGAGCATCCTGGAGGGAGGCAAAGAGATCCAACCAATGCCTCCCGAACCACCTCGAAATCTCCCGAAACACCAGAGGAGACAGGGACAGAGAAACCGATGAAGGAAGAAGGCAACTCAGCAGATCTGCATGCCCATTCTCCCTCCCCGGCAGATAGATTGCCGTCAGACCCAGCAGGTTGGCTTCTGCCCAAGCCCCAATCTGATCCGCCAGGAGAGCCAAAAGAGGAGAGCGAGTGCCCCCCAAATGATTCAAATAGGCATGGGCCACCTGGTTGTCTGTCTGGACTTGAACCTACTTGTCCTTCAGATGACGGGCAAAGTGCAGGAGTGCCTTGAACACCGTTGCCAGTTCCTTCCAATTCGAAGACATTCAGCGCTCTGCAGGGGACCAAGGACCCTGAGCAGAAAGAACCCCAAGGGCGGCCCCCCATCCCCAAGGGCTGGCATCAGTCATCAGGGAACAGGGTATAGGAGGATCCAGCGGCACCCCCTTCCCCAGATTGTTCGGCAGCAGCCACCAATGCAGCTGGTGAGAAATGGCGGGAGTCACTGCAACAGAGGCATCGTAATCCTGGGACCCCGGATTCCAGAGAGACAGAAGGTGATACACCAGATGGAAGAGGTGTCTGTGAGCCCAAGGAACCAGAAAAAGGGAAGCAGCCATGTCCCCCTGAACCCGCAACCAGTCCCTTGCGGAAGCCGGCGGGGCAGACAGGAGGGACTCCAGATGAGAGTTGAGCTGAAGCTGGCGAGCCTGAGGAAGAAACACCATCCCCAACTGGGTATTGAAGTGAGCGCCGATGAACTGGAGTTCCTGAGACGGCATGAGGTTGGACTTGCTGAGATTCACAAGGAACCCATGGGACTCCAGACAATTCCGCACCAATGTCACATCCTCCTGGGCCTTAAGGAAAGACGAGGAAGAAATTAACCAGTCATCAAGGTAGGGAAACAAAAGTACTCCGTGCATGCAACAGACCCACCAGGGGAGCCAGGACCTTTGTTAACACCCAAGGGGCGGAGGCCAAACCAAAGGGGAGGACACAAAATTGAAAGTGTTGTCCCAGTGCAAAGAACCGTAAATACCTCTGAAAGAGAGGATGCACGGGAATAGGGAAATATGCATCCAAAAGGTCCAAGGATGACAGAAAGGCCTCAGGGGAAACAAGGGGCAGAATTTTATGCAAACTCACCATCTTGAATCTCTGGTAAGGCACATAGGAGTTCACGGTCTTGAGATCCAGAACAGGGCGGATACCCCCTGACGCCTTCTGCACCAGGAACATCAGAGAGTAGCATCCCTGTCGCAACTCGTCCCCGGGAACAGGGATTATGGCACCCTTCTGGAGAAGATCCAAGATCCCCTGCTTCACCCCAGCTGCTTCAGAGGATTCCGAGGAGTCGGGTGGGGACAAAATGACCTGGAGGCCGAGAAGAGAAGTCGATAGAATAACCTTCGACCACCAGGCGAAGAACCCAGGAATCAGTGATGTCACGAGCCCAAGCGGAAGAAAACTGTCCAATTCAGCTGCCCACCCTGAGATAGTCAGGACTTTGGAGTGGTATCGGTAAGGGCAGCACCCGCAGGTTGTTGCCGGGACTTTGCAGAGAAGGGGGTTGCATGGCCATGACCCCTCCCATGAAAGGGCTGGGGGGGACCCTTCCCAGCCGAGGGGGGATTCCCAAATGCTCGCCTATAACGAAACCCCAACCTCTCAGAGCAGGCCACGGAGGCGTTAGGAGTTTGCGATCCTCCACTGACCTTTTCAGCAGATCCTCAAGTTGAGGTCCAAACAACTTAGCTCCAACAAAAGGCATATTCAAAAGACAATGTGATGAGGAGGAACAGATATCCAAAGTATTCGCAATAGGGTACATTTAATTACTCCTATGCATATGATCCTAATCCCATCAAGTTCAAATATATTTTTTAATAAATCACATTCATTATTCATTCCTGGTCAAAACCATATTTTATTTCTTATTTCATATCTGGTTAAGACTAATGATCTTTTTATCTCTTTTTCTGCCAATATTAGAAAAAGATAATCAAACAAAAATATATACACCATACATATAAAACACATACAAAATTACAAAGGATCAAAAATAATAATCATTTCCTAGACCCCAAGTTTTTTTACAACAAGTGTCCGTTCATAAAAGTATGTTGCGATCCACTGTGAGGTAACCCTTATGCATAAGTGAGGTATCTTCTCCACCTCAGAGCAAACTTTTTTATGTGCAAGTCCATAAATATATATCAATTTAATATTCGACGGACTCCTCCTTTTCCAGTTGTCTACGCGTTTCAGCCCCTCTATTTGGGCCTCATCAGGACAGGGGTACGAGGAACAACTTAAAGATGTCGTGTAGTTGCCAAAATTTTGGGCAACGGCAATTCCTGGCGTCAAAAAGCGTGGTCGCACTGGTTTTAGTCCAGTCTCAATTCTGTCACTATCCTCAAGTTAGACAAATATCCGGGCTAATTTTTTCTTTTTTCAACACACTCTACTTCATAGCGTGTGGCCATATGTGAGACTTTCTCCTATTATGCCCGAATCTCTGCGTGTGCCTAGTGCACTGCAACGCCGGGTACAAAAGTGTCTGTGTACGGCCAGCGGGAAACCGGTCAATATCCGGGTATCGTCACGTGGCAAAAGGCAAGCGTGACAGGGGGGACTTCTGGGAGGCCTCCGCCTTCCAAGACATCATCCAGATGTTATGATGAGCAGAAACAATGGAACCAGAAATGGCCGGGGTAGCTGACAGAGACGAATGTAATATCAGACAAAAAGCAAACCTGCAATTCCATAAGGTAGAGATGGGAATTAACATCCTCTCCTTGCTGGAGGTCCTCAGATAAGGCCTGAAAATCATGCAGAAGTGATTCAACCACATATGAGGCGTAAGCACCCACCCTGATGGAAAAGTTAGCGGCGGAGTGAACCCTCTTGGCAGTACTGTCCACCTTCTTATCAACAGGATCGCTAGGAGAGGCGACCTCCGAGATTATGGAACCAATGGAGGCGAGACCTACCATCAGATAGTCCACTTTCACTTGAGGGGGGAACTCCGTCAGGAAGTTCTGAAGAGGGTACTTTTTAGCAAGGAACCGAGGGAACCCAGCTTTCTCGACATCAGACAATTCCCTGGACAGAAGCCCCCGGGTGGCCTTATGGAAGGGAAGAGCCTCAGGCTCCTTCCGGCGGTACTGAGAAAAAATCCTCCTCCTCATCCAGAGGAACAACAGTCTGAAAGGCTAAATTGTCCTTCAAGTGAGTCATGACCTCCTTCAATTCGGTGCCTTTAACAAAGCGTCCCCGCTGTTCCTCATCCTAACCATCAGAGTGGTGGTATTGGTGGTGGTGGTATTGGTGATGGTATTGGTGGTGGTGATATTGGTGGTGGTTTGGGTGGTGGTATTGGTGGTGGTATTAGTGGTGGTATTGGTGGTGGTATTGGTGGTGGTGGTATTGGTGGTGATGGTGGTATTGGTGGTGGTGATGGTGGTATTGGTGGTGGTATTGGTGGTGGTGGTATTGGAGGTGGTGGTATTGGTGGTATTGGTGGTGGTATTGGTATTGGCAGTGGTATTGGTGGTGGTGGTATTGGTGGTGGTATTGGTGGTGGTGGTATTGGTGGTGGTGGTGGTATTAACGGTGATGGTATTGGTGGTATTGTTGGTGGTGGTGGTATTGGTGGTGGTGGAATTGGTGGTGGTGGTATTGGTGGTGGTGGTATTGGTGGTATTGGTGGTGGTGGAGGTGGTGGTATTGGTGGTGGTATTGGTGGTGGTATTGGTGGTGGTGGTATTGGTGGTGGTATTGGTGGTGATGGTATTGGTGGTGGTGGTGGTATTGGTGGTGGTGGTATTGGTTGTGGTGGTGGTAGTGGTGTTGGTGGCGGTATTGGTGGTGGTGGTATTGGTGGTGGTATTGGCGGTGGTGGTGGTATTGCTGGAGGTGGTGGTATTGGTGGTATTGGTGGTGGTGGTGGTGTTGTTAATAAAACAGGGTTTTGAAAACAACCTGTTGGGTGGTATTAGTGGTGGTATTGGTGGTGGTATTGGCGGTGGTGGTATTGGTGGTGGAATTGGTGATATTGGTGGTGGTGGTATTGGTATTGGTGGTGGTATTAGTGGTGGTGGTATTGATGGTGGTGGTGGTGGTAATATTGGTGGTGGTGTTGGTAGTGGTATTGGTGGTGGTGGTATTGGTGGTTGTTTTGGTGGTGGTGATATTGGTGGTGGTGGTATTGGTGGTGGTGGTATTGGTGGTGGTGGTGGTATTGATGGTGGTGGTGGTAGTATTGGTGGTGGTATTGGTAGTGGTATTGGTGGTGGTGGTATTGGTGGTGGTGGTGGTAGTGGTATTGGTGGTGGTATTGGTGGTGGTTTTGGTGGTTGTATTGGTGGTGGTGGTATTGGTAGTGGTATTGGTGGTGGGGGTATTGGTGGTGGTGGAGGTGTTGTTAATAAAATAGGCTTTTGAAAACAACCCGTCAGGTGGTATTAGAGGTGGTATTGGTGGTGGTATTGGTGGTGGTATTGGTGGTGGTATTGGTGGTGGTGGTATTGGTGGTGGTATTGGTGATGGTATTGGTGGTATTTGGTGGTGGTGGTATTGGTATTGGTGGTGGTAGTATTGGTGGTGGTATTGGTGGTGGTGGTATTGTTGGTGGTGGTGGTATTGGTGGTGGTGGTGGTGGTATTGGTGGTGAATATATTGGTGGTGGTGGTGGTATTGGTGGTGGTGGAGGTGGTGGTATTAGTGGTGGTGGGGGTATTGGTGGTGGTATTGGTGTTGGTGGCATTGGCGGTGGCGGTATTGGTGGCATTGCAGTGGTATTGGTGGTGGTATTGGTGGTGTTGGTGGTATTGTTGGTGGTGGTGGTATTGGTGGTGGTGGTGGTATTGGTGGTGGTGGTATTGGTGGTGGAGTTGGTGGTCATGGTATTGGTGGTGGTGGTGGTGGTATTGGTAGTGGTGGTATTGTTGGTGGTATTGGTGGTGTGGAGGTGGTGGTATTGATGCTGGTGGTGGTGGTAGTATTGGTGGTGTTGGTATTGGTGGATGTGGTGGTATTGGTGGTGGTGGTATTGGTGGTGGTGGTGGTGGTGGGGGTAATGGTGGTGGTGGTGTTGTAAATAAAACAGGCTTTTGAAAACAACCTGTCAGGTGGTATTAGTGGTGGTATTGGTGGTGGTATTGGTGGTGGTGGTATTGGTGGTGGTGGTGGTACTGGTGGTATTGGTGGTGGTGGTATTGGTATTGGTATTGGTGGTGGTGGTATTGGTGGTGGTATTGGTGGTGGTAGTATTGTTGGTGGTATTGGTGGTGGTGGTGATATTGGTGGTGGTACTGGTGGTGGTGGTGCTACTGGTGGTATTGGTGGTGGTAATGGTGGTGGTGGAGGTGGTGGTATTGATGGTGGTGGTATTAGTAGTGGAGGTTGTATTGGTGGTACTGGTGGTGGTGTTGGTGGTGGCATTGGTGGTATTGGTGGTGATATTGGTATTGGTGTTGGTGGTATTGGCAGTGGTGGTATTGGTGGTATTGTGGTGGTATTGGTATTGGCGGTGGTATTGGTATTGATATTGGTAGTGGTATGGTGTTGGTATTGGTGCTGGTAGTGGTATTGGTGGTGGTGGTGGTGGTGTTAATAAAACAGGCTTTTGATAACTACCCGTCAGGTGGCTTTAGTGCAGATGACATGTAACACAGACGTGCTGTTATCAGCTTCAGCCCAATCAGCACAGGATTAGTTGCTACCTGGAATTCTCATGACTTAATTCGCTAATCATTGGTGGTGGTGTTGTTAATAAAACAGGCTTTTGAAAACAACCTGTCAGGTGGTATTAGTGGTGGTATTGGTGGTGGTATCGGTGGTGGTGGTATTGGTGGTGGTGGTGGTATTGGTGTTATTGGTTGTGGGGTATTGGTATTGGTGGTGGTGGTGGTGGTATTGGTGGTGGTGGTAGTATTGGCGGTGGTATTGGTGGTGGTATTGGTGGTATTGGTGGTGGTGGTATTAGTGGTGGTATTGGTGGTGGTAGTATTGGTGGTGGTATTGGTGGTGGTGGTATTGTTGGTGGTGGTGGTATTGGTGGTTATGGTATTGGTGGTGGTGGTGGTATTGGTGGTGGAGGTATTGGTGGTGGTAATGGTGGTGGTGGAGGTGGTGGTATTGATGGTGGTGGTATTAGTGGTGGTGGTGGTATTGGTGGTACTGGTGGTGGTATTGGTGGTGGCATTGGTGGTGGTATTGGTATCGGTGTTGGCAGTATTGGCGGTGGTGGTATTGCTGGTATTGTGGTGGTATTGGTATTGGCGGTGGTATTGGTGGTGGTGGGGGTATTGGTGTTGGTATTGGTGGTGGTATTGGTGGTGGTGGTATTGGTGGTGTTGGTGGTGGTAATGGTAGTGGTGGTATTGGTGGTGGTATTGGTGGTGGTGGAGGTGGTGGTATTAATGGTGATGGTGGTGGTGGTATTGGTGGTGGTGATATTGGTTGTGGTGGTGGTAGTGGTATTGGTGGTGGTATTGGTGGTGGTGTTGGTGGTGGTGGTGGTGGTATTAGTGGTGGTATTGTTGGTGGTAGTGCTATTGGTGGTGGTGGTATTGTTGGTGGTATTGGTGGTGGTGGTATTGGTGGTGGTGTTGTTAATAAAACAGGCTTTTGAAAACAACATGTCAGGTGGCTTTAGTGCAGATGACATGTAACACAGATGTGCTTCAGCCCATTAGCACAGGATTATGTGCTACCTGGAATTCTCATGACTTAATTCGCTAATCATTGGTGATGGTGTTGTTAATAAAACAGGCTTTTGAAAAGAACCCGTCAGGTGGTATTAGTGGTGGTATTGGTGGTGGTATTGGTGGTGGTATTGGTGGTATTGATGGTATTGGTGGTGTGGGTATTGGTATTGGTGGTGGTGGTGGTATTGGTTGTGGCATTGGTGGTGGTGGTGGTGTTGGTATTGGTGGTGGTGGTGGTATTGTTGGTGGTGGTGGTATTGGTGGTGGTGGTGGTGGTATTGGTGGTGGTGGTGGCATTGGTGGTGGAGTTGGTGGTATTGGTGGTGGTGGTGGTATTGGTAGTGGTGGTATTGGTGTTGGTAGTGGTGGTGGTGGAGGTGGTGGTATTGATGGTGATGGGGGTGGTAGTAGTGTTGGTGGTGTTGGTGGTGGTATTGGTGGTGGTATTGGTGGTGGCATTGGTGGTATTGGTGGTGGTATTGGTATTGGTGTTGGTGGTATTGGTGGTGGTGGTATTGGTGTGGTATTGTTATTAGCGGTGGTATTGGTAATGGTGGTGGTGGTATTGGTGTTGGTATTGGTGGTGGTGATGGTATTGTTGGTGGTGGTGGTATTGGTGGTGGTGGTGGTATTGGTGGTGGTGGTATTGGTGGTGGTGGTATTGGTGGTGGTGGTATTGGTGGTGGTGTTGGTGGTATTGGTGGTGGTGGTATTGGTAGTGGTGGTATTGGTGGTTGTATTGGTGGTGGTGGAGGTGGTGGTATTGATGGTGATGGTGGTGGTAGTATTGTTGTTGGTGGTATTGGTGGTGGTGGTCTTGGTGTTGGTATTGGTGTTGGTGGTATTGGTGGTGGTGTTATTGGTGGTGGTGGTATTGGTGGTGGTGGTATTGGTTGTGGTGGTGGTAGTGGTGTTGGTGGTGGTATTGTTGGTGGTGTTGGTATTAGTGGTGGTATTGGTGGTGGTATTGGTGGTAGTGCTATTGGTATTGGTGGTGGTGGTATTGGTGGTGGTATTGGTGGTGGTGGTATTGCTGGTGGTGGTGGCATTCGTATTGGTGGTGGTGTTGTTAATAAAACAGGCTTTTGAAAACAACCCGTCAGGTGGCTTTAGTGGAGATGACATGTAACACAGATGTGCTGTTATCAGCTTCACCCCATTAGCACAGGATTCCGTGCTACCTGGAATTCTCATGACTTAATTTGCTAATCATTTCTAAATCCATTTTACTTGGGGGGTTGAAACAGACACGAGATAATGCCGGGTTAAAGTGATTGAAAGCAGGCGCCCCTGTTACGGGGGCGCCGTGCTGATTTAATAAAAAAACACAAGCGGTTTCAGCTGAAGCAGCGCATGTCCGGCATGCAGTAAGAGAAACTCATGAAAGTAAATAGGGCTTACAAACTAAATTACAGGTCCCGTGTAACAACCGAAGTAAAAGGGCCAGTCGCCATGGGAGGGTACAAATGAAGACAAGGTTGTACTAAGGAGGGACTAACAAGCCTATTAACGAATCCTAAGGCAGCATTTACGAAAGACGACACAAGCCAATGAAAAATATGGGAGGAGAGTGGGCGGGGCTTCTCTCCCATACTCTACTACAGCAGTCTCGCTGAGCGAGTAGTGCATGCGCGCTGCCGCTAGGCTCGACCTAAAAACAAATTATTAGTAGGAGAACAACTTTGGAATTCATTGGATAAGGAGAGCGGCCGCTACCAATTTCAGAAAACTATTGAGAGGCAGTCTATTTCCGGAGGATGTTTTGGCGGGTGAAACGCGTAAGTTTCATAAGTTTATAAGGTGTTAAGTGCCCTGAAGTGAGACTCGTTTGCCTGCAGAAAGCACTATAGGAAACTGCTAAACAGAAACAGTGGGGAATACACGTCGTTCTTGCTTTTATCAGTAACACTATCGGGTTACTTACTGCAGGGCACGGATGCATTGATGTTGTGATGTTGTGCCTGGTACTTATTGCAAGCCATCGAAGTTAGTGCGGTAGTGGGGAGCAGCGGGGGATTAAGCTGCGTGCGCAGCAGGACAATCTGCAGCAGGTCATCGGCGCCTCCAAGCCAGTGGTGCTGATAAAAGGCACTTGAAAGGCTTCTCTTAGACACACACAGCTGCCACAAATCACTGGATTTCCCTATTGCAGCGCTTCAGACCCAACATCCAAGTCATGCCTCGACCCAGGGGTTTAAGTGGGAGGAAAAAGGGGTCTCTCAAAAGGACGTTGTCGATATAATTATGGGTGTGCCTTAAAAACACCTAAACTAAAAAAACTATGCTTAGCAGTGTGCCGCCCGACTAGTAGTTTGCTGATTCTGTAATTGCATCCATATATACACTATAAAACGTGACAATACGCCTACAACAAGCCAAGACTTTGTCAATGGTTGTTAGTTGCATAAGATAAATAAACAACAACTATGGCTTCGTTGTATATAATATTGAAAATGCTTCAATGATGAGACTGTGTAAGAACTATAAGGAGTCTCTTTGAATTTACATCACAGGCAGTGAAGGGTGGTACTGCTACCGAGTTAAGATTTTTTTTTCACCCTGATGGTGAGGGCAAAAAATGGAGAGCCCAATAGGGACCTCTCCCAACACCCGCTTTTTAGAACTGCTGGTGCTGAGCACCGGCAGGACCCGGCCCACTTAAAGCCCTGCCTCGACCGAATCTTTGTGGTTCTGAGAGTGTGCCCTCTGAGCAGCAGCCGAGTGTGAGACAATACAGTTGAGCAGCCCCTCTATGCGGAAATCAAGAAACTGTTCTCACAGAGACCCTGCGGCAAGAAGAAGCGATTGAGCCAAAGACGAGGCGGACTGCACAGCTCTGTAGTCTCGGGGGTCAGGAGAGGATACAGTTGAAAACTGTACAGAACACAGACAGGATGGGCTGTGTCATCATTCGTTTTGTAAGTTTGTTTTATGGAAGAGGTTTGCAGCGCATGCTCCACAGACCTAAGATGCTGAAATAACATTAATGGCATTTACAGGTTGCGAAATTTAGGTTTTCTAAGTCCCTGGACCCATGTACACTACGGTTAAAGTGGAAAAAATTGTATGATTGTGTTTGCACCGACCTGCAGGAGGAAAGGTTTTGTAATGTTCTATGCAGGAGGAAACTTATGACTATGTACGCAGTGTTCCACAGGAAGACATTGTTAAGCTGTAGACTTTAATTCGCGGTGGAAAATACTCTGAGATGTGTATGTACTGATAAAGATGTGCATTCAAGACTCTCACATACACACGCATACACCCCCACGCACTCGTGAATATTTTTTCTCTCATATACAATTATTCATGCACGCACACAAAGACACACTAACCACCACCCCAAGCCCCCTAAGTGCTCTGTAGCTTCGAGTTGGGAGGGGCCAGGCTCGGCTCGGCTTGGCTCGTTTTTTGGCTTCAGGGTTCCAGGGGACCTCGGGTTGAGCCAGAGCCAACCTCAAGGCTTCAGTGGCTTGTCCACCTCTAGTGAAAGTCAGAAACATGCTGTAACACTTACTGAAAGCTTTGCCTCATTCGTTTGCTGAAAAGTCAACATTTTGAACCGCATTTTAAATGTGTGTGAGACTGGAATGTCAATTATTTTTTTTACAGAATTTGCATCGAAAATCTGATATGCACAGAGCTTAATAAATTAAGGAACAATGAACTTGCAGGTCTGCTGCAATGAGCTGACTATAGGAAGTCGTGTTTATTAAAATGACAATTGAAACACTTGGACTGTGAGATAACAGATCCTAATGAAGTTTTATGGTGCAATGGGAACAGCTCTTGCAATTAGTGTATCTGCTCATCATTTTATATAATGGCATGTCTATTTCCTGTAAAATAATAGATTGCATGTGAAGTTACTTGGCTCAATCGGAAGGAAATTGCAGATATTATCCTAACAATTTAGATAATAGGGTAGCACTGAACCAAATATGAGGCTACGGAGAGAAAACTGATAGGCAGGAGGCAAGGCGGCAGGGCCGGCTTTAGGGATGGTGGCGCCCTGTGCAACAATCTCTGTTGGCGCCCCCTCTCCCCACACATCAAACTATGCATTTCTTTCTTTGGTGCGGTCTGTAATTTCACAGTTGTGTACCTGCATAATTTTCCATAGAATCATAATTTTAGTTGGCCCATATGTGACCATTATTCTGTCTCCAGAGCTATCAGCCATGTGCAGTTGGCAAGTGCTCCAACTGAACTCCCTAACAGGGAGGGCAGTGGACATGGGATGGATGATGGAGTGCGGGATGAGGAGGGAACACGCAGGAAAGGGGAGGACCCACTGGCCCATATGTAACCACTTCCGTCTCCCTCTACTTGCAAAGACGCCAAGGAATAGATGAACATGTAATTTGATACTTTTCTGACCTAGTGACAGGCACTTACAACGACATACACTGGTTTCAGTCTCAACTCCAGAGCTCTAAATCATGTCCCATCCTCAACATCTATTCACACTTTTAAATCGCACAATACAAGGATCGTTGAATGAAAACCAGAACTACAGAAACTCACCAGAGAAAAAGAAATACTCCTACAGGTTAGGGGAGCATACCATGCAACATGCTCTAAAATGAGTGAAATTTAAAACAGAACTGTGTGGCTGCCTTAAATTACATCAAGGGTTCTTACAGTCTTTGCCGAGAACCAGATCAGAGTTTTTTATTTGTAAAGTTAAAGACTTCAATATAAGACAGCATAGAATCACATTTCGATGGCAGGCTGTATTTACTGTCGGTGCTTACCATTAGCAGGGCCCTTCCCTGCACACAGCACAGTCAGAAATTTAAAAGTAAATGCTTCTTTTCAAGATACAGGTCTATGACTCTAGCGTGCCCCTTCTCCCTCCCCCTTTCAGTGTTTGAGTGGGATGGAACAGGATTGTAGGGGGGTCTCCAAAAGGACCATGGCCAAAGAAACCTAACAAGAAATCTGTTCCAAAAAGGTGAGGCCTGTTCAATTAATTTTGTGACTTTAAATATTTGAAGTAGAATCCTGTTCTTTTGATAGAGTGCTACCTGTAAATTATTGTGTGCCTCACTGAGTTTTCTTAACTGTATCCAGATAGATCACAGAGCAACGAACATGTGCCTAAAACAAACCAGGCCTATTTGCTTTGCCAGTGCATATTAACAGTCTCACATAAATAAATAGCACCATGTGAATAATTAGAATTGAAAATCCATCAATTCTTAAAATATAAGACTGTGAATTAAACATTTCCAAGTTCTTTGGAAGGAGTTTCTTTTGAAGTAAATCATTTACTTCAGTTCTTCCTTCCCTACCATTTTCTTCTGCAATCTCTCATTCTGCTATACACTTAGACCCTCTTATTCCCCGCATCTTTCTGAAATCCTCTCTCAAATCTCCTTCATCACCCTTTTCACTCAGACCTTTTGCATTTAATTCCTTGCGTCACCTTCTCTTCACTATACCCTCGCACGTGCGTGTACACACACACACACACACTCTCTCTCTCTGTCTCTCTGTGTCCCTCATCTAGAAATACAGAATTTTCTTTTCCTTTTTGCTCAGTCCTGATCCCCACAACTGTGCACCTCCATCACCCACTTTCACATAAATTAGTTATTACTATCAGCACACAAATAAACATTGCTCTGATCTACTGACATGCACTGTGAAGTAACTCGTACCTCCTTCAAGTCGTACCTTGCAATCACCCAGACAACTACAAGTGACTCAATTCAGTTTATGCGTGATAAGAGTAATTTGGGACATAAAAAAACTACAAAAACACACATCTATAAAATGCAAACATTGTAGAAGATGAAAAATAACTAAACCGTAAACAGAAACTGCCACGCTGCCATGGATTACCTTAAGAGTTATTTCAATATTGAGAAACAGATCGGTGTTTTAGAGAGCAAAATGAATGACTTGAACATATTGCTGAGAATAGACTTGTTTGAAAGTTATTTTCTTAACAGCTGTGGCTCTCCTGATCGTTTTTCTCAAGGCAAAGAATTCCCCATGGTAATGGTGCAGCCACAAGGGCCTCCTGCTCCCATGACAGGCCTATGACACCTCTGGCCCTCCTCCGCACAGAATGTGCATGCCATGCTGCGCACCAAGAAAAAGAAAAGCAAGTGCTCGTCTTTTTAAATGACAAACTGCTTTCGTAATCTTTCTCCTGGTTTGAGGAGTGGCGCGCACGCTCCCACACAGCCTCTAAGCTCAAGGTCAGAAATATGTGCGAGCAGGCACGCACCTTGCTAGCTCCAAACCGTGTGTGCTTTAAGCGCCCAACCAGAGCTTGGCACCCGGTGCGGTGGCACCGGCCGCACCGCCCTAAAGCCGGTCCTGCAAGTCAGCGATTCATGTGAGAATATTAGGCCTAGGGAATGAAATCTGGCAGAATAACTTACACAATACCAAGTATAAGGTCAAAAATGTGGAAACGTGTTGCTCCTTATTTAATCCCGGTCCCCTGATATTCCTTCATAAAAAATTGTTGTTCAGTGATTTTCATTTTTGGTTTGTGTTTTTGGATCATTAGAGAAGTAATTTAGCTTGAGTAGACATTGCTGATCCTGGCCGAATTTTTCTGGATGACATTTTTTAAAAATGCAGATGTGTTGCAGTGATGATGAAATATTTCAGGAACCATGAAACCTATATACTTCATTTTGGTGTCAAAACATATGTTATGAGGTTGAAGTAGTCTTATAGAGCAATAACTCCTCAGAGCAACCCTTGCGCCATTCTCCAAAATGGTGGCTATAATAGAAGAAGAGACATATATTGAAATGAAACAAATAATAATAGTTTTAATCCTTTTATGTACACACCAAACACTGTTTATGATCTGAATATGAAAAAAAATAATATTTATCACTCCTGTTTTGACACATTTTCATAGTTCACTTTATTTGTTTCAGCTCGTGCTACATTTGCAGAATGTTGAACATTTGAGAAGAGCATATCGACAGGGACATCTTTTTGTAGCACAGGTTTTGCAAGTACATGTACATGTACGTGTAAGTTCTGTGGGTAGAGGCTTTAGAAATGTCATAGGTTTTAGCTCACCATCAATATCTTCCCAACCAAATTCACACTGATCTTTCTCTACATATGCATGATCCAAAACATTTACACATCTTCTGATCAAGTAGAACGCTCTTTTAATGTGTCCACAAACAGAATATGATGTCGGTGGAAGGTTAATGGGTGGGGTGGTGTAGAGTGGGACTAGACCAGATTCAGGAGCTTGGAAGGGAAGTTAACTTGTAGAGGCATATGTAAAAAGAGTTTTTCACAAGGCTCTCAAGTCAGAATAGAGCTGGGCTAAGGTTGAACAAACTTCCAAATCAGTGCAATGCTGCTGTCCTAGTCCGCATAATGGAAGCAGGGTAAGTCTCCTTTCGCTATGTTGACTCTTTTTTTATGCTGAAATACCATTCACTACTAACAATGAGAGTGAAAGATATTCAGGGAGGAAATTCAAGAAGGTCAGGAGGATGCCCCATTATGTGAACTAGAATAAATAAGGGTCCACGGGATCCACAAAAAGTATTGGGCACTGTTAGAAAGTGGTTCTGACACTCTGAGCCGCCCGGATTTTTCGCATTTTGAGCACCTATTTGTTGAGCTTTTACTGTGGGAGAGCCTCATAAGTTGGCACTCACCCACAGTGAACTCATGATGAAAGAGACTGCATGTGGATTTTACTGGTGTCCTCCTAGCTTGACTAGGCCGCTGCGCAGCAGCTGGAGTAAGGGGCACCGGGCTGGTTACATGCAGACACATGTGTACATGCGTGTGCACACGTGTACGGGCTGCGCAGGGGAGATTCCTGGCGTGCGCAGCCCAGGAGCAGCTACAAAGTGAATGGTGTGGCAGAACTTATGCAGAATTGGGTGGTGACATGGAATAGGCTTTATACAGTGGGAAGAAACATGCCAGGGAAAGTCAGTGTGCTTTAACAGTGTTTATTCCATTATTCTCTTATGAGGATAGGGAGCACATGGGCTAGTTTTACTTTCCTAGGGCCTACAAATTCCAGACACGCACCAAAGTCCACTGTAACCTATGTGAGAAGAAGTATTCTGCAGAGTCCAAAGTCATATTTGTACTGCTTTTGGGTCATCCAGAAATGTTATATTTCTCTGAGTCAGCTCATAACCAGGGCCTGGCTGGGGGCTGACCCCAGCAGGCTGGTTTAATGATCTTTCATCCAAGAGCGAAAACCTCCTCTCCAAGAAGAGAAGATGGGTGGAGCTACAGGCTAATCCATCAGCAGCTGTCACCTGGTGCCAGGCACCCAGCTGCACAAGGGAGAAGGCAGCTCTGGGGGGAAGGGGCTTTCAGAGACCATGTGGCAGGAGACCCCTGGACGACGCCATCTTGAACCAACCCAGAGGCCTGGGCAGGAAGGAGGGAGCAGGGGCAGTGAAGTGATGTGTCACTGTTTGATAGGACAAACAGAGACTTCCTGCCAGCCCTCTCCCCATTCTTTTAAAAAGTGTGTGCACAGGAAGAGAAGCTCTCTCTGGGGTGTGGTCTGCTGAGGCAGAGGGTACTGGAGCCTGGCGCAATGGGCAGTTGGAAGGAGGAACCCCCTGACTGTCCCAGGATCCTGAACAGTGCCAGGAGAAGAGTCCAGGACCAGCGCGCAGAAGCCTGGGCCTCTGCGCAGGGAGAAGATAGGCCCAGGAGGAGAGCCAGGTGAAAGGCTGGCACAGGGAGCCAGTGAAGATCGCTCCCTGCTGCATTCACCCTCTTGGAGATCAAGGGGGTGAAGGAAAGTACTCCCAGTGGCTGGGGAGCGCCACCAGGAGCAAGAAGAGGCCAGAATGGAGCCGATCGGGTGCCTGGGGGCCGAGATACGCCCCCCAGAAGGTAGGCGACCTTTGACCTCTGCCAGGACCGATGACGAAGCGCGTGGGGCTCCGCCGCCGGTCCAAGATGAGCCCCCGGGGTGGGTCAGGTCCCAGGGGCTGCCCCCACCAGAAGATAAGCCGGGGAGCGCCGTCGCGCTCCCTGTGAAGCTGCCCACAAGGGGTGCCAGGAGCCCACCCTGGCCCCCAACAAGAGAGGAGGGAGGGGAGCGCCGTCGCGCCCCCCTCGCGGGAGAAATCAAGCCGGGGAGTGCCGTCGCGCCCCCGTGAAGAATTCCCCAGGGGCCCGGGATCCCAACTCCGGGCCCCGTCTATCCGAAATCAAGCCGGGGAGCGTGAAGGTTCCCATTGGCCCGGGACCCCAACTCCGGGCCCCGATGTTGGTGGCAGGAGAAGAGGGGGGCGCACCGTCGCGCAACCCCCCTCGAGGAGGAAGACAAGTCGGAGAGCGCCATCGCGCTCCCCGTGAAGATGTCCCCGGGAGGGGCCCGGGACCCCAACCCCGGGCCCCCGTGTGCGGCTGGAAGGAGGGGGGGAGTGCCGCCGCACTTCTCTCCTCAGCGGGAAGGAGGGGGGAGTGCCGTTGCACTCCCCCGAGGCCTCGCTGGGCCTGCAGCAGTCTCCGTGTCCCCCCGCCGGAGCGGGGAGACCAGAAGAGAGGTGCCGGCTCCTGTGGCAGCACGCGAGGGTGCTGGCCAGTCAAGGAGCCGCCGGGGGTGGGCTCCCCGAGCGGCTCTCCAACGATGGATACTGTGGGGAGCCCGGGTGGGACCGGGTTCCCGACGAAGAGGAAGAGGCGGTGCCAGGGGCCCGGGTGGGACCGGGCCCCCGAAAAGCAGCCGGAGCAGCCGGGGGTGGGCTCCCCGAGCTGCATAACTCACCTGGGGGTCGGGGTGGGACCGGGCCCCCCAACGAGGAGCAGACACGGCCGGGGGCATAGATCGCGGCTCTCCCCGACGCAGCGGGAGAGCCGCTGCTATCATATTCACGAGGGCCGGCGAGAATCGCCCATAATGCCTTGCAGGCCCGGATTGGCCTGCAAGGAAAAACTGATTGTTCTCGGCTCGTGGTGGCCCCAGGAGGACGGGGTCACCACCAAGTGAGTGCAGAGGTGCAGGGGGAGCTGCAGGAGGGCGCAGCCTCCCCCAGCACGAAGAAGAAAAGTCCCTCCCTAAGTCTCATGGGGACTTGAAAAGAATAACCCCTCAAGGGCTCAGCCAGGCTTTATCAGCGTCCCCATGGCTGGAACTTTTGTTCTACAGCTGGGGGTGCCTCAGGGATTGCCTCAAGGAGTGGAGGACTGAATTGGGGATGCCTGGAGAAGGGCATCCCCTGGAGGTGAAGAGGTGTAATTGCACCAGAACTGCATTTACTAACGTTATTTCGTTTAGAGGGACTGAAAGTCACATGTGTAATGTGAAGTACCTGTGTAAGGTGATGTCATAAGCCAAATGGGGTTATGTTGCTTGACATTCCTGCTAGGGTGTCTGGCTGTATATGCTTAATCCGGTGATTCATCTGTGATGCCTTTAGGGGCTGTAATTGCAATGCATTATAATGATCAACAAATGTGATGAGTACTGTCATTCTAAAGTGATGCTTAAACATGTATTCTTGCTGTTGCGCTCAGGTGAAGAACAGTCCAGACTGTTAGCCCCTAAGATGTAGAGGTGTATCCTGTATGGTCAGTGGGAGATGCTCAGTCAGGGTTATGTGTCACCAGGGCAGGTGTGCCTATTTTAAATGCTTGTTGAGGTAGTGGGGTGGGTCGCCACTGGGATGGTGCCAGTGCGCAGGGCCCTCGCTCCAGGTTATGTTCAACTAACTGCATTAGGGGGCAAGATGATGTGCATACATGGGAGTGGTGGTACTAGACCACACCCCTCTGCGGGAGGGGTGGAGATGTTATGCAATGTCACAAAGTAATTCCAACAGCTTATGTATATTTGTAAATTGGTGCATAGTATTGAGTAGTGTGGGTGTTTAATAAATGTACTCTTACTTTTATAAAGCAAAGTACAGACTGGATAATCAATTATTGAGTGTTATTTCTGCGTACCTGTAAATGGCGATTACTAGCCCACACCACCTCCCTTGAGTAAGCCTTAGACTGCTCTGCAACGCTACCCTCTGAGAGTCAGGCGCTACACTAGGGTGTTTGGTTCCCAGTGAAGGACAAATGTGACATGTTATTTGTGCAGGCCTCACAGATACTGCCCCGTTTTCCAACAGGCACACATACAGAGATGAGGCAGCAGGGTAACTCAAGAGAAGCCAATTCCCTCTTGCGCTGTTTAGGTAGCAACTTAGCAAGTGCTTTGTTTTTCACCCTTGCATGTGCAGGGTGCACTTCTAACTTTGGTTTGAGCTATACCCTGATGAGAGATTCCCTGACTGGTGCTTGTGTGTCTTTGAGAGTCTGAGAAGGGCTTGGAGCGTGAAGTTCAGATTTTGGTTCCAATTGCCTAGCAAGAGTAGGGGGAATCTGAGCGTTTTAAAGCTTGTTTAGCAACTGCCTCTAAAGGAACGGCAGGGGCAGTGGAGTTGCACACATTATGAGTATAAGGCTCAGTGCTGGATATTAATTACTGTTAGGAAGATATAGGGTGGATGGTGCATCACAAAAACCGGGGAGTTTTTGTATAGGTTTGCTGTTTCTTGTTTCTTTAACGTTTTAAAGCTTGTGTAGTTTCTGCTCAGGTTGCCAGCCTTTATTGTTTGTCCACATCCTTCTCCGTCATGGGGTGCATATATTCAGCAACAGGCATTATAAAATAAATAAAATGGTGAACGGCTACTACTTTTGTTACCAATTCCCAATCTTGCCCTTTTGGCATCTTTTTACTCATTCAATAGCACCTCTGCTTGGTGCGAGTCGCAAATAAAAAACTTTAAAAAAATTGTAAAAATATTTTCAGTTAAAGATTTAAAAAATCTAAAAATAATATTAGATTAATTAATAAATAAAACAATTAAAATTAATACAATTAATACATATAAAATTAATCAACACAATGTAATTAGTAAAATAAACTAATTAACAATTAAAATTATCAGGCAATTAAAGTGACATTAATCAAGTAATTTATATAATTAATAATCATTTAAATAAAACAATTGTAAATGAAGAATAATATTTTAAATCTTAAAATATTCGGCCGACCTCTCTGTGCAGAGGGCATGGTGGGGATAGTTAAAAAATGCTTCTTGTAACGTCTGACCTCCTCCAGCAAAGAGTAACTGCTAGTCATACCTGTACTTATGTTTGCTCTTGCACACTTGAGGAACGCCGGTGTTAATGGATATCTCGCATTTCATGTCTCAGTAAACCGTTTAACCAGTCTATAGTGAGGCTGGCAATCCCCGATTTCAGGTCAGAAAAAATACTCTAGTAAGAGATGTTATGACGGCTCAGACTGCAAGCTGTGCGTGAGATACACCTTGATGATGGCAGTGGGTGGAAGCATCTGTTTTCTTCATTTAAAGGCGTCTGGTGGTTGTCAAACAAGCATTGGATGTGATATTTTATCCCAGCGCCTTGAGACCCTCGCGGGTGAGTAGTTGCGCTGTACCAACCCCTGACTGATTGATATTCATTTTCGTTAAATGTATTGCAATAGATAAATAACAGAAATAATGTATAATAGAGTTAATGACGAAACAGGTGTGCAACTTTACACGTGCATTTGATTGATATTGTGCAGCCTGGAACGTACTTTTTAAGAGTCGTGGAACATTATTGCAATTCTGTCTCTTGCCGCCTAGATTTCCAGTGCCGAAGTAGAGCAAAGGTTAGTCAGTCTCCACTGCCTCGCCACCCTCCCTCCTGCAAGTTACCAAGGCGATTCAGCGCTCACTGCTGATATCGGCAGTGAGCTGCAGGCCACAAGTACGACTCCCGGACAGGCAAACTCGGGAGTTCATCTTCCTGAAGTCGGGATAGCGAGTTTCATTAACTGGGTAGCAGCAACACAAATTAATTACTTACAGTGCTAAGAGTGCTTCAAAACAGAAGTATGAATGAGAGCGCCATGCAAAAACCAAATTATTAGCAGGAGAACAACTTTGGAATTCATTGGGAAAGGATAGCGGCCGCTAACAATATCAGAAAACTACTGAAAGGCAGTCTATTTCCGCGGGATGTTTAGGCGGGTGAAAAGCGTAGGTTACATAAGTTTATAAAGTGTAAAGTGTCGCGAAGTTTGTCTGCATAAAGCACAATAGGAAACTGCTAAACAGAAACAGTGGGGAATACACATCGTTCTGGTTTTTACCAATAATACTATCGGATTACTTCAGTCAGTCAAACCATTTTATTCGGTTACTAAAAACCATAAAAGTACAACACATACAACATGATACACCACACAATAAAAAACATCTTAAATACAATTCATCAATAAATATGGGCGACCTAAAAAACATTACAAAATCAGAATTCATTAACACACATAAAAATCCGAGATGCCATTAGTCCATATATGGTAATAAATAACTCAATTAAAAATCCAAAAACAGTTCAGAGTTAAACATGCCAGCATAAAAACAATAATCATATAATCATAGCGGGTACACCTAAAACACTTGACCGGAGATACCGTTTTCTCTTGAGTCTAACGGCAGCCACTAGGTAACTCGCAATGTTAAATATCTCCCATGGGTCATTCAGCATCTGTAGATAAAGTAAGGCAGGTCTAACCTGGATAAAGCCTTTCCCCCTTAAAATTGGAAATAAGAACTTCTTGCGGATATCACTATAATGGTCACAGAACATTATAAAGTGCATAGTGTCCTGAGATGAAAAGTTGTCACATGTGCAAGGGCCTAAGTCACACGCCCTGCTCCAACCAGTCGCCTAATAGAAAATGGATCAAATTAGAAACGAAACCTGGTTAAAAGCAGGCGATGGAAGGGCTTAGTGACAATAATCATGTAAGGTTCAATCTTGGGAGACGTTTTTAGCAAAAAATAGGCCTTTACTGAGGGTTTCGTTAGCTCATTCACCTCTCTCTCAACCAATATTAAATTTAAAAAATGTGTTTTTCCCCACGTCAGATCCTCTTTTCTTATTTTATCCGGGGAGTCAAATAGATCTGGACGCCCTAGTTTCTATAAAATTTGCTTAACATAATTCAGCCAAGGGATATAGCTGGCTCGCTCGATAGAGACACAATCCCTAATGATCTCATGATTTAAAGTTAATTCTGGATTTATCCAGGTCTTAAGCCAACAAACCACCGGGGCCAACCTTAACCAATCTGATAGATAACTAACACCTAATTCTTGATGTATTACAAAAGTAGAGGTAGATTGGGGAATCGACAAAAGAGTACGTAAAAACTTGTTTTCGACTATCTGTAACCCCTCCATCATCTTATAGCCCCAGATGGCAGATCCATACGTTGCAATGGCTATGCATTTAGACCTATAGATGTTAAGCATGGCTGCGATTGGCCTGGCCCCCAATCGCTGTGCAAAGCCATGAACAGCGGCCGTAGACCTTGCCATCGCATTTTCTTTTGCCTTCTGTTGTGGGACCCACGAGCCCCTCTCGTCAAATATTACCCCCAAATAGGTGAAAGAGGTCACTCTAGACAACTCTGCACCTTCACAATAAAAAGTTTTTGGCTTTCTTGGCCTCTGACCCATAGTCATTGTATGTGATTTGGCTATAGGTCCAGTGATTTCATAAAGGCCCCAAATGAATCCAGAAGCCTCTGAAGCCCTACAGCTGTACGGGCCAATAATACAGCGTCATCCGCGTATAGAAGCACAGGGATAACCCTGTCCCCTACTCGCGGAATATCTAAGCTGGCGGACTCTAAAAACTTACCTAACGTATTTATATATAGGGTAAAAAGCAGTGGCGCTAAAATGCAGCCCTGACGGATGCCTCTTTCGGACCTAAAGTGCTTTGTGCAATTACCTTCTTGGCTGACTCTCACCCTGGCGGTGAGATCCCTATGTAAGTCAGCCAAGAAGTGAACTAAACATTGATCTATACCCATCTCTATCAAGATGGACCATAGCTTTGATCTATTTACCAGATCAAAGGCAGAGGAGAGGTCCATAAAGGCCAGCTGTAGTGTCCCTGTTTTGGCCAATGTGTATTTCCCTGCTAATAAGTGTAGATTTAAACACTGATCCAGTGTACACCTTCCTTGTCTAAAACCATATTGGAGGATTGATAAAACACCGTTCTCATCCAACCAATCCATTAGTTTAGCTAAAATCACTCTCCCAAATACTTTTACAGCAGAGTCAATTAGAGATATCAGCCTATAACATCTTGGGTCTCCTCTCTGGCCTTTTTTAAAAACTGGGAATATAATGGAAGATGCCCACGAAGAGGGGAAACCCGGTTGACTTGACACATTATAAACATTAGTCAAAACTTTGGCCCAGAAGGTAGGATTTTGTTTATATAAGTCGGCCGGGACACCGTCCGGGCCAGGGGCCTTGTTACTGGCATTAGCTTTATAGCCAGTTCTACTTCGCCTTCGTCAAAGACCATTTCAGGGGGATTCCTTATATGATCTGAACTAGCAGGTAAGTCCAAAATAGCAGGGGCCTCGTATATGGTTTCAAAATGAGAAAGCCATTGTGCTTCTGTAATGTTACATTCTAAGGGAGCATTCTCGATTCCAGAAAAAAAAAGTTTATTTACGAAAGCCCAAAATCTAGAGCTATCCTTTAGGACCTCCACTGTTAATAATTAATTCCATGCATCTTCTTTTATTTCATTTTTACGGGTATTTAGGGCAGACTTATACTGCTTTCTTAACGAGGCTATATGAGCCTTGTCTCGAGGGATCTGTTTCAGTGCGGCTACCAACTTCCGGTGTGCTTCAGAACAATTACTGTCGAACCAGCCCTCGCCATGATGTTGCCGAGTGCTAGTGGGCAAGGAGAGACCTAATGCTACATACGCGCAAATGCCTTCAAAAGCTGTGAGTACCTCGGCCCCCTGTTTAGATTTATCTAGGCAGGTTGCGAGCTGTTCGTCTACCTTCTCGCAGAGATCCTGAAAAAAAAGATCCGGGATTACTTTGGCCCATTTTAACCTCCGACCCTGGTCAGATGATTTTAGACAGGTGTCAGTACGTTGCATTACCTGCTTTCCCTTTAGGCCACAGCCCCTATCCAATGCCAGAAGTACTGGATTATGATCACTAAAATGGGACCACCTAGCATTGTATAGGATTACATAAGATTGTAAAACGGGGGAGATGAATATATAATCTATTATAGTGTCCCGCCCTCGTGCTTTAAAAGTGGAGATCCTCGCCTCTATTACATTAGAGCTCGGTTCAATGAGGTCTACTACAGCCAAAAGATTCTCCAGGCATTCCCCGTACTGCGTGTGCTCAAAATGAGGAATCGAAGAATTCGTCGGCCCTAAAAAAATCTTCAACCTGACAATTCATATCACATAAATGAATATTAAAATCGCCCATAATTATAATAGAATAATAGGTGGTTTGCTTCAATCTATACTCTTCTAAAAAACATTTCAAAATACAGAAATGTTCATTTAAATAGCTACTCTCACCGGAGTTATAAAAATTGACAACCAACATTTTGGGTGTGTGGGTAGGAATGAATTCAATTGCCAAACAGTTATGGGAATCAACATCCACCCTGCTATGAGTTCCCAACAATTTAAGTGAAATTAACATTAGGAGACCCCCTTTAAGGAGGGCCGTGCGGGCAAGCCGTAGGATTTGAACCCATCCACCCAGAAATTGTTCTCCGGGTCCCAGGTCTCCTGTAAGCTAACTATATCGTATTCTTTTATATAATCAAGCCACCTGGAATCATCTTTTTTGCTTCTCAGACCCGCTCTGTTCCAGCTAATAATCTTACAGTTAGAATATACACTCTAGCCAGTCCCCTGTCCACTAACAGTACTGCTAATGGAACTTCGGTGACAAGGAGACTGTCCGGGCCCATGGGAAATATCGAAGAATTCCAGTGGCGGTAATGGTCAGTCCTGAGTGTCAAGTTCAGATAGGGCCTGGAACCTGTTATGTAAGATTGGGAATGCATGCTCGTTTGCGGGAAGCCTAGAGGTTGGTTTGTAAAAGTAGCCCAGTGATAGGGGGCAAATGTTGGTGTTGTAGTTAAGTGTGGGATCACAGGCTCTCAGTAGAGATCGCACCATGGATGGTCTACGAAAGTTAATCACGATGCAATCTCCATCTATATTCTTAGTAGATGTGCCAACCCACCCGACTCTGCGAGCCATGATGATCTCATTCAGGTCTGACGGGTGAAACCTCCTGTTCTTAGTTAGCCAGTCCACGCATTTATTACGCAAAGCAGCCCAGGACTCCCTCTGGTCCCTCTTAAGGGTTGGAACACCAGCCAACACCAACACATATGGGCAGGAGGCCGGAGGCAGGCTTAAGACGTCTGTGTTAGGCCTTAGATGGTATCTACTTGGGGTGTCTGTTGTACTACTACTTGGATTGCCTGACTCTATTCTGACATGTGTGCGGTCAGAGTTGTTACTACGCCCTCGGGTAGGGTCAGGGGGCAGAGTTATAACCGGATCACCTGCAGGTGGTAGGCCACACTTTGGATTAAGATTCGATGCTGCGTTGGCACTAAAAAGGCATTCCCTAACTTGTCTACATGTGGAACATGCACTACTGCCAAGAAAACTGACAGGTGGGGGAATGTCGGGGACAGGCATAGTGACGATGGTGACTGGAAGTTAGCTATCGCTAGCGATCGATTCAAAGCCCAGAGCAGCCGTGGGTTGTTCTATCATCAGCTGCAAACTAAGTTTCCCCACAGCTGTGTCTAGATAATCTAGACGTTCCAAAAGGGAGGTAAGTTTAGAATCTAACAGATCACTAAATCGCTTATACACGGTATCAACAATAATATTAACATGAGAGTCCCCAACACCCCCATTGTCCATTGGTGCCTCAGTCTGTGTGCTGATGGAGCGATGTATGGTCCCATTTGATCCTTCCCCGGGAGTGCAAGTGCTTACAGATGACTGCATCCATGTAGACAAACAATTGCGGGACGCGCCAATTCTAGGTAATTGTTTTCTTCTGGCGCAAACAGGTTTCCCGCACTTCCTCTTGTGTTTGGCAACCAGGTTTCCCACATTTGTGGGTGTATCAGTAGAACTTTGGGGCTCAGGTATACTGCAGCTAATCGAGTTCGCGCTGACATGCGGAGCGATAGTAATGCCAGGACTGTGGGGCTGTGGGGGATGCTGTGCAGAAGTAGATCCCAGTTCGGGTGCAGAGTCAGAATCGGGTGCGGCCCCTCTGAGGTGTGAACTAATCAATGGGCCCTCATTACCCTCCTTACCCAGGGACAAGCGGCGCCCAGTAAGTTCAATCTCCCCTGAAACAATATTAGCCACCCTTTCAAGCATGCTATTAATACTGCTGGTGATAGGGCGTGCAGTTGATGTCCCAATGCGCTTCCCCATAGTTATATTCCAGGTCAGTATAGCAATGTAGCAGCCAATTTATATCAGGAAAATAGAACTTGGAGACTCTCACTTCGTTGCAACTGATGATTTGAAAAGGGGGTGGCCCTGCCTCTTCCTGTCACTGACGGGCGCAGATGGGCCCGCCATTGGCCCGGGCACGCCCGCGCGGGTCCTGCGCTGCGGGAGCCCGCGGCCGATTTTGTAGCGCCTCCTGGCGCGAAGTGATGACGTGGGCGGCTACACGCTGCAAGGAAAGCAGGAGGTCGGATTACTTGCTGCGGGGCGCAGATGCATTGATATTGTGCCTGGTACTCATTGCAAACCACCGCAGTTAGTAAGGTATTGGGGAGCAGCGGGGGATTAAACTTCAAGTTGGGAGGGGCCAATCTCTGCTTGTTTTTGGCTTCAGGGTTCCAGGGGACCTCGGGCTGAGCCAGAGCTAAACTCAATGCTTCAGTGGCTGGTCCACCTCTAGTGAAAGTCAGAAACATGTTGTAACACTTACTGAAAGCTTTGCCTCATTCATTTGATGAAAAGTCAACATTTTGAACCGCATTTTAAATTCGTGTGTGAGACTGGAACGTCAATTATTTTTTTTACAGAATTAGCATCGAAAATCTGATATGCACAGAGCTTAATAAATTAAGGAACAATGAACTGGCAGATCTAATGCAATGAGCTGACTATAGGCAGTCGTGTTTATTAAAATGACAATTGAAACACTTGGACTGTGAGATAACAGATCCTATTGAAGTTTTATGGTGCAATGGGAAGAGCTCTTGCAATTAGTGTATCTGCTCATGAGTTTATATAATGGCAAGTCTATTTCCTGTAAAATAATAGATTGCATGTGAAGTTACTTGGCTCAATAGGAAGGAAATTGCAGATATTATCCTAACAATTTAGATAATAGGGTAGCAGTGAACCAAATATGAGGCTACGGAGAGAAAACTGATAGGCAGGAGGCAAGGCGGGATCCGAGAGTGAGCGATTCATGTGAAAATATTAGGAATAGGGAATGAAATCTGGCAAAATAACTTACACAATACCAAGTATAAGGTCAAAAATGTGGAAGCATGTGCTGCTCATTATTGTATGTAAAGCAAAAACACCTCTGAGAGAAGCTGTTGATGTCACTACCTGCCCCTCCTTCATGTCTGATAGTACTGTCTGGGTAGGTGAACTTTTAAGTCATGGCTAGGTCCTCTTCATTCACCTTGATTGGAGAAGGTTTTAGGATGTTGAGTGGTATGTCTTCTGATTTCTTCATATTTATCTTCTGGCTCCCTTCCTGTGCTGTCCTCTGGTGTTACGAATAAGGTCCATCTGATGCCTGTGGCTTGGTATTCTGTTGTGCGTCGCATCACACAGTCGATGACTAGTTTGAAGAGGAGCACTGACATGACGCATCCCTGTCTCACACGGTCTTGACTTCAAAGCAATACTCACTATCTACCACCTTGCAGGTAAAATTATCATAGTCGCTCTTGATGAAGAGAGCTATCTGCTGCAGTATGCCATAGGCTCTCAGTATACACCAGAGGCTGTCATGGTGGATACTGTCAAAGTCTTTCTCAAAATCAATGAAGTTGATGTATAGTTGTCTCTGCCACTCCGTGCACTGACCTATTATGTTGTGTAGAGTAAGGATCTGATTAACACATCCTCTGCCTTTGCAGAGCACAGCCTGCTCTTTTCCTAACAGCTTGTCCACAGCATCAAAATGTGCTGTATAATGATTTCCGCCAGGATTTCACTCAGGCTTGACAGAAGGGTAATTCCATGCCAGTTGTTACAGCTGGTTAATGCACGCTGCTTTGGAATCTTGTCAGTGATTCCTTTGTTCCAGCCACCTGGTACTTTCTTTTCTTCCTAAAGCAAAGTAAGCAGTGGTTGAAGGATCTTGGCTGATGTTTCAGGGTCTCAGCCCAAGAAGATGATATGAACAGAGGTGTAAAAACACAGTAAAGAAGTAGGAGTAATAAAATCACGCTGTTATGTTTAGTGGCTGCGTTATCTGTCTGAAAAACTGCCCTCACCCACAAATTTGTGGCATGCTTAATCATAGGGCTTGCTGGACAACACCCCTGCGCAGACCAACGCCTGGTGCGGAGCAAAAGGGAGAATGAAGACAATACAAACACAAAATTATAGGGAACAAACGAAAAAATATAAGTGAAGAATGTTGAATCTAAAACTGGCTTGGGAATATCCACCTCAATACTTTATTCCTGGATTTCCCGGTCAGGATTAAAAAGGAAAATATAGGATGGTGGTGAGCGGGCCTATTAGTAACCCTTCACCCCTTCTATCTGCATAACTTTCAACATGTTTCAGCCGGTTTTGATGTAGCCCTTCATACGTCTATACAGCTCATCAGGACCAAAAGATCCCCTACTATATTACCCTCCTTTCCTACCTTAATTTTAGCAGGTTGAGGATAGACCCTTTCTGGTCTAATGTTGCTTAGTCACAATACGGTGATACCAAGTTTCACAGTTGTTGAAGCTCGAAAAGGTGCGGGAGCGATGGCGGATCCCTGTAGTCAAACATTCATCAAGGTGAGGCCCCTGCCCGTAGTATTTCTCTCCATGCGCCGTGTATGAACAGAGGTGTGCCAGCATTTGACACCTTGAAGGAGCTCATGTGCACAGCACAAGTGCGCAAGGCACTCCACTTCTCCAAAGAGTTCCTCATGTTGATAGATGCATCAGAGCATGGCATTGGGGCTGTACTCTCACAGCTAAGTGATGAGGGTTGGACCAAATTCATCAGCAGGAGGCTACTTCCCCAGGAACAGAGGTAGAATACAATCGAAAGGGAAACATTTGCAGTATTAAGGGCGCTGAAGAAATTGAGGCCATACTTATTTGGGAGTCACTTCTGGGTTCAGACAGATCACAGACCCTTCAGATGGTTAATACATATGAGCGGTGAGATTTCTAAACTGTTGAGGTGGTCCATCTCCTCATAGAGAATGGATTTTATGGTGGAACATCGCCCTGGGACTGACCACACTAGTGCTGAATGTCTATCCAGGCTTTTCTGCCTTAGTGATGAGAACTCCCATGAGGGTGGGTAGTTATACTGGATTTCTGCTGAGGGAGGCATCTTTGGTGTGGTATTCCCCAGATCTTTTGCCTTCGCCCCACTTTTTTGCTGAACTTGTTTTTGCTGGCATAAGGACTGCTGACCAGAGGTAAAACGCGTTGGCTCCCTCCCTAAAGCATGGTAAAATTGGCTTACACCTGATTGATGCATTTATTTTACCTATAAGTCCCTAGTAAATGGTACTACATGTACCTAGGGCCTGTGATTTAAAAGCTACTCGTGTGCTGCAGTGCTCATTATCCCACCCAGTAAAGTAGCACTGTAAAAAGTGTCTTAGACCTGCCACTGGCATTTTCAACTGCCATTTTGATCTGGGAAAATAAACCCTTTGCCATGCCTATACCTTCCATTTTAATACTTACAAGTCACCAGGGGCGGCTCCTCCATGTGGGCGGAGGAGCGTCGCCCTACTGCTTTCTCGCAGTGCGAGAAGCAGAAACATAAAATGGTATTATAAATACCATTTTATGTTTCTGCTTCTCGCTCTGCGAGAAAGCAGAAGGGTTTGGTTGGAAGCGGGCGGGTGGGCGGGTCTGCTCGAGGGCAGGGGAGGAGTGGCTTGCCCAATGTTGCGGGCCCTGACTCATGCGCACTCTTCCTTTTCTCCATGTAGGCTGCATGCAGCCTACATGGAGAAAATGGCCTCCCCATAGACGCCTGTGTGGTCGGCGTCCCAGCCAATCACAATGCTGCCATTGCAGCGTTGTGATTGGCTTAGGGGAGGGGAGGGTGGCTGCCTGCTTTCTGTTCCTGCGGAGGCAGGAAAGCAGGAGCAGACCGAGCAGTGTTTTATTTTTTTATTATTTAGCCCCCCCTCCCTGCGTGAACCCCCTTCCCTCCCGACTATTTGCCCGTCCCCCCCACCCCGCGCGACCCAGTGCCCGCCCCCCCACCCGTGAGCCATGCTGCCTGCGACTGCAAGTCACCCCCCCAAAGTAGGCCCTAACCACTGCTAGGGCAGGGGGCATGGTATTTAAAAAGTAAGACGTGTATTTAAGCTTGACATGTCCTGACAGTGAAACACACTTAAAGTCGTTCTTCACTATTGAAAGGCCATCTCTCTCATAGACTAACACTGAGTTACCTTATTACACTTAATAAGTTATATTTCAGATTGGGAACAGATATAGAAATGCTTCTTTCACTCAAATGAATTGCAATTTAAAATCCTATTTAATGGTAAAGTGGGATTTTAAATAGCTATTCTGAAAATAGCACTTTTAGAAAGATGGCATTTTTCTGCTTGAACCAAATGTGCCTTTTACCCTTGTCCAGGGTCACAACACTGTGAGTGGCTCTCCTGTGATGCTTTGTGTATTCCTTCCAGACATGTTTTCAAAAGGGCCTTGGATGTGGGGTAGGATATTCAACTCCTGAGCAGGATGTCCTGGGGGTTCTACACATCCTGCTTGAGCTCCAAAGGGCAGCCTTAGGGCCTGCCCACCCCCTTCTTGACGTCTAATGGCTGCCTACCCTGCAACTGCCAAATGCAGCCCACACATAGGCCAGTATGCCCTTTGTTACCCTAGACAGTTTGAAGCTAAACTCAGGAAAGTGGGAAGGTTAGACAAAGGGAGCATCCCCCACAGGCTGGTGCTGGGAATGAGCGTGGCACCTCCAGAGCCTCTCATCAGATCACTCCTGGACCTGTAAAAGATGAAGAAGAAAGACTGACTTGCTGTCTGAATAAGGAAGATTGGACCTGCTTGTCTCGAACCGAGGCTCCCCAGAAGTGACTCCAAGGGTCAGTTGGCTGACCTCCTGTTGAGCTGCAGAAACACAACAAGCTTCCAGGACCTTTCCAGCAACTGCCCAGCTGACCAGCGCCATCTGGACCTGTCTGATCCCGGGGGCTGGCCTCTGCTGGAGTGAGTCCTGATCCCCTGGTGGTGCCCCCCAGGTCTTGGACCCATGGCTGGCATCAGTGTGTACTCCTCCTGAACCCAAGGTGAAGATACAGACATTTTGGGGCTCTTCCCGACCACAAAGTGACCTCTTTGCACTGAAAAATGACTGCCCTCGAAGACCACCAATGTGAAGTTTCAGCGAGATCTGATCTTTGCGCTGACCTTGACAGCTTGCGCCAACTGCCAATGTGAAGCTCCAGCAATGACTGTCTTTTTGCGCTGCAACAGCGACCGTCTGCGATGCCTTACTTGCTTCTCGTTCTGAAAATGATCTCCTCATAGCCCGCGCCCCAACACGAACAACAGTCCCTAGCACTGACTTGAGAAGATAAAATCTTGAACGGGACAATCCTGGTCTCTGTATTCTACCCGCGCTCCATCACGGTCAGCCTGAAATTGTGACTTTACCCCGATCCAGCTTGACTACATAACTTTGAGTGTTGCTTTGTGTTTTTGATACTATTTTCACTTAAAAACCTTAAAAACTCCAGTTCTACTGATTGTATTTGTGGCTCTTTGGTGTCATTTTATTTATTAAATTTTACTCTATTTTTTAAATCGGTTTGGAATTTTTCTTGTTTTATGTTTTCACTTTATTACTGTTTGAGTGCTGCATAAATACTTTACACATTGCCTCTAAGTTAAGCCTGACTGCTTTTGTGCCAGCTGCCAGAGGGTTAAGAACAGGTTTATTTAGTGTCTTGTGTGGTTTACCCTGACAAGGATTGTGTTTATTATTTGAGTGGGTCTGCCATCCCCTCAACTAACATCCCAATTTCTTACATTGACCAACATGAAGTTGGCCACAAAAGATTGAATGGAGTAGTTACTCTGAGTTGATACTCAGCATATTCAGTCTGATAAGCAATTCCACTAATGCTTGTTTTTAGATCATTACTTGATGGTGGCAGTTGTCTTAGAGAGCCAGGAGGTGAGCTGCAAATGGCTGATTTACTCTTGGTTAGTAGCAGGTTAACCACTGCAATTTATCAAGTGCAGGTAATTTTGTCTTTCCTAATACTGTTGTTTTGCTCCCAGCTGAAGCCTCGCTGAATCCCCACAGAGGAACTGAATTCCTTGATTCATTTGCTAGGACTGTACTGAGTCATTTATTCAAACAGAACATACTTTGCTCAGTAGATTCAATTGTCCTTCAAGCTTTTCATTGTGTCTCTCTACAGAGTTTCAGCACAAAGAGGGAGCAGAGACATGTTACACCACCTTGGCTGTAATAGAATGTAGTTTCACTTTTATATTTTACTTTTTCTCTGTAACTATATACAAAGTGAAGAAATGTATGTATCAGTAGCGACTTTAGCACTATCCACATCTGTACAAGTCCCTGCGCACTTGGAAAAATCAGGTCACCCAATGGTAGACCCTCTTTTTCTACAGTTTCAATTAGCATTTGCCCCACTTGCAGGGTTGACAATCTCTTGCTCCAATATTGTCTAATACTGTACCCCTTTTAGGGTGAGATTATTGTTTGTTTAGACTTTTTAATCTTATCAAATAAAGAAAATATAAACATGAGATCAAAATATACTTGCAAGCACATGATTCTTGAAAACATTTATTGTACTATTTTAGGAATGAAGAGGCATGATCAACCTATAGATTTCCAGGTTGAAAATCCCGGCGATTTACAAAAAATTGGTGTTTGTGACATCAAAATGGCAATTTGCTGTGGGTTAAACCCATTTAGCTTTTCAGAAAACAATTTCTGAGCAACAAAATGGGTTTAAGAACCAATACCAAACTGCAATTAGAAAGGGGCATGAAAGTGGTGTCTCTTCCTATCTTCGATTCAGTATGGTATGCATCAATGGTTCAGGACCACAACTGGAGTCGCAAACTATTAAATAGTTACTAACTCCTCAAAGGAGTATGTCTTTCCAAAAAGGATTTTTTTTAAAGGAGAGCCTGTTCCTTTAAGGAACAATGGCTGGTTAAACAAAATCCCATTTGGGAATGCAAATGCAGGGATGGTGGTCTTCTGTCTCCTGCAGGCCACCATCACTGTGCTTGCAGGCAACCAGATGAGGTTCACAAATTGCAACCTTTCTAGTTAATATTCATTAGAAGTGTCATTCTCCGACCCCCTTACACTGGAGATTTTGCGATGTGACTTAATAGTACATAAGTTGCATTGCAAAATTAAATACTGGTCATAAAAAGTTGGTAACATCCAAGCACTTTACTTTTCTGTACACAACTACAGCAAGACTTACTTCGCTTTGTATATTATTGTGAAGGTGGCAGATCCTGAGCTCTGAAAGCATTTGCTTTGTTGGATTGCTCTTCAAATTCTACTTGAGACATACATATAAAGATGTCACCATGTCACAATTTTCATAGTGAACTTAGACAAAATGGATGCTTGTGATAACAAGAGTTGACAGTGCTAGGAGTGATCACTTTTTGTAGTTCAACGTTTTGGTAATTAAGAAGTTGTCATTGATGTTCAACCTCTTAAATTTCTATGTGACCCCTTTTCCTGACTGATACAACATCATACACTCTACTTAGGACCTCAATCCAAGGAGATCAGGAATTCTCATATGGTAACTTTGCTTCTCGAATAACTGATATTGCAAGGATCAGTAGCTCAAGGATTCCAAATTACTATTCCGAAATTGAGCTTGTGGAATAGTGAGTTATCTCTGACATCAGTGCAATATCTCAAACAAAATAGGTGTATTACCAAAATCTCATGATTTAGGCAGAAAATATAAATTCCGTCCAAACTGGAAATCGCCACAGAATGAGGGCTTTTGTCTTGTGGGCCTGCTTACTCTCACTTGATGATACAGTTGTGCATATATTTTTTTTTTTTTTTTTTTTAAAGTTTCAAAAACCTTTATTGTAAATAAGAATCAATGATCACAGCGTGATGCCTACATCCCTAGGTGGGCCGGCAAAGCAAAGTTCTGATGTGTATAGCAGTGCAGTTGATAGGGGTTACACAGCAAGCCGCCTACAACCACATTGGGCCGGCCGCATCAGGCAGGGCAAAAGTATTAACTTTATTGGTTTCTTAACCAGTGTTTCAACAAGGTGATATATAAAGGTATAGATGATCTAGATCGTAGCCATCATTACTGCTCATGAAATACATTTACTTGCAACAAACTATAAACCAAACTCCCTCCCCCTTCTGTTCTGTAGATTTACATAAGTCTAATTGACCATACTCCGAGTTGCCTAACCCACTGGTACAGTAAAACGGCCCATACACTGCAGACCATGACCATCTGTCGGGGACTAGAGCGCTATGTGGTGGGCCAATCCTCTCTAGGGGCTCCCGCTGCAGTCTACCTCCATGTGGCATGGTGTCAACTAAGCCTCTTGTCTCATAGCGTGCAGGGGTAGTGGTGCCTCCCCATTCATCCCACCCGTGGGGCCAGTCGCGGTCGCCAGGCCCACCGACATGTCTGAGGAAGCAGTGGTATCGTTCGTCTGTAAAAGTAGATATGCCTTGAGAGGGCCCCATATGTCCCGCTGCCTAGAGGAGCGTGGGAGCAGTTCAGCATACGTGAGCGATTGTTCCTGCCATGTTGTAAGGTCACCCAGCCAGTCCTTAAACTTTGGGGCCCTGCCCCTACCCCACCGACAGGCCAGCCTACGTTTTGCTATTAGGAGGCTTAAGGCTAAGTATTTTTGCATCTAGTGTCTATGTGTTGCGTATAGCCTAGCAATGCCACTTCTGGCAAAGCTTGGAGGGTCAGGTTTAACATAGAGGACAGGCCCGCAAACACTTGTTGCCAGTATTGGTGGATAGCTGGACACAACCAGGCAAGATGGAGGAAGTCCGCTCCCTCGCTTCCACATCTTGCGCATCGGTCATCCTCCCGAAGCTTGTATTTGTGTAGCTTTGCTGGAGTGTAGTAGAGCCTATGTAGGAATTTATAGTGTATTACTCTCAAACGACTATTGGACGTCATAGCCGCAGTCTGTTTACAACAAAACTCCCATTGATCATCTGCTATAGGGTTCTCGAGGTCTGCTTCCCACTCCCACCTAGCCCTGGAGGCAGGGGGGTCGGGCACATTCTGCGCATGGCGATATAGGAGTGATGTGACATGTCGGGGGTCCCTGACTGTAACAGAGTGTGAAGAGGTGGCAATGTAGGTGGTTCTAGGGGGAACGCAGGTGTGGCAGCTTTGACGCTCTGCCGGAGTCTAATAAACATGAATACATCCATGACCGTAGGTGCATGCGCTCCAAAGAACTGATCCCTGGAGCGGAATGTGCCATTAATGTACATATCTCCCCATGTGGTATAGCGCAGTTTCTCGAGCATCGTGCGACACTGTTTGTCATATGTGACCTGCAGGGAAGGATGATACACCAGAGGCACCTGGGGAGAGTAAAGCATGGGTGCATCCAGCCGGGCAGCAATTTTCTTCCAGGCTGTCACGGTGCAATGGACAGTGGTGGGGTCCCGTTCCCGCTCTCGGCATGAAGTGTATAGGAAACCCGAGAGGGGAGTAGGGGTCATATATCCCTCCTCCACCGCTAGGTGAGGCATGAATGGAGGGGGTGGAACCAGTATACGGCGAAGTGGGCCTGGGCACAGTAATAATACAGTTCAAAATTTGGGACTTCGTATCCCCCGTGCGAGAATGGCAGCATGAGTGTGTCCAGCGCGAGGCGGGCATGTTTGCCACCCCAAATGAGGCGTGTAATTTGCGTTTTGAGCGCTGTGAAAAAATGCTTACCAGGGTGGTATGGTATATTAGTGAATAAGTAAAGGAATTTAGGCAATAGTACCATTTTAACCAATGACACCCTCCCAGCCATGGATAGGGGCAATGATAACCATCTTGTGATGGAGTCTGTCGCTTTGTCTAGGGCTACACCGTAATTGGCTTTTATTAGTTCGTCTCTATGTCTAGTGACTGTTATTCCTAGGTATTTGATTTCCTCTGCTTGCCAAGCAAGGGGATAATCCAAGGGATACTCCAATGTGGAGGGGGTAAGTGGGAACACTGCTGATTTAGCCCAATTAATGTGAATACCCGAAATGGTCCCAAACTTCGTGACCTCCCGCAATACAGGGTTGAGGTTCTCCTGTGGATTTTTAATATATAAGGTAACATCGTCCGCATAGAGCGATATTATTAGCTGCCTGGAGGGGAAAATCAGTGCTCGCTCCTTGTGGTGTTGCCGAATTTTTGCCGCCAGGGGCTCTATCGCCAGGGCAAATAGGATAGGAGATAAGGGGCACCCCTGTCTAGTACCTCTAGTGATGCTGAAGCTAGGGGATCGTGAACCATTGAGGAGGACCGTAGCAGTGGGTTGTTGGTACAGCAACTCTATCCACCCAAGGAACGCTGGAGGCATACCCATATATCGCAGGGTGCCTATGAGGTAGTCCCATTCTACAGAATCAAACGCCTTAGTGGCATCCAGGAACACCGCAATCGCTGGGCTGTCGGGGTCAATATTCTGTAGAACCGATAGGAGGGTCCTTAGATTATGTGACGTCGCTCTGTTAGGGACGAATCCGGACTGATCTGGTAGGACCAGCCGCTCCATCAACAAGGCCAGCCGGTTAGCGAGGACTTTTGCCAGAATTTTTGTGTCACAGTTCATGAGGGAAAGGGGCCGGTAGGAGTCGCATTGGGTAGGAGACTTGTCAGGTTTAAGGATTGATATGATCAGGGCTTCCCGCATAGTGGGGGGAAGGTGGCCTTCCTCTAGGGCTTCATAAAAAACTTCCTTAAGAACAGGGGCTAATTGCACCTGGAAGGTTTTATAAAATTCTATGGGGAGTCCATCCGAACCTGGAGTACGCCCTGATGACATTTGCATGATTGTTGCCGTGATTTCGTCTAGCTCCAGTTCAGCGCTAAGAAACTCACGTTGATTATCCCCCAGCCATGCGAGCGCGGTGTCCTCAAAGTACGAGGGGAGGTCAAGTGGTGCTCCTCTATGCGTAGTGTACAGGGATGTATAGTGTGTCAGGAATGCGTGTAGTTGCCCCTGCGTATGATAGTGTACCTCCCCCTCGGGGTCTCGGATTTCCGTGACATGCGTTGAGAATCGGGGGTGCCTGGTCAGGTTCGCGAGCATCTTTCCCGGGCGATCACCCTCCCCATATGTCCTAGCAATGTGGTACTTACTGCGAAACTTACATTCCCGTTCAGCAGTGCGTGTATATTCTGTAATCTTATCCCGCAGTTGTGCCCTGGCTGCATCCCCCCCAGTGCTGTCATTTATGCGTTGCTCCAGTGCCTTAATATCTTTCTCCAGCCTGTCAAGTTCCCTCCGGATATCTTTAAGGATGCCCCCTCCTTTAGTCATGCAATAGCCTCGAACAGTCACTTTGAAAGCCTCCCAGACCGTGGACATGCTCGGGACAGAGTCCGCATTGCACTCAAAATAGTCACCAATTTCCTGCCCCAGTTCAGCATGAAAGACCTCGTCTAGGAGGTGTAGTGGATTAAGCCGCCAGTTAATGTAGGGGGATGGATTTGTAGGGAAGTTCAACACCAATACCACCGGGGAATGATCAGAGTATGTCCTGGCCATATGGGTAACCCCGTCTATCCAGCTCGACACCCCCAGCGACACAAACCAATAGTCCAGTCTAGACCAGGAGGAGTGGGCAGCGGAGTAGTGTGTGCCCTCTCTGAGTGTGGGGTGCATATGTCGCCATGCATCGAGAAGGCCCTGGTCCGCCACAACGTCCGCGAGCTGTTTTTGCATGGTCGTGTAATGTGTTGCAGTAGGACTAGAGCGATCCATCGCTGGGGAGATAGCTGTGTTAAAGTCCCCACCCCAAAGGAGGTATGTGTAACCTATGGACAGAATTTTGCCCCACAGGGATGGTAGAAAGGCTGGGTCATCCACATTGGGCCCGTAACAATTTACCATAGTAATATCCCGGGAGGCCAGTCGCCCCCACATAATGCAGTACCGGCCATGCTGATCCGAGAAGGTGCCACCTAATACGAATGGGGTGGAGCGCTTGATCAGTATCGATACCCCGCGTGAGTAGGTGGAATAAGATGAGAAACAGCGGCAGGAGGCCCATCGGGCGGCGAAGGTAGGGGCCGCTAATGGATCGAGGTGAGTCTCCTGGAGGAAAGCTATTTGGACGTGGTGCCTCTCCAAATATCCTAATATATTGCGTTTTTGCGCGGATCATTGAGTCCCCGAACATTCCATGTCATGCTGCGTATAATGGTCTGCATGTTAGTGGGTATTAGCATTGTGTAGCTGATTGTACTCTAGGGACAGGCCCGACGCAGGAGTTCGTGGAGTGCGGACTAGTGTATACATAGCAGAACAGAATACATTTCTAACAACCCTCCCCCCACCCACTCCGACTTTCCCAACTTGTCGGGCATTAGTTCCCACCCAATAATAACTATAAAAATTAAACCAATAAGAAAAAGGAAATGTAAATATTCCAGCTAACTCGGGGTATTCCCTCGTGGGTGCAGCTAGGGGCCCGGGACTCGCCTATGTCCTCCCATGATCTCACCCGTCAGATACCAGACCCAGCCGGGCTGGCTCTATTTCCGGGGAGAGGACGAAAGCCAGGCGATATACTACAATAAGTTGGTGTCCAATCAATCTGGACTATGACGAAGGTATGAGTGGCAGGCATCCGTGAAAAGCGTAGCAGACGGCTCCCAGCAGTTAGCACATTGTTACTCGCTATGTGGATCTAGCTCAATCCTGCATTAACAGTGGAGACAAGGACCTAGAGCGGCGGCCGTCAGACACCGGTGCCGGAGACACGCTTTGATTAGTTTTGAGGTAGTCTTCAGCCTGCTGCGGGTTTTGGAAGACATGGTGCTGGCCCAGATGTGTGATGCGGAGACGTGCTGGATAAAGCATGGCATAGGGAATGTTGTGAGCTATTAGTTTCTTTTTAACATTAAAGAATTTACGTCTTGCATCTTGCACATTTTGTGTGAAATCTGGGTAAAAGGACAGTATCGTATTTTCATAGTCCACTTTTTGTTTCTCCCGTGCAAGGCGGAGCACAGCATCCCTGTCCCTATAATTAAGAAACCGGATTATAACCGGGCGTGGGGGTGCTCCTGGGGGGACGTGCTCCCAGGGATCTGTGGGCTCTTTCCACTACTAGGTGTCTGGAGAATGCCTCAACTCCGAACAGTTTAGGGAGCAGTGTCTCTATAAAGTCCTCCATCCGCCCAGTGTTGGTCGATTCAGCAAGGCCCACTAGGCGGACATTATTCCTCCGTGACCTAGCCTCCAAATCTTCATTCTTCTCCGCTATGACCTTAAGCAGTCTGTCCATCTGTGTTATTTGTTTCCGGTCGCTCGTGGAACTGTCCTCTAGTCCAGAAATTCTGCTTTCCGCCTCCTCAAGTCGATGATCATGTTGCTCGATGCGGTGCACCACAGAGTCCAAGCGCACATTCATGGCGTCTATTTTGGCATCTATAGATGTGAGGCTGTGTGTCATAGTCACCAGCATGGCCTTCACGTCGTCTTCCGAGCCAGTGGCTGGTGCCGTCGTGGAATGTTCCTCTGATTGTGACCGGGAGGGCCTGCGAGCCTCAAATGGAATTTTTGTTTGCTTTCCCTCTGTTCTGCCCATCTTGAGAGGTCCAGGGGCAGCAGCCTCCCAGGCCAGACGTTCCAGCGAAGAGGAGATCAACAAATGGAGTGCTCCGCCGACCTATTCCCAGGGCAGTAATTCGGAGCCCCGCTTCAATAAGGCAGGATCCAGTCCCCGGTGAAATATTGCTGGGCGGAAACGCCGCTTCCGAGATGGAGTCGGCCGATGGGAGCCAACAGTCCGGCCTGGTCACTATTGCGCAGGTGCGTCGCAACGGATAGGGGCCCTCCACAGCTCCGTAAAGCCAACCGAGCACCCTGCAGGGCCTCCTGCTCAGTACCGTCGTCTCCGGTATATGCGGGGGCTCCACTTGTGAGCAATTAAACAGCGGTGTCCGTGGGGGGGTGCAATCGTCTGCGTCCGGGAGAGGGCAGGCACACCGACAGTCAGGTCTGTCAAGCTGTTTCAGGCTCTCCCACCCTCTGCCCCGCTCCGTCTCCTCACCTTTCTGTATTTGGGCTCCTCACCGGCAATAGAAGACGTCGTGTGAGGGGCTCCCCCTCACAGCTCCCAGCCGGCAGGGCCCTGCGACTCGGCCGCCGCCCACAGGGTTAACTCGCACTGTTCAGTCCTCCCGTTTCAGTACCTCAAAATGGCGCCGTCGCGGCCCGTCCAGCTCCGCAGAGCCGCGGGCTCCAGTGCAGTGTGCCCCCAATCTGCGCGACCACCGCAGCCGCAGAGTCCACCGGTCAGGGTCTCACTAGGCAGCGCTTCACTCTCCGGCGACGCTGAGTCACAGAGAAACGCCACAGCAGTCCCCCAGGTAGTTCACGGAGCAGTTCCGCCCCGTGCGGTCAGGATTACAGGACTTAGGATGGTGCTTTCGGATATTTTATCGCCCGGCTGGCGAGAGCCTCACTAGCGCGCGGCCATCTTAGTCCCGCGCCACCTAGCGCCCCACAGTTGTGCATATATAAATATGAAGAGATAGACAGTTTGAAATGGAGGCACATAAGGACCCCCAATCAGAATTATTTTACCCAATACCTCACAAGATGCCACGCCCTAGCATATACTCAATGCTGAGGCTTGCCTTTGCTCTCACACTATTATCACAAATAATGGCAGCGAGGCATAGAAATACATATTAAAGGTGAATAGAAACCTTCATGCACATTCAATCTGTCTGATACATAACCTACCCTGTGCTTGATAGACTTCCGGCTTTGCTTTTTTCTCAGAGTAATATGTACTCCCACTATTATTACATTATATTTGACATGTAGAATAACACAAATTCAGACATCCACTTATCACAATCGTAATAAGTACATTTCTCCTTTTGGCACAATACATTTGGCAGATAAATAACAAGCAACTTCCTAATGAACAATATATTTCTCTATGCAAATACACAGCAGTGAAATGTTGTGCCCAATTGCAATATTGTCAAGTATGTAGCAGTGTCTTGCTCATCTTCTTGCACCACAAACACAAGCAGTTAATTGTATTTTATTTTTATTTATGAAGTTTTATAAAGCGCAAACAAGACCACATTTTTGGTGTCAGAGCACTGTACAAAATAACAAATAGCATCAGATATACAAGGAGAAAAATATAGAATCATGGGGTGGAGCCTTAATGCTAAACAAAGGGGGGAACAAATGTAAAATACAGCGTGAAAAGATAATACAAAGAGACATAGTGAAAGCACCAGCATTGAACTCAAATTGGCACGGATAGTCGCCTCAGATAGGAAGGAGAATATTTAGCAGTCTCATTTTTACTTCGTTTTTTAAAAGAGCGAATAAAGGAATGGTCCTGATCTCTCGGGAAAGAGAGTTTCAAATTCTTGGGGCAATTCCGGAGAAAGTTCTCTTATAGGTTTTGTTTTTTTGAATTTTTTATGGTTTCAGCAGTAGGGAGCATGTACTACGAGAAGCTCTATTCCGTCCAGATAGAACCAGTTTATTAGCCAGGTAGCGAGGAGTGTTGGCTTTGTACGTCATGCATGCTATTTTTAGGTGGATCCTAGATTTGTAGGGTCGCCAGTTCAGAGAGTGGATGGTCGGGGTGATGTGAGCCTTTTTCTTTATGCCTGTGATGAGTTGTGCAGCCACATTGAGGGTAGCCCTCAGCGGTGCTAGTTTTAATTTTGGTAGGCAAACGAGGGTAGAATTCCTATAGTCAAGTTCGGAGATCACGAGAGCCTGAACCGCAATCTTGAGAGCTGCATTGGGCAGGAAAGACTTTCGTTTTCTTAAGATGTGGAGATGGAAATTGGCCCCTCTGTTTGTGGAGCTGATGTGATTCAGCATGGAGAGGTTGTTGTCTAGTGTTATTCCTAGGGATTTTGCTGAATCAACGTTATGTGGGGTACAATTCAAGGCGGTGAATAGTGGGAGACTGTGTTTGATGTTAGAGGTGGGTTGGGTGGTGAGATTAATAGGAATTCGGCTTTGAGGGCGTTAAGTTTGAGGTGGTTAAAAGTTAACCAGTGTTGAGTTTTGATCAAGATGTTATTGAGAGTGCTGATGTCTTTAGGGGAGGTAATCTTCATGTAAAATTGCATATCATCAGCGCACATATGGTAGGAGATGTTAGAGTTTTTGAGGATTTCAGTCAGGGGTTTCATGTAAAGATTAAACAGGGTGGGGGAAAGTGAAGAACCTTGAGGAACGTCGATGGTGACCGGCGTGTGATCTGATAAGTCATGATTGATTAGGACTCGTTGAGATCTGTTTTGTAGGAATGAGCAGAACCATTTTAAGACAATACCAGAGAGACATATCCTAAGTTCTAAGAGGTTCAGGACGGTTTTATGTTTGACTGTGTAAAATGCTGCTGATAGGCCAAGAAGGATTAAAAAACAGTATTCATTGTGATCGAGAAAGCATAAAGCATCTTTGACAATGTGGACCATGGCAGTTTCAGTACTGTGACCTGCTCTGAAACCAGATTGGCAGTGGTCGAGGAGTTGGTGCTGGTCAATGTGATTGCCGAGTTGTTGATGAACACATTTTTCCAGGAGCTTGGCTAAGGCTGGGATGCTCGAAATGGGGTGAGAATTGTTGGGATCAGAGAGGCCCGGGTCTGGCTTTTTTAGGATAGGGGTGATTTGTCAACTTTCAGTCAGGCACGGAGTCCTTGCGTAAGAGAGGCATAGATCATTCTGACCGATAGGGGTATCAGGAGGTGTGAGGTTTTCCTGATGAATTTGGAGGGGAGCGGGTCGTTGAAGTGGTTGGAAAGTTTCATGGAAGACAGTAGTTTTGAGATGTCAGAGTCCTCAAATGTCTGAAAGATGGACCACGAGGCATTGTTTTTAGGTTTAAAGAGAATGAAGCTAGGACCAATTTCCTGCGGGGTGGAGGTGCATTGTGGTGGGGTTTCAGGCGGTAAGCAATTCACAGAAATGCGGAGCTCATTGTCAATTGACTTAGACAAAGAATCTGTATTTTTGTAGTCTGGAGGTCCTTTCTATTGTGCTACTTTTTAACTTGAGCCTTGTATAATTATTCTCACATTTTATTTCTGGATAAAACAGAGATATCAGATGCAATGGCTAAAATGTCTCCTAACAAGAAAACATAACAAATACAAAACACATTCCATGGTAACCTAAACACATTAGGCCTGATTCATGAAAAATTCCATAACAGTATGTGCAGAGATTTACATCTCCACCTAAGTGTACTTTTTTCTATTCACAAACATTCCAAAACGTCCACCTGGAGAGTGTTCAAATGCTCACTTGTTTTTCTTTTTCTCTATGAGAAAAACATATTTCTTCATTGAGAAAGCTTTTCCTTTATTCCCCCACCAAATGTGGGGGCAGTCTGTTCCCTTTCCCATCTCAGGAGTAACTTTATACCTATTTCAAGGGTGGCGAAGGGTTGTATAATAGTTTGGGAATGCCCACAAAGTACGTTTATGGGGATTACCAAGCTTCCAATGCAAATTACACCTTCTGATGCCCCCTTGCCAATCCTTGAATGGGCTTTACAAATGCAGATTTCTCCACAGTACTAAATACACTTATGCCTGCTTGGAATCCTCTTGTGAATACCTGGCAAGAATAAACGGACGCATTTTCAGCCATAAGCATATGTTTAAAGCCGAAAATGCATTTATTAGTATGGCCCATTGTGCTCACCAAGCAGTAAACCTCTGTCTTTCTGCTGGCTCATCATACTGAGAGGGATGCCGCTACTACTCAAAATGCATGCAAAAATATGAATGCAGGGAAATGGACACAGTTATGTACAAGTAAAATTGGGTTATTAGTTGAGGGGGTGGAAAACCCATTCAGGCAACAACTATAATACTTGTCAGTGTGAACCACAGAATTACTAAATTAACCTGTGGTTAACTGTCACGTAGCTTGGCACCAAAACCTCAGGCATAACTTCGAGGCAATGTGTAAAGTATTTATGCAGTACGCAAACAGCAATAAAGTGAAGCAGAACACAAAAACTCCCAAACCAATGTAGAAGTATAGAGTAAATTATAATAAATAAAAGGAGACCAAAATTACAAAAATGCAATCAATAGAACCAGAGATATGCAATTTTACAATTTCGGGTAAATTTAGCGCCTAAAAGCACAAAGCGACATTCGAAGTCAACTGATCGTGCTAGAACAGAGGAAAGTCACAATTTAAGGCTGACTGTGATGGAGCCTGGGCCAGATACAGGGACCAGTCCTGCTGAAAAAGTTACCCTCTCAAAGTCTTGCACGAAGAGTTCCGATCGCAGTGGAAGAGGCCGAGAGGAACAGTTAAAGCACTGTGGGTAGACGTCGCTGTAGTGCGAAGAGCAGGCTCAGCGGAACAGGCTGTCACCACTGTAGAGCAAAAAGCCGGTCAGGCAATGCTGGAGCTTCACATTGGCTGTCACTGTGGGATGTTGTTGCTGCAGCGTTGAAGTGCAGATCTTGCATTGCCGGTCATCCCTGGAGGTCTCTGTAGCATGAGGAGTTGGGTTCACTGGAACTTTGCATTGGCGATCTTCGTAGGGTCAGAGACTCGGTGCGAACGGGACCATTTGCTGTCACAAAGAGCCCAAAACTTCAGGATTTCACCTTTCTTCACAGAAGGAGCTAAACTGATGCCAGCCAAGGGTCCAGGGCCTGGGGATGCACCTCTTGGAGAGCAGGAACTCACTCCAGTAGAGCCCAGCAGGGTTCAGGTATGTTCAGTTGCAGGTTCAGGCAGGTCCATTGCAGCAGGTCAGTTGGGCAGTTGCCGGGAGGCTTCTAGAGCTTGTTGTGTTCCTGTAGATCAAACAAGATATCAGCCAACTGACCTTTGGACTCACTCATGTTAGCCTGGGATGAAGGGAGCAGGTTCAGTCTTCCTTCTCAGATAGAAAGGCATTCCTCAAGCAGTAGGGCAGTCCTCTGGTAGCAGTAGGGCACTCCTCTGGTAGCAGGGCAGTTCTTCTTCTGTAATGGCCACAGGTACACAGTACTGATGAGTGGCTCAGGAGGTCCAATATTTATACCTGGTGCCAGCCTATGTGTGGGCGGACCACCCTGCCCTACTCCCACATCTGGTTCTAGAAAGTTCTTCCCTTCTCCTGTTTAGGCTCCAAGAAGTCTCTTGGGTGACAAAAAACGTGTTAGTGTCCTTTGTGTGTTGTGGAGGCAAGCTCTTCGAAGTGTAAGTGGGGCAAGGCACATCTCCCTCCCCAGCCATCCTGGCAGGATGATCCATCCTCTCCACACCTAAGCCCCTTTTATGTCACTGTCTGACAGGAATACACAAACCCCAATAGCAGAGCCTTTCACAGTCATATGACCCAGGGTACTGGCAGAAGGCACAAATGGTTAGGACAAGAAAATGCCAACTTTCTAAAAGTGAACCCAAAGGCGCGTGCATTACGCGCCACCCCGTCGCACTGCTGAAGAAGGGATTTTTCCCAAAACTTTTCACCAATATATCGTTCGTCAAATTCAAAAGTCAGTACTCCAATGTCATGTTCATGATTCGTCCAAACATTTAATACACACGTTAGAAGTCACTCAAAATCACTGCGAGGACGCCGAATTTCTCCATTGATGTTTTTTAATTTATTTTTCAACTGCCTTCAGCGTGCCCATCCGGGCTTCAACTTAAGCATGTAGAGATATATAATTCATATTCAGAAGCGCACAAAATTCCACCCAATGCATTTCGGCCTCTCTTTAGACCTTCGTCAGGGGTAACTAAAAAAGACAGAAAACGACATCTAAACCTGTTGCTCAAAAACATAATTAAATTAAACCCTCATCCTATACCTTTAAAAACAATACATTTTCAATCATTCCACCCCACCCAATTTCATAAAAAACATGCCCAACAATAATTAATCCTTATTCTCTTACCTATGAGAAAATCCTAAAACCAGTGCAGTCAAAACGAACGTTATTATCATTAACTATTTAACAAATGAAACACTCAATGCGTTTTAGTGCAAAACATCCTTGCTTATGTCAAACCGTAAACTCTTCCCTCCTCCCTATTATCAGCCTGAAACCTAATGAGACGCTACCTTTCCCAAACCCGTAATAATAACCACTCTACCTTGAATATCACGGTCGTTGACCTTATCGCCTCCTCTACTTTCTCGCCCTCTACAATAACCATGTGTTCTCTTTCCCTTATCTTCCCATCAGCTACTAAACACACCCACCTGAGTCCTTTCTTATATGTAGCCAATAGAACCGTTCTAATCCTGGCCTCGTGACTTTTTCCTGATTTCCACTAAAAACCTTAAAAAAACAGTGATTTAACCTCTCTAAGTTGTCGTGCCCACCCTGACCTGCTACTAAACAAAACTGAAAAACTGATTACCACCCGCAAATGTGTACATCCCATATTTTAACACAAACCATATCATCCAATCTGTGCATTCCTGTGAACAAAAAGACCAACAATATTACAACATGCATGCACAATAAAGAAATTACGAAGAAAATCCACATTAGCAACAGAATTTTAGTGTCCCATGTTATGTAACTAAAAATCTGACTTTACTATTAAAGAGTGTTTAAAATTGCAATTCATTTGAGTCTAAAGAGCATATTTCTACCTGCTCTCAATCCAATTACTTATTAAATGTAATAAGGTAACTCAGAGTTAACCAATGGGAGAGATAGGCAGTAGTGAAAAACGTCTTGAGTCGTTTTTCACTGCTAGGACATGTAAAACTTAAATACACAATTCACCCTGTTCTATGAGCCTTTGGGTCTACCTTAGGAGTGACCGATATGTAGTAAAAAGGAAGGTTTAGGCCCGGCAAAGGTTTATTTTCCATGTCAAAATGGCAGTTTAAAACCTCACTACAAGCTGCACTGGCAGGCCTGAGACATGTTTTAAAAGACAACTTTAGTGTGTGACACAATGAGTACTGCAGGCCTACTAGTAGCAGTTAATTTACAGCCCTTGGGTACATGTGCTACCAATTTACTAGGGACTTACAAGTAAATTCAATGTGGCAATTCGGTGTAGTCCAATTTTACCATGTCTGAAGGGAGAGAGCATTTAGAACTGCTTATCAGTGATAAAGTGCAGAGGGCCTGATTCACAGAACTAACTTACGTCAAAATCCTAAACTTACAACAATTTTGGTATTCACAGAATGAACTTACACATTTGGGTATTCACAGAATGAACTTACACATTTGGGTATTCACAGAATGAATTTACACATTTGGGTATTCACAGAATGAACTTACTACCATTTTGGTATTCACAGAATGAACTTACTCATTTTGGTATTCACAGAAGGCACTTACTCATCAATGAGTAAGTGCCTTCTGTGAATACCAAAATGTGTAAGTTACACAAAATGAGTAAATTACACAAAATGTGTAAGTTACACAAAATGAGTAAGTTACACAAAATGTGTAAGTGCCATCTGTGAATACCAAAATGAGTAAGTTCATTCTGTGAATACCAAAATGAGTAAGTTCATTCTGTGAATACCAAAATGAGTAAATTCATTCTGTGAATACCAAAATGGTAGTAAGTTTAGGATTTTGTCGTAAGTTAGTTCTGTGAATCGGGCCCTTAGAGTCCAAATGCCAACAAAAATGAATTCAGCAAAACAGGAGGAATGAAGGCAAAACGTTTGGCGGAGAACCAGGCCAAGGGTGTCTGGTCTAATACACACCATTTGTACAATGAGTCAATAGATCACTTTTACATTGCTAAATCTGCTCAAGCACTGTTGCAATACTCTGAACATGTGTACAGTGAGTGCAGCCAAAGATCTTGGGGAAGCAAGTCAGTGGGTAAAATTCAGCTAACACACTGATCATAATCTCACAGAAACTTGATGTAGTAACTATTGTAGTACATACAAGCATCCATTAATGCTTGATCTAGAGAACAACAGAAGGCAGGCTGAGATAGTCCAGCCACTATGGCAATAGTCCCTGGAAAGAACCAGCTGCGCCCTATTGGAGTACAGAAAGCAGCAGATACTGGTGCAGGGACTCAATCTGTACTTTAATCCTGTTCATTATGACCAGGACAATTATCTAGCCGTCTTTAGGCCCAAAGCACCTGCTCAAAACTCATAATGAGACCCATGTTTGCTAGACACACTCTTTTCGTTATAAAGGGGGCAGTGCAACATCTGGAGCATGCTCTGTTGGTTGGATGATTGCCTGAACTGCTGGCCTTTGATGTTTGAATGAACCTTATTTTCAGATAGTTATTACTGTAGCTGCCACCTCATATCATCAGCCATTTGTAATCAAAATGTTATAGAAATACCCGCTTTCTGAAATTCACAAGATATTGTTATGATTCTCATTTTATTAAAACCTACTGACATTGCCAATCTGTCACTGCAAATGAGCAGCAGAAAAACAATACAAAAAACTGCACCACTGAGCCACAGAGTTCAAGAGACTTTCTAGGTTGACGTCAGTAGTATGAGCGTTTCTATATTAAACATTTTAGGGGCAATCTTCTAATAAGTGGTGACACTTTTAAGGCCTTAACTACGAATTTCATGGTGCAGTGGGTCACCTTTTCTGGGGCTGAATTTGCCATTCTGGCCAGTAATTACACCCCTGCTTTGTGTACGTTTTCGGGTGACTGCATAGTTCTTCATATTCCAGACTGTTTAGCACTCTCACCAGATTTCACAAAAATGTTTATTGTTCAAATAGATGAAAATAATACTGCCAGAGAATGTTTTGCTTAATTTGCCTTTTTGCCCAATGATTTTAGACAATCTTGATGCATAATTTTGTCTCCTATATCACACTGATCCTAGAAGCTTTGACACTGGTTAGGTACTGGGTGGTTAGTGGGCTGTCATCCCATAGAGGCAAACAATCTGATTTCTATTAGGTAAACTGGTTTCTATGAGGCATACCTTGCTTATCCATCAAAACTTGGCATAAGGCTTCATCAGAAAATGTGCATGTGGTACAAGTGAAACAACACTAAAACAGAGTTAAAAATGTGTTTACTTTTTCAAAACTGATGCAGTTGAAAAGAGAAAACACAAATGAGTAACATGTAACACAAATGTTGAAAACTGAATGTAAAGTTCAGTCGTGGTTTAAAAAGCAACAACATTCTATAAGAAACAATGGGGATCCAAAATAAATGGCAATGCATAGAGTATGGTAGACCAGGGCCAAAATACACTCTGCATTTGCCCCACAATGGAGAGAAGTTGCATTACAATTGCTGTTTATCCTGATTTAAATGTATAGAAGACCGGTACCTAGGTACTCTTCGGGGGCAACTGGCTATGGAGCACGGATGGGGAAGAGTTGGTGGTTCATCCACATCAAAAGTTTATCTTCTGATTTAGAAAATCTCTGTAGGTCGAACATATTCAACTGGCAAAAGCTAATAGGTCGTTCCTTGAACTTTGAGCTTTGTGTGTATATAAAATGGATTATTAAGAGAGTATAATTTAGAATGAGGCTACCCAGCCATGCGATGAAAATAATACCAATGTGCCTCCACCCATCTTTTGATGAGTAGAACCAGCCAGCAGGGGTACACATGAACGCAGAATAATTCATAGGAAGGGTTGTTCAGGAACACCAAATATTCATTTTCATACATCCCTGACTTACGCACAGAAAGAAGTAGGTGACCTTGAAAGTCTTGTCCCTGTAGTTTGAATTCATAGATCTATCTTGCTCAGCCAGAAGACCAATCACATTTAGAAGTTAGGTCAAGGATGCCCTTCAGGCAGTTGCAGTTACATACTGGAGTCCGGGGTGGCAGGGTCCCAGTAAACCCCACCCCATCCGAAAGGGCTCCACTTGGTGTGCATTGCCTGTGTGCCATCTCAGATGTGGTGCACTATCAATGCATCTCTGATTCTTTGCTGTTACACCTGCTTCTGTAGTACGGCGTGCGCACTGGCAAAGGTATGCCCTTATTTTATTTGAGAGGTCATGGCCCCATGCACATGATATCATTCTCCCTCAGGGAGCCGCAGTACACATTTTGCACCAACACAAGGCATACTGCAGCATGGGCCGCACAAAGCTCTTCGGACCCTTCTATAGTACCAAAGGACCCCAAAAAGTGGAAGCAAATGTCTATTTTGCCCTGAAGGCACTATGTGTAAACTGAGGCAGATGTTCTGCTCTGCAACCAAATCCATTCTTTTCTACACACGTCATATAGGAAAATATATAGATTTATTTTTGTCATGAAAGTAAAAACTTTAGTAACACGTTTTCAGTCTACAGCGCTAAGTATGCTGGGACATGTGGGCCCACTAAAGGAAAAGGAAAATCTATAAGTCCCAGCATGATTCATTTTCTTAGCGGAAAATGGGAGTACCTCACAGTCATTGTTTTAAAGTAAGAAACAGAACGGCAGAGAGGGTGATCTGCAGTGGACGGGTCCCACAAATATGCTTCGCTCCGGTAGCGGCCACATCTTCTACCTGGTATGAGTTTAGTCCAAGGCGTTTCTGTTAATCATAATAAAAATAGTACGAAATAACTTGTTTTATACTTCCTACGGCTCCGTCGCCGAGAAAATTGCATTTGTTGTAAATCCGGAATGGTGCGAATTTTAATAATGAATGTCAGAAAAGTAATGGGAAGCATGGGAAGTTTTCTGATGCACTTAAATAGCTGCTGTCTGGAGATCCCTGCACAACCTGTGAAAAGCTTGAACACCTTCTCGGATCACTGAGCAGGCTGTTTCTAAATTGGCTTACCCTAGTGCAGGGAAACCTTCTCCAAACACTCTGGTAGCTGTCAGCTGCCTGCGGGCATACTCACTTTTTGAAATGCGCGCATATGCTCATAGTTCATTCTGGGTCAAAGCAGCAGATGGGGGTGATGTATTCAACTAGATTTGACTTGTTTTATGAACAGAGGGGATAGTCGCTTTGTTTTCTTGTCAGAGCTATGGTGTTTTCAAGCATGACATGGACTGTAGCATTACAACTAATCCCCAATAGGCCTATATGGAATGAGGAATAGGAGGTGGAAATCGTTACTACATAATTTTCTACATTTTACATTCTTTCGCATTTTATTTCTTAATTCTGGACATTTTTCTAGGACAAATTCCTCCGGGTTTGACCTTGAGGATGGCAGTGCAGTAATACCGAATGATGTAGTACCATGTGCCTTGTAATTCCCATTTGATTGGGAACCCCATGTTTCTGCCCAAATCTGTCTTAAAAGGTCACGCTTAAGGAGGGCCTGAAGGTTTTTCTTTTCTCGGAATTCTGCAAGAATTGTGCCTGAATCTCAATGAAAGAAAAGACATTTGAATACATTGAAAGAAAAAAATCAACGCAAAGAAGATCGGATTCTTAAAAGAGGCATACATTTACATATTGTATGCTCATGTGCACAGAGATCTTGATATGAATATTTTTCAGAAAATCCCATAGAGTTGGTAAAATAAGCAACATGGCATATTTTCCTGCAGAAATGTCTTTCCTCTCAAGTTCTGCACGTTTAATGTTACGGAAAATGTGTAATTGCACACTCATTTTTTCTCCCTTCTATTTCAGAGATTCCTGCAGTACTCAGTGATCTCACAAGCATTTATGGAATGGCGGAGTAAAAGTCTCAGCCACCACATTTACAAATGGTGCAATGGTAAACTAAAAGCTGGTAACATAGCTCAGTGGATTAACGCATCTGTTGTAGAGACATCAATGTCACAGGTTTGAATCCACTCAACTTTACATTGGCCTCAGGTCTATACCATGAGCACCATTGACCTTGGTAATAACTACACCTAACCGTGTAGTGGGTTATAAAAGGGTAGTAGTTATTGTGTTCTAACACCACTGTGTACAATGAAATATTATGTTGTAATACTACTCTCATAGCACACATTACACCTACCAGTACATTATCCATAAATAATGTTTCACTGTCAGACATCCCTATAGATAAATCACATATATCAATCAAGGCAATTTTCTAGGGGTCATATCTGTCTCCTTGGCAGAGAATAGCTGCAAATTAGTCAGATGTATGGAGTGCTTAATTTGTAAAAATATAAGTGCCAGGGCCCTCGTCAGGATGTCACCGCAGCTTGCACCACCCATTGCCACTGCCAGAGCTGCCAATGACAATACCTACACAACTACTAACCATCACACTGCTACAAGTGTGACAATACAGTGTGTTTGAGGCCCCCAAAGCTATAAGAATGGCTTGGACAACAGGCATTAGTTGTTTTTAATCCATGTTGAATGAATAAACTACTGTTGTTCTGCTCATCTCTAAATTACACAAACAACACCACCATGTGGCAGCTGTGATAAGTGAAGGTGCTGAACAATAAGTTCCGGTCCTGAGCCCCGGAAATCACCGGGTCAAATTAAGCACTGGCTGTATGCCCACCAATTTCAGCTGTCCTTCCTTACCTCTAGTAGCATCTCATAACAGGAGCAATGTATATTTCAGCATCAACACTTGTGCTTCAGATAATTTTATGTGCCCATGTTTGATTTCAGTGACCCCCTTTGATCAAGATATTGTCTATATCTGTATTTGCAGCTGCTTTTATGACAGGGAGCTGATTCCACAGATGTTTATGTTTATGGTTTTGTAACGCGCACAGCTACTCAAGAGTGTCCTGGCGCGAGCCCAAGAGACAGCAGAAGGAAAGGGAAAAAAAAATAAGAGCCAATAACACAAAAACCAGATCATTGAAAAAGGAAGGTTTTTAGTTTCTTCCTAAATTGGGTAGAATTCTGCAGACTACGCAGGTCAAGAGGGAGCGAGTTCCAAGCCATGGCCGCCAAGCAGGCCAGAGAGCTACCGCCCTTTCTCTTCAAGCGGAATCTGGGGATAGAAGCCAGGAGCATGTTAGAAGAATGCAAGTGTCTGCTGGGGGAGTAGAACTGAAAACGTTTCCTGAGGTAGAGGGGGCCGTATTCATAAAGTGCGGCATGGATAGTTACCAGGGCTTTATACGTGACCCTTGCCTTCACCGGTAGCCAGTGCAGGTTGCGCAGGTGTTGCCTGACGCTGGTGCGTTTGGGGAGGTCAAGAAGCAGACGAGCAGCGGCATTTTGGACCACCTGAAGTTTGTCAATAAGATAGGCCCACGTATAGTTCATTTGCATAATCGATGCAGGAGGTAACAAGAGCTCGAACAACTGTTTCCTTAGCTGTTAAGGGCAGAAGGGGCAGAAATTTCCTGAGAAGTTTCAGAATGCCGAAACAAGTACCAGTCAGTTTATTAATTTGATTACAGAAATTCAGCTTTTCATCAAACCAGATCCTGAGGTTTTTTACAGGGAGTCCAGAAGGAGAGGGCCTGGGAGACTCGTCAGGCCAGAAGGTATGCCAAACCTGGGGAGGAAATTCTCCAAAGAATAAAATTTCCGTTTTATCCTCGTTGCATTTCAGCTAAGCGCGTGTCAGCCAATTAAACACTGCAGCTAAACAGGTTTTAACATGGGCAGTAGATGACTCTGATTTTTTCCAAGTGAACAGGAGCTGGGTGTCGTCGGCATAGGCAACAACCTTAGCTCCTAGTTCTTCTGCCAACTGAATGAGAGGAGTCATATACAAGTTGAACAAAAGTGGGCTATGTACCGACCCCTGCTGAACCCCTGTCAAAAGAACTTGGGGAGTAGACGTGAAGGGAGGGATCCACACTTGTTGGGTTCTACCTTCCAAGAAGGATTTCAGCCATTCACCGGCGGCACCAATAATGCCTAATTCCTTGAGGCGGGCCAGAAGAAGTGAATGGGGGACAGTATCAAAAGCGGCAGAGAGGTCCAACAGGACCAAAACTGCCCTGCCCCCCACATCCACAGTCTCGTGAATAGCTTCCGTGATATCCACCAGAGCAGACTCCGTGCTATAGGCGGCCCTGAAACCGGATTGGGCCGGATGAAGGAGGCCATGCTGTTCAATGAAGGCATGCAGCTGCTTATTGACCATCTTTTCGCATACTTTGGCAATAGCAGGGAGCAAAGAAATAGGGCGATAGCTAGTCAAGAGGTTAGGATCCAAAGTCGGCTTTTTGATCAGAGGGATAAGCAGTGCCTGTTTCCACTCAGTGGGGACATAGGCCAGTGTCAGTGAGGCGTTGATTAGCTGATTAAGAAGAGGGTTAATAGCTACAGCCGCACTGGCCATGAGTTTGGCAGGGCAGGGGTCACTAGGGGAACCCGATTTAAGGGAGGATAAAGATCCCTCACAAAGAACTCCATAGCCCCATGTAGTGTGTCTGGAGCCAGGGTCAGGAAGGACGGAGTACTGTGCACTACAAAGACCTTTCTTTGAAGTCTCCCTACTTTAAATGCCAAAATGGGTATAAGTACTGGACCTCTCAACTGAGGATGTTCTGCCAGGAAGAAGAGCTGTTCTGCTGTCAGGAGGGAATGCCACTTTGCTGCTTGCTTTGCTGTGTTGGACTGCTGCCTGCTGCTTCTTGCCTGGGAGTGAGAGGACTGGACTTTACTATCTACATCCTGCTTTCTAAGGTTCTCCTGTTGCTGAAGTCTCAGGGACATAAAAGACTTCACCTGCATCTTGCTACCTGCACCTGGGCTCCTCTGCTGTGAGTCCTGCCCTGCCAAGTGGTGCCAACCCCTGTCCTGGGCCCTTGGAGGTGAACTTGGTGCTGCCCCCAAGAAATTGATGCATTGACTCCTAAGCGTCAGTTTGAAGCGGTGCATCCCTGCGAAATCGACACATCTCCGCTGCCTGCACCGATGCCGTGGTCTCCATTCGCTGAGTGCGTGACGCATTGACCGCGATTTACAACGCAGCCCTGACTTTGCTGCAGTGCCTACGAAGAACCGCCACTGCTTGAGTTTCGAACACCGCCTCACCGAAGTCTGTGACGCACTGTTCCAATTCCAATGAAGTCCCAGCCCTGCGTGGCTTTCGACTGACGCATCGCCTTCAGCACCCGGATGCCATAGAATTGACGCATCGTGTTCTCAACATCGACACATCATTAATGCTGCATCGCCTTCAGGAGCTGAGGTCTCGCACCAGCAACCAACGCATCACCTCCTCTGCACAACACATCGTCCCCGGGCGTTAAAGCTTCAACGACCTTGCACCGCCTTCAAGAACCGACGCATTACCTGCATCCGCATTGCCTCACCTACTCTGCACCTCACATCGTCTTCAATTTCCGACGCATCCAAGGTACTGTACGGGGCTCTGTGTGACTCCTGTATCCGGCCCACGCTCCATCGCGTTCGGACTGAACTTTTGGATTTGTCCCAGCCAAGCATGACCAGATAGCCCCAGTTGGAGCTATTGACTTCTAAGCACTGCATTTTGATCTAAAAGCCTGTCTGCAGCAGAGTTGAAAGACAGGCGGGAAGAAATTAAGCTCCAGTTGGAGTTGGGAAAACTCAATGTGGATGTAGAAAAGCAGAAGTTGGCAATGGAAAGGATAAATTGGTCATGGAGAAAAGGAAAATACTTTTTGCCCAGGAGCTGAACTTGAAGGACCTAGATTTAAAAGCAAAGATCAGTTGGTCCGGAGAACCCTCACGCCTGACAACACTAGGAAGTACAGGCAGTGGGTGACCATCAATGGGAAGAGAGTGGAGGCTCTGAGATACACAGGAGCCAGCATGACAACCATCAGGTGTCATCTGGTGTCTTCAGAGCAGGTAGTGCCTAATGTGGTCCACCAAGTAGTTGCTGTAGACAACAGTGAGCGCAAATGTTTGGTGGCTCAGGTTCCCTTTGAATGGGGGGGGGGGTCTCAGGTTCCTTGAGGGTAGATGTGAGTCCATCCATTCCTATGAATTGTTTGCTGGGCACCGACCTGGAACATACTGCCTGGAAGGATGTGGAGTTCAGGTCACACTTGGAGATGTCGGGATTGCCTAAGTGGGTGTGCCTAACCACACAGTCCATGGCAGCACATGAGGGTGGTCAGAAGGACCTGGAGCCTGAAAGAGTGGCCCAGGTCCCTGACAAGAAGAGGAAGGGAAAGGGGCATGGGAAACCCGCTTCTGAAATTCCCACGGTCCCGGAGGAGGCAGAACCTGAGGGGGACACCTTGGAGCCTAAAGGGGAAGATGTGACTGAACTGGGGAACCTGCCTGAGCTGAGCCAGTGGCAGCAGGACGTAGGTCCCTCCAGGGCGTAATTCTGCACAGCGCAGAAAGAGTGCCCTACTCTTGTGGGTCTTCCGAAGCAAGCCACGGCCCAGACAGCTGGTGGCGCCTTTGGAACTCACCTGATCTATTGAGAGAATGATCTCCTGTATAGTGAGCCTAAGGTTGTTGATCCTGGGGCAGCACCTGTGCTGGTGGTACCCCAGCACATCAGAACCTCCCTACTGGGTCTGGCTCATGATGTGGCTCTGGCAGGTCATTGGGACAGAACAAGACCTTCGACAGACTTGTCACCCATCTCTATTGGCCCCAAATGAGGAAGGCCTCAGATGTGTTCTGTAGGTCCTGTCTTACCTGCCAGGCGAGTGGCAAAGCTGGGGGGAGATGCAAGGCTACCTTGCAACCTTTTCCTGTCATGAACACCCCTTTTGAGTGGGTGGGCATAGATATTGTGGGGCCTCTGGATCCCAAGACAGTCATGGGCAACAGGTTCATCCTGGTCTTGGGGGACCATGCCACCTGGAAGCTATCCCTCTAAGGACAGTGACTGCACCCACCATGGCCAGGGCACTGATGGAGATCTTTACCCGCATGAGTTTCCCCCGGAGGTGGTATTTGACTGTGGTACCACCTTCATGTCCTTGTACATGAAGGCCATGTGGAAGGCCTGTGAAGTAACCTACAAGTTCTCTACTCCTTACCACCCCCAAACCAATGGGTTAGTTGAAATGTTCCCTCAAAGGCATGATTATGGGTCTCTCTGAGCCCATGAGGTGAAAGTGGGACGTCCTCTTGCCATGTCTTTTATTTGCCTACAGGGATGTACGTCAGAAGGGGGTTGGCTTCAGCCCTTTTGAAAGTCTGACAGGACCTCTCAGTGAGAGGACCTCTCAGTTTGGTGACGGAGGGCTGGGAGCAAGCTCCCAGGAAGCCACCCCAAGATGTGTTCAGTTACATGCTGGCCTTCCATAACCAGACAGTCCGCTTCCATAAACTCACCCAGGGGAATTTGGAAGCTAGCCAGGAGGACATGAAACACTGGTATAACCAGAATACCACTGTGGTTGAGTTTCAGCCTGGTCAAAAGGTGTGGGTGATGGCACCATTAGCGCCCCGTGCTCTGCAAGACCGCTGGTCTAGCCCATTTGAGGTGAAGAAGCACAAGAGTGATGCCACCTACCTGGTGGACTTTCAGACTTCTAGGAACCCTTTGATGGTCCTGCACATGAATCGCCTCAAGAACCACTTTGATAAGTCTGAGTTGACCATGGTGTGAGCCTCTCCCCTACTTTGACTCTAGAACAGCAGTGAGTCTGCCGCCAGTAGCTGGAACAGTTTGCCTCTCTGTTCTCACTCAATCCAGAGTCACCCAGTGGTGCACCCATGACACTGACACTGGGGACAGCCTTCCTGTTAAGCACATGTCTTACAGATTGTCTGACAGAGTGAGGACCAGCATCCAAGAGGAAGTCTCTAAGATGCTGGAGTTTGGGGTTATTTAGCCCTCCAACACCCCTTAGTCAAGTCCAGTGGTTCTTGGCCCCAAGGCTGCTCCACTAGGCATCACACCCAAACTCCAGTTCTGTCTAGACTACCGTGGTCTCAATACTTTCACTAAGACTGGCGCACATCCCATTCCCAGAGCTGATGAGCTCATTGATTGGCTTGGAGCTGCCAAGTTTCTCAGTGCATCTGACCTAATGTCTGGTTACTGGCAGATTGCCTTGACCAAAGGGGCACAAGAGAGGTCTGCATTCTCAAAGTCAGAAGGGCACTACCAGTTCCATGTGATACCTTTTGGGTTGAAGAACGCCCCTGCCACCTTTCAGAGGTTGGTCAACCAGATCCTGGCTGGGTTGGAGAGCTTCAAGTGCCACCTACCTAGATGACATTGCAGTCTTCAGCTCCAGTTGGGAGGGCCAATTGTGCCACCTGGGGGAAGTGTTGAGGGCACTGCAGAGCACAGGCCTCACTATCAAGGCCAGTAAGTGCCAGATAAGGCAGGGTTCTGTGGTCTACTTGGAACACCAAGTAGGGCAAGATGCAGCCTCTGCAACCAAAAAATTGCCACCATTCTGGCTTGGGCACCCCCCAAGACACAGGCAGAAGTGAGAGCCTTCTTATGTCTCACTGGATATTACAGGAGATTCGTTAAGGGATATGGCACCAAGGTTGCTCCCTTGACAGAGCTGACTTCCAAGAAGCAGCCAATTCAGAGGCATGCCAGACCACTTTTGAAACCCTGAAGGAAGCTATGGGCACAGCGCCCATGCTCAAGGCTCCTGATTTCTCCAAGGAATTCGTGGTGCAGACTGATGCCTCAGAGCATGGTGTGGGGGCTGTGCTTTCACAGCTAAACAAAGAGGGCCTAGATCAACCTCTAGCCTTCGTCAGTAGGGGGTTACTTCCCAGGGAACAGAGGTGGAGAGCAATAGAAAGGGAAGCTTTTGCTGTGGTCTGGGCACTGAAGAAGGTAAGACCCTACTTGTTTGGGACTCACTTCTGTGTTCAGACAGACCACAGGCCCCTCAGATGGTTAGTGCAGATGAGGGGTGAGAATCCGAAACTATTAAGGTGGTCCAACTCCCTACAGGCAATGGATTCACGCCATTGCTGATGGTCTTTCCAGGTTCTTTCCCCTTAGTGAAGAGAACTCCTAAGAGGTTGGATAGTTCTCCCCACTTTCCACTGGGGGGGACACATGTTAGACCTGGCATCTTTTGGAGTGGTTTCCCCTGTTTTTTTGCTTCTGTCCTCCTGTTTTTGACTGTGTGCTGAACTTCGTTTTTGCTGGTTTTTGGAGTCAGGGCACTTTACTACTGCTGACCAGTGTTAAAGTGCATGTGCTCTGTGCCTAAAATGTAATGGCATTTGGTTTCTCCATGATTGGCATATTTGATTTACTAATAAGTCCCTAGTACAGTGCACTACATGTGCCCAATGCCAATAAATCAAATGCTACCAGTGGGCATGGAGCCCTGATTGTGCCACCCACATGAGTAGCCTTTCAAACTTGTCTCAGGCCTGAGGGAAAGATGGAAAAAGGATCTGGGGGTTTTGGATGATGACGACTGGGCCTAGGCATGCAAGTCTCATAGGGAAGCTGCCATTAGGACAGGCTTCCGTCTAGCACAACTAAAAGTCCTGCACAGAGTCTACTTCACTAGAACTAGGGGGCATATTAGCAAGAAGAGGCGATAATCATGGCTAACCCTGCTTAGCGTGAATATTTTATCGCCGGCTATCGCTGGAATATATCACCACGCTAACGCTGTATTAGCAACGATTAGCGCTATGGCGATGAATATTCCAGCGATAGCGGGGGAAATGGGCCAACATCGCTGAAAAACCAGCGATGTTGCATGGAGATGGGAGAACACCTTGCTGATACGACCCTGTGGTCGTATCAGCATAATCCACCCCCATGTTAGGTATGGCTAACACCTGCTAATTGCAGGTGTTAAATAAATGGCGATGACCCGGTTAGCGCGACTTTTCACGTCGCTAACTGGGGCCATGGCCACCTTGCTAATAGGCGATAGGCCTGTTAGCGAGTGTTTCCCAGGTTTGTTCGTCGGGAACGCCCACTTTGCATGTCATTAGCGATAAATATCGCTGACATGCAAAGCGGTAAAAAAACGGGCGCTAATGCCCACAAACTGTCGCTAACTGCTGTTAGAGACAGTTTGCTGATAGGGTGATATAAATATCGCCGCTTTAGCGGCAAAAAGTGCCGCTAAAGCGGCGATAGTGCCCTTGCTAATATGCCCCTAGGTTGTATAAGATCGGACAAACTGATAATGACAGAGGAGCTGTGCCCAAGAGGGTTCCCTAATACACACATTTTAGGACTGCCTGCGGGTGTGGGTGTTTTGGGGGGAAGTGGCGAAGTTTCTCTCACAGGTCCTAGAGACTGCAACTGAGATTACTCCCCAGGTTGTACTCCTAGGGGCATGGAGAGAACAGGCTTTGTCCAAATATCACAATTTATTCTATAATACTGCTCTCATGGGGGCAAAACAGGATGTTTTCAGCCTTGGGCAGTGTCTCCCACATCAATTTATAAAACAAGAGGATACCCTCAGGAATTTAAGATCTAGGGCAATTGTCAAGAATACAGAGCAAGTCACTGAGAATGCCTACAAGCATCAAGAGTGGTGGCAAGTAAAGAAAGAGCTCACTAGAATGAATGGCGATGGGGATGCACACGGGAAACAGTGGAAGAGACAAGTATTTTTTTTTGTAAACACATTTTTATTAGCATTTTTAATAAGACATGCATAACAATATTAAACAACTTACCCCCAAATAACACTACCCTCCTTAAATCCAGTCCCCATTATAGTATGTATACAACACATATTTATTTTGCAAATTACATTTTTACCCATTTTCTTTCCCAGAATCATCATTCTTTTCTAAATCTTTAAGGGAATCTAATAAATGATCCTATGCACAAACTTTTTCAATTGATCCTCTTCCTTTCATCATATCACTTTACAATACTGCACTCTCATAAACCATCCAACGAACCAACTCCACTTTCCATTTTGCTACCCTAGGAGCCCTGGGCGCCTTCCAGTTCATAGTTATTTCATATCTTTCAAGCACCAAAGCTAAATCAATAAATCCTGTAGCACTTTTACACTTTGTAGGTCTTGGAAAAAATCCCCCCAGCAGACTGACCATAGGAGTACACTCAATTGATCTCATTTTTGCCTAATTTATACAGAATAGTACTTCCCTCCAGTATTCCACTAATAATGCGCATTACCATACCATGTGCAACATTTCTGCACCATGTTCACCACATCTCGGGCATGCCACATTTGTCTGATAAATTCGAGCTATTTTTCCTGGATTTAGATACGCTCTGTGCAAGTAGAAAAAATGTATCATTTTAAATCTCATATTTCTAGATACAATGTATGAATTTTCAAGAATTTTAGACCATTCCAACTCTGGTATTGGATGTGCCAAATCCTCCTCCCAATTTTCTCTTAGCCCAACGAGAGGCATTATCATATCACTTCTTATTGCCTGATAAAGGCATATCACCGCCTTCATATGACCCGTCGTGGTACTGTTAGGTTTGAAAATCTCATTCTCGTTATACACTTGTTCTACGTTATATTAGGTTAGCAGTGTGCGGCTAAATTAGACACCATTCGTATTCACGTTATGCAACCCACTGAGTTATCCCTGTAATGTGCGAACTTCAGTTAGCGAGTGTGACTCCATTTTGAATTTCGTAATCCTATTAGGCTGTGCCTGTACTAGGCCTCATTATTCGTATTGCTTGCCTCAGCAGAACACTGTATTCAGTTATTATTTTCTTTTCTGTCCAAGGTTGCCTTCTGACTTGCTAATGAATAGGCCATTCTGCCCTCACATACCTATCCTTGTGTGTAGCTCTGCTCCCACGTTAGGAGATGCCGAAGCCCAGCACGGCAACCTTGAGATAGTGATAGCGTGTACCCATCTAGCAGGTGGTGGCCCATCCTTCTGTGCCTCCTTTGTTCATGATCGGCCTAAGCCTGTAGCTTTCCATTGTGGGTGTGGGAGGAATGATTATGCGTTGCAGACTGTTGGGGGGTCAGTCCCTCGGCAGACATCTGAGGGTGCAGGTCAGATTGGACTCCTCTGCAGAGTATTGGTAATAAACAACTGTTTTGTATTCTCTACTGTCTGACCGACTGTTCATTTTGGTGGAAGGCGATTAGGAGGTTGTAGAAAACCCAGGTGGCCCTTTTCGGGCCACTTCCTTCAGTACACAATATTTGACAAGCACTATGTACTTGCGGCTCTACTAAACCCATACCCCAATGTTGCACAATCTAGCGACCACCGCTCAATGCGACAAAAATTGCCCTCTCGGGATCTTAAAAGTGTCTGAAAATTCCTCAAATGATAATATCACCCGGTCACTATCCAAATCTCCTAACGCATGCACCCCATGGTTTGCCCACTCCGCTAAGTCCCACAATCTTCCCCCCCCGGAATGATTTGTTCCAAACTTCTTAACAGAATGCCCGGGGCATAGGGCCTCTGAGTATGAGTTCATTGACGTGCTCGGCGCCAACAGTGCTGCACAACCTTCCACACAGTGGGCATTCCCCGCACAGGTCCTCTGACAGGGGCCATGAGTATTCTATACAACACATCCAATTCTGGTTTTCTCTCCAAATTCACCTCCCCTGGAAATCTTTGTGAATCAGTCCATTGTGTAAACCATTGCAACTGTGCTGCTAGGTAATAGCGTTCCATATCTGGGGCTGCTAGTCCTCCCTGACTAGTGGGCTGCTGCAGCTTTGCCAATGCCACTCTTCGCCTACCTGTTCCCTATATAAGAGAAACCAACAAAGAATCAATTTCCCTAAACACTCTACATGGTATCACCATAGGCAATGCTGTGAAGATGTATAGTAATCGGGGCAATGCCACTATTTTTGCTACTGCTATTCGTCCTGAAACTGAACGCGGCAGCGTTCTCCTAAAATCTACACTTTTCCGTAAACTTCTAATCGCCACACCAATGTTACCTTCCAATAAATCAATGGGAGCATGGTATTATCTTACCCCCAGATATTTTAGATACGTTCCCTCCCAATTAAGCCCCCTCAGATCCACAGGCTGCGGCACATCCTTCTGTAATGGGAACAAATATGATTTATTCCAGTTGATGCATAACCCTGAGGCTTGCCCAAACATATCTAAGACAAATCAACATTAGCATCTTTGAGAAATAACAACATATCGTCTGCATATAATGCTGAAAAATGTTGCACACCCAGCACCTCCAGTCCCCTGTAAACCCATCCTATCCTCACCCAACTAGCAAGTGGCTCCCTAGCAATTGCAAATAATAATGGCGAGAGCGGGCGCCCTTGTCGAGCCCCTCTTCCCACTGCATATTTTTCCAAAATATGCCTACCCGTTTTGACACGAGCAGTAGGTGACGCATACAGAAGCCTAACGCATGCAATAAATTAGTTTCCCAATCCCATCTTACTGAGCACTTCAAAAGGAAGTCCCAACGTAAACTATCAAATGCCTTTTCAATGTCAATTGCTGCAATCACTCCTTTTTCCTTTTCTGCAAAATCAGATTCCATGATCGCCATGATGAGCCGCATTCCTTCCTGGAATGAGCCTAGACTGGTCTGTATGTATTAACTTAGACATTAATGGAGCGAGGCGCATTGCCAATACTCTACTCAATATCTTGTAATCCAGATTTAGCATAGAAAGTGGGCGATAAGCCCTTACATCCTGAGAGGCCCTTCCTGGCTTTAACAATGGGACCACTATTGCTTCTGCAGTTGTCTGGGGCAATCACCCCACCTTACGGGCTGCCAAGTGAAGAGCAACTAGTCTTGGTGCCAATTCTTCCATATATGTCAAATAAAATTCCATAGGGAACCGATCCATTCCGGGGACTTCCCCTCTTGCTATATGCTTTATGGCAGCCTTTACCTCTTGAATTGTTACCTCCCCACCCAGGTCTTTTTTTTTCTCCACTGTTAGGCATCTTAGGCAATTCTACTGGCTCTAAAAACTCATTAATAAAACGTGGTGGAAGCTCCAATGGCATAGCATATAAACCTGCATAGAATTTATTTATTAGGCCTTAGAGTAGGGCTGAAAGATGTTGGTATAACTTAGGGCCAAAGGACCATTGAATCCTAAATACCCACAACACTATACTTTTAACTTTCCCCGACTTCTCTGCCAATAAAGGGATACCTTGAAGAAGCTGAGGGATTTTTAATCTCTAGTTAAGCCCCCTGGTCTTTTCTTTGAAAGAGCTCCCTGGAAGACAGTTGAGCCCACCCTGACCTTTAGGAGTCAGGGCGAAGCCGATGATGAAGCATGACACTACTAGAGTGTGAGAGGGTTATTTCAAGAAAATGAATTTTTTCCTTCCCTGCACTGAATAGCGTGGAGCCTCAGCAGAGACCATATACCCCCCTTCCTCCCCGCTTTTCTCTCCTTTGTCTCTCTCTGTTTCTCTTTCTAGAATTGATCACACCCGACATACTAGGTTGGATACTTATAAGTTTGATGCATAATGTACTAGGGAGGACGTATCCCCCGAACCCCTTTCAATTGAGAAAGGACCTCTCTACACTCTGGATCTGAAAAGGGTTTCCCTGCTCAGATCTAATTTGTATATAGGTGACACAAACATACACATTGTTGCTTACATCATGCACTCAGAAGCGAAGAAGTAGGAAGTGTGTGCTCAAATTGACCTTCCTTTGGAAAAAAGTGCCTCTTCACTTGACATTGCTGTGGTGGAGGTGTTCATGAGTGAAATAGCAGAGTCCTTGGAAAATGTACTAGAAACAAAACAAGAGGAAGTTAGGGCAGAGTAGTATAAGCGAAACTTAGCTCTGATAAATGTTGGAATGGTGCACATGAAAAGAGCAACCTTTCATCTTTGTCATCTTCACCAAGAAACATTTCATCTTCACTAAGTCAACTAGCAGATGATGATGGAAGTGACCATGACGAGGCCCCTCAGCACCAAGTTACAACAAGCATTGGCATAGCCAATAGGTCTCGCCTTTGGGACCTTATAAGTGTTTAGCCATGCAACAGTTGATGCTGTTGTACCAAGGATATTGTGCTGCATAACTAAATACTTATAAGGTCCCAAAGGCGAGACCTATTGGCTATGCCAATGCTTGTTTTGTATGCCGTGGAGTGAAGATATTTGCATAGCGCTATTTCCATTGGTATGACCTCGAGGCGCTAGACAACTAGAAATGGGAAATAGGTTATGAGGGAGGGGAGTCCAGAGTAATATGGTACCTGGAGAAAAAAAAAGTAACAACATCCTGGAAATAGCAAACAGTTATAGGGAATGCAAGATTAAGTAAAGCATGTGGAATGTAGGCAAGAGAGCCATTTGTGGAAGTTATGGTTTTCAGCAAGTGAGGACGAGCGAGACAGAGACAGACAGACGGAATAAGAGGAAGAGGAGGAAAGAGAGGGGGAAGAGGCCCAGCGGCAGAACAGCAGAAGTTAACACTGTTGTGCGGAATTAGAGAAAAAGAAAGTAGCGCTTCACTGGCAATCTCTGTAAAGTGGCGCTAATGCACTTGGTTGTGAAGAAAACCTATCTGGCCATTTTCTGAATTTTGAACCTTTTTTTCTCTCGGTTCCGACACTGCACTTTGTACTAGAAAAATATCAGAAAAAGGCGACATTTGCAGCCAAAGGGTTTCTTTCTTTTTTGGATCCATGTCTGAGGAAACCACGCTGATAAGCAGTAAAATCAAAGTGGCTCACAACAATACACAATGATCAACGAGTTATAACTATTAAAAATCTGCATACAACGCAATACAATATTAAAGTGTTTTAAGAGGCAGTTGCGAGTTTTTGTTTTTTCTCTTTAATAATACTGATTTGCCTAACTTGGCCACCATGGTCTACCGTTCTTTTAAAACTGGAACGAACTGCTACTGTTTGGAGAATTGAGCATGACATATATCACTTAGAAAGCGAGAGGATTAAATAACATCATACACGGAGCAACAGGGCCAGGTGAGCTCCATGTCAGCACACCATGTATTGTTTAAATAAAATTGAGGAAAACAAACGTATATATTCCGACACATGTATTATGTAGAAGGCGCCAAACTCTGCAAATGCTGACACCATCAGAATAGTTTATAAAAACCTTAACTTACTGTCAATAGGAGAGAGACGCATAAACAACTTTGCAGCGAAGCCCTTACCGACTGCACAGCCAGCCAAGAAATCTATTGTCATGCTTGCCGGGGGAGCAGCTCAGCACTTGAGACGGACGCTGAACGGAACTCATGTTTAGATGCACTGGAAGGTGGCACAACACAGGAAAGGAAGCGTGTGTTTATGTGGGTGATAGGCTCTCAGACCGAACAGCACAGAAAGCACAAGTAAAGTCTGAATCGATCAGACTACGAGAAAGTGGGAGGGGTGGGGGGAGTGCGACAAGACCTGCGGCCGCGAGACACGCTCTGTGGTGGGGGAGGGGCATTGAAGCACGAGCGCGCGCTTGGGAGAGCGAGAGGAAAGCCAGTTGGCGCCTCTGCTCGTAACTGTGCGCGTAACCGCACGCTCTATGCCACCCAAAAAGCTGTGGTCGGCTTTTTAAAGCCCACTCACTAAATGTCTCGCCAGAGCAGCGCATGCGCTGGCTCAGGCGAGACCTAAAAAGGAAATGTACGTTTCAAAAACGACCAGTGATCACAAGTGATGGTGATGAAGATCCTCCTTAGGCGTGAACAACAAAAAACAAGTTGATGAACGAAATGCTTGAATTAATCTCAGCTGATGGCAATTTCTCTGGCTGCATTTCTGTCCATTACTTTTTGCCCACAATGCCACTCTAGACAGAGACCTGCCATATGCAAATCAATTCTTGGTCCTAGTCCGAAAGAAACCTTCCAGCCCAAACTGCCAGGAAAGGTCTCCTCCAGACAGGAACACAAGCAACTCCAGACTGATTTTGGGAAACTTCTCTTCATCAGCAAGATGTCTTTTTAATCCTGTGCCATTCAGTGGCGGCTCCTCCGCTATGGCTCCTCCGCTATGGCGGAGGAGTGTCGCCCCACTGCTTTTAAGCAGTGAAGCAGTGCGAAGAAGAAACATAAAATGATAATAACTTTGAGTTATTATCATTTTATGCTTTGTGCTGCTTTGCCCCCGGGTGGGTGGGCGGGGCTGCTCTGCTCGCGGGAGGAGTGGTTTGCCCACTCCTAAGTGCGCAATGACTGTTTGGTGAGCCCTCTCGGGCCACCCAAAACAGTCATTCACACTTTCCCTGTTCTCCATGGAGGGAGAACATGCCCTGGCCCTCATTCTCTGGATGAGCGTCCAACCAGGACGCTCAGACCAATCACAATGCTGCACTGCGGCGTTGTGATTGGCCAGGGGAGCCTGAGTGCTTACCACTCACAATGCTGCATTTCAGCGTTGTGATTGGTCAGTGGGACCTGCTTCCTGTTCCTCAAGTTCCACGAGGAGAGCAGGAGCAGAGATGCGGGACCCTGCGGCAAGGTAAGTTTATTTTCTTTTTATGTTTTTTTTATATGCGGGACCCCCCCTCCACCCGCAAGCCATGGAACCGGCACTGGTGCCATTGTAAGCACAGGAACCACGTCATGCCATATCTGTTGTGCTTAGGGCATGGACAGCAACAACCAATAAGTGGATGGAAGGAATGCTTAAATTAATCTCAGCCACTGGCTTTTGCCTGGGGCTATATTCCTGCCCAGGGTTCTTTGCCCACTATGCCACTCACCAACCATTTGCAAATCAGTTCTTGGCCCTGCTCCAGTAGGACCAGTGCAGCCGAAACTGCAAGGCAAAGTCTCCTTCAGACTGGAACACAAGTAAACCCAGCAGTGGCGTAGCTAGGCCTGATCGAAGAGTGGGGGGGGGGTGCTGCCGATTCTCGATTCTTGCGGCCACAATGGCCACAGGTAAGAGCGGGGGAGGGGATCCTGCCGATTCTCGATTCTTGCAGCCGCAATGGCTGCAGGAAAGAGCAGGGGGGTCCTGCCGGTTCTTGCGGCCACAACGGCCGCAAGTAGGAGCGGGGGGAGGGGGGGGCCGGCCGCTGCCCCCAAAACTCGTGCCGCTTGGGGCGGTCCGCCCCCACCGCCCGGCGCCCACCCCAGCTACGCCACTGAAACCCAGCTCACTTTGAGCCTATTTGGGCCATGTCAGTGGGGTTCAGTTTGAATCCTATTGCACAATGACCAAGGTTTATTTGCCTGTCTGAGGTGGCATGGGAGAAAAAAACATGGACTAAAAGGAGGCCCAGAGTAATTGCCAGTAGATGGCATTGGGTCAAGCATTCCACCAAATCCTTTTTTGTTTTCTTACCTGGTCCTATGCCTGTGATCTATAGTAAGACTAAGAGAGAGGTCTTCGATGCCCCAGAAAAAGAAAACAGGTGGCACTTTAACTACAGGTGCAGATGAAAGTGCGGTACCAGCAATGAACTGCAAACACCCCCATAGGTCCTATGCATTAAGGCTCATTGATTGAGGCATCACCGCCACTAAACAACTGAGCAAGAGTGCGCAACTTATTTTAACCTTGCTGTCATCAATGGCGGCTCCTCCGTTAAGGCGGAGGAGCGTCGCCCCACTGCCAGAAAGCAGCAAAAGAAAGGAAAAAGTAAAATGATAATAATGGAATGTTATTATCATTTTATTTTGTCCTCCTAATGGGGCAGTGCTTGAGGGGACGGGGCGGAGCTGCAGGGGAGGAGTGGTAGAACACTCCTGTGCACAATGACTGTTTGGTCGGCCCTCTCGGGCCGCCCAAAACAGTCATGTGCACCTTCCCCCTTCTCCATGCAGGCTGCATTACAGCCTGCATGGAGAAAATGCCCACCCCTACAGTCCCTGGCTGAGCACCGTGTCACGGCGCTCAGACCAATCACAACGCTGCATTGCAGGGTTGTGATTGGCTTAGAGGTGTTAGCCTGGCTTCCTGCTTCCTGTTCCGACCTGGATTCTGACACAGGCGAGCAGGAGAGAAGATGCGGGACCTGGCGTCAGCTGCAAGGTAAGTGTTATTATTTTTTATTTTTTTTCAATGCAGCCCGTGCCCCCCAGAGAGCTGTGCCGGCCACCCCTGTCTGTCATATAATCCTGTAGAAAGTTCGATCTATGGGCTAGATGTATGAAGCTTTTTTTGAGGTCGCAATCGGGCTTATTTGCAGAATCAGGTTGTTTGCGAGTGCAAAAAGGCATTTCCAAATGTACAAAGCCCAAATTGAAATTCGGTAACCTGTTACTGAATCGCTATTTGAGTATGCAAATCAGTATTTGGAAGGGGCGTGTTGAGGGTGTCCCTCCATATACTGATTGCATTGGTATGTACAAATTTTTTGTGACCGATATGCGGTCGCAAAACATCAACTCAAAGCTGGTGGTAACCCATTCGCAAATGGGAAGGGGGCCCTAAGGGACCCTTCCCCTTTGAGAATGGATTAAAAAACGAAATATTGACTTTTAATTTGTTTTCTGTTTAAACGCACCAGGCCCTCCTTTAAGGAAAATGGGCTGCGTTTGAAAAAAAAATTGCTTTATTTAAAAGCAATCACAGGCATGTTGGTCTCCTGACCCCAGCATGCCACCATCCCTGTGATGACTGCGAATCGTAATGAGTCACAAATTGCAATCTACCTTATTAATATTCATTAGGTAGGTCTATTTGCGACCCACCATGAATTGCTATTTAGGGAATAGGGGCTAAATAACACCTTTGTACATTAGTAATAATGATTACCAAATAGAGATTCGCAAAAAAACGTTATTTAGTAATCGCTATTACTATTGTTCATACATCTAGCTCTAAATGTCTGCAGTGAAACCCTACACTGAAAACACCAGCAGAAGGGGATGGTGTCGCAGTTGCAGGAGCCAAATTGTGAACAGCCTTCCCTCAGAGTTGAGGCTCTAGTCGAATTTATTGTGGTTAAAAAAATTACTTTGTAGATGATTAGGCATGCTGGGCAGCACCATGTGTTAATATAGCGCTTTGGATATTTTCAGTTTTAGTGCCTAGAAGAAAAGAGACAAAGCTCTTTCATAGAAGAACCACGTGCGTGGAAATCCCTGAACACAAAGCAGCTTCATGTTGTGCTGTTAGACAATAGCTGTACTACGCCAAAATGGCGGTACTAAAATAAATTAATAGAATACAAGGCTTCCTGGTTCGAGACTATTTTGAAAGCTATGGCTTGTTTTTGAGAGGTGGCTCAACTCCCTTTTCAGTCATATTTCAGCGCAGCGGCGCTCTCTGAACTCTCCTTCCAACAGCTTCAAGCAAGGAATGTTAGTAGAGATGGTGTCGGATTTTTCAAGTAAGCTGTTTCCTGGAAACAATTAAGGCACGCTACTTCACTAAGTAACGCCTTAAAATGAAGGCCAGTAAAGCAGTTCTCTCTGTCACACCCAGAGCACGAAGACATCTCTTATTCACTAAAAGATAGGTTTCTCTCATCAGGGGAGTGCGTTAACCTTAGGACCTGCCTGCTTCCAACCCTCTGGTTTGCATAGAACCGGGCTCCCCCGTGCCTCTCTCTGCATTCGCTACACTAACTCACTCATGCTATTAGGATGTGATATTTCATTCTTCTGAGGTATCAGTTCTATTTTGCATGCTTGCCTTGTTTGGACTTACTGCATTCTCTGCTGTTACCCTATTCTCAAATGCTTTATGTTACACTTCGAAATCTTTACGAAAGCTCTCTGACACCCCAGGGGTCTCGCCTACGCTATAGAAAACTGTGAGACGAATACATATTTACATAAATACATATTGCATATCTATTCAAACACTTTATCCGATATTAATTCACATTCTATGTACAACGTTTCTAAACAAAATTGTCATGTAATATGGATAAAGAAAAAGCAATTCAGACATAAAAAGATGAATGGACTATTTATCTTTTGGGGCCTGAATGACTATCTTTGATACAAGCAGAGTCGGTGTCATAGAGAGGGCCACTGGAAAAATTAGATTGTCGCATAATTGTAGATTTGCCGTATGTGTTACACAATCCATTATCTGCTGCATAATCTGCAGATTTTAACAAAAACATTTTTTGTTTCTAGCTCAAAGGGTTCAAAATTTAGTAAAAACATGACACGTGTTGCCGCGCAGTGGAAGGCCCTTTGCAAAGGTTGACTGGTCACCTTTATGTAGTTTATTGCTATATTTGGTGTTAAATAGGTACTAATTAGGCACACATAATGCCCAGACACTGTTAACAAGATTAACAATGACAAAATAATGAAGTACTGCCATCACAAAATGTGCCGCATAATTTGACCCTCCCCTGCCGTATAATTCCAGTGGCTTTCGTCATAGAATAGCATGCGACGCTGTGCACAGGTGGCACGAACCAGGCCCCGGGAAGTGCACAACAATCTAGGTGCGAGCATCCTCAATTCTTGTCGTTGCTGAGACCCCCTTTTGTTTCTACTTGATTTCTTGACACAAGGGAAGATGACAATAATTGGCTCCCATAATGCTTATGGTGACAAGCCATGCCTGCTTCAAGCAAAAGACTGGAAGAGGGGCGGGTGGTTGCATATTTGCATACTAGGATTTGTGGAAGAGGACTGCAGTGTTGACACAGATTAATGGATTTACGTAGAAGGTTGGTATCCTCTCTTAGTCGCCCACTAAAAAGTCCAGATTAGTAATCCTACATTCTTTAGTGCTGAGCTGCCTACCATAGGTGAAACTCTTCTCTCTGGGTCAGGATGCACGCTCTTCATTCAGAAATGATTTGAATTCAGGGGCGATTCCTCTATTGAGGCGTTGTGGCGGTGCCCCCCTGTTTATTTAACCCCTAGCCCCATGGTCCCCTCCCCCCCTGATGAGGTGAATAGATTTGCAGTTTTTGATTTGGGACACGGCATCTTGTTTTCAGCCGCTGCCAGGCCCGGTTGCTCTGCAGAAGGAGAGTGAGATTGCAGGGCATGAGGGGGTGGGGCTTGACATTGATGTCAGCAGCACTCCATGTATGCTATGCACGCTGACTGCACACAAGTGTGCATGTCAGGTTGGCCGGCTGCCCTTCGGCGACCAGCCTGACATTTGCACTGGATGCTGGGTGCCTCTCACCCTGTGCAGTTAGTGAGCCTGGGGGGGGAGGGTTGCAGCCGCAGCCCTCCAGGATCCTGGTGGGCGCTCGGTTGGCCTGACCAGGCCAATCCTGGCGCTGCTCTCATGCTTAGACCAGCGCCTGGATTGGTTTAGGACAGGTCGTTTTGGGCCTCTTGTCCTGGGGGCAGTGGGGGGTGGGGAGAATCGGGTCCACGTCGGAATTTTGGCCAATCACTGCATGGGAATCACTGTATGGCCATGCAGTGATTGGTCATTTCTGTTCCTTGCTCCTCCTCCCACTACTCCTCCCAGCGGCGTCATTGTGCACGACAAAGAGTGGCGAATGGGCTCACCCAGGTCGGCGGTTCCGGACCTGTTGTGGTGTGACCTGGCTTGCGATCGGAGTCACTAAGGTAGTTTGCGGGAATGGGGAGGGCTGCCTTCAAGATATGTGGATGGATTTTGCATGGGGCACAGCTGGGAGACGACTCCAGGACGGTTTGTTGGTTTTGCCAGTGCCGTTTATTTTTTCTGGAGCTGGCAGGAATTGACGTGACTAGCTTTTCGTTTGCCTCGGTCAATACAAGCACGGCGTGTTGTAGGTCTGAAGAAGTGTGGTCATCAGTCTGCCCTTTTGATTGAAATGTTGCTCAAGTTTTCGTGTTTGCACGGCCTCCACGATTGCGAAGTGGTTGGGGGACTCTGGCTGGTGGGAGGTGCGGTGCGTTGTTCCCTGGTCAATCGTTTGCAGAGTGCCTTGTGTCTGCGTGCTATCGACAGCGCACCTGCATCTTTCCACCTACTCTGGGCATATTTACAAGCCCCTTGCGCCACTTATGTGCCGCCGTTGCGTCACTCATGTGACGCAGCGGCGACGCAAACCATGCGCCACGTTGCGCAATATTTACAACGTGACACATCTAGGGAGATGCGTCACGCTGTAAACCCCTGCGCCACATGAAACCTGCGTCAGGTTTCATGTGGGCGTTCCAGCGCAGGGTGGGCGTTCCCTCGCAGGTACGCCACGTAAAAGTGACGCAGTGAAATCTACAAGATTTCACGGAGTCACTTTACGCCCATGCTGCGTCAAACCCTGCGCCTGCTTGAAGCAGGCGTAAGGATTGACGCACCATGTTAGGGATAGGGCACCCCGAGCATTGCTGGAGCTGCGTCGCGCTTGCGACGCGACTCCAGCAATGCGCCGCCTTCCGTCGGGGGATGCGACACGCATCTGCCAATCTGTGCGCCACGGCGCGCCGCATTGTAAATGCGACGCATCGGCGGTGGCGCAAGGGCAAACTTGCATGTAGCATCTTTCCTGGCGCATCCCTGCTGATTTGCAGGGATGCGCCAGGGAACGTAAATATGCCCCTCAGTGTGCACGAGGACTGACATGGTGAATGTTCTGAGCTCTCTACGATGGTCGCGAGGCAAGCGTTGCTGGGGTTGTAATAACAGGGACCCAATATATCTTTGGGTTTCAACCCTGGTGTCTCCTTTCGGGTGTTTTGTGTTCCATGCGTTGTAGTGATAGCAGATCAGACGGGGTCTGGCCTCGGTGACTGCCTGGGAATGAAGCTCCTCACTGTTCTTCCCACCTCCTTCTCCCCTTGGCTCTGGCCCAATCACGCAGCCCAGCCCTTGCAGGTCCCAAGGATGGCACAAGGGGAGGTTCGTTGATTTAAGTTGTGGGGCCTGTCTTTGGGCTTTGTGGGGCAGGCATGTACATTTGGAATGGGTGAATGGAGGGATATGTGAGGTACAGGGCACTGTTTTCTCGGTTCCGTTCTGAAGTTAAAGAGTGGAGCAGCTGTGTCGTTTTCATTGAATGTCTCATGGCAAGACTTTGAGGGGAGGGTGTGGGGCAGGTGCATTGCGGAGAGTGGACAGGCAAGACAGCTGTGTGTGCACTGTGCAGCTAAGATAGTTAGAACCTTGCTTGTTGTGCTGTGGAGTTTGCACACTACAGTAGCTGTGCAGTTTTAATTCTGTAAAATATGGAGTGTTTTTCATGTGTTTGTATGTTTTGGGTCTATGCTGTCACAATTGCTTTGTAGTCATTGGGTTTGCTTTGGGGTGCATGATTTTTCCACTGTTTTTTCTGAGTTTTCTCAAGGGAGAACCCCCCTGGACTCCCCTTTTGACAGTCGTGCTCACTAGCCTGGCTCGCTTGTGATGCAGCACACATCCGTACCCTTTGCGCCTCACCACTTTCGAATGTCACTAGCCGCCACAGTTTGAATTATCCTTACCTCCATTTACACAAGGCCTTTGGCAGAATCCCACAGCGCTAGAGGGCATATACCTTCATCCCACTTCCTGCACAGTGCAGCTGTTGGATACTCTACTGTCTAGCCACAGTTTACAAAATAGATGACAGGCATGACATTCTCAAAACCCACCTATTCAAGCATTTGGGAACCATGGTACCTGAGGGTAATTTCTCAAGCTCTGTAATGCACTCCTGTTTACCCTCGTACAACAGCGGGCCGAAAAAGAATTACTCAACCTTTGCGGGTGATGTCTATGCTTTCATCAGAAATTACTGGCAAGGTTCCCATGCCAATGTGTGCCGATACATCTCCACCCTCTTATACCACTGTCGTCTAACACATTATCATGTTTTCTTTCCTGAGATCATCCCAGTTCTCAGCATTCTGCTCAATACTGGGGGTCCGGGCAAGAATTATTTGGGGGCCGCTAGTTGGAACAAATTCGCATTTTGTTGCCCATTTTTTCTAATTCAGGTCCTATCTTGCCTAACAATATTGAATTATAGGACAGAAAGTTCATTATCCTAGGGGGCCTTTTGGAAGAGGGGGCCCAGGGCAATTGCCCACTTAGCCCACGCCTTAAAACGTCTCTGATTCTGCTGGGGCATTACTCATTATTTCACTCATCCATACATTACATCAACCAATGAATGTGTGTTAAATGACAGCACATTGCTGACATTGTAACAAACATTCGCATCACAGTACAGTGAAAGTTCATGGACCATATATATTTTCCTGGAAATCCTGAAACTAAATTGTCTCTATTCGGGCTGGTGGATTTATTTCTCATCACTCATAAAACAGAATGACCTCATCCAAGACAAAAGTGAGCCAAATATATTAAGAACACAGCTATTTTAGCTAGTTTTTGAGCACTGTATTCTGCAATGAAAACAGGTTTCTTGAGGCTGAAGCATATCGATAAACAGGCAGGGTCTGTGGCAGCAGTGAGACAATCACACATCTGGTTTGCACATGAGCCAGAAGGCGCAGCCTGATATTTTCCATTCACAAGTTTATGAGTTAATAATAACCACACCCATACCCGACCGAGGAATAAACGTGCATGCTAGCAGATCATGTGCACTGCAAAACTGAAGGGAGGTTCTATGAATCTGACTATTCATGTGTCCCAAGAAGATTTAGCATAACCCGAAGATTATAATGTTGGTATTAGTCTTTAAATTCAGAATTACATGGCTAATCTTTGTTACTGCCTACGCTATACACCCCACCCAGACGCGCGCTTTCTAATGAAGCAACCAGTAGGAAAGAGCCAAGCAAGAATATCCACAAGTAATTCAAACTGCTAGAAGTAATAACAAGCATTGGCATAGCCAATAGGTCTCGCCTTTGGGACCTTATAAGTGTTTAGCCATGCAACAGTTGATGTTGTTGCACCAAGGATATTGTGCTGCATAACTAAATACTTATAAGGTCCCAAAAGCGAGACCTATTGGCTATGCCAGTCGTTAACCTGGAAATGCATTAGAATGCCACGCCACCCCAGGAGTGGCGTAGCGAGGCGCAACGAGGATAAATGTTTACATTTCTCCTCGTTTTTTTCCGCTTTCAATGTGTGCTGCATTATACAGCACTCATGGAAAGAGGAAATCACCTCAATTGATGTTTTTGTGCAGGAAGGTGCCACTTCCTGCACAAAAACAATCTCCCCACGACGCCGGCATCCTTGCACCATGGTGCAAGAGTGCCTGCGCTGGCGCATGGCAGCCGATTCTGCGCCAGCGCTGGGGAAAGCACAGGGATGCGACATATTGTTGTAAATATGTCCCATTCCTGTGCTTTGAAAGTGACTCAGTGTGGCACGCACTGAGTCACTTTCATTGTAAATTAGGCCCTCAGTCAGTAAAGCACAGCACAGTTCACCACTGCCTACTCCGCCTGCAAATCTTCAAAGGTAACCAACGGTCTGTTTATCCTCACAACGATCTGGCTACAGTTCCTGGCAGTTACACGAGTTTAAGCTATTGGCATTGTAAATGACAATGCCTTTTATTTATGATTTTAAAACGAAAACAAAAATAAAAGGCATTGTTATTTGCAATGCCAATAGCTCTAACTAGCGTAAAAGCGAGACCTATTGCATTGCAAATGCTTGTTTGTTATGGTTTGTGCTTTTTGTAACGGTTATTAAAACTGGTTATTAAAAACATTTCTGTCGTTGTTACTGTTATTGTGTACAATTATTATTGCTTAAGCTAGGTCTCGCAAGAGGAATCAAAGCGCTAAGCGATTATCTGCTCCTTACAGCCACTGCTGGCTTCCAAGAGCATGCAGCAAACAATGCTCTGTCTCATGCCCCAGTGTGAGCAACACTCGTGGACAAACTGCAACGAAAGCAACGCAATCAACTTCCAAGCTCCAGAGGCGATAGCAGCCACCGCTGTGGGTGGATAAATGCCTTTGTCAAATCAGTGCACGCGCCACCGCCTTCCGTGGCCCGGATTACGCGTGTTGTGTGAAAGCATTGAATAAATGGCATGCAAGGTACGGTAGGTTGCATGCACTGAGGCGTGCATGGCTATGCAGTCTGTCTGCAAAAACCCTCAAGAGACATGCATGCACGTCTCAGCAATCAGCGTGCACAAATATATTTGAAGGATGTATGGCTCAGTGGTGTGCACTATTACACTGTTAAGAGGCATGCAGGCAGCAGTATTCTTGCGACACGATTATGCTATAGACAGGAAGATAGGGGGTGAACTAAGCGCGCCGGTGTGCACACAATTATACCATGTAAAAGCCATCCACGGATCATCTGTGTACGCACAGCTGTACTGTGTATAGGATGCAAACACAGCCAGAATAGCTCAACAGTCTTGTGCAAAACTGCATGGTGTCGGGACCCAACACGCTGTGGGAACGTGTGTGAGTGAGTGTGAGAGAGTAAGTACTTGCACAACTGTTGACAGAAGCATGGTCTCAACAGTGTGCACAATGATAGGGTGTTGTAATGTGCACAACTGCACTGTACAACAAAACATATAGGACTCAACAGTGTGCACAACTGTACAATATTAGAAGCATGCAAGGGGTAACAGCGGCAATACTAGGAAAGCACAGCAGTTTATATAAAAGCATGCATGGCACAAACGTGTGCGTACAATTGTAATTTACAAAAAGAAAGCATGGCTCAACAGTATGCACAAATTATTTTCACAGCAAGCATTTTAGGCCTTACACTATGACCAACTGCACGGTAAACGAAGGATGCAATGTGTGAGAGAGAGAGAGAGTGTTGCACAGTTATAGGAAGCATTTCGGGCACGACTTTTTGTACACAATTTATCCGTATAGGAAAAAAATATCGCTCAGCATTGTGCACAACTGCACAGTATCACAAGCATGCCTGGTTCAGAAATATGCAGAACTAGCTGGTATATGAAGCAGGAAATGCACAGCAGAGGGTGTGCGCGCTCGTTCAATTGTACCTGATTGAAGGTAGTCGAGGCTCCGGAATGTGGGCACAACTGAAATGAAGATGAAGCATGGATGGTTCAGCAGTGTGCATAACTACCCAGTCTTCGAGGCATTCAGAATGTTAGCATATAAGATCCACGCAAGTTGTTTACGGTCTCTTCAAATTGTTTAATCTTTATGAACACAACCAGCCAACACGTGTTTCGTCACAGTGGGAAGTATCCCGTGACTTCTTCAGGGCTGTAAGTAAAGCGTAGGTATCAGGTGAGGTCACTCCGCCGGTGATAATTCCGACCCGGCTGGTCTGGTGAGGATGAGACAAATGGACACGTCCTCGTATTTGTCCACTTCCAGAGCAGAGGTGAACCGGTGCCTGTTCTCCACCTGAAGCGCACCCGCTACAGGTTCTTTCCAACGGCGGACCCGCCGTTTTTCTGATTGACAGGCGCTCTTTGTTTGGGGATCACCGTTACACCGGTGGTTCTGACATTGACTGTGGACCCTTTACTCGAGTCCCTTTAACATTTCCATTTGTACTGGGATCTCCGGCATTACGGAGCTTCGTTTTCCTTACTTTTTACAAATACGAGGACGTGTCCATTTGTCTCATCCTCACCAGACCAGCCGGGTCGGAATTATCACCGGCGGAGTGACCTCACCTGATACCTATGCTTTACTTACAGCCCTGAAGAAGTCACGAGACACTTCCCACTGTGACGAAACACGTGTTGGCTGGTTGTGTTCATAAAGATTAAACAATTTGAAGAGACCGTAAACAACTTGCGTGGATCTTATATGCTAACATTCTGAGTACAAGAGACTTTGGCAAACAGTGCATTCTACCAATAACGTGTGCCCGGGACTTTGTTTTCTGTAAATTGTGCGGGTCTCTACCCACACACACTTAGGGGTTTTAGGGTACTTCCCCTATCCTGGTTGCACCGTGCCATACGGCATAGCTAATACACTTAACGCAAACATAGCGAGGCGCCACACTTCCTGGCATATCCTAAACCCTTTCTATTAGACATACAGTCTTCGAGGCATGTTTGGCTTAGAAGTGCTTGCCAAACTACAGTATGTAGAAGTATGCAAGACACAGTCGTGAGCGAGCTTGATTCATTGTCTAGCTGGAAGCATGCAACGCCCAGCAGTGTGGCCACACTCGTGGCTTATAGAAAGAAAGCATGGTTTACCACAGTGCTAAAATGCACTCAAGGAAGCATGCATTGCTCAGCAGTGTGCACTATAGCAAAGTACAATGCACACAAAGGCGCTGCAGTGTGTGCACAAGGGTACAGTAAATGAAATGTGCATGCTTGCCTTTGTAACAAAAACCAAACACATATTGAGACACACACACGGTTCAGTAATGTGTGCGCACATGATTTTGTAGCTCATGCTGGTTACAGCCATTTGTGTATGACTACCCCGATCGTAGATGTCTAGGAAACATGTACACGCTCAGTGCTCTATTTCGTTCCTGTGTGTGAGAGCACACAGATTAGGTGCGGCGGATGCTGACCTCTGTGTGTGGGATGAGCTTGCACCGCTTGTGGAGCACGGCGTCGGTTTGGTTGCTAGAAAGCATACGCCGCTCTGCTGCCAGTTCGCTGACCCCGCGCAGGGCTCTAGCACTCAGACAGCGACTCTAACAGAGCAGAGAGGGCGCTGCACGCCCTCCAGCAGCAAGCCCCATTTACCTCTAAAATGTGAAATTCAGAGACACCACAAGCAAGACTTATCCCTTAAACACATGGTCTTTGAGAGTGCAAGCCCCAGTGCCCTGTCTGTGCTCTGCCATGTGCACATGCTGTCTTGTAGCTCCTATAGTACCCCTGCAGGACCTGCACGTTTGGATAACATATACTGCGGGCTTGGTGGCAGACTGACTCCGTGCACCCCCACCGTATATGTTAGCCTGGTTTGCATTAGCTAGCTCGCAGTGCCACTAATGTCTCCTCTTATCAGGGAGAGATTAGTTTCTGGCAACCTTAGATCATGACAACCCTGATTCCCTCAGAATCGTGGAAACAATATACTACCTTTGGCTCAGTCATTCGTGCTCACTTATTCGGTTTGTCTCAGAGAGTTACATAGAATAAACAGTCGGGCGTTTCAATAAGTATTTATTGAACAGTTGTTATTCTAGTGTAAAATATATGTGCTGCGGTAACCAGCAGACAATAGCAGAGATATATTATCAGCAGTACGATAAAAGCAAAGGGATAGAACAGTTCTACCATATTGCGATAATCATGGATACATACATGAATATAAAAGCATTATGCAAGTGCGCATACTCCTACTATGCCTAACTAGATGTACCTGAGTGTACCTAGCATATGTGTGTAGGTCTAAAAGCCTAAGAGCCAAGAATCCTTCTAGGATTTAGTCGAACCCCCATACCTGAATAGAGAGTGTGGGACCCCGTCCTAGTCTCGAGTTGGACACCCCATCAGGGCTGTGTCAGACCACTGTCAGCTGGAGCGACTGCATGCAAGAGCCTCAGCGTCTCTGGTAAGTGTGTCAGCATGGAAGTCTCGATTCCCTCTTTCTTACCGGGGCAAGATGTGGTGTATTTATACCCTAAAGAGTCTCGGTCCTTAGTATGGTTTGTATTGGACATGAGGAAGACGTCAGGGGTGAACTTTGTACATACATATTATGCACGTGGTGTATTCTTAGAGAGCCATCCATAATTAATGAGTACAGTGAGGGCCTGTGTTTGGGAAAAACCCTGCTGTATTCAAAACCACAGAATAGATAACGTTCAGCCCTCAGAGCTCGTTGTGTACTAGCTGGGACCAATGTAGGTGAAAGATCATGCCTATATAAGGAATCATGACTATAATAGGACATGTACAGTTATGACCATAATTGGGCATATGCGGCTATAACCATAATAGGGCAAGTACGAATATGACCATATTAGGGTAAATATGAATACGTACATTTTAGGGCATGTACGAACGGGTCTACATTAGGGCCTCTATGCGGGATATAACACCCACTCCTCTTCCGAATTGGATAAAGTGACCATACTTAAAATCTGGACAATTTAAAATCATTTTTAAAAGCAAGTAAAAACATGGTTCTAAAAAATCGTTAAAAATTTAGGTGCTTACATTTTTTTTTAAATTAAGCTTTGCTAGTTGCCACTTGAAAAAAGTCAATATTGTCTCTCTATAGGAGTTGCATTACCATAAGCAGGAGAAGGCCATGCTTTTCTCAAGTGAAAGTGTCAATGCAAGAAAATGTTCCAAATTTAGATCGTTTGTTTTGAAACGAGCAAAGAAGCCGAATTCTTTCCCAGCACACGATGAGCCAATTCAAGATTATGCGTCCTGGCTGGGAAGCTCAATATTATCGGTGTCAGCTGCTGCAGATGACAAATCCAACGCCTCACAGAGAACGTCAATCGCACATAGATGGAATGTAGCACTGCCAACAGTCGGTGCTGTGGCAGCTTGTGCGGCAGTTGTAACCTGGGTGCCTGTGGAAGAATCACCTAACCCAGCAGGAGCGAAAGGCACCTGTGGATTCTCCAGGAATGCATTCATCAGAATCGGAAGCCGCTGAGGACAACGCAGAGCATGGGCCTTTATGGGGTCCAGCATTGCATCCGTGTCCGGAGGCGCATCTGATGGAAATGTCAGACAAAGATCCAACGTGCATTCTTCTCCGCAGAACAGGCATCGAAGAACAGGTAAGATGCAGTCTACCCAGACTGGTCGAATTGGATAGAAACCAGGAGGCATTGAGTTCTCGCAGGCAAGAAATGCCCAGAAGTTGTACCATGCGTTCACGGTATTTCCGCTCCAGGAGCGTGTTCACCATTCCCTCGGGAAGTGGGCCGTCCATTGCGTAGCAGCAATATTACAATCAGGATTCCTGCGATTAGGAACAGGATGAGCGGGAATCCTCCAAATACGCTTCCCAATACGGAGTGTATAAAATTTGGGATTACTCCGAGGACTGTCTGAAAGGTGCTTAACAGTCCGGACCCTATGGTCTTAAATAGGTGTACGATACCGCTCGTATCAGACATATTGAAGATACGTCCCACCATTTCTGCGAAATGAATGGGGCAGTTTGTACGTATGAGTGCCTGTATCTCGGTCGAGGTCCTTGCAACTTGAAGTTCATAGGTTTCTCGAGCGGAGGTTAAGGGCACGGGTTGCTGTAAAAGCATGGCTTTCAATCTGCTCAGAGTATCAAACTGTATAAAAGAAACATTCAGCGAAGGCCATAGCGGCGCCTCCCCGACTGTGTTCAGTGGTGGAAACAATACTTGCATACAGCAAGTAACCCTGGAGTTAACAGTGACTAGATATGCGACGCCCGGAAGCATCCCACAGCAACCTTGATCATTTAACATTAAGTAACTCCCATTCGAGAGCAGCTGGAAAACCGGCGTGATCATGGCCGCTGGTGTCCCTGACATGTGACAAGACAAGTTCGCTACTGAACCACTGCAGGCTCCGTGTAGAGAAATATCCTGACACATGAGAGTACCGCTTAAAGTGTTCTTGCAGTTTGTACCACTCAGATACACTTCTCGATCCCCATTCCGGCATCGGTATCTATATGGTAACTCCCAAGTTTCCTTGATGTATCCCTTACCCATTTTCACATATTTGCCTGCCTGCCTGCCTTTGCTCAAGGCAATATTGGAACTGAAACGTAGTGACTGGCAGAGTGATTTGGCCATGAATTAGCCATTCTGTTGATGGTGATTCGGCTACAGTGAATGGTAACCTTTCCAGTTTCTCAATACGCAGCATTGTATATTTGGCTCCTCTTTGTGCCATTTCTGTCTGTTTATCAGTTAGATTGTATTCTGAGAACAGAGACGTGATGTTTATAAAATGCCATGGCACATAGCCTGCACGCAAAGATTGTAGCGTCCAGCTTAACATCATAATAGAACGTAGTTGAGATTGCCCGTGTTGTAACAAGGCCAGATCTTGTTCTAATATGTCGAATGCCGAGGACACAATGTTGCCTAAGGAGTAAATCCTGGAGGTCAAAGTAGTTAACCCATTATCCACTACAGCTAATGCCTTCTCTAGGTTAATACGGTCTATTTCCCGTATCCTTTCTGCGGCCTCTTGTTGGGATATTTTCCAGTTCTCATTATAATAGGCATAAAGGCCTGCATATGTGAAACGTTTCTGATGTTGTTTCCTGGGTCCTAATAGAAAATCTCTAAGATCCATGTCAGGTGTCAGTAAGGTCAAGTGGTGCTTTACTTCTGTCAGTGTTGAGGTCTCTAGCCAATCAAGGCACAACTTCCCAACACTATACGATGTCACTACCCCCGGGTGATGTCTCTGTACATAGCGTGGTTCTGGCCTATGGATACTAAACCCTTTGGTTGTATTCATAAATCTCTGCTGACATTTGTTTGTGTCAATGGGCCAAACCAGCCATTCTGTCCAATCGGGATCTGATCTGTTGTATTGGAGAAAGTCATCTAATCCTACCCCTTGTGTAGTTGAATTCCGCCCCCAACCCATCTGTGATGGTGTAGGAAACCCGGGTGAGTTCAGTTCCTTGTTCTTGGCTAGTCCAAGACAGGATGTCTGTTGCACAGTTTCATTCAGAAATAAAATCTGCTGCGGAATGATGCATGCTCTAAAAAGTGCTTCTATTCCCTGGACTTGCCAGTCCCTAGAACCCCAGATTGATTTGGAATCTATTGTGTCTTTCCATAGATCGAAACCATGTTTAGACAACTGGTTCAGAAAGGATGCAGAGTAAATATGTTTGGTGTTCGTTAACATAATTTTCTGAGCTGAAATTTTCGCCACTTTATAATAAAATGACTTTGGGTCGGATGTGTTAAACCCTGTGAAGTATGTGAATTTCTGTGCAAATGCCTGTGTACTACCTTTCGGTGGTGTTGGGCAGTGTTCCCATTGGTGGTACTCAAATACATTTCTAGGTGTTATAGATTTGTGCAAGAAATGATGACCATATTGCTGGTAACAGTACAATGTCTCATAGTCTGAAGTACCTTCTAACATTTCATTGTTCGGAAATGCTGCAGTTTTTTCTAAATCAGATATCATAGAATTTACAGTTTCAGTGTCCCAATCATCAGAAAATGCACTGGAGGTAATGATATCACTTAAAGAAATTTTAAATACATGTTTTTGCTTTAAAAGTTCAGTCGGACCGAATACATCATAATCAATCTTGTCCCATACTATACCGTCCGGTATAGGAACTGCTGTGATGTTCACTGAAGACAAGTCTCTTGGTTCACGATGTGAAGACTGGTGTGGTTTTAAAATCAAATTGACTCTTTGGGCTGTAGAGCTTTGCTGGAGGTATCGTCCATTAACAAGCATACTAAAAGTTATTATTAAACCTAGCCAGAAAATAAAAAAATAAAATCCCAGTGATATACCATAGTTCAATCCAAGGTGACACCAGCTAAGTCTTTAAGTTCAAAAAGTCATTGAGTTTCTGTTGGAGTGATTTTTTGGCTGGCATCGTTTCCGGCTCGCTTGGATCCAGAGAAAACGTATCAAAGTTCATGAAATAGCCAGAAGCAGTTCGATCAATTGTTGGAATTGCATCGGGATTTGTTGAAATCAGATTTTGCTCTTGACGAGGCATGTTGACGTAGATGTCAGTAGTCGGTCTTATTGCAACTTGGTTGTTAAGTTGGTTTTCATTTTGAAGATGAATTTCTTGTTGAAGTGGAACGAGTTCTATAGCATTGTTGCTTAGTCCTTCATTCCGTTCAGGTGACTCTTCAAACGTGATGAGTCTTTCTGTTTGGACTTCTTGGATTGTAGCGAGAGGAGGGCGTCTGCTACTGTGGAGTCCACGAGGCCTACTGTTTAGTATCGGCCACATAGTGTGGTTTGATTAAGTCGATTGAGACAAATCTTTTCTCCTTTTTTCCGGCAAGAGGCGGCAGAAGTACAGTTCTTGTACAGGCTTTCTGTAGGATGGCCCAAATTCTTTCTTGTCAGCAATCTTCTCTCTGACCAGATCCCCGATTTTTGGGATCCAGATAGATCTTGCCGTTACTGCCTTGACTTCCTCAGTGGCGGTCTGTTTCTGGAGCACGTTACTTTGGTGTCTCCTGGATTTGTTTAGATCCTGTAAAACAGCCAAACGATCATGGATATCAAATGGTTTTTCATCCGCCACTGTGCCTTCACAATCAAGATCAGGTACCCACATTCTTGTCCCAAATAGGACCTCGTAAGGAGTGACACCCCCTAGAGAGTTTCTTGGCTGGTTATTGAGCGCGCGCTGTACCCCATAAAGGTGATCGACCCATCTACCGCCCTTGCCTAATACCTAGCTGTTAAAGATTGCTTTAAGTCCCGCTTTTTCCTCTCCACAACAGAATTTCCCTCGGGATGATACGGAGAGGAGTACCGCAATGCTACGCCCATTCCTTCCACGGCCTCTTTGTAAGCCCGAGAGCTAAACGCCGGACCACGGTCAGAATGTAACGTGCCAACTGCGTATGTGCCAATAAAGACTCGCAAATCTTTTATAACAGTTCGAGCGTCAGCCGAGCGCTGAGGCCAAACCTTGAGGAAACTTGAGCTGGACGTACACGAACGGACAACCTAATGCTGTCTAACAATGGTATCTGTACTGGACGTGTTGCGGTGGACGCTTCCATCTGCTTGCAGATGTCGCAGTTCCAGACATAGTCTCTAATCTGCCTTCTCATCACGGGCCACCAGTAGCGTTGTTTCAACAAAGAAACAGTCTCCCTAAGTCCCTTATGTACAGAACCTTCCCCTTCGTGTGCCGCCACAATTAAACCTTGCCTACGATCCATATTTGGTATTACTCTATCCCCCACTCCAGGAATCTGAGCATATGGAATGTTTTGTGCATCTAACTTGTAGGAGTACATGAGTGGAAATTTTTTAGGTACAGCTGTGCTGCCTTTGCGTGAAGCATTGACAGCTACCATAATCTCGCCGTCTATCCTCGTCTTTGAACGAGTAACTGCAGCTATGGCGGCTGTGCGAACAGCCCCCTTTGCGGCTTCATCAGCCAATGAATTCCCTTCAACGTGAACGCCATCACGCTGATGACTCAGTGTATGTATCACGTGAGCCCTTGGTAGTTCGTTTTTCAGCTCCACTACCTGTTCCCATAGCATTTTATGCTTAATTGTGCCACCTTTTGCATCTTTGAACCCGTTTTGTTTCCAATGATGTAGATATTCATTGTACGACTGTACACAGTAAAAGGAATCACACACAATAAGTGTAGGGAATTCGTGATCCGTATTTATAAGTGCCAGTATAAGTGCTTTGAGTTCTGCCAACTGAGCCGTGCAGTCTCCTAGAGATTGCGTTTTAGTGCAACTCGGATGGAACTTTCCATTGTGCATGCGACCTTTAACAATCGCACACGCCGCGCTGTAAGCTTGCTTACTTCCTATGGCTGGTTGAGCAGAACCGTCAGTGTAAATAATGTATTCATACTGATCTAGAGGCAAAATTTCATTTGGTAGAGGATATTCTTGTTCGTATTGCAGGAATGCCTGTGTTTTCAAACTTGGATCAAATCTGTATTCAACATCCGTTGCAGTAAGAGAATTAGCCCATTGTATCCATCTTGGATGTAAGGCTTTCGCATTTGGAATGCTAGCTTTTGTAACAGCTTCTAAAGCTGGTACTGGGGTCACGACAATTATGCGTTTTCCCTGAGCCAGAGCTCTTTCTCTTGCTACAGCGGTCTGCACTGCTGTCAGGATTTTTCTGTTGAAGTGAAACGCATCTCTGCGTTTGTGTACAGGTGTGATTTGTATGCGATTGGTACTGTTTCACCTTCATTAAAAGTTAAATAACTGTACCCGCATTGACCCGCTATTACTCGGATCACTAAGTTCTGTGCGTTTACGCGTGTCTGTAAATGTTTAGAAGCTATCATGTCTTCCTGTAGGGAACGCAGGATATTTGTGTGTTCCTGTGTCCATTGTCTGACTGAAAAATCAGGTTTTATTAAATCGTAGAAAGGTTTTACTCTTTCTGCGTAATCCAAAATGTATGTTCGACCAAAATTTAGGAATCCCAGAATCTATTGTAAATTCTTTAAAGATTTTGGAGGTTGGAGCAGCGCACACTTTCTAAAAAGTTAGCTGCTAGGCTTTTTCCCTCACTTGACAGCTCGTATCCTAAAAATAGGACACTCAGGTGGGCAATTTTTGATTTTTTGAAATTAAATTTGTAGCCCTCAGAGGCGAATCCCATAATAATGGTGCTCACCCTGGTCAAGTGCCTCTTTAAGTCATCGTCCATCAGATAAATATCATCCACATAGGACAATGCTTCTTCATCAAAATTTTGGAGTAACTCTGTTACTCTTGCTGAAAATACCCCCGGGCTGTTTTTATACCCTTGGGCTAGTCAACAAAATTGTCGCTGGGACCCTAACGCACTGAATGCGGTCAGATACCTGCTTTCAGGCGCTATATTTTGGCAGAAAAATCCATTTGAGATATCAAGTGTTGTTTTATATTTTTTCCGCACAATGTTATTCATTAATGCGGCACTGTGTGCATTTTGAACTGCAAATGTCTTTGTGCAAGTGTTTAAATGTCTGTAATCCAAAACTAAACGATATGTGTTGTCAGGTTTCATTACGGGAAACAAAGGATTGTTCATAGGTGAAGTGCAATTTTCTATCACCCCCTGGTATTCTAGTTGGTCTAGAATCTCCCTGACTTGTTTTTTAGCTTCCTGCTTTATAGGGTATTGCCTTTGAGCATTTGGGGAAACTTTTAACGGGATCACGTGGCGGGTTGAATCCTCATCCCAACCAACATGATTTTTATACAATGCTGGAGCCAGGGCAACCGCCCACTCCTGTGCATATGCATGTTTTAGGTGAATGGGAACGAGGTCGAAAAAGGCTGGAAAAATTACAGTTTCTCCCCTAGGGCACTCCATGACGAATGCTGGCGGCCAGTCTTGTTCTGCTAATAGAATGTCATAACCAGATGACAAATTTTTCCAAAAGAGAGCTTTAACTTTCCTGGGCTTGTCCCCCTACAGCCGGAGTGTTATCTCATGTAACTTATGTGGGACACTTACCCGAGTATCAGGTGTTTCCACCGTGATATACTCACTCAACTCCGCTGTCACCAGAAATTCCTTCAGGTTCTGGCGAGCTATCGTTACTTCTGCTGCGCTGTCTAGCATCGTCAGAGCCCACTCCCCGTTCAGAAGCTGTGTCCTCAGAATTCTGGGAATGTCTGATCTTGAGACCTCCTACCTTCTTCTTTTTGAACTGAGGTTTTGATTTTTGTTTATCTTCTTTTTTAGGTGCGTAGTCCGCAGCGCGTTGCGTGTCTCTGGACTTTATACGCTCCTTTGACCGTCCTTCCCTCTCGGAGTTTCTTGATGAACCCTGAAAGGAACGAGTATCAGTATCCTGATACCTGTCAGGTTTTTTAATATTATCCCTATTCCTGAGGTTATGCCTCCTTTCAGAGGGCTCCTGTTGAGGAGACCTACCTCTGGATTGAGATCTGTTGTCTTTAGACTTTTGTTGTTTTTTATTTTTCCACTTCTTTTTAGAAGAAGTAGGTGTCTGCTTTATAGTGTCCTTTTTAGGACTGCCCACCAGTTGTGGTTTTAATGCTTTCCCACCTAGACTGTCTCTGCCTAATTCTGCATATGCAGTTTCAATTATTTTGGGTAGTTCATGTTGTTGATCCTCTGGACCAAACTCCCTTAGGCGTTGGCGGATCGCCACTGAAGCTGCTTCCCCCTTAATGTTAGCCAGTATTATGGCTGAGACCTGGTCAAAGTTGTTTAGCAACTTCATCCCTAAGTTAAGGGCAGGCTCTGCTCCGTACTCATTTTGTATCTGTTTTAATACTTCAGGTACTACTGCTATTGACGGGATACCATGTGTTCTGGTATATATGGCAGCAAAGACTGAACCCCAAGAGGTGCAGTCCTCTACTTGTGGTGTGAGAACCATGGGCAAGCAGATTGTTAGAATTCTGTGTTTATCACTGGTTGTAGTATTTGGGAATACTGCTTCAAGCTGAGTTATTTTCTGAGCTATCCAGAATGGGATTTGTTCACGTTTTGCTGGCATCTTGCCCATTATCGCGTGTAATGTTTGTGGAGTTATTTTATTAACTATACCTTAGACTGGAGTGTCTTGTGCTGCAGCTGGTGCAGGCTGAACTGTTTAAAGTCCATATCACAAATTGTGTGAGGTTTCTGTAGATTTTAATTAAATCTCTGTGTTGTACGAGTAAGTCTGGCTGTGGCATTGTGCCAATATCAGGATGCGGTGTGTATGCCGCTAATATGGGCCATGTGGCTCCTGCTCCTCCGAGCGGGCCTAATCTTGCTCTTCCATGTACGTGGAGTAGGGCGCCTTTAAACCAGTAATTATGCTCCTGGTAAGTGAGCAGGACCTCTAACTCCTCAAAAGGAGTATAGTCCGCTGGTGTTTCACCTTCTAGGTAGTAGTGAAATACATTTGTAACTGCATTCGCTGCTGGGAATGTAACCCATGAATAGAACACCTCTGTTTTATTGGATTCGTGTGCCTCAATCACGAAAATTTCATTACCACCCCTGGCTCTTAAGCCATGTTCTAGAAGTTTTATGGTGACTGCCCTTCTGAAATTTGGTGCAATTTGTACTGCATCTTCAGGGTCTTCTTCTAAACCGAAGAGGTCTGTTGTAACTCTCCTTGTTTCTTCTGCTTGTTCAACCATTTTTAAGTCGAAGAAGGGTGTTTTAAGGAAATTTTAAGATAAGGTGTAAATGCACAGTTTAGGAACTATATGTCCTTCAAGCTTGAATAACCAACAGCCAATAAATAGTATTCTCGTACTATTCAGCTGCGGCGGATTTTGTGCCCACCCACTCCAGACGTCTCTGGGGTTTTGTGAGTAGGTTCTCTGAGAATAGCACGACTGAACTACTCAGATTCTACTGTTAAATACGTACCCAACCAACGTTGGGCGCCATGTCGTGTAGCTCCTATAGTACCCATGCAGGACCTGCGCGTTTGGATAACATATACTGCGGGCTTGGTGGCAGACTGACTCCGTGCACCCCCACCGTATATGTTAGCCTGGTTTGCATTAGCTAGCTCGCAGTGCCACTAATGTCTCCTCTTATCAGGGAGAGATTAGTTTCTGGCAACCTTAGATCATGACAACCCTGATTCCCTCAGAATCGTGGAAACAATATACTACCTTTCGCTCAGTCATTCGTGCTCACTTATTCGGTTTGTCTCAGAGAGTTACATAGAATAAACAGTCGGGCGTTTCAATAAGTATTTATTGAACAGTTGGTATTCTAGTGTAAAATATATGTGCTGCGGTAACCAGCAGACAATAGCAGAGATATATTATCAGCAGTACGATAAAAGCAAAGGGATAGAACAGTTCTACCATATTGCGATAATCATGGATACATACATGAATATAAAAGCATTATGCAAGTGCGCGTACTCCTACTATGCCTAACTAGATGTACCTGAGTGTACCTAGCATATGTGTGTAGGTCTAAAAGCCTAAGAGCCAAGAATCCTTCTAGGATTTAGTCGAACCCCCATACCTGAATAGAGAGAGTGTGGGACCCCATCCTAGTCTCGAGTTGGACACCCCATCAGGGCTGTGTCAGACCACTGTCAGCTGGAGCGACTGCATGCAGGAGCCTCAGCGTCTCTGGTCAGTGTGTCAGCATGGAAGTCTCGGTTCCCTCTTTCTTACCGGGGCAAGATGTGGTGTTTTTATACCCTAAAGAGTCTCGGTCCTTAGTATGGTTTGTATTGGACATGAGGAAGATGTCAGGGGTGAACTTTGTACATACATATTATGCACGTGGTGTATTCTTAGAGAGCCATGCATAATTAATGAGTACAGTGAGGGCCTGTGTTTGGGAAAAACCCTGCTGTATTCAAAACCACAGAATAGATAACGTTCAGCCCTCAGAGCTCGTTGTGTACTAGCTGGGACCAATGTAGGTGAAAGATCATTTTTATATAAGGAATCATGACTATAATAGGACATGTACAGTTATGACCATAATTGGGCATATGCGGCTATGACCATAATAGGGCAAGTACGAATATGACCATATTAGGGTAAATATGAATACGTCCATTTTAGGGCATGTACGAACGGGTCTACATTAGGGCCTCTATGCGGGATATAACAATGCAGACCCCGGGTGCAGAGTGCGGCAGTTACCTGGCTGGCGTCGGTGTGGGGGCTCCCACGAAGCTCAGCATGTAGAGAGAGCCCAGGGGCTGCAGCAGGGCTGCTGCGGAGGCTGTGTGCTGACCATGGAGCAGAGCGCTGCGCGGTGCTGCCGCCGCTGCGAGACGGGCATGCTGCCTGGGCTCCGGAGCCTCTGCTCTGCCACTGCCTTCGCCCGGCTAGGGCACGAGCATGGTGGTGGCATGCGCGGGCAGCTTACAGCGCGCGCCTCCTCTCCCCGGCTCTCTCGTAAACGGAGGACACGCGGGATGTAAAAACAAGCGCGGCCACGTGGGAGTAAACATTTCCAAAAAAAGCGGCGAACACGCTAATTAAAAACAGATGGCGGCTGGGGTGAGAGCGGAAGGAACAAGCGTGGTGAACGCGAACGCGCTAATTAAAAACAGATGGCGCCCCTGCTCGTAACCGCAAGCCATAGGCCGTGGGCGGATACATTTCCTGGGAAAGGTGGGACATGCACCCGCCTTTGCCCAATTGCGTGCTGTCTTTTTTAGAAAGACGCACGCAAAGCCCAATAGAAAAAACACAAAAAAAAAACACACGCACGAGCATGTGAAAAGTCCTGAGTGATTCCAAGAGGTCGTTTTCCTAGAGCAGTGCATGCGCGATGCGCTAGACTCTACCTAAAAATGAGGCATGAAATTAGTAGAAAAGGATCAAAAATGTGCCGAAAAATAAGAGAAAAAATGCACTGTGACATATCCATCACTTGGAAATGTTTCCTTGTACATGAATCAAGCAGGAACTGACATTACAGGAAACCTGTCTACTTCATCTTGGATTAGGTACCACAGATAGCATCCTAGTACAGACCACCTTCATGGAAAGGGCAGTTTATAAGGCGTGTTCTCATCCCATTTCTGAAACAAATGGTGTTTGACACACCAAGAAGCCAAGTGAGTGTCAGGCCTGCGTTGAATGGCGAACAAGTATTCACCATTCAACGCCTCATGGCCGTGATATAAATGCACCCCTAGTGTCATCGCCTATATTCGGAACCAGAGTCTCCTCAAGCGCCGCAGCACATACTTGAAAAAACTGAATCCAAAGTACTCGCGTTTGAACTCTCGTGAGACTAGGAAGTCTTAAGAAACTTGGCTGTCATCTTGGGCGTGGCCGCTATTTAAGGCCACACCCGCTTTCTGGAAGATGCTTGCTATTCAAGGACTCACTGTGGAATGCTGCATGTTCCGATCTTCCGCCTTGCAACTTGGAATCCCGCACTTCACTGCCCAGCCGTCTTCACAGCCGTAGGGAGGACACCCAGCGTTTAAGGACACCTTCAAGAAACCTGGTGGTTACGCGCCTCGTTTTTTAGCATGCTGTAAACTTTAGGTTTTAGATCTTTTTTATTATTATCAATTGAAAGGGTAGGGGATAAAATAGCAGCACACCGACATCCACTGGCCGGTGGTGTTTCAGTTAACTGTAAGGCATATATGTATCATAGGAGGGGAGGACTCAAAAGCGATAAAGACAGAAGAGGAAGACAGCAAGGATACTGGGTGTAGAAAGGGGAACAATACCATTCAGGGCCTGTACTGCCAGAGATGAGTGAAATAGCTGTCACAAAGGCAACTCATTATGAAGCGGGGTCACCTGATGAGGTGAATCGGAGTATCCGCAAATAGAGCAGGCAGGACAGTTTGCGGTATTCCTCAGAGAGGTATTTGAATGCATGGTTGCAACGTTTTGCCAAATAGGGGGAGCTGGTGTTTGGTGACTGGCGTTAACTTTTCCATTCCCAATACTTCCCATAATTTGTGCAACTAATGTAAGTGCATAGGTATGACCTCCATGCCCCATTTTGAGAGGAGAACTTGTTTAGCGGCTCCCAGTGTAAGGGCAATCGCTCTGCCTCTACTGGATTTCAATGGCGATGTGAGCGGATTAGGGAGACCCAGAAGCACGTAGCTAGGAAATCTAGGGATATCAGTATTGAATATAGTGTTCACCGCCTCCCCAGAAAGATTCCAGTTTGGGGCACTGCGACAGCAAATGCGTGACGGTGCCCTGTTGCCACACTGACGCCAACAATTTCTGTCCTTGCTCAGATCCCATATGGCGATCCTGGCTGGGGTGAAATACCAGTAGTGGACAATCTTCAGGAACATTTCCTTGCTAGTGGTATTGAGGGCGAAAGTTAAAGCATGGTGTAAAATATCATTCCACTCCCTGTCCGTAAAATTACGCCCACATTCCCCCTCCCATCTGGTTTGCACAGTGGATTTCAAAGGAGTCTGAGGAGTAAGAAGAAAGGCGTATATATCAGACAGGATTTTCCTATCTGATGAGCGAGTGAGAAGCCACTTCGCAGATGGCGTGGACGAAGCCAGGGCTGCATCACCCAATGAGAGACTGCCAAATATTGACAGTGTGCTGTGTTGGGGAGACCATGAGCTGATTGAAGCGTTGGGAAGTCCATAAGACCATCTACATCAAAAAGCTCTCCCATTCACTTGCAGTTAGCCTACTGCCAGACTGTGAATGCTGTCCCCTTCGCAGCTGGTGGGAAATCTGGATTGCCTATCAACAATGTTTGTGGGCATAAGGGAGTAGACAGGCCATGTTTCAGATGTACTCTATCCCAAACCCCAACAGTGGCTCGCACCACCGGAGAGACATTGACTCCTGCTGGCCTATGAGGCTTCGGGAGCCAGGGCACCTTCCAAATGTGGATGCCAGCGACAGCCTGGTTGATAAAACACCAATGTTTTTCAGTGTAGGGTCATCCCGAAGGGTTCCGAATATCTGCTCCAGAAACGCTTTAGTTATGGGTACATCTCCTGGGGTCGTCTCATCCATCCGAGCACTTTCAGTGGGTGACACCGAAACAGTGACTTCAGGCGTCTGGTCTGCTCTCCTCGCCGAGTTCTTGGCAAAAAGGTCCTTTAGTGAGGGGTCCTTCTTAGTGGTGCATTGCGAAGACATGGCAAGACAAGTAATAGCCCCAAGGAACAGAAAGGGCCACCACAATGTGCCACTAGGGCTCCCCGAGACCAAGGACGTGTACACGGCTCAGATGTGTTCAGGAGTACCCGCAAATGGCCATCCGGGGGACCACTGCTGCAGGGCGTGGGCCAAATGTTGCGACCAATGCAGCAGGATAGGGGAACGCAAGGCGTGGGGGGGTCCTTCACGCCACGAATCACCAGGTGCAGTCCTCTGCCCACCAAGACCACGCAATCTCAAATGATGTGCCTCTCCCTTCCAATGCGATCTCCTGTAGGAAGGACAGGGTGCCAGTTACCAATAGCAGTGACGGTAGTATCAACAGTACACTGCTCCCCCAGTATATGCCCAATTCAGCTCCAGACCAGCGCACCAATGTGACTCAGGAGCGTCAAGAGAAAGTCAGTAGGGGAGAAGAAAGCCAACAATGGAGACAGGCCAGCGCACTGCCAGTGGGCTGCAGAAGGTCTATGGCAGCCAATCCTCGTCTCATGCCTCTCCCCAGTGAGGCAAGAAAATAAAGCAGAGGAGGGAGCAGAGTCACAGTGGCTGGAACTGCATGATTCTCACCGGGCCGCTGTGCAGCAGGGCCACCCCGTCCAGGCCCAAACCAGGGATCATCAATATGTATCCAATCTCCCAAGTCAAATGAGGGGGGAGCGAGGAAGGCGAAGAAGTGTCATGCCAGTCCTTGAACTGCGCAGGCAGCCGGGGTGCAGAGGGCTGGGAAGCCGACCGATCACCCAGGGAGGCCACCGCCCTAGCACCACACACACAGTGCACCTCAGATGCCGAGAGGCTGCAACCTCCAACTGCCGCACTTCGCCCTGGACTTGCAAGCCTGCTCACCCACCAACAAGCGAACCGGGGGGCACCGCCAATACATGGTAGAGGTACAGCGCCCCGGTATACGGGTGGAGCGGGCCTACTGTGGGACTCCCCCCGATCAGCACCTGCACGCCGTGTCCACTGCTTCTCACTCAGCCGCACCGCTTCTGCTGAAATTGGGGACTCCTCGCTCCCTCAGCGGCATCCACCCCCCCGGGATGTGGGGACAGGTGCCAGACGATGGTGGGAGTAGGATGTGGTACTGGGGGCCCCTTTCACTGCAGGTTCCACCCTTGAACAGAATGTGTCCGGCGGAGCTCCTAGAGATGCAACTCACTTGGTCACCATCTTGGACATGTCACCATCTTGGACATGTCCCATGCTGTAGACTTTATAGACTTTAGTAAAAGACATACTTACCTTGGTGCACTAGCGAAAGCTACCTGCAGGAAAAAAAGAAAGACCAATCTTAATCCAAAAGCTTTAGATGTTGTGTGTCCACTGCTTGTGTTGCCTAACAATGTGGTTCTAACAGCGATGCTTTACTGTGATGTTTTACTAGTGGTGGTTAACAGACTGAGATGTGCGGCTGAAAAATTTTAATCCTCATCCTCGTCGCCAGTGTTATAATGAAGACTGGAGTGAAGGTAAGTGGAATAACTTATTTATTGCGGCCTCCACTCTTCCACACAAGTGCGTCAAGCAAAGGGTACAGCACACTTCGAACTTCGCCAGTCAGGCTGCTCTTGACAACATTCCAAGGCAGCCTCTGGCTAAACAGAAGGAATGTACCAAGGGGTGAGTAGAGGCAGGGGGCAGGGGTAAGGGAGAGACCAAGGCCAGGATACTAAGGAGTACAACTATCAAACCTGGAAAGGAAGGGAGATTATAACAATTATGTTTGCCAGGGATGTTTGCTAACACTTATTACTCATTGATACTAACCTGAAGAATAGGAGGTTAAAGACTGCTGCTCTTGGACAATTGCTTATTGCTTAGGTTTGGGAACGAATTTGAAACATTCTAACGGCAACCCCAGCAGAAGAGTGATATATTGGAACTCTTAAGCAGTGATAAGAATCTGGTAGGTGCACGTCAGTAAGGAGGGGAAACACGGAGAGAATAGAAAAGGTCTTGAACTCTAACCATTGATATTTCCCTTTTCAAGATTCGAATTGAGAACAAGGAGGACAGAGCACCTTAATTTTTGTGGTTCTCCACATTAAAGATTAGAATATGCATTCTACAGTACACATCAAGCAGGCCAGTCAGTCCAGACTACATTGTTTTAAACTTCAGCGATAAAGTTGTACATGGTCCACTACAAATGTTAATTCTATTCTAGACATAAAACATGTCTATGGTATTTAAGAATCTTTTTTGGAAAGATGCACTGAAAACACATCAATAGCTTCAAAAGATTGTCAGAAAATTGTAACAAACGTACAATTTCAATGTCTAATATCAGATATCCAGAAGGTACTTTCAGCCTCACAGAGCGAGGAAATAGCCACAAATTAGTTGCAAAGATCACATATTTTGTACAGGATACGGTTGGTCAGGTCCATTTGTATCATGTTGGTAATCCAAGATTCTATTCTTGGATAGTAAGAAGAATATTATTTTTACTAATATTTTTACCTCATTTAGGCTTCTGCTAATCCATCTTTTATTAACTTTGTCACACATACTTCGTGCGAAGACATCATTAAAAATATAAAAACTAACTTGGGTTAAAGGACGTAAAACATTCACGATACACACTAAATGGAAGTAAGTTTTACTTTAAAACTAGTGTCTTTGAACAGGTTAGCAGACTCCAGCGGCAGTCCACTGTATCCTCTTTGCAGCATCCTGCAGTATATTCAGGTCCTTTGAACTTGCATGGGTAGATGCAACAGAATATTAGATTGTTTTTTTGCCAATAGATGTTATTGCTTCCAGAATGTTAACCACATCTGTTTGGGTCTTTGACTGAGACCTCATGTTTGAAGAGTGAGCTGTAACAGAGCAAAATGAAAACATGCCTACAGGTGCCTTTGTTAATGTTAGCAGTCATTCAGCAATAGTCCTTCAAGATGGTGAACTGAGTAAATTTTTTAGTTAAGGATCATTTACTTAAATCTGAAGTAGAGCAAGCCGTTTGCAACATTTCAAGCTTTCAGTTCCACATAATTTGGAAACTAGAAACAGGCAGTATGGCATTAGTAGTCTAAAAGAAGACATGCCATCCTAATTATCGAAATAGACTTCTGGTATAATAAAGTGTATCTGTCATGTTTAATAATTATTCAGCGTCTTCGACAATTTCAACAAAGGGAAAGAAACATTACAAATTAGTGAGACAGATCAGTACTGCTTCCCTTGGGATTGACAAGAACCATTTTCACAGTCAGGATAAAATTAGCAATTACATGTTTAACTTTTATCGGCATGAACAAGGCTGCACAGGAAAGCCTGTACTAATTGAAAGGAAAACCAAAACAAAACACATCCTGAGCCTCATTCCCTTAGTAATTAAAACTAGCCTAAACAGTGAGGAAATATATCATTATAGTCTGCTGCTTATGTCAATATCCGGTTTTAAAGGCCCTTGATCGAGAATTCTGGTGATACAGCATTTTACAAGTAGCACAGCCAGAAGCAGAAGGGCTAAAGGTAAATATGGAGAAATAGGAACCTAATAACGGAATTTTGAAGCAGAAGGCCTATAGCAGCCATCAGTGGTACGCTGTCACTCTATTGTCTTCAATTGAGCACCCAAGATTCCAGTGTTCAATAATATCCGAATCACTATTCAACTTCCAACCTCTAAAAACAAATTGACCCACCATTATTTCCCACTGTCCCAACCCCCTGACCTCATGGTTATAGTTCAGCTCTCAGTCATTGCCTTCCACAGACCTCATGGCTATCAATCAATCATTGTGGCCTCTTTGTCTCATTGACCATGAGGCCAAAATGGCCTTCTAATGGTTCTCTCTCTTTTACAACAGCCCTGACAACCACCCTCTTCAAGTAAGGACTAACATTGTTATCCTCTTATCCTCAGTCTCCCATAATGAATAACCTTTTAAATATAACTCAGTATTTGCATGACATCCTCCTTTAAAGTAGTATCCAATCCCAAAAGCTCTGTCATATTTTTAATGCAAGCAGTAGTTACCATGTTCCTGGCATGTCGGTGTTTCCGCCATGAAACACTTAAGGCCTCATTTAGAGTTTGGCAAAAAGGAACAGTACTGTAAGTCAGAAGATGTCTCACCCTACCAAACTCAAGGTTGCCCTGTTCTGTTTAGAGTCTAGGGAAGCATCTTTTCATAACTGCAGAGCCTCTGCTATTCCACTGGTGTAAATCTCTGACCTGGTACCCATCTGCCACATGGGGCCTAGGTCAAAGTGGAAGTTCACTCCACACTACTACAGGTGGGTAGACCATTTGTAATTTTCCTTGCCTGTGTCCGCCATGCGAGACATGGCAGAGAATACGTAGAAGTTCCCCCACATGCAGGGAGAAAACTCCATGCATGTTTTTGGGCCATTTATGTTTTGTATTCGGAAAACAGACTCCCTGATTTGTAGTTTGTGTTTTAAATACAAAAATGTTTGAAGAGCTGACAATTTGATCTGTAGTGTGTGGCTCTCCTAACAGCACGGAGATCCCTGCCAGACAGGCAGCAATATTTAAATAGGGCACCACCAAGTTGGCACCAGGCATGGCCTTAGCCCACTTGGTGGACCAGTGGACCATCGAGTAGGGTTTAAGTGACCACCCTAATCATTCCATGATATAGATCTTAAACCCCAGAGACAGGGATGAGCGGGTGCTCATTGTGCTGCAAGATTTGCCTGGAAATGGCAGAGTCACAGACAACCTGTGCACCTGTGCATGACCTCCCCCTGTTAAGCTCTTCTTAGACAACCACAGTGATTGAGCACCCGACAGTCTTGAGCGGGGGATGCCAAAATCACATCAACACAGCATCTTCTATGAATGGTTGCATTTATTGTTTTAAAAACAAAGTTTAAATTCATCCAATCACAAACTATCACATTACATATTAAAACATGCCCTATACAACAAATACGTTTTTTTGGACTAAGGAGCTCTTTAAATGTGGAGGCGTGAAGTTAAAAATATAATTCTATAAAAATGAAATCAATAAAAAAATACAAATACACCTAAATCAGTGCAGTCTAATAAAATCTAATGATAATAGAATTAAGTTAAACTCTACGTTTTTTCAAAAAGTTACTACATTAATGTAATAAAGTAAGGACTCAAAGCAAAGTAACAGCTTAGCTTGCAGACAATTCTAGAAATGCTCTACAGAATTTCTTAATACAGATATTTTAGGGCAATATATACACTTTCCTGGACAGTGCAATTGGGCACTGACCTGAAGCATTGTGGGGCAGATTTACAAGCCCCTTACGCCACTTTTGTGACGCAGCGGCGGCGCAAATCATGCGCCATGCTGCGGGGGATTTACAACGTGACGCATCTAGGGAGATGCGTCACGTTGTAAAGCCCTGCGCCACATGAAACCTGCGACAGGTTTCATGTGGGCGTGCCGGCGCAGGGGGGCGTTCCTGCGCAAGAAGCCTTGTAAAAGTGACACAGTGAAATCTACAAGATTTCACGGAGTCACTTTTACGTCCCTGCTGCGTCAAATCCTTACGCCTGCTTCAAGCAGGCGTAAGGAGTGACGCAGCATGTTAGGTATAGGGCACCCCTGAGCAGTACTGGAGTTACGTCGCACTTGCGACACGACTCCAGTACTGCGCCACCCTTCCGCCGACAGATGCGTCACGCATCTGTTTATCCTTGCGCCATGATGCGCCGCATTGTAAATGCGGCGCATCTGTGGTGGCGCAAGGGTAAACTTGCGTCACGCATCTTCCCTGGCGCATCCCTGCTGATTTGCAGGGATGCGCCAGGGAACGTAAATCTGCCCCTGTGTGTTTAGGATCAATCGTTCCCCACCCTTGTGACCTCCCATATCCGACCTATCTTTCAGAGCAGTTCTCTTTATCCCCAGCAATATAGAGTTTCTAAATCATCTTGAGCAACTCAGAATTACGTTTGCTGTAAGTGGCAGATCCCCCATTACCTTACTCCAATCGACCCCACTCCAATATACATCAACTTACCTCATTCCAATCTACCCTTCTCCAATTTATCCCACTCCAATCTACCCCATCCCAATAAACTCCACCCAACCTACTCCAATCTATGCCACTCCAATCTTCCCCAACTCAATCTACCTCACTCCAATCTACCCTACTCCAATCCACCCCACTCTAAATTACCCCACTCTAATGTACTCCAATCTTCCCCACTCCAGTCTACCCCAATCTACCCCACTCCAATCTAATCCAATCTATCCCACCCAATCTAACCCAATCCAGCCTACCCCATTTACACCTCCACAATCTACCCATATTTACCCCATTCCAATTTACCCCAATCTACCCCATTCCAATTTACCCCAATTTACCCCACTCAAATCTACCCAACTCCAAACTGCCCCACTCAATCTACCCCAATCTACCCCATTCCAATCAACCACAAGTCTTCCCCACTCCAGTCTACCCCAATCTACCCCGCTTCAATCTACCCCTTACTGCCCCACTCCAATCTACCCCAGTCTACCACACTCCAAACTACCTAATCTACCCCACCCCTCTTCAATGTACCACAATCTACCCCAATCTAACATACTCCAATCTACCCCACTCCAATGTACCCCAAACTGCCCCAATCTACACCCCCCTAATCTACCCACCCCAATCTACCTTAATCTGCCCAACCCAATCTACCCACCCCAATTTGCCTATCCAAATCTACCAACTCAAATCTACCCCAGCCTACCCCACTCCAATCTACCACAATCAACCGCATCACAATCTACCCAATCTACCCCACCACGATCTACCCCAATCTACCCCACCCCAATATATCATGCTCCAATCTACTCCACCCCAATTTACCCCAACCTACCCCACCCCAATCTTCTCAATCTACCCCACCCCAATCTACTCAATCTAACTCACCCCAATCTACCCCAATGTACCTTGCCCCAATGTACCCCACTCCAATCTACCCTACTCCAGCCTACCCTGTCTACCCGACTCCAATCTACCCCACTCCAATTTACCCTGCCTACCCCACTCCAATCTACCCCACTCCAATTTACCCCAATCTACCCTAATCTACCCTACTCCAATATACCCCACTCTATCTCACTCCAATCTACCCCAGCTACTCACTTCAATTTACCCCATTCCAATTTATCCCAATCTACCCTATCTCAATGTATCCCACTCAACCTACCCCAATCTTCCCCACCCAATCTACCCCACTCCAATTTACCTCAACCTACCACACTCCAGTCCACTCCAATCCACCACACTCCAATCTATTCCAATCTACCACACTCTACCCCACTCCAATTTATTCCATGACAATCTGCCCCACTCCAATCTACCCCACTCCATTCTATCCCAATCTACCCCCTCAAATCTGCTCATATCTACCCCACTCCAACTACCCCAGTCTACCCAATCTACCCCACTCCTATCTATCTCAACCTACCCCACTTCAATCTACTCCATTCTACCCCTCTCCAATACACCCCACTCGTATCTATCCCATCCAATCTACCCCATCCCAATCTACTTCACCCAACCTACCCCAAGCTGTCCCACTCTAATCTACCCACCCAATCTACCCCACCCGAATGTACACTGTCCCAATGTACCCCAACCTTCCCCAATGTACCCCATCCCACTCTACCTCAATCTGCCCTAATCTACCCCACCCCAATCTACCTAATCTACCCCTCCCCAATCTTCCCCATCCCAATCCACTCCAACCTACCCCACCCCAATCTACCCCACCGCAATCTACCCCACCCCAATCTATCCCAATGCACCCCATTTCACTCTCTTTCAGCCATGCTGAACAGCAGCCACACTGGTGTACCACACGGCTAAAACACATTTACAAAGCCAATAGCTCTTGCATAGGCAAGACCTATTGGCTTTGCCATTGCTTGTTTCTGAGAGATGCCTACCTTTCTCCAATCAGAGGGATGCCTGTCTGCAATGTTTCTCTGTCTCCTAGGGCTGATTACTGCTTCCTAGACTCCAAGCTCTACATCTGCACCCAGGATTGCCTGATACTCCTTCGTCATTCATGGCACCCTGAAATGTTACTGCATCCCAGGACACACTACGCTCCAGGAGACGGCCCCACCTGGTCCTCGCCTGCACCCCCAGGTTGTCTGTCCTACAGTACTTTGCGTCTGCCCTCCTCTTATGTTGTTTCTTGTATAGCACTTTATGCCACCATAATGGCACCTCAGATGAGAGGGAGGGGGAGATAAAAAACAGCAAGCTCTGCCTCTCAACCCTGAGCCCTCTTTCATCTACCCCTCCCTCCTCCTCTGCCTCTCAACCCTGAACCCTTTTTTTCACCTCCCCCTCATGTGAGGTGACACCTACCCCTGCTACCTGGGCATCTCATAGGCACCCACCTGCACCAAAGCAGTAACAATATATGTAAGCCACCATCTGGCAACGGACACACTGTGTCTGCAAACGTAATTATATTTAAGGATGATATTGCTGACTATCAGACACGTGTAATGTCTTGGAAAGCACAAGTTACAGACAGGAGGAAGTTAGGGTTAACTACAGTACTGAAACAGCAGGGAATCCCTCCCACTACACAAACTGCGTTTATTTACACTATGCAGGTTAGCCATGACACACAGCTGCTTTCGTATTGTGTAACATCTGGAAGGCCCCATTGTCAGCTGCACCGCTCCTGCCCTGCAGACTGTGGGGTGAAAATCTGGGAGTTCAGGCATCATGGCGGGAGAGGCGGGGGAAGGGAGTGAGGGAGCTGGAAGTGAAAGGAAGATCGGTAGGTGAATTAAATAACACGCTTGAAAGGGAAGTAATGGAGTGGGAAAAGATGAAACACAGGTGGAGAGAATTGTGTGCGGGCAGACAGAGGAAGAACAGGAAGGGAGCTATCGAGAGTTGGGGGGCAGGCAGCTGAAATTGCCCTAAGTCATTCATGTTGTTTCCTCGGAATTTTTGAAAATATAGTGCAGCGTTTACTAGTGTGAATCTAAATCTACATGCACGAGAAGGCACTGAAAAGCAGGAATTGATGAGCTACTTACACCAGGGACAGTTGGAAGGAATAAGGGAGTATTAGAGGGACAAGAGAGAGAAAGTGTGGGGGAGGGAAATTGAGACGGAGAGGAAGAGAGAAAAGTGTGTTAATGAAGCAGGAAACAGACTAATGGGAGAATTCGATGACATGTAGAGAAAAAAAGCAGAAAAAGATACAGAAAAGAAAGGGATATATAGAAAGCAAGGTTGCAGAGGAGGAGAGATGAGGAAATGAATACCTGTATGCAACAGACAAAAAATACTGAAAGTGGTAGAGAATGAAGGTAGAAAGAGGGATTTGAAGTTGTCCTGATAAGGCGGAAGGAGCTTATTTCATGCCGATGTGTTTTTTTTGCATTCTGTCTTGAGTAGTTTTATATTGCATTGTTAAAAACACAGCACCTGAGTTACAACTGAAATGGAGCAACTTGAAACCATTGAGGGAAGGGAATGAGAGAGGTGAGGAAATGATCGGAAGAGAGGGATCAGATGAGAGAGGGAGAAGGCAGGGGGAAGAAATTGAAGAAAGCAGAAATAGCAAAGGATGTATGAAAAGAATGAAACTAGCTGGGGGAAGAGGCAGTGGGATAAAGAGAGAGAAAAGTAGATGAAGAGGGAGGGAATCAGAGTGCACAAAAGAGAGAAAGAGAATGTTCAGCCTGCCTACTTGCATACTTTACAGCCACACCAGTACCAATCAGTGCAATCAATGTGAGTACCTTTCAACGCAAAGTGGGGCCTTGTGAAAGGAATCCGGCCTGAGATCAGAAGAGGGGCATTTTCGAGTTTTTTCCTCTAGTAAAGATGGCCAGCTGCAGCATGGATGTTGATTTTCCATTCCCATTTGGGAATTTAGTGAGTCATTCAGAGTTCAGCAGAGCGGGAGGTCCACCTGCCAGACTCTCAGTTGCCTCACACCACTAAGGGCCTGAGTACGAGTTTGGCGGTGCGGCGCCGGGTCCGCCCTGCCGCCGCACCGCCAATCCCATGGTCAGGCCACCTGCCAGAGTACGAGTGTTTCTCCTGTCTGGCGGGCTTTTTTTTACGTTCGCACGGTGGTGCCTCAGAAAATGGGCACCGCAATAGGAATGCCAAAAACAGTTCCTGCATAGCATGGACTGTAAAGTCCATGCCGTGCAGGAACTGGTGTGCATGCACACAGGGGGGGGGGTATATGTTGTGCCCCCCTGTGTGCATCCACATGGCGTGAGGCACTGTTTCCTCTCGGCCACGGTTTTTATGGAGGTGGAATCGCCGTGAAAACCGTGGCGGAGAGGAAACTTGTAATATGCTTGGTGGGACTGCGGCGGTCCTGCCAAGCATATTGTTGCCTCTATACTGCTGCACCACTGCCAGGGTACGGCGGTTCCCTGGCAGCTGTGGCGGGGCAATGGCGGTCTGACCGCCCTAATTGTAATAGGGCGGTTGGGAGACCACCACTGCCGCGCTCCCGCGAGTCTGGTGGTCCGTGGACCGCCAGACTCATAATCAAGCCCTTAGTGATGGGGAAACTGCTAGGTTTCTGCTGCAGGAGCTTTAGCTGGCTATACAGGGAGAAGCCCTTGACCAAGTAGAGTTACACTAGAATTAACGGTTCCCAATTTAAAGCTTGGCTTCACTACTTATATTTCCTACTCTGGATCGCCATTCTTGGTGCTGTAAAATGTATGAATAGGGAGAAAACGTTGCCATCTGTGGCATGAAGGTCCCAGGCAACAAAATTAACAAATATCCTTTACACACAGGGAGAAAGCTCCTTGCTTGTTAGGGACATGTTTATGTTGTTTTTTCAAGAAACAAACCACTGCTTTTGGCATGACTGGGCTGAAAAACTAGGGCTTCCTGTTTCACGTTCATTTGTAACAAAAGTGCATTCGCCAGTGCCTCAGATGTACATTTGTGGTAGTCACACTCCGCCGCCCCCCCCTAGTCAGATGGAGATCTTTAATTATGGAAGGTGGTGCTTTTCTCGTGGGGGAGACCAGACCTCCCCCTATGTGGTTGTCCTTAGTTACTAATAGATATGCTATATTTCCTGGAAGCCTTTGATTTGGCTCATATTCAACTATGTCTCACCTCCATAATATTTAAAATTGCATGATTCAGAGGAGTTATTGTGTTAAAGGAGATCTAGAAAATGGGAAGCAATAAGATAGAATTAAATCTATTTAATTATAAAAGGAAATCCAAATCCAAGCAGCAGCCTAACTTTGAGACAAACATCTGTTTTTAAATGGAATTCAGTACTAATGATCTTATACTGATTACTGGGAAGATTTCTGTCTTGTTTTGTAAACCATATCTCCCAAGAAATATTATAAGCCATAGGGAGGACCACAGACCTTGGGACTTGCTGAGCTACAGGTGCAGACACTTAAAATACTTTTTATTTTTATGTGCAGCAGTGCATTTTCCATACACAAAAACACCTTCAAAAGACCCCATTAAGACTTACATGAATTATTTTGTCCATGCATGACCCCATAACTGACAGGTTCACCCGGGCAGAGAAGGAGGCTGAAAAAGATTCCTAAAACAATAAACAAGGGCCCCTCAATGAAAACTATGACATGGTTGTCTGGAGTGCAGAAATTACTCCTAATATTTGGCAGGAACCACTTTGTGCAAGTGGTGTGCCCAGAAACCCCTCAGAAATTAAACAAAAAAAACCTCATGCATTAATTTGAAGCAATCAAAGTTGGATTATTCACATACCTCAGATCACCACGGGGATTGTGCATGTCAGATGTATTCCCCCCTTTTGGGGTTGATTTGGCTTGCTGTGTAAATACTATTCACACTGAATGTCTGAAAATAATAGAGAACAGGTGTGCAGACTCCACTGGGAAAAACACTTACTCCTTGGCTTGGATAGATTAGTTCAGTTGACATTGGTTGATCTACCTGCTTTAGGCTTCTGGAACCTTCCAGCTGTTCTCAGTGAACCCAATACATTCACTTTTCTTTGATCCGGAAAACCCACATTTGAAGAAATGCGGGAGGCTGACGATTGAAAAAACTGTATCTGCAGCAGGTCATGTCAGGCAAAGTTTTTTTCACTCAAATATCTGATACATACCAGCGTTGCTATACATGAGTTTCTGTGTACGGGACTCAGACATATCCATTACTGTGAATATATTTTCAAAATGGAATCGTTCTCCTCTGTGACATCATTGCACTAAAAACACAAATCTGTTTAACATCAGAGTAGCCCAGTGTTTAATTTGCAAAAGAATGAGTGTTGGTACCCAAAGCTCTGCTCAAGAGACCCGAGGCCGGCGCTATTGCATGTCAGCACACCCAATACAAAGGCTGCGTAGCTGGAATCCACTTAATACCTCTTTAATTCACTACCAGTCACTCCCTGTGTCGTTATCTCACTCTTGCAGTTTTTCATCTTTCTTTTCCTTCTTTTTCTCCCTTTACGTGTTTGTCTCTCTTTTGTTTTCAGTAAATGCATGATAAGGGAAGTGCCAGTCCCCAAAAGTGAGTGCTGGTGGACCACACTGGCAACCACCGACTCAAATTAAGCACTTGAGTTGCCTCATTGAAATCAGAGCTGGTCGTGCTTTGTGCTCTCTTACATATTTATTTATTTTTTATTCATTTTATTTTGTTTGTAAGAGCTGCCTGCTCCTATTTCATGAAACGCTGTAGAATCAGAAGTTGACCTGTCAAAAGAGTACTACCTCTTCCCACCAGCCTGCCCCTGCTGACAACATCAGAAGGCACAATAATGTCACCAGTGGAGCTGGCATGAAATACAAAGAAAGTACCCTAGAGAAAAGTGGGCTGCATGTGATCCCCACAGGATGTACCTCCTCTTAGGAACTCCCAGATCCGCCGTTGGGGCAGCGGTCGGGCAGTAATCCCTACAGTGGAGGCGGAGCCTGTGAGGCACTGCCATAGGGATTACAATGTCCATTTCCCACAGCCTTCTCATGGCGGTCCCACCGCCCAGGAAAGGCTGTCGGAAAGGTACTTCGGGGGCCCCTAGCAGGGCCCCTGTCCCCCGTGGGCCACCACTATGTGGCCGGGGGTGCACATGTGGTGCTCCCCCAAACATCCGTGCACCGTGTGCCAGGCACCGCAGGGTGCCTAGCACAGTGTGCATGAATGTTTGCAAACATGCCTTTCTCTACTGCGGCTTGTGCTGCAACTCTTTTCTGGGCCGCAGCACATGCCACAATAGAAAATTGCATGTTTCCGACCGCCTGCTTGGCGGTCGATCATAATATGGCAGGTGGCACCGCTGACTACATGTCAGGTGGTCTCCATCCTGCAGCGATGGTGATCGGATGCTCGTCCGACCGCCATCGTAATGAGGCCCTAAGGAACTAATCACATATTATTCCTATGAGACCAATTTCCCCCACCCTCACAATGAAAGAGCAGGACCACACCTCCCAAAACAAACCACGTTCCATCATGCCTACAACTAAACAACATGGCTCTCAGATGAAATGACCTTTACAATGTGTACAATTGCATATGAATGCCCAACAGGGATGTTTTTCACCATAGGTTCTGAGTGGCATCACCAATTCACTCTTGTTTAGATAATCACTTTGAATCCTTTAGTAAAATCGTCCATGTCATTATAACTATTCATGTACAATGCTATATATTGCTACACAATGTAAAGAGAGGGCTTTATACATTGACTATAATGTTGGGGAATGGCCACTTCATTCCATCTAAACCATTTTAGAGTTTCAGCACCTTGTTCCAGCTAAAGCAGTGTGTGGAGTCTGCTGCTTGTCTCAAATAAACCATACTGCTGAAGTCTGCACTCCATCTCAACTAGAAATTGTTCTGAGGAACATTTGCAGAGGGTCACTAAAATAATCAAATTCTCAATAGCAGGTTAAAACATATTTTCTTTTTGTAAGGGGACGCATCTCAACTATTGTTTTGAAACAGAAATAAACTAATACAAATAGTAAATTAAGGTGGGCCCTTCTTATTTGAAATGTTATACATGTAACCAGTCGCGGCCTGTGCAGGCAAGCACAGTGGTGCGGTGGTGCGCGGCGTGGCGGGCGGGGGGGGGGAAGTCGACAGACGACGAAATAGGTTTTATTAATTTATTTAATTTGACCTATTCTGTCGTCTGTCGACTTCCCAACCCTCCCATCCCCCCGCCCCCGCCCTGCCCCACCACCCCACCGAGCTTATCTGCTCCGGCCGCTGCTGCATGTAACTGTGAAAACTGATAGCAAATTGCAAATATGATGACCAAGCATAATATTCTACAGTATCCTAAAATAAACACAGGTCACAGAGTTAGGGGAGGGTGATTAAAGTGGATTGAGAAGAGTAGGGTCATATGCAACTCTTTTAGCCAAGTCCTTGTGACTGTGCTAACTCATGCAAACAGCATTTTTGCATGATTGTGTCTGCTCGCATGAGGTTATTTTTCCAGATTTTAAGTCTTCAGAGGTATAAATGTCTTTAAAAGGCTGTAATTTTTCTAAAAATGAAATACTCACAACGGTACGTGGCCTTTACATTAATCTGAATACATGTTGTTCTAAGCAAAACTTTCAGACTTTTTTAGATTCAACACTGAAATTAATGGTGGATATATATTCTTTCATTATGTTAAAAAAATATATTTGTCTTAAAGTTTTCATTAGCATTCTCCTCGTAGTTGGGTAAATGGCTATTCCTAGCCTACTATATACAATGATCAAAAGCATATACATTGGGGGGGCGTGGTCTGACGCAAGGCAAGATGGCGGCTAGCTAGCGTCGCTCCGCTCGGAGACTCGAGGATTTTCGCATTGACAGGTGGCGTATACGACCTGTCACCTACAAAAATGCAAGGACTATCTTCATAAACAGTTCTGGATTCCAGCGACATCTTTTTTAATCGCGGTGAGCCTGTGTAACGCTTCTTTTATCTCAGGATGTGCGGCGCGTCTCCGTGACTGGATTCGCGACCGCCATTTTGTTTTTCTGCATATCCTATGCGTTACAGGCACCGCTGCGTTTCTCTTTCTCCCGGCAAAAGTATACTATAATTTAAATACTCTGCAATGAACTTTCACTCAAGTGTACTTGAAGCCAAGGATATTTTTATTGCCTCTTGATTACTTTGACACGTCGTGCAGTCATGGTAAGTCCGTGTAACGCTTCATCTTAATTAAATGTGCGGCGCGTCATCGTGACTGGTTTCACGTCCATCATTTTACCTGCATTCTTCAAAGCGTTTTTTAGCACCGCTGCATACTTTCTACTGTCAAAGGCTGTTTTGTTCTAGTTTGTATTTCTATATACATTTAACAATGGACTTTTGCTTCAGTGCTCCTGCTACCTTTGGTGTTTCTGTTTCCACATGATACCATTGATGCTTTTATTACCTCCTGTTGCCACTGCTATTTTTGCTGCCTCTTACCACTTAGTCACATATTGCAAACACAATATGTTGGTATAACGCTTCACCTTAGCTGAATATGCGACGCATTTCCACATATAGTTTTATAACTGGCATTTTCAAAGCGTGGTCGACACTACTGCTTACTCTCTCCCGATAAAGGCGTTTTATATTGCTTCTTTCATTCGTCAGAGGATTTTTGCTTCAATACTACTGCTGCCTTTGATACTCCTGTTCCTGCTTGATACCACTGTTGCTTTTGTTACTTCTTCTACGAATAACTTTCATCCTGGATTTGTAGACAAGCATTAAGACTATACTTTTTTGTGACTTGTCAATCCTTTAACAATATTTATTCTTTCATCGTTACTACTCAATTAGTATCACTGTCTGTGAAATTATCTTCCATAGTATACATAACTTTTTCCTTCCTTTGAGTCACACATGCCTATGGGGAGAATTAAATCCGGCAGAGGTGCGGTTTCTCCATCCATCCCATCTCCACGCCCTAAACCTAATACAATACATACTTCGAACCCTTTTTCAGTACTACAAGACGACATGGAGGAATCAGATCAAACCACACCTTCCCAGTTTTCTGATGCGACGACCATTATGCCCTCATATACTACTCCTATTACGCAACCCACCTCATCAAATGGAAAACATGTACCTAAAGTACCTACCTCATCTGTTTTAACATCTACTAAGAGAATAAAAAAGATCCTCCTTCTCCAGCCACATCTCCACCGCCAACTTCTTTAGAATTACTATTGGACGAGATTAGAGCACTCAAACCCCATATGGAACAAACAAATATCCGCTTGCAAGCCTAAGAGGATAAATGGTCTACTTTGGACAGCAAAATTAACACAATGGAACATCAAATAGAATCTTTACAAATTTCCTCTCAGCAACTTCATCCTGTGAAATCAGAAATTCTACAGCTGCAGAAACAAGTGGAGAACCTCGAGAATCGAAATAGGCGTAATAACCTACGTATTTATGGTCTAGCTAAAGGCCTGGAAGGATCTAATCCCATCTCATTTTTTCAATCTTTTTTACCGCAAGTTCTTGAATTTCCAGATTCTCCAAAGTTAAACATACAACGAGCTCACAGACTTGGCCGCTCACCTCAGAATCAATCATCTCAACGTAAACCTAGAGGTGTAATATATTTTTTAGAATATACAGATTTGCTGAAAGTCTTACAAGCAGCCAAAACCAAACGTCACATCACATGGCAAGATTCCAAACTATTCTTTTCACAAGACTATGAGAAAGTCACAGCAGACAAAAGGAAACTTTTCCTATCCATGCGCCCTGCTTTGCGTAATCTGAATTCCAGATATGGTCTGATTCTCCCGTGCCTCTTTAAAGTGACTTATAAAAATAAAACAACAACATACGAAGATCCAGGCTTGCTTCAACAATTTCTTGATGAATGTAGAGAAGACTTCATGGAATTAGCAGGACCGTCGTCCATTTGAAACTTTTTCTTCTCTCTTACTGAAGATAATTGTATTTCTTACAATGTTCCTAAGATATACTCTGAGTAACTAATCTCCTTATGTTTTTTCCTACCAGGTGCCGTCCCCTCCTCTATCCTCTGTTATATAGTCCGTTATCCATCGATGTCCTCCTCGTGGTCTCTCCCGGAGTTTCGTGGCTGGCTGTTCGTCTTCCCCTTGTGGCCTCAACACCCTCCACCCATGTTTGAGTCTTTGGTATATTTTATTGTTTTCTGTTTATTCTTTCTATCTCTTCTTCTCTCTTTTCTTCTACTCTTTCTTTCCTTTATTTTTCCTCTTTTCTCTCTCCTTTTCACTACTCTCAATTCATATCTTGCTTTCTTATTCTTAGAATACTTCTTTTTCTTGTTTCAAGATATTGTAAATTATTTGTTGTTATCTTGTTTTGCTGTAATAAGATGCAATGTTTTATTCTTATTTTATACAGTTGATTAATGATGTTACCTGTTACTTCATGGAATGTTTAAGGTTTGGGTACGCCTATTAAAAGGCAAAGAGTTCTTACCCATTTGTCTAATCTTAAATCCGATATTGTATTCTGTTAAGAAGAGACACACTGGTAAGTTTTCATGGTCTTTATTCCTTGTAGTACAGAACCACCAACTCCAGCTGCCAGCCTGCTTGAATCTCCTGGTAGTAACCGTCTCACTCGAGACGCTACCATGGAGATGGAACATCTGGCACATGCAGCTCTTAGAATGAACATAACACACATCCCCCTTACTGAAAACAAAAAGAAAAGAAAGAAGAGAAGGAAAGAAAGTAGGCATGAAATAAAGAAGTGTGCAAGTAAAAACATAGCATAAATAGTTCAAAACATCACATATGAAATCAATACATTTCATAGTCTTCATAACGTTTTGGAGGGCAACGTAACCTTGGAGGAAGACTTCTTGAATGAAAACTCGGACCAGGCAAGTTATCTGAACATGATGGAAACAAGGACTTGTCACCCTCAAATCTTACCAAGCGAGACATTCTCCACTTGCTACCATTATGAACAGTAACTACATTCTTGTAAACAGAAGTGATGACAAAAGGGCCCATAAATTCAGTGATACCTTTTTTATGCCAGCGTGGTTTTTTGATAAGTACCCAATCGCCCACCTTCCATGTTCTGGCTTTGGTAGAATTCTTAAAGTCAAACCTCTCTTTGTACCTCGCTTGATAAGATTTGACTTTAGCATTCACCTCCTCCTTATCCAAAGCCGGACCCTCAATGAGAGGTAACCAAGCAGGATTGAGTTTGGACAAGGCAACTCTTCCTCTCAATATTTGGAAAGGAGACTTCTGTAACACAGCATTGAGAGCAGTGCGATGGGCCCACCAAGTATCTCTCAAGGCACTCTTGAGAGAAACCTTCCTCTCAACAGCCCTCTGCACGCATGCCTTCACCACCCTGTTCATGCGTTCCACAAGTCCATTGGCTTGTGGTGCAAAAAGGGCAGTTTTCTGATGAGTGATCCCATAGTCCCTCAAAAACTCTTGCATCTCTTGCGAGATGAACTGTACCCCATTATCAGTGATAAGGAATCTAGGTATGCCCTCACACGCAAATTCATCTTTCAAGAAATCAATAACAACCCTGGTGCTGATAGACTCACACACCTGGTGGACACCCACTTGGAAGAGTAATCAACCAAAAGAATCACAAACCTCTCAGAAGGACCCAAAAGTTCAAAGGGACCCATAAGGTCCAACCCAAGCTTGATCCAAGGTTCACGCGGAACCTCAACAGGCGACAAAGGAGCAGTATTAGTGACTTGGGATTTATCACTGGAGGCACACTGATAGCATTGTTTAACAATCTTCTCAACATGGCTATCCATCCTGGGCCACCAATACCTTTCACGTAGTCGAGACTTCGTGAGATTTCTCCCTAAGTGTCCCTCATGAGCGAGATTCACCAGCTTAGGTCTTAAGGCATCAGGAGGTATTACTCTCTCTCCACGCATAAGCTGACCTTGACAAAGAGTAAGTTCATTTCTAATGGGCCAAAAGGTTAGTAGGTCGGAATCAACTCTTTTGCTGTCAGGCCACCCCTTAACAATACAATCTTTAATAACAGGAAGCAACACATCTCCCGACAAAGCTTGTTCCCATTCTAGCTCTTGGATAGCAGGTTCCCTTACCCAGCAAACACTGACAGTGTCACAGTCCCAGGCATCACTGCAGGAATCGATGGGGAGCCTGGATAGACAATCAGCTGCTTTGTTGGCAGAGCCAGGAAGGTATTGAACTTGAAAATTGTACTCTTCCAAACCCTCACTCCAACGCTTCAGTCTAGGGGTGAGCCTTTCACTCTCCACACACCAGAAAACCTGAACTAAGGGACGATGATCAGATCTAACTAAAAAGGGAATGCCCCAAAGATAAAACTTAAAGTGCTTAACAGCCCAGACAATAGCCAAAGCTTCCCTCTCGATACACGAATACTGCTGCTCTGGTTTCTTCAATGCTCTTGAGGCAAATGCAATGACCTTTTCCACACCTCCTTCAACTTGGGAAAGCACCGCTCCAAGGCCACACAAACTGGCATCAGTAGTCAAGAAAGTTTTCCTCTTGGAGTGAAAGTGACCAAGTGTAGGCATCTTACCTATTGCCTGCTTTACGGAGCTAAAAGCCGAAATACACTCTGGTGACCAATCAAAATGTGTACCTTTCCTAAGGAGGGCCCTGATGGGCTCAACAGTGGAGGCAAAACTTGGAACAAACTTGGAGTAAAATTCAGCAAGGCCAAGGAAAGACCTGACCTGCTCTTTGTCTGTCGGAGAGGGAGCATCTACAATACTCTTGGCCAACTCCAGTTTAGGTCGGACACCCTCCCCAGAAATAACATGTCCCAAGTACGTGACAGAAGATACCCCAATTTTACATTTTACTCTGTTCACAGTCAAACCGTTGTCACTCAGTCTTTGTAGAACAGTTCTTAAAACCCTGTCATGTTCTAAATCATTCTTCCCATAGACTAAGATGTCAACCTGGAAGAACATGACATAGGAAATATCACCCAGGATCACCTTCATGATGCGTTGAAAACAGGCAGCCGCAGAGGCTAATCCAAAAGGTATTCTGACAAAACGGAAAGCCCCCAGTGGTGTCACAAAAGATGTTAAGTGCTTGGACTCAGAATGGAGGGGCACTTGGTGATAGGCCGAGGACAAGTCTAATACGCTGAAAACCTTAGCACCATCAAGCATGTTAATTGACTCAGAGATATTTGGCAGGGGTTGGCGGTCAACCCATATCCACTTATTCAGACTCCTCAAGTCCACACACATTCTAATAATTCTCCCCCCATCCTTGGGGGCCAAAACCACTGGGGCCAACCATTCAGAGGATTCAATTTCCTCTATCACACCAAGAAGTACCAGTTTCTTAAGTTCATCCTTGAGCGGTTCAAGCATCATGTTGGGAACTTTCCTAACCTTGTGTACCACAGGTGTTGCGTTCTGTTTAAGCACTATACGGTGTTCACAGTTCTTGAAAAGACCAAGGTTGTCAGAGAAAACTTGTGGGAACTCTTCGAAAAACTTGCTAGAGATTGCTGATTGGTCAACCAGCATGACTTGCTCTGATGGAAACCTAGCATTTGGATTGAGAATTATCCCCAAATCTCTCTGATGTCTCCAGCCAAGAAGATTATCGCCTCTTTTGGCGACATAAATCTTCCCAATGGTCTCTCTTCCTTTGAAATTAATTTTCATAATGGCAAACCCAAGAACATCAATATGCGAGCCACCATAACTAACAGGACTAATGTCGGGGGCTGAAAGGTGGAGCTCAGGAAAGGTCTTGTCCCACAGCTCATTGTCTAGCATCGTAAAAGGAGAACCAGAGTCTGCCAAAACCACAATTAACTTGTCACCAATCATCATCTCACATTCTGGCATAGTGATGAGGTCAGCATCAACCATGCCATCACCTCGTACACTTAGCATGACAGTTCTTGAGGCCTCACAAGTTTCAACATTCTCTACAGTGCGCACTCTGCCACTGCCATTGCCACTGGACCTGCATACTTTGGCATAGTGACCCTTGACCCCACATTTGTGGCAGGTTGTGTTTCTTGCATAACACTGAGGATAGTTGGAGGAGTGATTGGTGCTACCACATCTATAGCATTTCATCTTTGAAAAATCTGTGGAAGGTTTGGTCTTGGTTCCGCGCATATTTCTAGAAACATTGTCAATGGAGTCTTGAGGAGGCTCCCTTTGGGTCAGTTCATGAATACAACTGGGAGTAGGATTACAATCAGTTATTGCCTTATGGGTTTTCATCTCTTTAACCCAACCAGAGGTATTTTCCATGCCCTCAACAATAGCTATAGCTTCCTTGAGAGATGGGTTTTTGGATAGAAGTTTTTCTTGTACTCTAGGATTATTAGTACACCTGACCAATTGATCACGTATCAATGAGTCAGTGAGTTCCCCAAACTCACAGGTACGGGCAAGCGTTTTTAGCGAAGCTATATAATTCCCAATCTTTTCACTAGGTTCTTGGGTCCTCATGAAAAACTTGTGCCTTTCTAACACAACATTGATGCGTGGTCCAAAATACATTTCTAACATTTTTATGGACATCTCAAACACATCAGACGGTTCACCATCTCCTTCCCCAACAGGTATCACATCAATGCTCTCGTAAATGTTGCGCCCTTCCACTCCTAGATTATGAAGAAGAACAGCTTGTCTTCTGTGAGCTGAGAACTTTTCTCCACCTATGGCTACTAAGTATGAATCAAAGAGCAGTTTCCACCTTTTCCATGGCAGCAGTGGTTCACCTTTTTCACAAAGAAATGGAGGTGGTTGGCTCATCGTTGTGGCAGCCATGGTGAAATTATAGTCCTTTGATTAATCAAAGATAAATTAAATCTCAACAGGAATGCTTTTGATAACTAATGTGTGTAGGAACAGGCAACAGGCAGCTTGAAAGTCAATTGGAGAAGTCAAATGAAGAAAGCAAAACCTGAAGAGCAATAAACAGACATGTGCCTGAAACACAAGGAAGTCTTAGTCAAGGAAGTCTTTGCTAAATAATAAGCGTAGCGACAAACAGTTTGGAAAGTCACCAAAACGAATGGCAAAGTCAATTCAAGAAAAACAAATGCTTGAAAGTACAAGCGCTGCAGTCAGGAACGCAGTAAATACCTGTAAACTAGATATCCTTCCGTGTGTGAAATGCTCGTTGTTAAGGAGACGCAACAACAAGGAAGGCGGTACGCACGTAGCATGGGGTATCCTTCCGTGCGTCCGTGGTGAATTGCTCATTGTCAAGGAGACGCGACAACAAAGATGGCGGCACGCACGTAGCGTAACGTGACGTACGTGAGCGTTGCGTGACGTTATGATGCACTGAGACGTTGTGCGCATGAGTGATGGTCGCGAGTGATGTCTCGGAGCAGCAACGGCCAAAAAGGAACAAAATGAACAAAAATGTCCAATTTCGGCCGGAAACCTCGTGGAAAGTCAGGAAAAACGGGAGAGTCCGAAGGAAGTCGAGAAGGTCGCTTCTTCACTGGTCTCACCACCTCAACAGATGAGGAGAAGATAGCGATTCGTGGGTTGCTGAAAATGGGGAGAGTTGGTGGTAGGCTTGTCCCCCGCAAGCTGCACTCGTCGCCAGTGTTAAGAAGAGACACACTGGTAAGTTTTCATGGTCTTTATTCCTTGTAGTACAGAACCACCAACTCCAGCTGCCAGCCTGCTTGAATCTCCTGGTAGTAACCATCTCACTCGAGACGCTACCATGGAGATGGAACATCTGGCACATGCAGCTCTTAGAATGAACATAACATATTCCTACAAGAATCCCATTTAATTGCTTCAGAAGTTCTCAAACTCAAGCGACAATGGGTAGGACATGTTTTTTCCTCTCCAGGTACTAGTAAGAGAAACGGGACCGTGATTCTCTGTCATAAAGACTTAGGGGCCGATTATGATGGCGGGCGGACTTTGTCCGCCCGCCATCGCCCCGGTAAATGGGACCGCCCGCTATGTGTGCGGCGGTCCCGCACATGTGATTAGGATGCCACCGCCACGGTGGCATCCCCATTTCCAGCATTGTGGCGGGCGGTGCTCACAACACCGCCCGCCACAGTGCTGGAAATGCATGTTGTGCATCTGCATGCACAACGTGACAGGCACCGCGCGGTGCCTGCCACCTTGTGCATGCAGATGCAGGGGGTACCATAGGTACCCCCATGTGCAGCCCCCCACCCCTCAACACCCTGGGGGCCCGCAACGGGCCCCCAACAGCAAAGACCGCAAGCCTTTCCATGGCGGCGACGCCACCATGGAAAGGCTCATCTCCGCCGGCATCATAATATGGATGGCGGTGTCTTGCAGACACCGCCACCATATTAAACCCTTTCCGCCCGGTCGACTGTTCGGCCGGGCGGAGAACATGCGGACGGTCTTACCGTCTGCCGGGCTCCCCTCCGCCATGGTAATATGGCGGGGGGGAATTTGTTGGCGGATGGGCGATTATGGCGGGCGGATCGCCACCGCCATGTGGGCGGTGGCGATCCGCCCGACATCGTAATCGACCCCTTAATGTATTACTTCTCTCAAGACACAGATGACGAAGGCCGTTGGTTAATTCTCCACCTTAAAGTCAACAATATACCTATCACTTTATTTAATGTATATGCTCCTACTAAGCCCGATAATAATTTTTGGCCACATATTTCTACTCTTTTGATGTCTATATCTACACCATATGTTATTTTTGGAGGTGACTGTAATTTAATTATTGATCCCTACATTGACCGTACTTCCAAATCACCTTTTGTTTCTTCCCCAATGCATCAACATTTCACCACCCTAATTTCTCATAGATCTCTTGTTGACTCCTGGAGATTTTATAACCCACACCTCCGTGAATATACCTTTTTCTCACCCACTCACCTATCACAATCACGCATCGACTATTTATTTGTCTCCAAGGCACTAACTCAATCTATATTAAGAGCAGATATTGGTTCTACAGTGATCCCTGACCATGCCCCTGTAATATTAGACTTAGAATTACTTCCAGTTAATGTCACCAATAAAAGATGGCGTTTCAATACTTCTTTGTTGGCTGATCAAGCTTTCACTTCTTCCTTTAAAGATTTTATAACTGACTTCTTCAAACGTAATATAGATTCTGTGTCATCTTTCTCAATAATCTGGGACGCTTTCAAAGCCTCTTCTAGAGACTTTATTATTTCATATGTTGCACACAAGAAATATCAAAATTCCCGGAAGACAAATGAAGTTCTTAAAAATATTACATTACTAGAGTCAATCTACACAGTAACTAATTCTCAGGCTGATCTTAATAACCTTATTAACCTCTTCGGTGCTCAGGACGGCCCCCGGCCGTCCGACGTCACGGTGGGCTTGTGCTAAGGACGGCCCCTGGCCGTCCGAATCCCGCCCACTTATTAATTCTCCCGCACAGCGGGAGAATTTGCGCAGCGCCGAAGGGGTTAAGGAGAAATTTAAGTTATCAACAGGAAATGCTTCTGCTTATCTCCTTCGAGGGAGCGCTCGTTATTATGGCGGCCAAAATAAAGCGGGCAAATTACTTGCCTCATATCTTAAAATTAAGAAGGAACGTACTAATATTGATTATGTTTTAAACTCTAACTCTTCTCCAGTAACCAAAAATTTAGAGATTTTGGGAGAATTTAAAAACTACTATACCTTTTTGTATACCCCTGAATCTATCCCAGATCCCATAGACATACAAAATTATTTTACTTTAATAGAAAAACAATTTCCATTAGATATTGATTTCTCGACACTGGAGCGTGATATCTCTACAAAAGATATTTCTCATGCTTTAAAACTTTTAAAAATAGGAAAGCCCCTGGCCCAGATGGATTCCCGTAGAATTTTATTCTCATTTCTCCAAATCCCTACTTCCTTATCTTCTTTCTTTGTTCTCACACTTTATTTCCTCTAATGCCTCCAGTGGTTCCTTTCAAGATGCCCTTATATGCTTAATCCCTAAAGAAGGAAAAGACTCTCATCTTTGTAAAAACTACAGACCAATTTCATTAGTTAACTCTGATTACAAAATATTTGCCAAAATTCTTGCTCTTTGTCTAGAACCCCTTTTACAATCCCTTATTTGTAAAGAACAATCTGGCTTCATTAAAGGTCGAAATATCGCGGATAACACCAGAACTTTCTTTAACATATTACATAAAGCTAATAAATATCTTAATTCACTTGCAGCTATTTCTCTCCACGCGGAAAAAGCCTTTGAACGTATGAACTGGTCTTTTATTTTCCACACTTTATCCTGGTTTGGCTTTGGTCCCAAATTTATCTCTTATGTCTCCTTATTATATACTTCACCCAAAGCCTCTATATTTGCTAATGGTTCCATCTCTACCTCCTTTCCGTTGCAGAGAGGAGTTCGACAGGGATGTCCCCTTTCCCCTCTTCTATTTATTCTCGCTTTAGAACCCTTTCTTGCTAAAATTAAACAAAATCCTAAAATACATGGCTTTCAACAAGATAATCTCCATGTTAAAATGAGTGTTTATGCAGACGATATTTTGTTGTATATGTCTAATCCAGAACAATCTATCCCAGCTTTCTCTGCTGAGGTAAATGCTTTCTCTTTAATTTGTGGATATAAATTGAATCATGATAAATGTGAAGTTCTCCCCCTTAATATTTTATGTTTTAAGCAAGACTTTGGGGTCGATTCCGATCTCGGCCGGTAGGGCACCGAATCGTATTCGGCTTTACCGGATCCGATTTGGAGCCCTCTTTCCCAACCGATTCGGAAGTGCGTCCGGGCGAGCGAGTACGATGCGAGCGCTCGCGAAATCGCCGACCGACTCGTTTGTGGGACCCAACCGCTCCGACCGACTCGCACGGACACGACTCGCACCGCGCAATGGAGATGTTCCCCGGCCGCGTAAGTACGATGCGCGCCTCGAGCAGTCCGACCGACTCGCGCAGTCCGGCTCCGAAGAGCAGTCGGAGCCGGACTTTGGGGGTCCGTGTCGGACCCCCCTGTACGCATAGCCGCGCGAGTCGCACACAGGGGGACCCATGGGTCCCCCTACCTGTGCATGTACGGCGCGAGTCGCTTCGACGCGTACCCGCTGTAGGGGCGCCCTTGTTCGCCTCGCACCCATTGAGTCAATGGGAGCCCGCGTACGCGTTGTACGACCGGCTCCCATTGACTTCAATGGGAGTCCGACCGAACGAGTCCGATTGCATGCGAACGCATCGTACTCGTTCGGTCGGACTGCTAGGGTCCGATTCGGTCGGAAATCTCTCCGGGTCCGGCTCGGTCGGGGAGATTTCCGGCCTGAATCGGAGTCGACCCCTTTGTCTCTACTAACTTCTCATGGAATCCCCAAAAGATTATGGGGCATATTTACAAGCCCCTTGCGCCACTTTTGCGCCGCCATTGCGTCATGCAGCGACAACGCAAACCATGCGCCGCGTTGCGCTATATTTACAACGTGACGCATCTAGGGAGATGCGTCACGTAGTAAACTCCTGCGCCACATGAAACCTGCGTCAGGTTTCATGTGGGCGTACCGGCGCAGGGGGCGTTCCGGCGCAGGAACGCCTCGGAAGAGTGACGTGAGTGAAATCTACAAGATTTCACGCAGTCACTTCTCGGCGCTGGTGCTTCAAATCCTTACGCCTGCTTCAAGCAGGCGTAAGGATTGATGCACCATGTTAGGGATAGGGAAGGTTGGAACAGTGCTGGAGTTGCGTCGCGCTTGCGACACAACTTCAGCACTGCGCCAACCTTCCGCCGGCAGATGCGTCACGCATCTGCTTATCCTCTGCGCCACGATGCGCCGCATTGTAAATGCGGCGCATCGGACGTGGCGCAAGGGTAAACTTTGCGTGACGCATTTTCCCTGGCGCATCCCTGCTGATATGCAGGGATGCGCCAGGGAACGTAAATATGCCCCTCAATACTTAGGTCTCTGGTTCACTCCTTCTATCAAACAAACTTTATCCCTAAATATGACTCATGTCCTCTCCACAATATCTTTATCTATTTCTAAATGGCATCCTCTATATTTATCTTGGTGGGGGAGACTTGACACTATTAAAATGATGCTCCCTCCTGTTATTTTCTATTTGATCTCTGCTACCCCTCTTAGTTTTCCTTCTCATTTCTTCAAGAAAATTAATTCTATTTTATCTACTTTTTTATGGAATAAAAAGAAATCACGCCTATCCCTAACCATGCTTAAACGTCCTAAATCACAAGGTGGAGTCAATTTCCCAGATTTCCAACTCTATCACAATGCTTTTCTTCTTAAGCAACTTTCTAAATCCCTAAACCAGTCCATATCCAACCCCTCTCCATTGTGGAAAGACATTGAACTTTCTTTCATGTCTCCCTTCTCTTTTAACGAATCTCTTACTTTTACTCATAAAACCTGATTTTTATCTTCTCCTATCTATAAAACTTCCCATCGGCTATTTCACTCCTTTCTGATTTCACATCTCTCTTGCAAAGATCAATTTCTTAATTCATCCATCTGGCATAATCGTCTGCTTAAAATTAACAACAAGCCCATCTTTTGGAAAACTTGGCGAGATAAAGGACTGCTTTGGATTCATCAACTTTATTTCAATTATACTTTTCTCACTTTTTCTGATGCACAATCTCTTTACAAATTGCCAAAATCTTTCTCCACCAAATTTAAATAATTGATCCAAAATCTTTCAATTTCCTTATCTTCAATATCTTCTACACCACCCTCTTCAATACCTTACCATAATATTCTCCCTGTTTTAAGTACCCAACCTAACGCTTCCTCTTTATATAAGATCCTCAACGCCCTTCCCGAAGATAGACCTATAACTAACATAGAACTCCAGTGGGAACGTGACTTTCATACAACATGGTCCACTGCTTTGTATGGATAAATTATGGTTAAAACTCCGTAAGACTTCGAGATCAGCAAGTGCGACACAAACGCTTTTCTTTATTTATAACCGACTTATGTTTACCCCACTGACCTTATATAAATTTAACTCTACATCTCCCCCAAATTGCTGGACTTGTAATAATCCTTGGGCCAACTTATTTAACATGCTTTTTTCTTGCCCTTTTACTCATCAATTATGGTTGAAGGTGTGGTCTCAGATCAATATACTCTTTCATATCCACTTCCCTTTTTCACCTATTGACATTTTTCTAGGCACTCTTTCTGAACATTGGCACCCCATTTCTTGTAACACGGATGTTGTTGACTTATTAATTGCAATTGCTTTCCAACAAATAACAAAAAATTGGAAACAATCTATGCAACTTTCTTTTCAGGCTTGGTGGTATAGTGTCAGCTATAATCATCGACTAGATCGTGCATATGTCTCACCTATGTCTTTACTTCTGAAAAGAGAACATATTTGGTCCCCGGTCACTATTTTCCTAGACACATCTGCACAAAAATCTTCCCATCACCACCCTCTAATGGAAGAAGTCCCCAAACCTCCATAAAATGTTTTTTACTGTTATCTTATGTATTTAGTTACCTATTGCTATATAATTTCCTTTCCCCCTCTTTAAAGCATTATTACAGCTATTACATTTTAAAAGGTTGATATCTCTTTATAGTATATTGAGTTTTCCTATGTTTTATTACATATTTACCCATGTTATTGTTGTATCTTTTCTCTTTCTTCTTTTCCTTCTTCTTTTCTTTCCACAGTCATTATAATCCTTTTTCTAAATGCAACTATTTGACCTCTCTTACACTTTCTCTTCTCATTATAGGATATTAACTCAATTATTGTTAACCGATACTCTGTGACTTTATTTGAATATGTATACTTGGTTGCATTTCTTTTTTCAAAATAAAGCTCTCTGTTTAAACTAAAAAAAAAAAAAAAAGCGTATACGTTGTGCAACGGTCTATAATGTACATATTTTGATGGTTCTGACTACATATGAAGTATGCCTGTATGGATGCATCTCCTACTGAGGAGAATCTTAATGATGAATGTTACAATCTTAACACATTTAAGAAATCTTTTTCCATTTCTGCTATAACTTCATTAGGTTCTACGTTAAACAGGCTGAACAAGTCCTAACCTTTTTATGCTAGTTCAATAAATTCACAGTCCTGAAAGTACACGACCATCCATGGTTATACCAACCATTTGCTTGAAGAGACACAAACATAAAAGTTTAGAAGCAATGTCAATGAGACTCTTCCCACAGTTGTCAGCAATTTGCTGCACAAAAAGTAGCAAAGGGAAACAATAATCATGAGTTCCCTTGATGTAATCTTAAAACTGTTAAATGTGTTGTATAATTGAAGATCCTCTGGAAAACTGCAGGTGACAATGTAGGAAGGTTCCACACTACAAATCACATACTGTACATAAGAAGCTCTTAGAGGAATTTGTAGAGATTTTTGCTACTCAAGTGCTAGCCATACAAAACAAAACTAGTTTTCAGCTAAGGAGCCAGTGGGCTTAGGGAAAATATCTATTGCATGCTATAAACGGTTGTCAGGGGACCCAAAAAATAAAAAGGGATACAGTCTTTAACTTTAACCACCCAGAAACACATACATACACATGCACACATACACAGAGACATATACAGAAGAACTCACACATTTACATGCATGCTTGCACACTCAGGGCCTTATTACGATGTTGGGACACCGTTGCAGAAAGAAACCACCCAAACTCAGGTCAGCGGTTCCGACTGCAGTATTTTGATGCGACCTCCCATGGTGTGGTCGCAAACCTCCATTTCTCAATGGAAGCTTGTGCGGCGAGCGGAAAAGGCCCGCAGCACAAGCTTCCATTGAGAAATTGAGGTTTTGAAACATACCTGCATCATGTGGCAGGCACTGGTGCAGGGATTTTTAGGGGGGCACCATAGGTGCCCCCCAGGCCCCATTGCGGTGGGGCAGAAGGGAAGGGGGCCCTGCTAGGGGCCCCCAATGTCACTTTCTGACAGCCTTTCCATATCGGAAAGGCCGACATTGAATGGCTGTCAGAAACCGACATCGTAATCCCGACAGCAGAGCCGCCGTCATTAAGGGATTATTCGGTCTGTCTGATGGACTGACGGGCTCAAGGAACCATTTTGGAATCCCTCCGCAGGTTTACCTCCGACCACCGTCATCCTAATATGGCTGTCGGACTGTACCCTACCATGTCAGGCGGAAAGCCTCCGGCCGCTGGTCGGAGGCTTTATGCCCAACATCGTAATGAGGGCCCCAAGTTTCACGCATACTCTTTGCAAAATCACAGACACATCGATTTTGATGTACTTGTATATGCACACACATACACACAGACACACAGACACACAGATGCCCTTCTTCAATGAAGACATGCATAACTTGAATCGGAGCTGAGCACATCAGTAAAGGTTTGGCCAGATTTCAGCATGGGTGTGCTTTTGAGCCATTGTAGACATGTTCTTGTCCATATGTCTAGAGCATTTCTACCACTACACTTCAACAGGGATTAGGTTCTATTGAACTCGTTTTTCTGGAATTATCAAGAGCCCAGAGTGTCTGAATTTCCATAAAGTGAGTGCTACGAGTTATGGTTTGGTACTGAAAACCTACTGTTCCTAATGGCTAGTAGCAGATGTGGGTGCTTTCCCAAATGCCTTGCTGTACTAGTGCCAACATGACTGCTAAAAGTATGACACTTCATAGAGTCACAAAAACAACTTGTGCTGCAATACCTAAGAAGGGCAGATGGATTGAAGGGCTTTTGCACACTGTTGGAAATTGTTTGCCTCCCTGACATACTGACTTCTGTTAGGTACAAATGTACAGGTTGTGACAGTATATGGCTATCTCAGCTTGGGGCCTGATCACTGCACCTCTTTGTGACAACTTTAGCAAGCATCTTACCTTCACCGACAAATGACTAACTTATATTATGGTTACCATATAGCATACACTTATAGAACTCTGACTGTAAGCAGCCTTTGTATTTTACCAGCATGGGTGAAAAAGTTCTACATAATCATTCATTTAATGTGCATATGTTTTATATTTTGGACCAGGTTCTGGTAGGTGAAGGGTTAATCTTATGCACAGATAAAACGATTTACATGTGCAAGTTAACCTTTTGAAAATTTCTCAGGCTTGTAAATCAGGCCAATTGCATGTTAGGTTGAACTTAGATGGGCGTGTGAATTGGACCTCTTAAGTTAAGAGAGCAGCTCATGCAATGGTAATTGAAGAGAATATTGAATCAAAAATATCATGTCTAGAATATTGTGATAACATTAATATCGTAGATATTAATATCATTGTAAAAATATTGTTTTAGGTGTTGCTTGAAATATCGATTTTTTAATATCGATGTAGTATATATCAGTTGATGATAATATCTTTTTTTGTGGTAAATAGTATGTTATACTTTTTTTATGTTATATATATTTATTAATTATGTTTTATTTATAAAAATGTTTAGTCTGTAATGTAAAATGTTTTAATGTTGTTTTTGATATTCAGAAATCTTTGTTTAGTAGTAGGATGTTGGGTTTATAGGGGATAAGGGAGGGGAGATTTTTAAAAATAATGTATTAATATTTAGGAGCCGATTACAATGCGGCCCGGAAAGGCTCCAACTGTCGGTCGGAGCCTTTCCGGGCCGCATCTTGGTTTAATTTCCGACCGCCGCATTACAATGCTCAACTATAAGTAAAAGTGCCTACAAGGGATTTCGTTTAGAAAGTATGACTTTTAGTACAATATACATCAAATGACTCGGTGGTTCAGTCCAATCAGATCCTGAGCCTTTGAAAAATCAATGCATCCGTCAAAATTGAAAAACAAACATTCAATAAATGTAAAAACAAAGAAACACGGGAATATCTTTTTGAAAAAGATTCAATTTTTATATATAAACCAAATTGAGAAGGGTACAAACAAAAGTCATTAATCCAGCAAAACATCATGAGAGGATATATAAATTGTCCTACAAATCATGAGTATAAACATCCATTCCAAAATAATTAAAGAAGTAACATGTCCGGAAATACAGATAACAGTCACTAAGAAACAATAAAAATTTGGGAAATGGACGATAAAGTCGACGTTTTGGTCTTTCGCAGGACTGACGCCCGTGTTCGCGCTACCTTGAATCTAATGACTGTTCCGACATTCAAATCTCGGGGCTAGTTTGATTCTTCTGAAAATTATTTTAATCTCCCTGGGTCCAATTCAATCATCGGACCTTTATAAAGGGTCTTTGTTTTATGCAAATTTCAACGTCCTGAAGATGGTCTAACGGACATACGCCACCAAAGACCGAAACGTCGACTTTATTGTCCATTTCCCAAATTTTTATTGTTTCTTAGTGACTTTTATCTGTATTTCCAGACATGTTACTTCTTTAATTATTTTGGAATGGATGTTTATACTCATGATTTGTAGGACAATTTATATATCCTCTCTCATGATGTTTTGCTGGATTAATTTCTTTTGTTTGTACCCTTCTCAATTTGGTTTATATATAAAAAATTGAATCTTTTTCAAAAAGATATTCCCGTGTTTCTTTGTTTTTACATTTATTGAATGTTTGTTTTTTCAATTTTGACGGATGCATTGATTTTTCAAAGGCTCAGGATCTGATTGGACTGAACCACCGAGTCATTTGATGTATATTATACTAAAAGTCATACTTTCTAAACGAAATCCCTTGTAGGCACTTTTATTTATAGTTGATCTATCTGCCCAAGCCTCCAAGGGTATATTGGGTCTCCCCACGTCCGTATTCTGCATTACAATGCTGGCGGTCGGAAATTAAACCAGCCGGTTATTACGTCTGGCTTCCGACCGGCCAGTCGAAGGAAGGCCCGTAATCCTAAAGGGTGGCCTTCCTGCCCTTGGGATTTCGATACTCTGTCTCCGGCAGGCTTTCCATGTTGGGCTTTCCGACATGGAAAACCTGTCGGAGAGTGAGTATGGGGGTCCCTAGAAGGGCACCCTGGCCTCTGTGCCCCCTGTTCATCCCTGCACCGTGTGGCAGGCACCCTGAGGTGCCTGCCACACAGTTCAGGGATGAACACAGACTCCCATTCCTCTACGGGAGCTTGTGTTACGGCCGGTTTACGGCTGTAACACGAGCTCCCATAAAAGAATGGGAGAATGCGACCGAATAGTGTTCGGTCGTGGTGTGATTAGGTGGTCGGGACCACCGACCTGCGGTCGGTCGGTCATGTTTCCGAGTCGGTGTCGGACAAACGTATGTCCACCCGACATCGTAATCACCTCCATAGTTTATAATATAAAATGTGAAAATTTTGTTTTTGATTTCTAGAATTATTCTTTTAGTAGCAGGATGTTGGGATTATAGGGGAAAAGGGTGGGGAGATTATTGAAAATTATTTATTAATATATTTAGTTATCAGTCAAATATAGTTGTAAGGTGAAAATTGTTTTATTAATTTATTTTTATAATGTTATAATTTTAAGAAAAATATTTAATGTGAAATAATGTGTTTGTAAAACAATAAGAATACATTCATTATATATTAATGTTTGAACTAAATATTTTAGTTAAAAAACAATTATAATAAATGTATTTATTTTTATGTTTAAATATGAAATATTCTTTTGCAAATTACATTTTTCAACGTTTTTCTAAAATTGTATAAAAACATTTTAGGAAAGTGAAGATTAAAAAATTAGATTGTTGAATAATTTAAAAACATGAGAGTTTTATTAGTAAAAAAACTTTTTTTTAAATGTAGTAGAATTTTTTTCAAAAATGTATGCATGCTAGAAAATAATTTAAAAATATTTGGGAAATAGTTTTGTACATTTGTAAAGCAAAATATTTAAATTTTATATTCATATATTTAATAGTAGTTTTAAATAGTGTGGTATAATATGAAAGTTTAGTGAAAATGGAAAATTATTTAATTGGATAATGTGCAGTATAAATTACGTATTATGTATTTAAAAACATAATATTGTCGTTAAGGTCATTTATTTTGATTTGGAATTATAGAATTTGAATTTTTCATTTGTTATATGTTTCTTAAGTTTGTTTACATTGCAGTGGGAATAGTAAATGTAATCCCTTTAGTGTTTAACACCTTCCTTGAGTGGGTTTGTATAGGAGTAGGAATAGTAAATGTCACCCATTTACTGTCCAACACCTTCCCTGAGTTAGTTTGTAGTGATTTGGGAATAGTAAATGTCACCCCTTTAGTGTCCAACACCTTTCCAGAGTAGAGTTTTAGTGGAGTGGGAATAGTGAATGCCACCCTTTAGTATCCAACACCTTCCCTGAGTTGGTTTGTAGTGGAGTGGGAATAGTAAATGTCAGCCCTTTAGGGCCTAATTATGAGTTTTCGGCGGTGCGGGAGTGGGCAGGCCGCCACCCTCCTGCACCGCCGAGACTCACTGCTGCTCGCCCGCCAGAATACAGCTTAAAAGTGGTCTGGCAGGCGGGTGGTGGGGCAGTCCCGCGGCGGTGCCTCTTTCAAAGGCAGCAGTGCCTTTGAAAAAGGCACCGCAAAGGGAACACCACACAAGGTTCCTGCATTACACGGACTGTAACGTCCATGCCGTGCAGGAACTGGTGGGCATGCACACTGGGGGGAAAATGTTGTGCCCCCCTGTGTGCATCCACATGGCGTGAGACACCAGGGGGGCCTGTAGGGCTCCCTTTGTTTCCTCTCCGCCACGGTTTTCATTAAGGAGGAAATTTGTAATATGCTTGGAGGGACTGCGGCAGTCCCGCCAAGCCTATTACAGCCTCAGAACTGCCGCGCCACAGCCATTGAATGGTGGTTCCCTGGCAGCAGTCCCATGGCGGTTCGACTGCCCAAGTCTTAATGGGGCGGTCGGACCACCGGTGCGGCGGTGGCTGGACCGCCCCAGCTGTGCCATCACAAGTCTGGCGGTCCTCGTGTTGTATAGATGTATGTTAGGGCCTCTTTGCAAGTTCTTGTTCGATTGTGCAAGAAAATCGTTCTGAGGTAAAATTGCCTATGGTGTGACAAGGCAGCACAGCAGTAGACAATGTGCACAGCTGATTCTGTATAATATCCCCACAAGCTGCACTTCTTTTTACCTGAAGAGATGTTTTTCCAGTGACCCCTACAATCCCATATGAGAAGGGTTAAAAGCCTAGTCCGCAATATGTTTTTGAGGGCTTGCCTTCCCAGTGCTGCATTCAGGTATGGTTGCCACATGGTGACTTCGTGTGATTGCGCAAGACCCTCTGCACCAGGGGTATTTCTAATCTGTTTAATGTCCTGCTCCCTTGAAGTACCCTTGCCTAGTGCATTTAACAAACTTTTTAAGCTGTTCATTGTTAGTGATAATTTTGTTATGATTTCTAAAGGCAGGTTAAATGTTTCTCTGGTGCTAGTCAGGTACACTGCCCAGCTACTTTTTGTGTCTTGGAATATCACCTTTAGTGCTTCCTTCATTGATTCTGGTTCAGTTTTGGTCACACAATGATATTATTTGACCATGTCTTTTTTACATTCAATGTCCATGGTTGCAATATTGAATTCGAGCTGGATCAATGTGTGCCTAGTTGTTTTTGGGAGGTTAAATATCTTTCTAAAAGCAGCTGTGTGACGACACTCCAGAGTTTCAGTGAGCAGTCCAGGGAAAGCAAGATGTCCGTAGCTTATTATTGGTATTAGTTTCGCCTTCAGAACTCGCTGGATTCCCTCTGTTGAGTGACTTTGAAGCTTGCAATGTAGTTTACATAGTGCATTTGTGGTCTTAGCTGCCTTGACAGCAAATGCCTTAGCCTGCAGGGATGGTTTGCCTGTGTCTGAGAACTGTATGCCCAGGTAATTATATTTATTGGCAGTACTTATCCTTAGAGGGCCAATTTGCCATTCCAACAGATGTTTATCAAATACCAGGACCTTAGTTTTCGTGGCGTTTGCCTGCAGAAAGTTCTTCATATTATACAGATGTAATGTATCCAGAGCCCTCTTCATGCCAGTTCTGGTTTGGTCCAGTAGCACCAAATCGTCTGCATACTGCATAATGGGGAGACTTAGGAGTCCTAGTTTAGGCGGGAAGATGTTTGCTATCAGTAGTGCCTCACCTAGATCCGCGGTGTACAAGTTAAACAGAGTGGGAGCAATCACGCATCCCTGTTTTAGCACCTTGTTCGTGTGAATCTTTGCAATTGCGTGTGTCTGCGTGAGCTTGGTTTGGACCCATGTACTAATATACAGTGCTCTAATGGCTGCGAGAAGCTTCCTCGGAATTCCCCTCTTTGCAAGTTTTGACCAGAGTGTGTTGGAGTCAATGACATCAAAAGCAGCGCTGTAATAGACGAAACAAGCATAAAGTGGGAGCGATGTAGCCGCTATTGGTTGCCAAATAGGAAAGGGCAATAGCATTGTCCATGATGGATGAATCGGGCCTGAACCCTGTCTGATATTGGGGTATGACATGATTTTTATCTTTCTAGTGTCAAATACCTTCTCTGAATTTCTTTGGATTGGAATGGGAATATAATGTTTTATTTTTGTACTATTATTATTTATATGTCATTTAGTTTAATTAATAAATCACACACATATTTTTAAATTTTTATTTTTTATTGAATATTTATTTCATAATTTTAGTAGTTGTCAAATACATTAGTTAAAATAGTAATTAGTAATAATGTTTCATGTAAATACATCACATAATTTTTTTTAATTGTAAAAAAACCTGAAAAATTTGTTTTTATTTATTTTTGCATAATATCCATTTTCATAATTTTTAACAATCTACATTTTTTTTGCACATTTTTAAATTGTTTTATATACATTTTGTAAGTATTGTTTAACTAATTTAATTATTATTATTACACCATATATAATAATTATAATATTATTTATTATTATTAGTATATAATAAATAGTATTGATTGAATAATAGTATATATTAAATAATTGTATATATGTCATACTATTATTATTTAATATATCCCAATCTTTGTAATATTTGTTACAACATTGTTTTACGTGTATAATATTTGACAACATTTTCGCAGTTTTTAAAAATGTTTTTGTACATATTTACTATTTTTCCCTTTGATTCCTATGATATTTTTACTTTCATTAGGCATCCATTTTATTTTTACCGCTAATTATATATTGTACTCTATTGGTTTTATTTTGGGATGTTTTCGGAAGGAATAAGTCCAGGTTGGGTGCTGCTGTTCATCAGAACAAATAAGTCAATTTTTAGGTTTTCTCTAAGGGTTTCTAGGGTGGGGGATATGGTATAGTTGCATAAAAGTTGGGTGTGTTGTTGTTGATAAGAGTGTTTTGTGTATTTTTTTGCGTTCTTGATACTATTTTGTATTGTGTCGTTGTATTGTATTTTTTTAATGAAATGTTAGTGTATGGTTATGTTATGCTTAACATATGTGTTGGTAACTGAATTTCGATACTTAAATGTTAGGTATGTATTTATTTGGGAATGTACTGTTTTGTACGGGAGGGTGTTTTACTTTTCTGTTACAGGTTTGTGTTTCCGAGCTGTTTCAATGAGAAGTTTGAGGTTCTGTTTTTTTTTTTTTTTAAAGGAATCTGTTTTGGTTTAATGTAAACCAATTCTTTAATATAGATTTCCTTACTTTTTCATTTCCTGGAGCAGTTCTTTTTTAAATCATTTTTCGGGATTTTTATGCACGCTACTGACAGTGGACTGCTGCAAGGGATTTCCAGTGTATTCTTTCTCTTTTTGCATTTTTGGGAGGATTTTCAAATTCATTTTATTTATTTTTTGGTGGATTACAAATTTTTAGTATATGGATTTGGCAAGAGATCTGCAGCTACAAAATTGTAAGTTTTATTTATATTTTTACAGTGGGTGGGAAATGTGACATGATTTTATAAATGTTATGTTGATGTTATTAATATGTTGTTTTGTTAATAATATGGGTTGTATTTATTTGATGTTATGGATTGAGTTTGTTTGTTACTTGGTTTGATTATTAGTGTTATATATATTTTTAATTTCTAATATTAATATTTTTATTATATCCGTGAGTAACATATTTGTTTTATGTATGATTTAGTCAGTGCTATAAAAAGATTATTTCATTAGTATTTAAAAAATATATATTTGATTTATTGTAGTGGAGCATCTTATGGTTTTTGAGGTTTATGGTAGGCTTATATGTGTTTTAGAGGATAGATTTGGCTATTAAGTCTAATTAGTCTAGTCCTTTGTTATTTATAAATATTTTGACTTTGCTTTGTAGCAGCTCATACATTGTTTTAGTTAGTTTAGGGCCAATTTTGTGAACAGATTGTTCTAGTCTTAGGGCCTGATTACGAGTTTGGCGGTGCTGCACCGGATTTGCACCGGCACAGCACCGCCAAAGCCGTGCATGGTCCGCCCGCCAGTTCACGAGTACAAATCGTGTCTGGCGGGCTTTTATTTTGTCGTTCCCACAGCAGTGCCCCAAAAACGGCCACCGCAAAGGGAACGCAAAAGAAGTTCCAGCACGGCATGGACTGTGAAGTCCATGCCATGCCGGAACTTGGGGTGCAAGAAAACAGGGGGGCACGTGTTGTGTCCCCCTGAATGCATCCCCATGGCAGCGGGGGCATCAGGGCCCTTTAGGGCCCCCCATTGTTTCCCCTCCGACAGCCTTTACATGGCAGGCTCACCGCCGTGAAAAGGGTGGCGGTGGGGAAACTCGAAATATGCTTATCGGACCGCGGCGGTCCCGTCTTGCATATTGGACACCCCTGTCCACTGCACGACTGCCAGGGAATGGCAGTTCCCTGGCACAGCGGATGCAGCACTGGCAGTCTAAATGGCTGCCTCGGAATATGGTGGCCGCACGGCCACCACCGCGAGTCTGGCAGTCAAAGACCACCAGACTTGTAATCGGCCCCTATGTTCTTGGTACCTTTGTTATTTTTGTAGTGCTTTGATTAATTTGTACAGTGTAGGTTGTGTTCTGCCTGGTCAGGATTGGAAAGCATTATGCCATCCTTCCACTGCATTCTTTGTTTTGGCTTCCTGTGACAAGGTGGTGTCATAGACATTCCACCATGGCATATGGAATTTGGGTTGGCGTCTGAGTCCTGACCGATGCAGTATGCCAACCCATGTGTCTTCAAAGTAGTCCATTAGGGGACTAAGTTTGTCTTCATTTCTTTGATAGTAGGGGCTTTTTATTAGGTTGTTATAGTGGTTGGTTACTTCTTCGAAAAGGACGTAGGCTAGTGCTATCATTTTTTTAACTTCAAAGGCAAATTGTCTGTTGGTGGCATATTCCACACTTAGGGGGTCATTACGATGGCGGTCGGAAAAGCAAGCCGACCGCCATTGTAGTGGAAAATCACCGCCCGCCTCAACCGCGGGAAAACCGACGGCCAGATTATGATCTACAGCGGTAAAAATCCGACCGCGGCGGGAAGGAACGCCGAAAAACCGCCCGTCGCATGCGGAGGAGGGCAAAACCCGTCCGCGGCGGGTGGTTTCGCGGCGGCAACAGGCTAAACGACCGCAACAGCAGCGGAGGCACCGCCATTGAAATTATGATATTCCCGACATCACCGCGGTCCACTCCGCTGTTCCCGACCTCCGCGGTCGACAATAGTGAGTAATGAGATAGCCCGCGGAAGCGCCGCAGCATAGCCACCGCCGCGTACGCTCCGTGAAAAAAATGGCGGTCACGAGAAACACACACAACATGGCCACAAAGTGCACCAATCAAACAAGTCATGCACCAGAGACACAAGTAACACACCCCAAAGACACACTCCCCTGGCAAACTCAAAAACTACAAATCCCAGGACTACACACACACCACACCTGCTACCAATACCCCATCCTGACACACCCACAGAGCCCAGAATAAATCTAGCCCCCTACCAGACCACAATCCTTTGCAAAACTCCAGACCTGAAGGCACATACACAACAGCTGAAAGGAGAGGCAAAGCAGCACAACATACACACACGCACATAACCACCACTATCACCACTTCTACACCTGTACCCACAACCCCTGTGCACATCACACACCATACACATCACCACCACCACCACTTCAACACCTGCACCTCAAACACCTTTGCACATCACACACCATGGCACCACAAAAAATGCCCAAATTCACTGAGAGTGAGTTAAGGGTCATGGTGGATGAGATAATCAGGGTAGAACCACAATTGTTTGGGAACCTGGTCCAACAGACACCACTAGCCACAAGAACGCTGATGTGGAGAAGGATTGTAGACAAGGTAAATGCAGTAGGGACCGTGCCACGCAATAGAAATGAGATTATGAGGCGCTGGCACGATCTGAAGGCAGTGGTCAAGAAGAAGAGAGCCAAGAACCATGAGCTGGCTCACAGGACAGGCAGTGGCCCTCCTGTTCCACTCAAAACATTCACCGAATGGGAGGAGAAGGTGCATGGCATAATACATCCAGAGAGTCTCTCAGGAATACCCGGGGACTTGAGGCTGGTAAGTACTAACAAATGCCTAGCCTTACACTGATGTACTGTCTTGCACTACCCCAAAGTTATCCCTCCTAGGTTCAAATGTTCTCACGTGCACCACACTCTCCACAACACATCTCTCACACATTCAACAGACACTCCCCCTGATGCACCCCAAAGGTAGCTAGCAACATCACCATGGGTACATGTGTACATGCTGCCAGCACAACAACTCACAGCAGGCCCCCTTGCCTACAGCTGAGCAAGATGGAGTCCTCCCCCATGTGTCAGCCTTTGCATTGCTCACCTTAAACTAACAGGTAGGTAGCCATCCTTACTTGGAGGGGTGTGGGTGGGTGTGAAGCCTGCACTACAACTCTCACCAGGCCACACACTCCCACAGCTGAGCAGGATGGAGTCCTCCCCCCATGTGTCAGCCTTTGCATTGCTCACCTCAAACTAACAGGTAGGTAGCCATCCTTACTTAGAGGGGTGTGGGTGGGTGTGAAGCCTGCACTACAACTCCCACAAGGCCACACACTCCCACAGCTGAGCAGGATGGAGTCCTCCCCCCATGTGCCACACATTGCATTGCACACCTTAACCTAACAGCTAAGTAGCCATACTCACAGGGAGGGGTGTGGGAGGTGTGGAAGCCTGCACCACAACTCCCAGCAGGCTACATACTCCCACAGCTGAGTATGATGGAGCACTCCACACACACACAACCATGTGGCCCATATGGAATGTCAATCATCAAAATTACGGGTAGCTAACCATGTCAACCGGGAGTGGTGCTTGTCATTGGTGACCCAGCAATTCAACTCACAACAGGCCCCCTACTCCAGGGCCAGGATACCCGGCGGGTTACAGTGCGCTCTACAAATAGCCCTTACATTACATTACATTACATTACTCCCACAGCTCAGCATGATGGAGTACTTGTACCACACATAGGCATGTGATGTATGTGCACCCACACATGACACCATGACACTTAATCCACAGTTACCCACACTAATCATGCAAAACAGTTGCATTGTAGTCAGCATGCACAAGTCTCTGTTCAACAATCACACACATTGTGTCTACTCTGCCAGGCATCGCACACTGCAACACTGACAACGAGCATGCTGCCCTGCAGCAGTGTCTGCCAGGTTGTTCGGCAATGTGCAAATCACCCATGTCATACCACAGTGTTGCAATTTAAACCGTGGAGGTGGTGTTTACCCAAAAACTACACTGCAGCTGGGGCTCACAATGCTAAACTATGCACATCCAAAATGTCCTGCAACAGACCCAGCTACCACAGTGCTGCACTGAATTGCAGAATAGCACTTTCTCAGACTAAAATGTTCAAAGGTGTCTGCTTCGGACCACCAATGTGTGCATGCATTGACAATGGTCACATCTCACACTGTCTGCCTGAACAGTGCTGGTATAGTTTGGCCCCAAAAGCACACATTGTCTGCACATGGCTGAGTATATCTCACACACACACCACGGTTGTCCACAACATATAAGTGCATGGATGTCCCGGAACAAGTGCTTCACCTGTACTGTGCTCATGTTCTCCGGGCCACAAATACCATGAAACCATGATAGTGTTGAAATGTTTGCTGGGTGCGATGTTCACCCTGCTGCATGTCACCACAGTGATAGGAGCCTATACCCCATGCCCTATTGTGCCTTCAAATGTTGGGGGAATGAACCCCACACCCAGATAGGTGGGACAACAGTGATGGGGGCTATACTCCATGCCCTATTGCGGCTTAAAATTTGGGGGGAGTGAACCCCACACCCAGATAGTTGGGACAACAGTGATGGGGGGCTATACCCCATGCCCTATTGCGGCTTAAAATTTGGGGGGAGTGAACCCCACACCCAGATAGTTGGGACAACAGTGATGGGGGCTATACCCCATGTCCAAATGTAACCTGAAATGTATGGGTACTGAAAGCCACACACACATACTGCTCACCACACGCACATTCCTTAAAAAAATTACTCATAAGGCACATAGCCATGTCATTGCTCAACTTCACCGCAAACGGTAGGTAGCCATCTTCACAGTGAGACGGTGTAGTGTGTTTGGCAATTTGTAACACAAAAGCCACCATGCATGCTATTCCACCCCTATGTAGGATGTGACATTACACCCCAATCCGAATCCTGTGGCAGCCATTGTATGCTACCCACTCAAATCACAGGTAGGTAACCGCATCGCACAGGTCGGGGTGTGTGTGTGTGTGAAGCTTGCACAACAACTCACACAGGCCCACCTGACCTCCAGCACTTAAGACACATTACTCCCTCGCACTAAGATGCATGTGTCACTCATTGCAATGCCCACTCCCAAATAACTGGTAGGTAGACATATCATGCTCACTTGTCCCACACTGGACCAAGATGGAAGCCATCATCACACACACACAGAGAGGTTCCACAAATACAACCAAAAAACAACAAACACAACATATCACCAGCCACTACATGCAGCCAGATATGCATTTCAACAAACATGGTGGTAGAGGACACCAGGCCTCTCAATGCACAACTGCACACCCAGATAGCATTGTCAACTATAGTGTGCACACACCTAAGAAAATGAAACTGTGACAGCAACCAAAGTGTGAAAGTCAGTAACACATGTAGATGGAACTCAGAGCACAACCATGCACACAACTACATGCCATCTGACAGTAGCAGTGGTCCAGACTACCAAGGACCAAATTAAGGCAAACTTGAGCATGGCTGGAAGTGCAAATACAGATATGTTCACACACATTGAAAAGGTATGCATTAGACTACAATGTTCACTCAATGTGCAGAGAAAACCGCTGCAAGGGCTCAACAAGTGACATATACGCTTAACTGGATGACACATGATTGATCAATAACTGGATGCCAACATGAACCTGTCAATGAAAAATATGTAAATTGTGCATGTCATGTTTTGACAACTCCCAATATGGACAAGTAATGCATGTACCGCAACAGCTTTTAATGCATCACTAGATGTCGGTGACTGCAAATTTGAACAGTGAACAACTGCTGGATGTACAAACAGTTGATGTAACACTGCTAACACAAACTTTGCTGGGTGCAACACAATGACTATTCCTCATCTCACCCACAGGTGACCAAGAACTCACTGCAGAGGACGACACCACAAACCTGCCGAGCCAGTCCCCACCCCCGGGACAGAGACTCCTGGATGAAGACTCCCTGGATTCCTTGGATGAGGAGCTCCAAGCCGGCCCATCTGGTGTGCCAGCCCACAACCAGTCCCAGGCACCCATTGTCCCCACAACAACATCAGCTGCAACCCATGTACCTCCACAGACACCTGCTGTCACGGCCTGTGTGGCAACCACTACCACCACCACCACCACCACCACAGCTGCCGGCAACACCCTCCCTGACCCAGGGGATGACCAGCCCACAACATCGACTGCGGAGGCCAGGGAGAGGATGCAGCGGGCCAATCTGAGGACCGGACAGGCCTGTGGCAGCAGTGCAGGTTTGAGGGACAGGGTCATGCAGAGGGGAACTGATCCTGGGACCGAAGCCCTGGCACACATTGACAGAGTTCTTGGGGCGTACGAACATGCCCAGGGACGAATGGGCCGGTCAGAGGAAGATTCGCGGGAGCTCCTCCTGCTGATGAGGTCCATGGACAAACGCGTGGGACAGATTGTGCACCTCATGGGGCAGCTAGTGGCGGTTCTGAGGGACAGGCCAGCACAACATCCTACCCCTCCGCCTCCCCCTGATGGGCAGCAGGGTGACACCGCATCATCCTCCCCTGCGTCCACAGAGGGGGGTGAGTCCTCAGACACCACTACCCCTGCAGCAGTGGCCCCTCCACTCAAGCGCAAAAGGGGCCGTCCAAGGAAAGGCCAGGAGGACTCACATGCCAAAGCACCTGCCAAACGCAAGTCCCAGAGCCAGCCATGATGCCAGACCACTGCACCACTGCATTTACCTGTTGGACAATCCTTCCCCACACTGCCATGTGAATGGCATCCATCTGTCGGACTGGGTCTCCACATCATTGTGGGGACTACTCAAGTATCTCATTTACCATGACTGTCAACTCACTTCTCAAATTCACCACCCTGTACATTTTGTCAACCCTCACATGTCACAATTGTAAATAAATACACCTTACACACATGTTGTTGTGTCTGCTCCGTCTTAAATACAGGATGTGCAACATTCAATGTGTAGGACATGGTCCAGGGGAATGGAATGTAGGTAGGCAAGGAGATGCTGATGGGACCTAGGGAAAACAGCAGAACAAGAGTCACTTGTATGGGTGTGGCATCGCACACATTACACAACACTTGTCAACAAGGTACACAAACCTGAAAACATCACACCGGGCAACAGTCACCAAAGAGACATCCTGTATCTATATCACACTACCCAATCACACACACATTGGCATGCGGCAATGAGTCAACACAAGGCTGCAGTCACCAAGCTCACATACACCCTCACAGCAACTGCAACACCATCAGACCATTTTGTCCCTCCTACATCATCACTCACCTTCACATGAAATAGTGGGTGATGAGCTGTTGCCGCATGTTGAGACCTTCCTCCTCTCCACTGCCCTCGTCACTTGATCCGGGTTGGTTTGCAGGCGGGGGCCTTGGCTGCTCATCATCATCATCCTGGATCAGGGGTATTGCCTTGCGAATGGCCAGGTTGTGGAGCATGCAGCATGCCACCACAATCTGACACACCTTCCTTGGCGTGTACATCAGGGCACCTCCAGTACGGTCCAGGCAGCGAAATCTTGACTTGAGGAGTCCAAATGTACGTTCTATCACACGCCGTGTCCTCCCATGGGCATCATTATATCGCACATAAACTGGTGTGGTGGGATTCCGCAATGGGCTCAGCAACCATGGGCGGTTAGGATATGCCGAGTCACCTGGGTGTGAGAAACACAGATTAACCTTGCAGTCCCACAATGCCACACAACAGCATGTCACACACACCACTCTAATCCACTATGCATACTCACCCACAAGCAATGCACGCTCAGGAAGCAGATTGGCCATCAGCTGAGGAACAATGCTGCTGCGCAAGATGTGGGCATCATGGGCTGAGCCGGGAAACTTGGCACACACGTGTGATATGATCATGTCCGCCAGGCACACCACTTGAACATTCACCGAGTGTGAATGCTTCCTATTGCGGTACACATGTTCACGTGCCTGTGGTGGCACAAGCCCAACATGTGTGCAATCAATTGCACCAATGACATGGGGGATATGTCCAAGGGCATAGAAATCACCCTTCACAGCCACCAACTCAGGCCCCTGGGGAAATGAATATATCTGTCTTTGTAGAGCATCATAGCCGACAGTACATCCCTCAGCACCATGCTGAACATCGGTTGTGACATCCCGCCTGCGCTTGCAACTGTGTGCTGGAATGAGCCTGTCGCAAAGAAATTCAGGCATGCCATCACCTTAGATGTTGCGGTGAAAGCTGTTGGATATGTCCGACGTGGCTGCAGGTGGGGCTCCAACATGCCACATAGGGTCTGCAGGGTTTGTCGGTCCAGCCTGAATTTGCAGATTATCTCCTCATCCTCCATGTCTGCAAGCACTGTGAAAGGACGATGGATATTGGGCCTCCTCCTCCTCCTAGGACAGATGGAGGTGCACAGATGTCAATGCAAGACACCATGACATGTGCATGACAGTCCATTGTTCAAAGACACATTCCCAAGTGTTACACACTGCACCATTGACCGACAGAGCACATCACAAGTGGGTGCACATCACGCACACTACTTGTACACCTGACCCCTTACCCGCAGCAACTACCTGTGCACCCCTCCGGCTCATTGGCATGCACAGTGTGACATGCTAACAGATGTGTGGGCACACCTGTGAGTATGACCCCCAGCATATGTCCCAAATTGCAATACTAACATAACACACCATGTTGTTGGCCCTGATACACCTCCCAACACAGGTTGCACATGGCACACATCAACTACACACTGACCACCGGCTGAGCGTGGTGGACACGTGTGTGCAGGTGCAGTACACAATGTGACAGTCGGTGATGCCCCTAGTCCAGACAATGACACAGCATTGTGCATTACATTGCACCCACAGACAATGACCATCATCTACATATGCTATGCAACACGAAAACTGGATAGTCTACATGTCATTACACAGCACATGTGACATGTGCAAGTGTATGTGCCCATGCAATGTATCGCAGACCCATATATGTGATGTGTAGGTGACATGGAGTGACATGTTCCATTTGAGCATTTGCCCTCATGAGGGTCTTTCAATGTGGGAGACACTGGGCACTGTACATGTTGGCCTATGCATTCAGCTGGATGACACCATAGGTGCATCAAAGGTACTCCACAAGTCCATTCACGGGCACTATAGGCACTGTATGGCACCCATTTCACGGTGCCTACCGCCTGGCCCCTGCGGTGTGTCACCGCCAATGCCCCAGACACAATCGCGGTAGTCACCACCACAATAGTATGTGTAAATGGCGGTTAGCATGCACCGCTACCCAACTCACAGTCACCATAGGCACTGTATGGCACCCATTTCGTGGTGCCTACCGCCTGGCACCCGCGGACTGTGACCGCCAATGCCCCAGACACAATCGCGGTAGTCACCGCCACAATAGCATGTGTAAATGGCGGTTAGCATGCACCGCTACCCAACTCACAGTCACCATAGGCACTGTATGGCACCCATTTCGTGGTGCCTACCGCCTGGCACCCGCGGACTGTGACCGCCAATGCCCCAGACACAATCGCGGTAGTCACCGCCACAATAGTATGTGTAAATGGCGGTTAGCATGCACCGCTACCCAACTCACAGTCACCATAGGCACTGTATGGCACCCATTTCGCGGTGCCTACCGCCTGGCCCCTGCGGTGTGTCACCACCATGGACCATGCCCTTGCAGCCAATGGGAAGCACCATCGTGGTAGCCTGATGCGATTTTGAAACTCGCGGTAGGCGTGCACCGCCACAGCGGAGCCGGTCACTGGAAGCATTCGAAAGATGCACCACCGCGGTAGCGCGCGCCTGGCCCCTGCGGTGTGTCACTGCCATGGACCATGCCCTTGCAGCCAATGGGAAGCACCATCGTGGTAGCCTGATGCGATTTTGAAACTCGCGGTAGGCGTGCACCGCCACAGCAGAGCCGGTCACTGGAAGCATTTGAAAGATGCACCACCGCGGTAGCGCGCGCCTGGCCCCTGCGGTGTGTCACCGCCATGGACCATGCCCTTGCAGCCAATGGGAAGCACCATCGTGGTAGCCTGATGTGATTTTGAAACTCGAGGTAGGTGTGCACCGCCACCGCGGAGGCGGACATTGGATGATTTTGAATGAGGCAGACCTGGTACACCAATTGCAGCGTCCTGGGACCACTGACACAGCCCCAGGGGCCAATATATGTGTGGGAGGGTGCCACACATTTCCACAGCTACCAGGGACTGCTGCCTGACATCCCTCACATGCTGCTGCTGCCTCCAGGGACTGCTGACTGCCACCCTCCACCTGCTGCTGCTGCCTCCAGGGACTGCTGTCTGCCACCCTCCACCTGCTGCTGCTGCCTCCAGGGACTGCTGTCTGCCACCCTCCACCTGCTGCCTCCAGGGACTGCTGACTGCCACCCTCCACCTGCTGCTGCTGCCTCCAGGGACTGCTGACTGCCACACTCCACCTGCTGCCTCCAGGGACTGCTGTCTGCCACCCTCCACCTGCTGCTGCTGCCTCCAGGGACTGCTGTCTGCCACCCTCCACCTGCTGCTGCCTCCAGGGACTGCTGACTGCCACCCTCCACCTGCTGCTGCTTCCTCCAGGGACTGCTGGCTGCCACCCTCCACCTGCTGCCACCTGCCACCCTCCACCTGCTGCCACCTGTCCATTGTGATGTCGAGGACTCAGAAGATCCGTGCCAGTCCCTTCACCAGCGAGGAGCTTGAGCTCCTGGTAGATGGGGTACTTGCACAGTACCCAAGGCTTTATGGTGCCCCTAATGTTGTGGTAAGTCTCCAAGACTGTGAGTGAGAGTGCAGGGTGGCCACACGTGGGGTGGAGGTGCTTCTGTATGTGTCAGTGGGTGTGTGGCTCTGACATGCACTGCCTTGCATGCTTACTTCAGCGGAAAGGGCTTTGTGTGCTCTTTCACACGTTTCCCTGCATGCCCATCCTGAGTTGAGGGAAATGTGTTGTAGTGTCAGCCATACAGTGCAGCAGCATGTTGGTGATGCAGGAGTCAGGCCAGTGATTCCTTGTGTGAATGGCTGTGTTGCTCCCAATTTTCCCTCTCAGTGTCAGCCCACCTGGCCTGCACAGTCCCCGCAGAATGGCACATGTACACATCACTGCATGTACAGTGTGTTCCATGTGTTGTTTGTTCACGCATCTTCATCTGAGTCTCATCTCAGCCCTGTAGATTGCACAAGAGCAGCCGTGTGAGAAGGGTGTGTGTATGACAGTTGTTGTCACTCTATGTGGGTTCCAAGACACAGTGAGTCTTCCACAGGGCTAGGACACTTAGGTCTGCGCAGTGTCGGACACAGTGAGTCCCACAACACTATCCATGTGTTACTATCTTATCTATGTCTAGTTGCAGGTGACTATGGACAGTAGATGTGGGCAGACTACACGTTGCTTGCTGTGTTGGTATCCTGCATGTGAATGGGATATGGAGGTACTGTGTCCACCATCCCACATGCATGCATGTACGGCTGATTGTCCAATGACATTGTACCATGTTCAAAGCATTTTTGCATCTGTTACAGTTGTTGCTGGAGTTAGGGATGAGTCACTGTCGTGCTACTGCATTTCCTTTGTGTTGGCATTGTACACTGTGTCACTGATGTTTTACCCCTCTTGTCTCCCATGCCTGCAGCTGAAGGTCCACCAGCGTAAAGCCGTGTGGAGGGCCATTGCCTCCAGAGTGCGAGATCTGGGTGTGTCAAACCGAAGGCGCACCCACTGTCATAAGAGGTGGGACGACATCTGCCGGCTGAGCAAGAACGTGGCCAAGATGACGCTGGGGCTGCTCCCTCGGACTGGCAGGTTGGCTAGGCGCAGCATGACACCACTAATGGCCCGCATCCTGGCTGTCACACAACCTGAGCTGGACAGGCAATTGTAGGAGCATCAGCAGCAAGCAAGGGGTGAGTATGTGTTGCAGGCTGCCTTTGGCTGGGGGTGGGTGCATGTATCCACAGACTGTGCAAATTGTCTGCTATGTGACGTTGGTAGTGTGGTGCAATGTTTTGTCAGTGGCCTCTGTGCTGGGTGTATCTGCCATGCATTTGCCCTACCTGTGCTTCATGAAGTCATGTTAGCACTGTGCATCTCTCTTGCATTTTGAGTTGTGGCCTTCAGGTACCTTCTGCAGTGGGGTAGTGTGTGAATTCACATGGATGGAAATGGCAGTGTGTCTATTCTGAGTGTGTTTCAATGAATGCGTGCAATGCCTGACCTCAGATTTCTGCCGCTCAGTCACCTGAGGCCAATGTGGAACAGTACTTGTGCCCATGAACACGACATGGTGGATGGCATGAGCGCAGGGCCATTGTGGAATGTTATGTTGTGGTCTGTGTGGTCCCCTACCGCTCCATCCATGTAGATAATTGGCACCATGTTGTGGTGTTCATCCTTGCCCCATCAGGACAGTGTGTGTGCACAGGGCATTTTGTGGATGTGTCTGAAGTGAGCCACCGGCAGTATGCTGTGCTGTGTGAGTCACATGGATCACTCATGGCTGGATTTGTGTTTGACATGCACCGTTAGCTTGATAATTGGGGTGGCAAGATATATATTTTCACAGGGTGTCATGCAACGTGGTGTACTAATCTTCTGTAATGCAGATTTGCTTGCACATGTTACTTCTGTTGATGCCACTCAACTAACAGTACATCTCTCTCCCATGCAGCCTCTCCCGTGTGCACAGAGGGACAGGGGACGGACACCAGTGGTGAGGCATCCAGTACAACAGCTGCACCAGAGCAGACTGACACAGATGTGACCAGCGCCGAGGAGGGGGACAGGAGTCTGCTAGAGGATTCACAGCCGGAGACACAAAGCTCTACATCATCAGACGCCAGTGGTGACGCATCCATGTTGGGGGGTACAGGGAACGGGGACTCAGCCTCCTCTTCGGCCACACAGCGTCCAGTGCCCAGCCTCCCTTCAACCTCCACTGGTGCTGCCCGTGTCGGCACGGTTAGGAAGGGAAGAGTCACCTTCACCACAGGCACTGCTGCCCCAGCCCATGTGAGCCCTGCTGCCCTCAGTGCTGAGTCAGTCGAGCTATTGCGCCAGCTGTGTGTGGGGCAGACAGCACTTCTCAATGCCTTCCAAGACCACGACAAAAAGTTGGGGCAGGTGCTAGCTTTCATGGAGGGCATACATTCCGACGTGGGTGGGCTCCACCGGACTGTGCAGTCCTTATCCTCAACTGTGACAGCAGCCCTGCAACAGGCACATAGTCAGAGTGCGACTCCCATCCCTTTGTCCGGCCCCGTGTCACTGTGCACCTCTGACGACAGTGACAATGCTAAACAGACCCCGAAGTCCCGATACAGCACCCGCAGCAAACAGGAGCAGCAGCAACCCAGGCAGACTAGGGCGCAGACACCATCACCACATAAGAGTAAGGCCTCCCCAGAGCGCAGGGAGAAAAGTCCGTCAGGCGACAGCAAGGGCCACAAAGCAAAGAGCAAGCCTCAGGGTCACAGGCCTCACCGTCCTCCCCCGCCAAAGACTCCCCTGTCCCAAAGACAGCTCACAGAGGCAAGATGAAAGTTTCTGCACCCACTGAGAAGGTGTTGCCTGCAAACATTACACAGGATGAGGGCCCCATGGGTGATCCACCCTTGACCTCCACTCACATCCCAAGCCCTGTGAAGCCAGCACGGGAGGACACTGTAGGGGGCAAACCGAGTACACAGGGGAAGGCAGGGCAGCGGAAAGCCCCCGGCAAGCGCACAGCGGGATCCAGCATGTCCCCAGAGGGAGGGTCACCATCCGCACCAGAAGCAGCTTTGGTGGTGGGGTCACCTGTTGTGTCCACACCAGTTCCCATTGATACCCAGACAGGGAAGCCTTTCAGGATCCCCAAGAAGTGGAAAGGCACCCCTCCACAATCTCCTGCACACACTGTGTCTCAGCAGAGCATGAGTCCACCTCCCCGTGCCACTACCCCACCTGGTCCAAGCAGCCCCCAGCTTCCCACAGCAGAGATGGCTATTCAACAGTTGTTCCTCTCACTGCCCAGGGCAGCCCTCCAACTGACCCCAACACACAGTCAGCTCCAAGCCAAACAGACAGCTCCATCTGAGTGGTGGTCACCCTCACACACCTGTGTGTCCACAGCGGTGCCTGTGGTGGCCATTGTCAGCCCCATGACTCAGTGGCTGGGCATGGCATGGTACAGTTGCACACATTCCCTGTGCAGCTTCTGATGTCCCTACTCTGCACATTGTAGTGGCTTCTGGCCTTGTTCACTGCTGTTTGCTCCCTGCCTGTGCAGCTTGGCATGGACTTCATCTGCACATTGGACTGGCCACTGGCCTTGTGATTCAGTGTTGTTTGCTCCCTGCCTGTGCAGCTTCTGATGTCCCTACTCTGCACATTGTAGTGGCTCCTGGCCTTGTTCACTGCTGTTTGCTCCCTGCCTGTGCAGCTTGTCATGGACTTCATCTGCACATTGGACTGGCCACTGGCCTTGTGATTCAGTGCTGTTTGCTCCCTGCCTGTGCAGCTTCTGATGTCCCTACTCTGCACATTGTAGTGGCTCCTGGCCTTGTTCACTGCTGTTTGCTCCCTGCCTGTGCAGCTTGTCATGGACTTCATCTGCACATTGGACTGGCCACTGGCCTTGTGATTCAGTGCTGTTTTCTCCCTGCCTGTGCAGCTTCTGATGTCCCTGCTCTGCACATTGTACTGGCCTTGTTGTTCACTGCTATTTGCCCCCTGCCTGTACAGCTTCTCATGTAAATGCTGTGCATATTGAAATGGCCACTGGCCTTGCTGTTGCCCAAATTTGTTGTCTCACTATGCAAAATGTGAATAAACACAGTTGGTCCTGTTGTGAGTTGTGTCAGTGTCCTTCCTGAATAAAGTTGTTTATGTGTGTGCATGGTTTACTGTGTCACATGCTCAGTATACCACTTCCACATTGCCAATGGGTTGTCTCACATTTCAATTTTTTTGCAGGGGTAGAAGGGACTTCATTTCTACCTGACTCTGAGACTTATGGGTGCAGTGCAGGTGGTTGGCAATGACATCCTGTTGTCATCATCCTTCTTTGCTCATGTTATCTATGTTGGACACATATCATGTTTGTGGGCAATGGCAGCACAGGGTGGGAGTTTGGGCACAGGCTTACAGGCATGCAGGCCAGGGTCATGGTGTCTGTGTGTGCTTCCTTTCTGTGTGGCAAGCAGTGTAGGTGTATGTACATCTTGTGGTGATGAGTCATCCAGGTCCCATGGCTTACTTCTAATGTGTGCACTTGGGTGGTGGAGAAGTGTATGGTGTGAGGAGGGTGACTTTGTCGTGCCTGTTGATGTGTGTGTACCTGCATTGTCAACTACTCCCATGTGTCACCCTGGAGTGGTGTGCCGTTATGTGCCTGTATGTGTACTTGTTCAGCCCTGTGGTTGTGTTGTGTGCACATGTCAGTATTGTGTGGTGCTGTTGTGAGAGGAGGTATGTGTGACATATCCTACTTGTGCTTGGCAGTCATGTGGTGTGTCACTGGGCCCTGTGTGTTGTGGTGCAGACATTCTCTTGTCCAGTAGTTGGATGCCTAGGTGTGGCTGGTCATTGTTTGAGTTCAGGGCCTTCCTTTCCTCCCTGTGCCTATACATGGGTGGCCTTGCTGTCTCCCTGAGTAGTTGCATTTAGGTGACCGTGGTTTGTGTTGGCTCACTGTGGCAACCATGTGTGCTGTGGTGGGCTGTGTGTGTTCTCACATGCCTCTTGTCTTACATCTGCTTCACACATACTTGATGGTTGTGTCCCTGCCCTCCCATTTGTGTGCACCTCACTTTGGCTGTTCTATATGTTGTCCTCCATTACTGCTGGCATGTGGTGTGTGTATGTGGCTGTGAGTCAGGGTGGTGTGTATGTGTGTGTGACTTATCAGATAGTGTGTGCAGTGGAGTGTTTGCTCCTCATCTGTGTGTTTGTATGTTTTGTGCTTGGCCTCAGTGTTGTTGCCTTGTGTGTGCTGTTCTTGTTGTGGTGTGTGTGTTGGCTGTGGCCTGTGCTTCTGTGCTATGTGTTCCTGTGCAAAGGGTCCTGTTGTGGCTGTTCATGCAGTTGTTGGGATGTGGGGCATGGTGTGGGTTCAGTTGTGTGGTTGTTGTGCAGGAGTGGCACTTGAGAGGCACATGTGGTGTCCCTTGAGGGAGTGGGCTAGTGTGTTGTGGCTTAAGATGTGGGTCTGTGCTATTTGTACAGTGCCCATGGCAGGCGCTGGCTCTGGGTTGTGTGCATGTTTTCCTGCGCACTGACCGCGGCGGTGACGTGACCGGGCCATTTGTTGATGATCGCAGTACATGGGTGAGCAGTATGTGGCGAGGGGGTTTTGTATTAGGTGGGACATGTGTGTGTGCAGTGCTGGCTATGTGCCTGTCCCCACAGGGGTGTGTGGTGTGCCCATGCTACGTTTTTCGACCCTTGACCTGTGTGTTGTGTTGCTTGCACTGTTGTGTCTGTACGTACCTGCGGAGGCGTCCGCGGACGTAGATGGCTTGCAGGTGGTGTATCATGTAGCACCGGGATGGCGTGTAGGGCTGGGTCCATCGCGGTGTGTTCCGGGTGTCTCTTTTCTGTCTCCGCTGTGGTGTCTCCGCCATCTCTAGCTGTGCGGTTTCTCCGTCGCGGTGCGCTGCCCTGTTTCCGGCATCGTAATATCTTCGGCGTACGGGACGTCATTCCGCACGGCGGTGTGTGCTCGTTGGCTCACACCGCCGCGGTGGCGGGCGCACTTTGATGGCGGTCGGCGTCGCACCGCGGCGGTCGGGAAATGGGCTATATGTAGGCATCCTAATATGGCGGGGGTGAGGCCCGCTGCTGGCATGCGGTAAAAGGCATTTTCCGCACCCGCCGGCACCGCGGTCATGTTTCCGTCCACCATCGTAATGGGGCCCTTAGGGTCTGATTACGATGGCGGTCAGACTTACGTCCTACCGCCATCGTATCGAGGATGGAAGCCAACACTGAGGGCTAGGGGTTAAGGGGGGCCCGCTATGGGCCCCCAATGTCCCTTTCCACCAGCCTTTTCATGGCGGGTAAGCCGCCATGAAACGGCTGGCGGGGAGGGACATCATAATCCCTATGGTGGTGCTTGGCAGGCACCGCCACCATTGTAGGGAACGGAGTGCCCTCCAACGGAGCCCGTCACTCCGTTGCGGTTGGTCTCTCTAACCGCCACCACTCTGCCCACCATCCTAATGTGGCGAGCGGAAAACAAGCTTACGATGACGGTGAAACCGACACCGACAGGCTGTCGGTGGCACTCTCACCATCATCGTAATCAGCCCCTAAGTGCATATTTTTGTAGGTGGTGCCATATACTTTGGTTAAAGTGGTAGTAACAGCCTTATATGGCTGTGTGGGGGTATGCTTTTAGGATAGAATAAATCATAACTTGTTCAAAGTCTATTATTATTTTTTGGGGGTAATAGTTGTTTGTTTGTTGCTTTACATGGGTTAGGAGTTCCATGTAGGTACTGCCTTCTTTATTATTAAGTAAAGTGTATATAAAAGGGATATTAGTGTTCTGAAATTCACCATGTATGGTGTATATTTGATTGAATGGTTTGGGACACATATTGAAGGTCCCATCCATCATACAGGTTTGGTATTGGGATCATTTGATTAAGCTATTTGCAGTGGAGAAGATTAAGATTTGTTTTTCATTATTTTTATTGTCATATAGGAGGAAGGGTTCTTCTCTATGGGCCTGATTTAGATCTTACCGCCGTCCCTCCGCAGCCCCATGTACTCCGTCGAGCTGATGACAGTCCACCCACCATATTTAGATGTTGCGGCTAGAGATAGGAGACTTCTCTGGGGGCTAGCAGTACTCCGCCTCCATCAGGGCGGCAGGATTGCGCTGAGCCGATTTAGATGTTCCTGTTGTGCTGGCGGTGGAGTCCTGACGGGGTGAGGCCATGGTGGTCTGGAGACAGGTATGTACAACTTATGATACGCATATATGTTGTGAATCTGGCAATATGAATATGTAGGTAATGTGTACTGCCCATATTTTTACATATAGCATTGCACACCAACAACATACACACACTATTGAATGTACACCCACACCCACCACAAAAGCCTACTTTGGATCCCGGAGACAATGGGGTGACTGAGCGTTGTGGTCAAGTAGCAGCAGCACAGGATGGACCTGGACAATGGCGTTCAAGATGAAGTCGGTGGTGGGACCCCGAAAAAGGTAGGTTTTTAACACTTTTTCCTCCATTTCGCCAACATCAGCTTAGAGGTTTCCCCGACACAGTTGCCTCGGCGGAAAAGCACATCATAATCTAGATAGCGTAAATCTAGGCTGGAGTGCCGCCAACAGCCGATTCTGCCTCTACTGCAGTCAATGTGGTTCAGAATTCCTGGTGGAGTCGGTGGTACTGCGGCAGTCGTCATTCTACAGACCCGCCAATAGGGCAGGTGGACCGCCAAGTCGGCGGGTGGGAAAACCATCAGAAAAGCGACGGCAGAGCCCGATCCGCCAAGATCTTAATGCCTGATTACGAGTTTGGCGGTCTTAGAGCGAGCCGTCACGCCAGCACCCCGCTTCAAGACCGGCAAACTCGACCGCCGGCCGACTGCCAGATTACGAGTAATCTTGTGGTCTGGCGGGCAATTCTTTGGTGTTCCCACGGCGGTGCCTATTAAAATGGCACAGCAATGGGAGCGCCAAAGCCCGTTCCTGCACAGCATGGATTGTAAAGTCCATTCCGTGCAGGAAAGGGTGTGACTGCAGACAGGGGGGCACAATATGTGCCACCCTGCAGGCACCCCATGGCACTGAGGCAATTTCTCACCACCACAGTTTTCATGGCGGCCTCACTGGCATGAAAACTGTGACATGAGGAAGCTCCTAATATGCTCGGTGGTGCCGCAGCAGCACCAACAGCATATTAGAGCCTCTGACTGTCGTGCCACTGCCGCAGGATCCATGATCCCAGGCAATTGGGGGGGTCCTGTGGTGGTCCCACCACCGTATTCGTAATAGGGCGGGTGGACCACCAGTCTGGAAGTCCAGGACTGCCACCAAGGATTTGGCAGTCCGATGGACCCCCACACTCGTAATCAGGCCCTTTGTGTTATTGTTAGATGTGTAGGCATGTCTACGTTAACCCTGGGCGGAGTATGCGGAGTGGTGCTCCACGTAGTTCCACAGAGTTTCAAAAAAGCTCCGCGCCCTCCCCCTCCCAAAGTTATTAAAAAGGCACTTACCTGCCATGTCTGCCTCGGCTGCCTCCTCCTCGCAACGGCTGCTCTCTCCTGCCTCCTCCTCGCACTGAATAACCCCTACGTTGTACATCCTGCGAATGCGCACACGCAAGACGTACAACGTAGGGGTTATTCAGTGCGAGGAGGAGGCAGGAGAGAGCAGCCATTGCGAGGAAGAGGCAGCTGAGGCAGACATGGCAGGTAAGTGCTGTTTTAATTATTTTTAATAACTTTGGGAGGGTGGAGGGGCCGGCTAACTACGCTCTGCCATAGAGTCGTAGTTTTGCCTGAACTCCGCATTCGCAGCGGAACGCGGAGTAGGCAAAACTACACAAACTCCGCTGGCAGAGCGTAGTTACCCACCCGGTATGTTCTAGGAGCAGGTGGGCTGTCACTGGTGGCCTTTTTAGTGCGTGTGATTGGGCGTTTTAAGGTGGAGATCGATGGCAGTTGGACAGTTATATGTTCAGGAACTTTGGGTAGTATATGTTTTAGGATTTGGGTTGTTGGTTGTTGAGAACTAGTGCTTGTTTCTCTTATGTCTTGTAAAACTTCTCTCATTTCTATCTCTGTGACATTTGGGGGGGGTGGTTATGCTCTCTTACGCTAATTACAACATTTTCTTTTGTAGTTGCCCTCCCATAGCATGCATTGGAATAATATTTAGTACATTTCCAGTTAATATTTTCTGTAGATGCAGTTTCTTGGATGTAGATGTACAAGTTTGGCCACTGTGGTGACAGGAGGACCGCCAAGCCTGTAGTGGGGGTGCAATTCCAGGGGGGGCACAACATATGCACCCCTGCATGCACCCCAAGGCCCAGAAGCGGTACCTTTTTTCTATGTTTGCCACCCTTTTCATGGCAGGCTCACCGCCATGAAAAGGGTAATGGAAATGAAAATCTGAATATGCTCGGCGATGCCGCAGTGGCACCGCCAGCATATTCCTGCCATTTCCAGACTGCCCGTGTACTGGGATCCTTGATCCCGGCGGAGCTGGTGGTCTCTTGGCGGTCTGACCGCCAAACTCATAATACGGCGAGCGGACACCAGTGTGGCGGTGGTCAGACTGCCATCACGAGTACGGCTGTCCTGTGGATCGCCGCACTCGTAATAGGGCCCTTAATAACTGTTTTCATTTTTGTGAAGTGATACATTTGTAACCTTCTGTCATTATATATGTAATTACTGTAATTATATATATATATATATATATATATATTTACTCCGCTTTGCTTGTGTAACAGCCGCCGAAAACTCCTGATCAGAGGGCGCGTCGTCACAGCAGACCACCCAAGCTCGGTCCGCAATTATAGAAATTACGTTCCTCTGCAACAAAGGATTGACGACGCCGTGTTTGGACAAATATTAGGTTTTATTTGTCGGCTGATTAGATTGGACGCGTTTCGCCTGTACCAGCAGGCTTGTTCACCAATAAAGTTTTTGCCAAAATCAACCATTTTTAAATGCCGTGCATGTGACGTACCACGTGATACACTACAAACACAATGTCATGGAAAACAGACTCGTAGTTTTACAACATGATTTGTAAAAACATATGTTCAATTATATCTTTTGTTACAAACAATTAAAATTTCATTATTTGCGTCAACCAAAAAATAATAAATTAAATTATACCGCATTTTAAACATTATTTAGCATTTCATAAGTTATTATCAGAAGCCATTTCTCATATTGCACTCCGTGCAGTGTAGTATAGCTTTACTCGCTATATTAACCAAATATTTTAGGGTTTTAATTCTCCCATTCAAATTATGCACTTATCTGCAAAAACGATAGCTACCATCCCAATAGGGGATTTAAGCGACTTATGCTTTTTCCAGCCATAGGTATTGCTAAGAAATTCTGCCCCAGTGGGCTTAGCTTCTGGTCCTATAACAATCTACATGATAACACTTATGATTATTGTGCCCTAGTGGGCTGTCAGGGCTTAATGCAATCATGCGGTTCATATCTGTAATGTCTGCATTGTGTAAACATAGTGCTTGAAACTAACCAAAAAGTGCAAGTGTTAACAAAAACTTAAAATTATTAAAACAGAAAATCTGAAGGAGCTTTTTGACAGAATTCAACTATATGGTTAACTAGATTGTCAGAGAGTTTACAGATGAGTGTACAGATCTTCTTCCATATTCAGTCCTGCCGGAGCCCTCGTATCTAGCTCTAATATATAACAAGATTCTAGTCTTCTTAATTTCTTCTCTCTGTCACCTCCACGCATATGAGGAGGAATAGAATCTATGACAAAATATGTAAGACCTTGTTCATTCTTGTTATGGTATTTCTCAAAATGGCGCGCCACTGGATATGACTTATCGCCATTTTTAATCGCTCTGAGGTGTTGCAGCACCCTCTTATGGACCGGTAGTATTGTACTACCCACGTACTTAAGATTACAGGGACATCCTAGCACGTAGATAGCAAATTCAGTTTTGCAGTCGTACTGACCCTATATTTTTCTTTCTTTTTTGGATAACCCCGGCAAATATGTGGAAGTATTTTTGCCATACTTGCAAGCTTTACACTTCATACACTTTATAAAGCCTGCCTTACGTTGTAACCACGTTGTCTTCACCCTAGAGGTGTCGGAGTTTGGTACCATATTGCTAACTAGCATCTGTTTAAATGATTTTGCCCTGCGGAATGTTACCAGTGGTCTCCTTGAAACTAATTTGCCCAAAACAGGGTCATTACGTATTAAGTGCCAATGTTTGGACAATATATTCCTGACTTGTCCATGTTGTTTATTGTAGGTTGTTATCATTCTGAACTCATTGCTGGGGGTCAAATCATTATTCACTTTCTCAGTGTTACCTTTTTTGAACAATACTTCTTCTCTTGTCTTTTTCTTGATTTTATGGATTGCTGTTTGCACACATCCTTCTCCATAACCTCTTGATTTAAAATGGGAATATAGGTTTTTAAGTTCATTCTCTAGTACTTCATTTTCACTGCAATTTCGCACTGTACGTAAGCATTCACCGTAAGGTATACTCCTAATCAGATTGTGTGGGTGGAAACTTGTTGCATGAAGCAATGTGTTTCCTGCTGTAGGTTTATGATAAAGCTTAGTATGCAGTTTAGCTTCCTTTACATACACTGTTAAATCAAGAAAATTGGTTGATTTATCACTGATTGAACTCGTGAATTTTAAATTTATATTGTTCACTTGAAGTTTCTTAATAAATTGTTTAGCTGAATCAGCTGTGCCTCTCCACACGACGAACAAGTCGTCTATGTAACGACTCCAGTGTAAGATATTGTTTTGCCACTCTTCATGGTACTGCTTCCGGACCACCTGCTCCTCCCACCAGCCCATATGCAAATTAGCATAGCTGGGGGCGAAGCAGGTGCCCATCGCAGTACCACAGATTTGATGAAATAGTTCTTCATTAAAGAGAAAAAATTATTTTTTAGACAGGTTTCAACCATGGAGATTAACATCTGTGTGTGGGTCCACAATGATATGGGTCTGTTGCCTAAAAAATGTCTTACTGCATTCAGACCGTCTTTGTGTCTAATGCTCGTGTAGAGCGTTGTGACATCAATGGTTACTAATAACATATCTTGTTCCCACGGTAGATCATAAATGCCTTTGAGAAAATCTCCTGTGTCTTGTGTGTAAGATGGCAACAATTTAACCAAAGGGCAAAGAAAAGAATCAATAAATTTAGAAGTATTTTCCAGCGCACTCCCTATGGCCGAAATAATCGGGCGGCCTGGGGGGTTGTTAAGATCTTTGTGTACCTTCGGGATTAAATAAAACACTGGTATTACAGGATTATTAATCTTGAGAAACAGTAACTCTTCACGCGTGATTAAACAATCATCATACCAGTACTGCAATTGTGAATTATATAGATGATGGCTGGCAGTCATAGTTCCCGCTGATATTCTAACATAACTGCCCCGATTATTCAATTGTTTATACGCCTCATCTAAATAAAGCGCAGAAATGTTTACGTGATAAAGGTGATTACGAACGAGGACAAATTTATACATTTGCCAAAAAGTTTGAAAATATGAGAAGGCAGAGAATGAATGCAGGCACAACGACAACAGTGGAGGCACAATCAGGTTTCAGTAGTGTACAAAGCTCTGAAGTTGAAACATCAGCTGATGAAGGCCCAAGTGGGATTGTCAATAAAAAAATACCATCAGTATTGGAAGAATTTGGTTTTTTACAAGAAGAACGGAGGCTCAACCTCCGCCCCAGGGTGATGACAAGTTACGCAGGACCCCCAAGGGGAAGAGGCAGAGGAAACAGAGGTGCAAAGGCGCAAAGGCGCAAAACAACGTGAACGCAGAAGGAAAAACCAACAAGAAGTAAATGAAGAAGTGAATATGGAAAATGAGGCTTCTATCATCAACCTAACAATGATCCCATTATCTGAAAATGAAAAAAAGATCTTACAATTGGGACTTTCCTACTGCCCAACATCAGATTTTAACTATGTAAAAACAAGAATAGATACCTTTAAATACACTCGGATGCTTAAATTGAAAAAACATTTTGTATTAAATCAAAATAAAGCCAAAGTAACAACAGTGAGTAATATGCCTGGAATACAGAAAGAACTGAGAACTCTACAAGTTAGTGATATGGAACTTCTACTAGAAATGAAACAACTAGAAACTGCAGTAAACATCAATGAAGCTGAAGAGGTAGAACCCAGATTAATTCAAGTGACTGAATTGTCAATGGAACAGGGAATCGACATTGGAGACAGTGAAACAACTAATTTCAGACCGAGATCACGATTTGTTCCTTTGTCCACAAGAGACTCGATAGATGTCTTTAATGATCTAGTAGTGAATGATTTAAAGAATCTTGAGAAATGTACCAGTGCAATGTCTAAAGAGTGGTCCAAGCAGCAGAAAGATTGTTAGGCCCTTATTGATAAATTGTCATCGAATAGTAACTGCATAGTGCGTAATGCGGATAAGGGTGGAAATGTAGTCCTGTGGGACAAACAGAGATATTTAGATGAGGCACATAAACAATTGAATAATCGGGGCAGTTATGTTAGAATATCTGCGGAAACTATGACTGCCAGCCATCATCTATATAATTCACAATTGCAGCACTGGTATGATGATTGTTTAATCACGCGTGAAGAGTTACTGTTTCTCAAGATTAATAATCCTGTAATACCAGTGTTGTATTCCGCTTTAGGTGTCCGTATATAGGTTTTCCTGAAACATGTCCTTATATAGGCAAAATTCGCATTGCCCTTATATAGGCATAAGATCCCAGTCCTTATTTAGGCATTAGCCATGCTATCCAAATACAGGCATGGTCACCTACATCCGTCCACCCCAACATCACAACGAGTTCTTAGAAACCAGACCCTTAAGCTCTTGGGAGTTCCCCTAGCACAGGATTATTGATTTCTCCAAGAACTCATTTATTATGCATGAACCGCTATTCCTTAAGGGTTCATTCCTGACGTCTTCCTCTGCCGGACTTTACGTCAATGCTAACATTCCAAGGCACCTACCGGGTATAAATATACCTTCCCTTGCCCAAGCAAGTAGGAGGAGACCTCGACTTTAGAGGAGCCCGTATCCCGGCCTGACGCACTGACAAGAGACGCTGTCATTCCTGCTCGCAGAGAATCCAGCTTCCAGTTTTCTGACTCCCTTCGCGGGGTGTTAGAGTTTGAGACCCGGAAAGAGATTCCCACATAGATAGAAGCACACGAACCCTTTCAGACAGAGGTATTCTATTCGTGGATAGTATTCCCAGAATCAAATCCAGTAACAAAAGTGTTTCACTTCTTTAAAGAAGATGAACCACCAGAGGAATATATTTCTTTCGAGGATATTGAAATTCCACTCACATACCAGGAGCATAATCTCTGGTTTAAAGGCGCCCTAAAACATCACAGAAACATTACCAGGCTCGGTCCACTAGGTAGACCTGGAGCAACATGGCCGATTCTAGCCAGCTACACACCTCATCCTGACATCGATGAAATGTCAGAAGAGGAATTACTTACTCAACTACAAGAGTTAATAAAAATTTACAGACAATTAGTCCAATATGTCATGCGGACTTTCACAGTCCAACCACCAATGACCATTCCAAATCAAACCCCTCAACAGGCTAATACACTAAAAATTACTCCACAGACTTTACACGCAGTCATGGGTAAAATGCCCACAAAACGTGAACAAATTCCATTCTGGATAGCTCAAAAATTACTCAAATCGAAGCAGTATTTCCTAATACTAGCCCTTATGAGAAACACAGAATCCTAACAATCTGTTTACCAATGGGGATCACACCACAACTGGAAGACTGCACCACTTGGGGCGCAGTCTTTGCTGCCATCTATACTAAAACACACGGTGTTCCATCAATTGCAGTAATACCAGATGTCCTGAAACAAATTCAAAACGAATACGGGGCAGAACCTGCTCTGAATTTAGGTATGAAATTACTGAAAAACTTCGACCAGGTCTCAACAATAATATTATCTAATATTAAAGGGGAGGCAGTATCAGTGGCGATCCGCCAACGCTTAAGGGAATTTGATGTAACAGAACATCAACATGAACTACCCAGAATAATAGAAAAATCTTATGCAGAATTAGGCAGAGATAGTTTGGGTGGAAAACCATTGAAGCCAAAACTATCTGAAAGTCCTGAGAAGGACTCTATTAAACAAAATCCTACATCTTCTAAAAAGAAGTGGGAAACTAATAAACAAAATTCAAACGAGGCAGGTTCTCAATCCCGAGGTAGGTCTCCTCAAAAGGAGCCCTCTGAAAGGAGGTATAACCTCAGGAATAGGGATAATTTAAGAAAACCTGACAGGTATCAAGATACTGATACACGTTCCTCTCGTACCTTTCAGATATCGTCACAGACATCAGAAAGAAGAGGACGGTCAGAACACAGAGAAGAACGCGTAAAATCCAAAGAGGATAAACACGTTCAGAAAAATAAATCAAAACCTCAATTCACAAAAAAGAAGGTAGCAGGTCTGAAGATCAGACATGCCGAGAATACTGAGAACACAGCTCAAGAATGGAGAATGGGCTCAGAGAATGCTGGACAGTGCAGCAGAAGTAACAATAACTCGCTAGAACCTGAAGGAACTTCTGGAGATAGTGGACTTGAATGAGTTCATCACAGTAGAAACTGTAGACACCAGGGTTAGTACTCCACAAAAGTTATATGAAATAACACTCCGAATGGAGGGAGACATACCAAGAAAAGTGAAAACACTCTTTTGGGAGAAACTTTCAAGGGGTTATGATATACTTCTAGCAGAAAAAGACTGGCCACCACACTTTGTCAGGGAGTGCCCACATGGCGAGGACATCATTATGCCAGCCTTCTCCAACCATATTCCAATTCACCTAAAATATACTTATGCCAGGAAATGGGCAGTTGCCCAGGCCCCAGCATTATATAAAAATGATTTAGGATGTGATGAGGACTCACCTCACCATAAAATACAGCTAAAAAATGAACCTACTGCACAAAGGCAGTACCCAATAAAGCAAGAAGCTAAAAAACAGGTCAGGGAGATCTTAGATCAACTTGAATACCAAGGGGTGATTGAAACATGCACCTCCTCAATGAACAATCCTTTGTTTCCTGTATCCAAACCAGACAAAACATATCGTCTAGTTTTGGATTACAGACACTTGAACACTTGTTCCAAAACATTTGCAGTTCAAAATGCACATAGTACAGCATTAATGAATAACATTGTGCGCAAAAAATATAAAACCACATTGGACATTTCAAATGGTTTCTTTTGTCAAAACATAGCACCTGAAAGCAGGTACTTAACAGCTTTCTCAATAATGGGGACCCAGCATCAATTTTGTAGACTCCCACAAGGGTTCAAAAACAGCCCGGGTTATTCTCAGCAAGGGTAACAGAGTTACTACAAATTTATGATAATGAGGCATTGTCATATGTCGATGACATCTATCTGACAGACGATGACCTAGATAGGCACTTGAATAGGGTGAGTACCATTATATTGGGCTTCGCCTCTGAAGGCTATAAATTCAACTTTAAAAAATCCAGAATTGCCCATCTCAATGTCCTTTTCCTAGGATATGAGCTTTCAAGTGAAGGCAAGAGCCTGGCAGCTAACTTTTAGGAAAAGCGCGCTGCTCCAACCTCCAAAAACGCTGAAAAATTTACAATCCATCTTGGGTTTCCTAAATTTTGGAAGACCTTATATTCTAAATTACGCAGAAAGGGTTAAACCTCTCTACGAATTAATAAAACCTGAATTTTCAACAAAACATTGGACACAAGAACACACAGAAATCCTGCGTTCACTCCAAGCTAACATGTTAGCAACAAATCACTTACAAACACGCGTAAATAAACACAATTTAGTGATCCGAATAATTTCGGGACAATGCGGATTCACCTATTTAACATTTAATGAGGGTGAAAAAGTACCAATAGCATACAAATCACATTTGTATAAACAAGCAGAAATGTGCTTCACTTCAACAGAAAAAATACTGACAGCATTTCAAACCGCTGTAGCAAAAGAAAGAGCTCTAGCTCAAGGGAAACACATTATTGTCGTAACTCCAGTACCAGCCATAGAGGCGGTTACAAAAGCGAGCATTCCAAATGCAAAAGCTTTACATCCTATATGGATACAATGGGTTAATTTTCTTGCTGCAACAGATGTTGAATATGTTTTTGATCCTGATTTAAAAACACAAGCGTTCCTGCAATATGAACATGAATGTCCTCTGCCCACTGAAATTTTGCCTCTAGATCAGTACGAATTTATAATTTATACTGACGGATCAGCACAACCCGCTACAGGGAGTAAGCAAGCTTACAGTGCAGCGTGCGCAATCGTTAAAGGTCGCATGCAAGATGGTAACTTCAGACCAATGGTCACTAAAACTCAATCTCTAGGAGATTGTACAACTCAGCGAGCTGAGCTACAAGCATTCAAACTGTCACTTGAAAATACAGATCGTGAATTCCCCACACTTATAGTGTGCGATTCCTTTTACTGTGTTCAGTCGTAAAATGAATATATACAGAATTGGCTTGAAAACGGGTTCAAAGATGCAAAAGGTGGCACAATAAAGCATAAAACGCTTTGGGAACAAGTAGTTCAGTTGAGAGACGAACTACCAAAAGCTCACGTGATACACACGCTGAGTCATCAACGTGATGGCGTTCATGTTGCAGGGAATTCATTGGCTGATGAAGCCGCAAAGGGGGCTGTTCAGACGGCTTCCGTAGCTGCAATCACTCGTTCAAAACGAGAATAGACAGTGAGATATTGTTGGCTGTCAATGCCTCAAGCAAAGGCAGTGGTGCAGCGTTACCAAAGAAATTTCCACTCAAGTACTCTTATGTAATTGATGCGAACAACGTTCCTTTTGCTCAAATCCCTGGAGTGGGGGATAGGGTAATTCCAAACATGGAACGTAGAGCAGCTTTGATTTATGAAGCACATCTGGGGGAGGGTCTGTCACATCAAGGGATCTCTTAAAAAATATTAACATTAAAAGAGATGTACTGGTGGCCTGGAATGAATACACAGATTCACATCTTCATTGATGACTGCAGAGACTGCAATAGACAGCGTGGTGCAGAACGCCATCAGACACCAGACTACGAAGTAGCCTGCCCAGTACAGACACCATTGTTAGACAGCATTAGACTATCTACGCGCAGGCGTCCTTTATGACAAATGCAATCCCACAAACACTAAGTCAAGGTTCCTATGGATGTGGCCTCAGCGCTCGGCTGACGCTCGAACTGTTATAAAAGATTTGCGAGTCTTTATCGGCACATACGCAATTGGCACACTACATTCTGACCAGGGCCCTGCGTTTAGCTCTCGGGCTTACAAAGAAGCCATGGCCAGTTTGGGCGTAGCATTGCGGTACTCCTCTCCGTTTCATCCTGAGGGAAATTCTGTTGTGAAAAGGAAAAACCGGGTCATAAAGCAGTCTATAACAGCTAGAGTATTAGGTTCGGGTGATGGGTAGGTCAAACATCTTTATGGGGTCCAACGCTCATTAAATAATTTGCCAAGAAGTTCTCTAGGGGGGGTCACTCCATATGAGGTCCTATTTGGGACAAGAATGTGGGTTCCTGTTCTCGAATGTAAAGGCACAGTGGTGGAAAATAAACCCTTTGATATCAAAGATCGTTTGGCTGTTTTACAGGATCTAAATGAACTAAGATCGAAACAAAGCAACGTGTTCCTGAAGCCAACCACCACTGGGGGAAAACCGGCAGTCCCAGCAAGGCCTGTCTGGATCCCAAAAGTTGGGGATCTAGTCAGAGAAAAGATTGCGGACAAGAAGGAATTTGGACCTTCTTACAGACAACCAGTACCTGTCCTAGCCGTCCACGGAACAAGAACAGTACTTCTGCCACCCCTGGCTGGAAAAAAGGAGAAAAGATTTGTGTCAATCGACGTCATCAAACCACAGTATGTGGCCAATACGAAATAGTAGGCCTCGTGGACTCCGACCTAGTAGCAGACGCACTCCTCTCGCTACTATCCAAGAGGTTCAGACTGAAAGACTCATAACCATCGAGAATTCAGAAGTAAAAGATGAAGGACTAAGCAACAATGCTATGGAACTCATCCCTCTTGAAACTCAAGTAACAGTTCATCCAAATACACCTGTCTACACCAACGTAACACGTGATCAACTGGTTCCAGCGATTTCAACGAATCTTGATGCAATTTCAACAATTGACCGAACTGCTTCTGGCTATTTCATTAACTTTGATACATTTTCTGAGGATCCGAGTGAGCCACAACGCCAGCCTCAAAAACTTTCAAACAACAAGTACAAGACCTTTTTCATTTTCTGAAAGAGACTTATCTGGTTTTACCATGGATTGAAATATGGATTATTTCTGGAATATTTTTCTTTCTGTTTTGGCTAGCTTTGGTTATGACTCTTAGCATGCTTATAAATGGCAGATACATTCGTATGGACACTGAAAGTAAAAATGTGAACTTACTTTTAAAACCACACAAATCTTCCCATCGTGAATCAAGAGACTTGTCAGCAGTGAACATCACAGCCGTTCCTATACAGGATGGTATAGTTTGGGACAAAACCGATTTCGACATATTCGGCCCGACGGAACTTTTGAAGATTCCACATTTATTTAATATTTCATTAAGTGACTTTATTACCTCCAGTACCTATTCTGATGATTGGGACTTTGAGACTGTTAATGATATGATGTCTGATCTAGAAAGGTCTGCTGCGTTCTCTAACAATGAATACTTAGAGGGCTCATCAGACTACGAACAGCTTTATTGTTACAACCACTATGGTCATCATTTCTTGCATAAATCTGCAACACCTAGAAATGTTTTTATGTTTAACCAATGGGAACATTGTCCTACACCACCAAGGGGTAGTTCAAAAACATTTGCAAAGACGTTTCCATATTTTTCAGGGTACAATACATCTGATCCAGAAACATTTTACTATAAGAATGTAAACAAAACAGGACAGAAAATTATGTTAACTAATACAAAACAGATTTATTCTGCAGCCTTTATTACCCAACTGTCTAGACAAGGATTTGACTTTTGGAAAGACACAATCGACACAAAATCTGTCTGGGGTTCTAAAGATTAGCAAGTGCAGGGAATAGAAGCTTTGTTTAGAGCCTGTATCATCCCACATCAAATAATGTTTTTGAATGACACTGTGCAACAAACGTCTTGCCTTGGTTTAGCCAAGATCAAAGACATGAACACACCTTCTGTACCAACACCTGCAAGTAATAGCACTACACAGGGAGCAGTCACAGTAGACACAATACTACAAAACAACAGATCAGATCCTGATTGGAAAAAATGGTTGCTCTGGCCCACAGACACAAACATCTGTCAAGAAAGATTCCTGAATAGAATACAGGGCTTTACTGTTCATAGGCCAGACCCATGTTATGTTCAACGACAACATCCGGGGATAGTAACAACATATAGTGTAGAAAATTTGTGCCTCGACTGGTTACAAAAATCTACACTCGAGGATGTGAAACAACACTTATCTTTACTTAAAGAAGACGCAGACCTTAGGGATTTCTTGCTAGGACCAAGAAAACCACGTCAAAAACATTTCATATATGCCGGCATTTATGCTGCTTATAATGAAATATGGAAGGTTTCACAGGCAGAGGCCGCAGAAAGAATACGTGAGCTTGATCGTATTAATTTAGAGAAATCTCTCACTGTGGTCGACAATGGGTTAACAACTTTGTCATCCAGAATTTATTCACTGGACAACATTGTATCCTCTGCTATTGACATACTGGAACAAGATTTAGCCATGTTACAACAAGGCCAATCTCAGTTACGTTCTATTATGTTATTAGGTTGGACGCTGCAATCCTTGCGTGCAGGCTATGTGCCTTGGCGTTTTATCAACACGTCGTCTCTGTTTTCTGAATACAATCTCACGGATAAACAGGTCGAACTGGCACAAAGGGGAGCAAAGTATACAGTGCTGAGCATTGAAAAACTGGAAAAATTACCATTTACGGTAGCAGAAAAACCAGCTACAGAATGGCTTATTCATGGCAAAATAACTCTGCCTGTCACTACTTTTCAATTTCAGTATTGCCTCAAACAAATGCAAGCAGGCAAATATGAAAGGTTGGGTAAAGAATACATTAAAACATCCTGGGGTTTACCTTACGAATACAGATGTTGGAATGGGGATCGTGAAGTGTTTCTAAGCGGTACACACTGTGAAAGTGCACTGAGCGGATCTCTCATATGTCAGGACATTTCTTTACACGGGGCTTGTAATGGTTCTGTGGCAAACTTGTCCTGCCACCTGCAGGGTACACCAGCTGCTGTAATTAATCCAATGTTTGGCCAACTTTCTAACGGGAGTTACCTCATGTTGAATGATCAGAGTTGTTGTGGCATGTTGCCAGGAATCCCATATCTGGTAACGGTTAGCTCCAGGGTTACTTGTTGTATGCAAGTATTGTTCCCCCAAATAGAGACAGTCAGGGAGTCGCCTCTATGGCCTTCATTGAATGTTTCTTTTATACGTTTTGATACTTTAGGCAGAATGAAAGCCATGCTTTTACAACAAACAGTGCCTTTGACCTCCTCGGCCAAAGAAATCTATGATCTACAAATTGCAAGGACTTCGGCTGAGATACAGGCTTTAATTCGTACAAACTGCCCTATACATTTCGTAGAAATGATGGGACGTATCTTAAACATGTCTGATACGAGCGGGATTGTACATGTATTTAAGACCATCTGTTTAGGACTGTTAACACCTTTTCAGGCAGTCCTCAGAATCATTTCAAACTTCACACATTCGGTGTTTGGTGGTGTGCCATTAATTCTAGCACTCGTTGCAGGAATACTGTTTTTATTCCTACTACTACGCTATGGCAAGCCTATCAACCGGCGTCACTCCCAGCAATTTGGAGAAAGCTCTCCTAGAACGGAAGTGCCGTGAGCGCATAGTGCAACTTTTGAGCATACCTCGTCTACGGGAACTTAATACAACATGGTTTCTGTCATTTAGACCAATCTGGCAAGATTGCATCTTACCTGTTCTACGCTGCCTGCTTTGCGGTGAAGAATGCGTGCTAGACATCTGTCTAACACTCCCATCAGTCATGCCAACGGATATCGATACTCTGCCGGACCCGATAACGGCCCATGCTCTGTGTTGTCCCCAGAGGCTACCAATCCTGATGACGGCATTCGTTGAGATCTCACAGACGCTTCCTGCTGCTGCTGAGGTACGAGATGGATCAACAGGCACACAGGTAACAACGGACGCGAACATTGCTGCGGCATCCTATGCTGAAGGCGATGCTTCACATCTCTGTGCAGTTAACCTTCTAAATGAGGTATTCCAACTGTCACCGACATCGGTAGACGATCTTTTGTCTACAGGAATAGATAATTTCATGTCTACACCAGACCCATACACTGACTTTGATTCGGCTCACAGTGTACCAGGGAAGCAATGAATTTGGCCTCCATATTTTCAAAACAGAACAAAACTTGGAACTCTTCCTCAAAATTGAATTTGTTTCTCTCTCTATTTTTGAAAATACATGGCAATTCAATCTGCTTACAGTAGAACTATTCAAATAGAACGGACTTCTTTGAATACTTCCAGGGACACATTGTCACCTTATTTACCACAATTTCATTTAGTACCATGATATGAAATGGCTTTGATTTTTTGAATACTTGTCAACCATTTCGTCATATGTATATATTTCTGTTTATTCATTCATGTTGCATTTTATTTATGATATATGCCTAGAATGAAAAAATGCTTTAAAATGTACAGTACCTATTGCATTACATGTTTAGCAACAGTTTCTTTTAAAAAAACAAACTTCTTTTAATATGCTTTTAGAAATGTTTTTAGCAACATGTGGTACTCAGTTTAGTGTTTAGCATTTAATGTTTAGCATTTAGTACTATCGTTCATTCGAAAGTGGAGTGGGTGTTGTATTCCGCTTTAGGTGTCCATATATAGGTTTTCCTGAAACATGTCCTTATATAGGCACAATTCGCATTGCCCTTATATAGGCATAAGATCCCAGTCCTTATTTAGGCATTAGCCATGCTATCAAAATACAGACATGGTCACCTACATCCGTCCACCCCAACGTCACAACGAGTTCTTAGAAACCAGACCCTTAAGCTCTTGAGAGTTCCCCTAGCACAGGATTATTGATTTCTCCAAGAACTCATTTATTATGCATGAACCGCTATTCCTTAAGGGTTCATTCCTGACGTCTTCCTCTGCCCGACTTTACGTCAATGCTAACATTCCAAGGCACCTACCGGGTATAAATATACCTTCCCTTGCCCAAGCAAGTAGGAGGAGACCTCGACTTTAGAGGAGCCCGTATCCCGGCCTGATGCACTGACAAGAGACGCTGTCATCCCTGCTCGCAGAGAATCCAGCTTCCAGTGTTCTGACTCCCTTCGCGGGATGTTAGAGTTCGAGACCCGGAAAGAGATTCCCACCTCTCTCATTCTCAAGGTATGGAGCTGACTAGAACCTAGAGGGACTCTTGGCATACCAGACTTGGCATACTGTAGCATACATACTATAGAATACATCACCTACTTCTTACCTTGCACTACACTTAGGTTAGGTACACTGGGGTAGAACTAGTTAGAGAAGCATCTTATGAGTACTCGCATTTTTAGCTTATGTTATTTATGTATATGAATATATGTGTCATAGCTAAAAGATAATGCTAGCGCAGTATTATTTCTTTCTACTGCTTACGCTGTACATAATATATCTCGCATACTGTCTTGTGATCATAACAGCTCATATCTCTTACACGAGAAACAAGACTGTTCAATAAATCCTTTTATTGAAACGCCCGTCTATTCTTTCTGTGTAACTCTGAAGAAACTAAGCATGCACGATTAAGCTGAGTGAAACTGTTATCTATTGTTTCCACGATTCTGAGAGTGTTCCGATTCTAAAGGGAAACAAAGTTGTCATGTTTATGCGGTTGCCAGAAACTACTCCCTTCTTGTTTACAAGGAGTTTCTAGTGGCCTCTGAGTTAGCTGGCACAAAGTAATAAAGTTTAATGTACTCGATAGGGACATACTGACCTCAGTCCTATGTCGAATCTATAGGGTATATTATTCCAATGCGCAGAGCCTATTAGGGAAATAGGAACTACACTACACCAGTGTTTTATTTAATCCCGAAGGTACACAAAGATCTTAACAACCCCCCAGGCCGCCCGATTATTTCGGCTATAGGGAGTGCACTGGAAAATACTTCTAAATTTATTGATTCCTTTCTTTGCCCTTTGGTTAAATTGTAGCCATCTTACACACAAGACACAGGAGATTTTCTCAAAGGCATTTATGATCTACCGTGGGAACAAGATCTGTTATTAGTAACCATTGATGTCACAACGCTCTACATGAGCATTAGACACAAAGACGGTCTGAATGCAGTAAGACATTTTTTAGGCAACAGACCCATATCATTGTGGACCCACACAGATGTTAATCTTCATGGTTGAAACCTGTCTAAAAATAATTGTTTTCTCTTTAATGAAGAACTATTTCAGCAAATCTGTGGTACTGCGATGGGCACCTGCTTCGCCCCCAGCTATGCTAATTTACATATGGGCTGGTGGGAGGAGCAGGGGGTCCGGAAGCAGTACCATGAAGAGTGGCAAAACAATATCTTACACTGGAGTCGTTACATAGACGACTTGTTCGTCGTGTGGAGAGGCACAGCTGATTCAGCTAAACAATTTATTAAGAAACTTCAAGTGAACAATCTAAATTTAAAATTCACGAGTTCAATCAGTGATAAATCAGCCAATTTTCTTGATTTAACAGTATATGTAAAGGAAGCTAAACTGCATGCTAAGCTTTATCGTAAACCTACAGCAGGAAACACGTTGCTTCATGCAACAAGTTTCCACCCACACAATCTGATTAGGAGTATACCTTACGGTGAATGCTTACATACAGTGCGAAATTGCAGTGAGAATGAAGTACTAGAGAATGAACTTAAAAACCTATATTCCCGTTTTAAATCAAGAGGTTATGGAGAAGGATGTGTGCAAACAGCAATCCATAAAATCAAGAAAAAGACAAGAGAAGAAGTATTGTTCAAAAAAGGTAACACTAAGAAAGTGAATAATGATTTGACCCCCAGCAATGAGTGCAGAATGATAACAACCTACAATAAACAACATGGACAAGTCAGGAATATATTGTCCAAACATTGGCACTTAATACGTAATGACCCTGTTTTGGGCAAATTAGTTTCAAGGAGACCACTGGTAACATTCCGCAGGGCAAAATCATTTAAACAGATGCTAGTTAGCAATATGGTACCAAAATCCGACACCTCTAGGGTGAAGACAACGTGGTTACAACGTAAGGCAGGCTTTATAAAGTGTATGAAGTGTAAAGCTTGCAAGTATGGCAAAAATACTTCCACATATTTGCCGGGGTTATCCAAAAAAGAAAGAAAAAGAAAGTGTCAGTACGACTGCAAAACTGAATTTGCTATCTACGTGCTAGGATGTCCCTGTAATCTTAAGTACGTTGGTAGTACAATACTACCGGTCCATAAGAGGGTGCTGCAACACCTCAGAGCGATTAAAAATGGCGATAAGTCATATCCAGTGGCGCGCCATTTTGAGAAATGCCATAACTAGAATGAACAAGGTCTTACATATTTTGTCATAAATTCTATTCCTCCTCATATGCGTGGAGGTGACAGAGAGAAGAAATTAAGAAGACTAGAATCTTGTTATATATTAGAGCTAGATACGAGGGCTCCGGCAGGACTGAATATGGAAGAAGATCTGTACACTCATCTGTAAACTCTCTGACAATCTAGTTAACCATATAGTTGAATTCTGTCAAAAAGCTCCTTCAGATTTTCTGTTTTAATAATTTTAAGTTTTTGTTAACACTTGCACTTTTTTGGTTAGTTTCAAGCACTATGTTTACACAATGCAGACATTACAGATATGAACCGCATGATTGCATTAAGCCCTGACAGCCCACTAGGGCACAATAATCATAAGTGTTATCATGTAGATTGTTATAGGACCAGAAGCTAAGCCCACTGGGGCAGAATTTCTTAGCAATACCTATGACTGGAAAAAGCATAAGTCGCTTAAATCCCCTATTGGGATGGTAGCCATCGTTTTTGCAGATAAGTGCATGATTTGAATGGGAGAATTAAAACCCTACAATATTTGGTTAATATAGCGAGTAAAGCTATACTACACTGCACGGAGTGCAATATGAGAAATGGCTTCTGATAATAACTTATGAAATGCTAAATAATGTTTAAAATGCGGTATAATTTAATTTATTATTTTTTGGTTGACGCAAATAATGAAATTTTAATTGTTTGTAACAAAAGATATAATTGAACATATGTTTTTACAAATCATGTTGTAAAACTACAAGTCTGTTTTCCATGACATTGTGTTTGTAGTGTATCACGTGGTACGTCACATGCACAGCATTTAAAAATGGTTGATTTTGGCAAAAACTTTATTGGTGAACAAGCCTGCTGGTACAGGCGAAACGCGTCCAATCTAATCAGCCGACAAATAAAACCTAATATTTGTCCAAACACGGTGTCGTCAAACCTTTGTTGCAGAGGAACGTAATATATATATATATATATATATATATATATATATTCACTGAAAAAACCATAGGTTTTAGGGACAGTTATAGTTAGTTGGACATTGCACTCATACAAAATCCGTGAAATTCCCCCGTTATAGTTAGTTCAGGTAACTATAACTCGCGCCCCGCAATGCACTGCTGATGACGTCACATATTACATCACTCATGACATGGTCAGTGACATCACTGATGACATCACTGATGACATCTCAAATGACATCACTGATGACATCATGCAGTGACTGTGTGTTTCTGTAAAGTTTAAATATTTTTAATATATATAGGAAAAGACGTATTGAAGAATGAGTGGCTGTATAAGTGTCTGTATGGATGATTTAGTAGGTGCGTGACTGACTCTATAAGTGAGTGATTTAACGTATCTTACTGAATGCATGGGTTAGTGACTAAACTGGGTGAATGTCTGTATCCGTCTGTCTGTTGCTGTGTAAGTGGCTGCATGTGTTTGTGAATAGCTACATGAGTGTCTATATGAGTTATTGAATGGTTGTCTGAGTATCTGTATGGGTGCCTGAGTGTTTGTGTGGGAGGGGTGTGTGCGACAATGTGCATAGATGTGTGAGTGGGTGATTCACTGGGTGGATGGTTTCAAGAGTGCATCTGTGATAGACTGTATGGGTGGGTAAGTGTGTGTAAGAGTGTGTTAGTGAGTGAATGTATGTCCCAGTGGTACATGTGTGAGTAACTACATATGTGAAAGGCAGTATATATGTGTGTTGGAGTATATAAATAGCTATAAGCGAGAGTGAGTGATTGTGATAGTGGCTGTATGGATGCGTGTGTGCTTGTATCAGTTATTGTATAAGAGCGTAACAATGTGCTAGTATTTGTATGATTAAGTGAGCTGGTGTGTGTATAACTGTATAGGTGAGTAAATGGCAGTGTGTTTAATTATTTGCATGACTGACTAGGTGTGTGAGTACCTCTATGGATGAGTGGCGGTGTTTGAGTGTCTATATAGGAGTAAGAGTGCATATGATAGTCCTGTACTGAGTGACCATAAGTATGAGTGACTGTACGGGTGAGTGAGTGGATGTGTGTGTGTGTAGACCTAAGAATCAGTGAGTGGGTATGTAGTTATTGGTGTTGGAGTGTCTATGGTTTTGCGAATGGCAGTCTGTAATTTAGAGTGGGTGTATCAAAAGTTATATTAGGGTGTGAGAAGATGAATGAAATTATCACATGGATGATGTCATCAGTGATGTCATTTGAGATGTCATCAGTGATGTCATCAGTGATGTCACTGACCATGTCATGAGTGATGTAATATGTGACGTCATCAGCAGTGCATTGCGGGGCGCGAGTTATAGTTACCTGAACTAACTATAACGGGGGAATTTCACGGGTTTTGTACGAGTACAATGTCCAACTAACTATAACTGTCCCTAAAACCTATGGTTTTTTCAGTGAATTTGTAAGGTTTTTAAATGCTAATTTCTAACTATAACGTGCCTGAAACCTATGGTTTTTTCAATGAATTTCAAAGGTTTTTTAAATGCTAATTCCTAACTATAACATGTCTGAAACGTATGGTTTTTTTCAGTGAATTTCAAAGGTTTTGTAAATGACAATTTTTAAATGTATTAATTGTTATATTTATTTTTTTGATACTGATTTACTACATTTTTTTAAACTATTTATTTTTAGATATTTTATTTTTTTAAATACATTGTAATTACATTATACATTACATTACAAAATATACTTTCTCAGAATGAATTACTTAAGTTTAAATACTTTGCAAATAGGCAATAGACTTTTAAGTACAGTAGTTACAGTTATTGCAATGGGCAACACAATTTCAAACACAATGCAACATTGAGCTCAATGTGAATTTCAAGTTAAATGCAATTAGTTACTTTATGGATTACTTTTCTAACCACAGGACTGGATCCTAGAGTCAGTCCTGGGACATCTCCTGTAAACAGTTGAGTAAAAGCGTTTTGGTTACAGTAGTGATTTTTAAGGAATATTATTGTATTTTAAAAGTTGACACTTAGAAACTTTTTCACATAGAATCACCAATGTTATCCTATGGGAGGAAATTCACTTAGCAGGTAAGTAGTGTTATCGTTACTTTTTCTTACTCAGTGGTGGATCCTGGATCCAGCACTGGTGCATCTCCTGTAAACAGTTGAAAGAATGCGTTTAAGTCATTCAGGCGATTTTTAAGGAATATTTGTAGTTTGTGAAAATCAACACTTTGAAACTTTTCTGCTGAAAACCAGACAATGGATTCCTATGGAAGGAAATATAAGTTACTGGTAAGTACGGTTAAAATTACTTTTCAGGATCAGTACTGGGCTGAAAGATGCAGCACTGAGGTCTCTCCTGATAACAGGTGAGTAAATCGGAATTCGTATTTTGGCTGATTTTAGAGGAATATTTGTATGTTTCAAAAATCGACACAAACTTTTTCAGCAAAAAGCAGGCAATGATATCCTATGGAAGGAAATTCAAGTTACTGGTAAGTACGGTTAAAATTACTTTTCAGGATCAGTACTGGGCTGAAAGATGCAGCACTGAGGTCTCTCCTGATAACAGGTGAGTAAATCAGAATTCGTATTTCGGCTGATTTTAGAGGAATATTATAAAGTTCCAAAACTCCACACTTAGAAGAATTTCCAAGTGAAACCAGTCAATGATATCCTATGGAAGGAAATTCAAGTTACTGGTAAGTACGGTTAAAATTACTTTTCAGGATCAGTACTGGGCTAAAAGATGCAGCACTGGGTTCTCTCCTGATAACAGGTGAGTAAATCGGAATTCGTAGTTCGGTTGATTTTAGAGGAATATTATAAAGTTCCAAAACTCCACACTTAGAAGAATTTCCAAGTGAAACCAGTCAATGTTAGCCTATGGAAGGAAATTCAAGTTGCTGGTAAGTACGGTTAAAATTACTTTTCAGGATCAGTACTGGGCTGAAAGATGCAGCACTGAGGTCTCTCCTGATAACAGGTGAGTAAATCGGAATTCGTAGTTTGGCTGATTTTAGAGGAATATTTGTATGTTTCAAAACTCGACACTTAGAAACTTTTTCATCAAAAAGCAGGCAATGATATCCTATGGAAGGAAATTCAAGTTACTGGTAAGTACGTTTAAAATTACTTTTCAGGATCAGTACTGGGCTGAAAGATGCAGCACTGAGGTCTCTCCTGATAACAGGTGAGTAAATCGGAATTCGTAGTTTGGCTGATTTTAGAGGAATATTTGTATGTTTCAAAACTCGACACTTAGAAACTTTTTCATCAAAAAACAGGCAATGATATCCTATGGAAGGAAATTCAAGTTACTGGTAAGTACGGTTAAAATTACTTTTCAGGATCAGTACTGGGCTGAAAGATGCAGCACTGAGGTCTCTCCTGATAACAGGTGAGTAAATAGGAATTCGTAGTTCGGCTGATTTTAGAGGAATATTTGTACAATGGTGAAGGGAGGGGCGGGGCCTGAGGTGACATCTGTGCAAACGCGCCCCGTGGCGCGTTTTAAGTTGGGGGATTAAGTCCCCTTGAATCATGAGGGTCCCTGGGGGCCAACTACCCCACCAGGAACCTCCAGTATGCGCCAGGGGGCTGCGTTGCAGAGACGTGTACAGAGGCCACACCCCTTTTTACACCACTCTGCAACGCAGCTCTGTGGCGCTTTCTGGACGTACCTGTTGGGCTAGTTGGCCCCCAGGGACCCTCAGGATTGAAGGGGATTTAATTCCCCATCTTAAAACACGCCACGGGGCCTGTTTGCACACATGTCACCTGAAGCCCCGCCCCCTCCCTTCACCAGTGTGCAAACGCGCCCTGTGGCGCGTTTTAAGTTGGGGGATTAAGTCCCCTTGAATCCTGAGGGTCCCTGGAGTCCAACTAGCCCACCATGTACTTCCAAAAAGCGCCACAGAGCTGCGTTGCAGAGAGGTGTAAAAGGGGCGTGGCCTCTGTACACCTCTCTGCAACGCAGCCCTCTGGCGCATACTGGAGGTTCCTGGTGGGCTAGTTGGCCCCCAGGGACCCCCAGTATTCAAGGGGAATTACTTACCCTTCTTAAAACGCGCCAGGGGCGCGTTTGCAGAGTACTGCAGGGAGGGGGTGGGCCTCCGGCACGATGCCGGTCTTTTTTTTTTTTTTTTTTTGATTGTGAGGGGGCTGCGTGGCCCCCTTCCCTCAGCCACTTTTGCCCCGGGGACCCCATCCCCCGGGGCCTGAGCATTTTTTTTTTTTTAAATAAAAAAACAAAACGGGAAGGGGGCCGCGTGGCCCCCCTTCCCTGGGCCTGTTTTGGCCCCGGGACCCCATCCCCCGGGGCATGCCCTCGATTTTTATTTTTTAAATTTTGAGGGGGCTGCGTGGCCCCCTCCTCAGGTCATTTAAGGCCCCGGGACCCCATCCCCTGGGGCCGGCCTTCCCTTTTTTTTTTTTTTTTTAATTTGGGGAGGGGGGCTGCGTGGCCTCCCTCCCTGGCCACTTATGGCCCCGGGGACCCCATCCCCCGGGGCCTGGCCTCTGGTTGGGGACTGTGGGGGGGTCCCCAATCCCCCCACAGTCCCAGCCGGCTCCCCGCCTCCTGCGCGAAGCCGGCATTGCTTTTCCACATGGGGAGCAGCTAACATGCTGCTCCCCATGTGGAAAGTAATTGTTTGCATTTTGAAAGAGAGAGCAGGTTTCCTGCTCTCTCTTTCAAAATGCAAACTAAGTTTGCTATGACAGGACGGGAGCCGCGAGGCTCCCGTCCTGTCATAGCAAACTACAGTGTCCCGGGGTAGGCACCCCGGGACACTGCAGGAGCCGGCCCTGGGGGTGGCGATCCCCAGGGCCATCAAGGGCTCCAGGAGGGGGCCGCGCAGCCCCCTCCCAACCATTTAACAGCCCCGGGGAGGTGGTGGTCCCCGGGCTTTGGGGTCCGTAACGGACCCCCATATTCAAATCTTTAGTGCCCCGGGGAGGTGGCGGTCCTCGGGCGTGTGGGGGCTGGAGCCCCCCACACAGGTCAAAAATTTAAAAAAAAAAGAAGCCCCGGGGGTGGCGGTCCCGGGCTGCGGGAGGGCCAAGAGCCCTCCCGCACCATTATTTTTCAAAGCCCCGGGGGTGGTGGTCCCCGGGCTTGGGGGCCTTAGAGGCCCCCACATTAAAGTTAAACCCCCCAACCATGCCCCCGGGACTTGGCCCACCCGGGGGCAAATTAACATCGAAGCGCGGGAGACCGCGCTTCGATTTTTTTATTTTTCGGCGGGATTCGCGCACCCTAAGCGCATCCCGCCGATTTTTTTTTAAAAAAAATGCTTTTTTCTGCCCAGGGGGTCCTTGTGGGACCCCCTGAGCAGACCTAGGGGGTCAGGGTGTTTCTACCCTGCCCCCTTTGTGCGTTTTGCGCACTTGTTTCCTCTGGGGGTTTTTTCTAATCGGCAGGATCCGCGCACCCTGAGCGCATCCTGCCGATTTAAAAAAAAAAAAATGCTTTTTTCTGCCCAGGGGGTCCTTGTGGGACCCCCTGAGCAGACCTAGGGGGTCAGGGTGTTTCTACCCTGCCCCCTTTGTGCGTTTTGCGCACTTGTTTTTGTGCCTCGGTTCTACCGAGGGACAAAATGGCTGCCAACACTTCCTGGTTTGGAGTGTTGACAGCCAGCTGACAGCCAATTAGCATGCAGCTCGTGATCGGGACGGTGCGCGCAGGGTGCGCTGAGGGTACGCGGACCCTACTCGGCCATAGATATATATGTGACTTTACTTGTGAATTTCTCAGGAACTACTGAACGGATTTACACCATTTAAGCCAAAGGCACCAGTCTGAACCAAGGGCTACCTCTTTGCCAAATTTGGTGTAATTCCGTTCAGCAGTTCGGGCTGTAGCTGCGACTAAAGGTTCCTATGGAAAAATGAATGGGGAAAACGCGTTTTGGGACCCCCCTTTTTTCTCGGCCCCCGCTTGACGAATCAACCCGAGACTTTCAGGGTAGGAGCGGAGCGGAGCGCCCCAACAAGTTGGAAACTTTCGCGAAGATTCGTCAACCGGCGCCAACGTTATTTCAAATAGAATGTCGCTGATTTCCTATGGATAATAGGTCCTAACTATAACTATCTACTGGCGACCGCCAGTAGATAATATATATATATATATATATATATATATATATATATATATATATATATATATATATATATACATGTTATTTATTAATATATTTTTAAAGTTGCATTTACTTTACATTTTACTTACTTGTTTGTCTTTTAGAGACGTTTTGCAGTGTTTTCTTTCAGCTAGTTTGAACGTGAACTAGGTGTTACTTTTTTGTTGGAAGAGAAGAAAAAAGATATATTAATTACATTTGGTATATGTTTTTATGTTTGACAAGGTTTAAAGGTTTAAGTTTTTTTGCATTGCTGTTGGGGTGGGTTTAAAATGATTATTTATTTATACTTATCTTTATAATTTCCGATGTGTTGTTTTAGATTGGAGTTTGTAGCAGTTTGGTCGTCTAGAAGATTTCTTCTTTAATTTACTCTGTGTAAAATGCTAAAAGTTAAACAGTGTGTTAGCCTTTCTTTGTTAATTAACTGTTTTTTAGTTTAGCATTATTTGACTTTTTAGTTTAACTATAATTTTTACTTACTTGGCTATGCAGTTGTAGAGTTGTATATTTTGCAGTGTTCTGTTTTGTAGTGAAAAACCAGCAGAGTTTCCTCCTCCTCAAATGTTTGTTGTTTTTTGAGTAATTATGTGGTTTAATTAGTGTACCTTTTATATTGTTTGCTTAATGGCTTAAGCCATTTGATTAGTTAAGGTTGTTTAAGGTTTGATTTTATTGGTTGCTTTAGTATAATTCCATTTTTCTTTCAGTTATATCCTTATTTGGTAAATGCTTATTTATGTGCTGGTTTATTTGTATTATATGTAATTTTATTTATTTAATATTGGATTTATTTGTTTTGATATAATAATTGATATAGTTTGTTTAATTTAAATGTTTATACTATGTAAATCGGTTTTAAATATGTTTAGTATATATTTTTGCCGTAATTAAAACTACCTGAAATCACAGCTGTGAAGTGCGAGTTTCACTGCAGTTTATGTATTTACTCCAGTTCCTGTTTGAATATTATTGATGGGTCCTGCACCTGTGTTCTTGCACCAGCCCCGCCAGTGTGGACCACACCGGCTTTTGTTGCAGGGATCACTCGTGCTGTATATTTTATAGGTGTACTATTTTTATTGGGTTTATGTATCATTTTTGGGTGATGTAAAATATTTTTATTTAATTATAGATGGTTATTATAATTTTAGGATATATTTATTGTTGTTTGTTTGTGTAAATATTTGGTTTTTAGTGTGTTTTAATTGTATTTACTAGTTGTGTTGACGATAATTTTGTAGTCGATATTGTTGTAATCGATATTTTTGACATGGTAGATGTTTATTTATAAGTCACGATATTTGTGTTTCTGATATTTTTGTACTCAATATATGTAAATGTTGATGTTTTTATCAGCGATATTTATGTGTTCGATATAAATGACTTTCATAGTTATGTATAGGGACTCAATATTTTTGTCATCGATATATAAAAGTTTAGATAATTGTGTGACTCGATATTTGTTGTCTCGATATTATGTCATTGATCCCATGCAATAAAGCTCGTTTCCTTTGAAAATTGATTTCCAAAGGCTCATGGAAGTCTTTTCAGACTTGTTTCAACAATCTTAGATCTTGCGGTATGAGTATCACACCTTCTGCCACACCCTTTTTTAGCTAGCAGTTATTCACTGCTGCAGTAAGAGGACTATAGAGTCAGTCAGTCAAAATTCTCTATTTTGTCAGGATATGACCATAAAAGCACCTACAAATACATATCTAATTTCCAAAGATACAAGTCATTATAGTTAAAAACACGTAGACATGCTCTGGTAATAAAAAACGGATAAAACTATCCCCATAATAGCCGTAGAAAGAGGGCATTAAATTTAAGAACATTGAAACTAAGTGTTTCAGATACATACAAGAAAACTTCTTTGCAGATACGCAATTTTTGATCAAACGTTAAGATGTGTGCACTACACTGCAAATTAATTAATAATCATAATCAACTGGCGTATTTCTTTCTCAGTTTTTAAGGCAGAAGATATACAATTTATAACTGAAAAACATAGTGAAAGTGAATTTAAGAATTGTAAATAGTGCAACCCTTCTTGATGTGTTTTAAAGTTCATGTCAAGTAAAATAGAGCGCAGAAAGCGGGCTCTGAAAGTGCAATACAATGTGCAAAAACGCATATAGTGCTTTGTAGATTAAATATAGACTCCATCACATGGGTAACATGGAAGTGAGGCAAACCAAGTACCTGCCTGGGGAAAGGCCACTAAATATTGAATTGTACTTATTCTTAAACAAGTAAGATAAAATCTTAATTCAGAATTCTCTATCCAAGCTAGATATGGTTTCATACCTGGAGTAGTTGAGAGAGGCACATATTGGACAATAGAAACCAGGTCAATAGATTTTGTGATTCTTTCTTTCTCCCTCTGTGCAAAGAACCTTTGTTTTTCCAACTCCTTATCATGGGTGCCAATACTACATGGGTCATCAAAGAGTTGGCTTAAGTCCAGATTGCAAAGGGAGTTCTTGACATATATCAGCCAAGGGATCGCTGACATATTACTTACGTTAAGGCAGTCCTCTACAACCTTGCGCGCGAAGCTTATCTCAGGAGTGGCCCATATATTTAGCCATAATAAGATGGGAGCCAGGCTCACACCAGCCTCTAAGTAGCCTAAACTGAATCCACAGTGTGAGTTGAGACTGGGTATTGTTTTGGGGATTGTCAAAATGCTGCACAAGAATTTGTTTTCGGCTGCCTGCAAAGAGCCCAGACTTGCGTATCCACAAACCCCTGCCCTGTATGTGCAGGTTGAGAGGCATTTGCTCCTAAATAGTGGAAACATCTCTTTAAGTGGCTTATGACCTAGCATTTTTGCGAAGCCGAAAATCGCTTCACAAGAAGCTACCATCTTCCATGAACTTTGGGTAATTATCCAATCCCAGGTCAAGTTGGCATCAAACAAAATACCCAAATAATTAAAATTAGAAATCTTTGTGGTAGGGGTCCCCCAGAATAAAAACTTTTAGAGCAGGTATTTTTGGACCACAGGTCAAAATAAAATATTTTTTTGTTAATCTGCAGATTTATATCCCGCATGAAGTCATTAAAACCATCTGAAAGGGCCTGTAGTCCTTTGGCTGTGCGTGCAATAAAGACCTCGTAATCCGTGTACAAGAGTACAAGTTCTAGACAGGAGCCTATTTTTGGGACGTCCATGGCACTGGAAATTAAAAATGAATCTAGAGCATTAATATAGAATAAAAATAAGAAGGTCGCTAATATTCTACCCTGTCTTACCCCTCGTGCTACCCTTATAGGGTGGGTGCAATCGCCAGTTTGGGTGTAACACATTTTCATAGATGTGTCCCAGTGGAAACGCTTTAAAAGGTCCAGTAAGCGAGGGTCACTACCTACTGCTTCCATCAATTCCCATAGTTTCCCTCTGTCCACTAAGTCAAAGGCACAGGAGAGGTGCATAAAGGCCATGTGAATGGTACCTCTCAAGGCCTTGACGTATTTTCCTAAGATTAGGGGCAGTTTAAATGCTTGTTCGACCATGCCGAGGCCAGGACGAAATCCAAAGTGGACCTCTGAAAAAAAGGAGTTGGTATCAGCCCAGTCGTCCAATTTCGCCAAATAATTTTAACAGAGGAATCTGGTAACGAGATAGGGCGATAATTTACAAGGAGGTTCCTATCGCCTTTCTGAAAGATCGGTACAGTTATTGATTCCCTCCATGAGTCAATGGGTCCCTCCCTAATAACGGCTCTAAAACGTTAGTTATTAGGTGAGCCAAGAAGGCAGGATTATGCTTAAACAGGTTAACAGGGACCCCATCAGGGTCAGGCGCCTTCCCAGCTGCAGAGCTGAGGATGGTTTTGGACACATCTGCCACAGTGATGGACTCACTTAAAAATAATTTAGCAAGTGTGTGCGGCACAGAAAGATTTTTAATGGGAAGTTTCTTTGAAACTGAATTACCGGGATCAAAGATTTGAGAGAAATGTTCAACCCAGTCATGTTCTAAAATATGACATTCAATGCCTGAGGTAGTGCCATCAGAAAAGAAGGGAGGATTTATAACCTCCCAAAAAACTTTGCTGTCCCTGAATTGAGAGACCCCTTCTAGGTCTTCCCAAACTTTGAGTCTGATATCCTTCTTTCTATTTTCTACAGCCTCTTTATAGGCTTTCCTGGTTGCCTTAATGGTATCTAGGTTACGTGGAATAATATTTGTAGCCTTTTTGAGGACTTTATAAGCTGTGGTGCAGAAAGAAATAAACTACCTCTGGCCTAGTCGGTCTTTTGGGGGTTTGCCTCTAATTATCATTCGGGCAGCAGATTGACACAGTGCTATAAAGCTATCTCGAATTCTAGTGGGAGCAACCTCTTCCGAGAGACAGCACAATATGTCCTCTTAATTTTTTGTAACCAGATCTATGAAAAATGTGTTTGGATCAATATGTTCCCATTTCATACAGACCCCCCTATTAGCGGTATAAAATAAAGTGGGATTCATTCTTAACCTAAAGCTAGATCGCAGTGGAAAGGAGAGACTGATAATAATTGGATAATGGTCGCTGAGTGGTGAGGGTCGCACCATATTACTCCCTAATTATGGAAATTGGATCCCCTGAAAGTAAAATGAAATCAATCACAATACCTTTACCTCTACCCACAAAAGTAGGGGGGGGGCTAATAAAGCTTGGCCAACATGAGCCTGATGAAAAGGACAGATTATGAGTGAATACTAACTGGTTCAAAGCTTCCCCGTATGCTGTGTGCGTAAAATGCCTAATGTTTTCGCCCTTTCCATCTGTAACTCCACAAACCTGATTACCACTATGAATACATTTGCCAATATTAAAATCTCCTGCCCACATGAGGGAAAGATGATTCTTTCCACTAGACAATAATTTCGTTACGGTGGCTTCCAATTCATCTATAATGGCAACTGGTTGTACAGTGAAAAAATTATAATAAAAATTAATTAAAATTATGTTGACTGAGTTTGATTGTGAGAACTTTAAAATCTGGTAACAGGGGCAGGAAAACAAGAGCTTGACATTCAGATTCCTTATAACAGTAGAGACTAGGATAATGAGTCCCCTTTCCCTCTTCCTGCAGCTGATGGAACAGCTGGTGAGCAAAAAGATTTAAAACCCTGCACATGAGTGGAGTTGATAACAAATTATGTCAAAGTCTTGAATGAAAGATATTCAATTTTCCTTATTTAATTTCTGGCGAATCTCTGCAATATTCCATGATAAAAACTTAAAGTCTAAGGATGACTTAACTGAAGGTTGGTTCATTCTTGGTTTTGTAGTAGCCTGAGAGGAAATGAGGGGGTTGGGAGTGAATCCAGAGTGAATAGGAGAACCAGAAATTAGGGGGAGGGACTTGGCTGGGTAACATTGTCCGTCAATCAATATATGATAGGCTTTGTAAAGGTTCAAAATGGTTACTAGTAGAGGATGGAGCCGGCTGCGCAATTACATAAGGGATGTTCCGACTTGGTCTACGTCAGTTATTATACGTGGTTTCTATAGAGGGTGAACAGTAGAGAAAGGCTAATGGCAAAGCACATATTTTAGGTTGTTGATGTGGTAGATGAGCCAATTGTGACAACAAGAAGCGAACAAGGTCGGGATCTTTAAAATTCAAGACCACAAATTCCTCCTCAAGATTTTTGGAGAAGAACAAACCCATTTCGCCCTACTAGCCATGACTTTATTTTTGCTAAATCAATCCGACACCATGCACTTTGTTTACACCAGTGCACTGCTTTATTTATGAGGCTTGGTGTATCCTCTTGAATGTTACACACTAAAGGGGGCACCCCTGCCAGGATGATCACATACGGCATACATTCCGGTGGTAGGTGTAGGTCGACCAATTGACTCCTTAATATGGCTGGTTGTGATGGAACGTGCTGGGTCTGAATAATAGTCTGGGAGCCACTGGGGGGGTGGGGGGTGCGGCTGGGTTCTTGCAAGTGGGGTGAGATAGCATTTGTAGACCGCTCCTCGGAAATAGTCATTTGACCTAAAGGGGTGTTACCATTTTTGCAGTGAGTTACTTGAGGCTGTAGATTAGCAACACCATTAACCGCTATAGCACCAGGTGGAACCTTATTGAGGGTCTCAATCAAAGACTAGATTTTATGAGTCAAAGATTTAAATTGGCCCACCATGACCTGCTGAAAGAACACCAATAAGACTTCCACTTCTGCCACCAGTGGCCGGCTCCATGCCTGAATATCTGTGAGTGTATTAGTCGCAAGAGTTGAATTAATGGGATTATTTTATTCTGTCTGGGTAAAACCAGGAAGTAGCGGTGCCCCATCACTATCTGTATGTGAGGAGGCCTGGTTACAATATGCTTTTAATTATGGTCTACTTGGTTTCCCTTCTTGTCCTTTTGGAAAATGTTGGATTGTTTTCAGTTAGATATCAAAATGAGAATGGATCACTTGACCTGAGTAACCAGGGTTTTATGAAATTCGTGCAGTGTACCGATAAAAACCCTCATTCACGTACAAAAGTCGGAAAAGCGGTATATCTTGATTATCCGCCCTGCTCTTAAAAACGTGACAGCATCATCATAGGGTTAGTTTTTGTATGCTTCCTCCATCCGGAGGAAAACCACTGGTTATTGCAGCAGTGATCAAAGAAAGGTGAAAGTGTTTTTAGTGAAGTGAATCTCAAAACGTTAAAAACTCGTAGACCCCGATTTGTAAAATTTAATCAATCTGGGTTCGAGATATATTAAAATCTGTGTCGTGCGTAGGAAGACTAGTTAGTGGTCTAACGCACTGTGAGTGTCCATAAAAGGTTGACATGTTTCAGCCCCAGTGATTGCCCTTGTGGGTCAAGTGGGCTTTCTTCAGGACCTAAAAAAGGAAAAGTGGTGGAGACCTTATTTTGTATGGGTCTCTATGTATCAGGGTGTATTGACCCGATTCCCATGCGGTCAAGTAGTACCTTGAGTCTTAAATTGTGGATTTCAACGGGCTTGTGCTGACACTTCCTCTGGTTGACATCCAGGCAACCAGAGGAAGTGTCAGCACAAGTCGTACTACACTGCACAGCAGCAGGTAACAAGCTCCCTGGTTGCCCGTTGAATTAATATATCTCGAACCCAGATTGATTAAATTTTACAAATCGGGGTCTACGAGTTTTTAACATTTTGAGATTCACTTCACTAAAAACACTTTCACCTTTCTTTGATCACTACTGCAATAACCAGTGGTTTTCCTCCGGATGGAGGAAGCATACAAAAACTAACCCTATGATGATGCTGTCACGTTTTTAAGAGCAGGGCGGATAATCAAGATATACCGCTTTTCCGACTTTTGTACGTGAATGAGGGTTTTTTATCGGTACACTGCACGAATTTCATAAAACCCTGGTTACTCAGGTCAAGTGATCCATTCTCATTTTGATATCTAATTTACGAATAAGGAAGCTGAATGGATCACAGTTCCTTCTTTCTCCCTCCTTCTTGATTTAACACAGGATTGTTTTCAGTGGCAGAAGTGGCAGAAGCGGAAGTCATAGAGCCAAGGTCTGAAATGCTTACACCATCTGGCAAGGAATTTTGCCTTTACCCCTCTTCCATTTCTGCGTTTTCGTTGATGGGATTGGATAATAATGACATAGCACCAGAGGTCTTACTAGGTTCAACAGGGGGCCCCAAGGGCTGTACAGGTGACGAGAGAGGGTCAGTCTCAACTTCTGTACTGCCTCTATATGGTTTTCCACCAGATTAAGGGGCATATTTACAAGAACTTAACGCCCCTGTAGAGTCAATTTGTTTGTTATCACCTTATTTACAAGTTGCCACTCACTGCAGTTAGTGGCACTTTTCCAGCGTAAACGTGAATTTTCAAGATTGCCACTTCTGTTAGAGGGACTTAGCGAAAATGAGATGCAAGGTAGGCGTTCCCGTGAAAAAACTGCTGTTAAACACACTTCGCAACATTTACAAGGAAATTCCCGTATGCCGATAACCCCCCAAAACTGCTGCAAAGTACAATTAGCAGCAGTTTTCTAACATCAAGACTTACCTGGTCTTAAAAATGCTGCAAACACACATGTATATAAGGAAGACAATCCTAGACCCTCATTGGCAACCTCAACGACCCCATGGAGCTACTACTATTGCAACTTTGATCACCAAGAAGACCACCACCACAGAGGCAGCAACGCAGAAGAGAGCGGGTCAATTGCCAAAGGGTCACCCTCATACACCTCTGGCCAGAGGAGGTGATAGCCCATTACAGGCTAAAAAGGTCCTCCCTCCTACGCCTACTCAACCAGATAGCGCCAAGGCTGCATGCCACATCCCAGCGCAGCACTAACATCCCTCCGCAGACCAAGCTACTTGCTGTGCTGCACATGTGGGCCTCAGGCACCTGTCAATCCACCACTGCCAGAGTGGCCAGAGTCTCCCAGGCATCCTTCTCCAGGTTTCTCCCCACTGTCTTGGATGCCATCATCAGCCTGACGCCGCAGCATCTACGCTTTCCCAACACTGCACAAGGACAACTCACCAACAAGCAAGGCTTCTATGCCATTGCTGGTTTTCCGCATGTGTTGGGGGCAATTGACTGCACCCATGTGCAACTTGTGCCTCCTGCGGACAGTGCACACATATACCGCAACAGGAAGCACACATACTCGATGAATGTGCAGGCAATTGTGACCAACTTGGAGTGTTCATCAATGTCGTCACCAAGTACCCAGGCAGTGTGCATGATTTCTACATCTTCCGTCAATCTGTCATCAACCGGCGGTTCCAGAATGGCATCTATGGAAATGGACTGCTTTTGGTAAGTACAAACTGAACACACCACACACCTCAAGTCACCCAATCATGTAGCTCAACTATGTGAGAATGTGCATGTAACAAATAGAATTCTGTATACATTGTAACTGGGCCAACTACTATACACAAACACCTAATGCCAAAGAACAACATATATGTAAGTAGTCCCAACAAGGGAGTAGGCTAGAAGTACTTCCACAAACCACTAAGTCACTCAAGGAATACAGATCTTGCAGAACTCATCAGACAAAAATTGCAAGGAATCAATGCAGCAAGTGCCACAAGACATATGCTTGCACTGTGCTGCGTAGATTCTTAAACAAAGCCATGTGTCAAATGTACAACAAGATGACAGATCACTCTGCTATCCCCTGTGCTGGTGCACAATTAGCTGACATGCACCAACACAGGCACCCATGCCCCATGGTGCAAGGGTGCCTGCGTCATGGGGAGGAAAGTGTTTCTGCATGAAGGGACACCTAATTGCACACAAACAATCCCTAAAGTGGAATTATCCTTACTATGAGTTGTGTCAGAATGTAGCATGCATAGAAAGAGCATACAAATAAGAGAAATGTAAATCTCACTCCACGTTGCGCATTCCTAAGCCTCCCCTGGTGGGGTGTATCATTCTGATTCATTTCCAGGTGTAAAATTAGTACCAGATGCACAAATGTAACCAAATAAATGTGTGTTGTGTGGGAACACACACGGCAATGTCCATGGCCCGCCCCAACACGCATTCAAGTGGATGCAAAGTTACCATATGCCCAAGGACATGAATAGACATGTGCATTGGCTTGACATGTCCCAGTAAGTAGAGTGTACCAGGTAGCAGTGCTGCATCTCAAACAGTGATCCACCTTGGGTGCAAGGGGGATGTAACTAACCCACAATGAGTATAACATTTAGCATTCAAGTACTTCCGGTGCCAGCTACCCTCAGTACAATAACTCACAATTATGGACATTGCTGATGCACATACCTAGTAATGTGCAAAAAGTCAAGGGAGCTCTTTTACAAGCCCCTTGTACCACAGGTGCGTCAGTTTTAATATGTGAAAAAGTGACGTACCGGTGGCGCAAGGGGCTTGTAAATAACCCCAAGGTGTTCTGAGGTACCCTTACATCCTGACAGTTACAACATGTAGATATTACACAGGGCCAATGGCATCATAGTGATGTGTAGTCTGTAAAGTATAGGCAATTCAATGTCAGCGATGCAGGTCAATTGTATGTACCACAACATGTTGAAGTAGAAAGTACAAAGCTGCACAATGGACACAAAATAAAAAAGCATACTCCGCAAACACATCAGGCCAAAATACTAATGGACACTTCTCTCCATTTTCTGTTTCAGCTGATCAAGGTTATGCACTGTCACCATGGGTGATGACCCCCATCAAAGTGCCCCGCATACAGGCCCAGAGAGACTATAATGTGGCACTGGGGCGAACAAGGGCCATTGTGGAACGGACCTTCGGAGTCCTCAAATCCAGGCTCTGTTGCCTTGACATTTTGGGGGGAAGACTCCTGTACAGGCCTGAATTGGTCTGCAAAATAATACTGGTGTGTTGTATTTTGCACAATATCTGCGTAAGGACCAACACACCTCTGCCAGAAGACCAGGAAGAGCTGGATAATCCGGAGGATGGGCAGGATGAAGAAGTTGATGCAAGCCACAGCATCTGCAACTGCAACAGCAAGTAGGGATGCCATGATCTGGAACTTTTTTTCCTAATGCCAACTTGAAAATGTCTTGTTACAAACATTTCTTTGAACAAAAGGTTCCACCTTGTGATTTAGCCCAATACAATATCACTACAGCAATGTCTTGTATGCTTGGTTTGTGACTTCAGAAGGGGAACAATCATGTAAAGTTAAGTTAGCAAAACAACAGTGTCACACAGATCACTCACCTAGCAGGGGATATGACACCAACTAAAGTAAGACTGGGAATGGGACAATGCTTTGGGCATCTGAACTTATGACTGCGTATGGTTTCTCATTGAGAATTAAAAAGTGCATGTTGTGTGTTCTCCTGAGCACAATCAGGTCCGTTTTCACATGTGTGTCTGATGCATCATTGTAGCTGGGGCCACACAGTTCTAATCCATTCTAAATTTTGTGAACACAACATCTCTATGTATTCTGTGCCACAGGAAAAAAGGTAACTGACAAAAGTCACAAAGATACATGACAATGGTGGACTGGATCAACTTGAGGTGTGGGGGATGAAGATTCAAAGGATAGTAGAGCCAGACTAACTGATGTATCAATACAGTGCAGGGAATGCTTTTAACACCAAGCATACCCATCCATTCAACATTAGCAAGTGACACTAACTCCCTAGCTGACACATGTGTCACTGTAATGACTAATAAGCACATGCCTTGCATCACTAACACTGTGCATGATTCATTCTTCAACAATGCACTGATCTAACAATGCTATAGTTTCATACCCACAAACAATGACACATAGGTCAGTCATGGGACAACTGGCAAGGCATCAGAAATCAACAACGTGTATGTAGGACTATAGACATGGCAATGTAATGGCCAGAAAGTGTTAAAGTAACATGCACAACAACACGAGTGTGGCATGGCAATGAATGTGGAGAACTGGCTATATCCTCATCCCATCACACTTTCTCTGTGTTGACACCCCCAAGACAGAGAACTGACATACGCATGAGTGAAGTGCAACAGGGAAACCAATAAGTACAGCCAAAACATGCAAGTAACATACAACCAATTACATTAGGAATGTTCATTGTATTGGGTAAGACGGACCACAAAAAACATGGTAGCTCCATAAAGTTGCATCACCTCTCTCTGGACGGCCACTACAAGTTTACAAATGCCAATTGCATGATGTGTGTAATCTAGGGATTAATCACAACTACACCATGCAAAATAGCCCCACATCTGCAGGCACATTTAAACACAAATATGACCATGCATCTAAAATGAAATGGCAATGTCACATACGGTTGTATCTCTCAAGGAATGTACAAAATACTCTGAAAACACATTGTTGCGCTAGATGGCCAGGCACCATGTATGGCATGTGTTGCAGTCCAGTGTGGCCAACCAGCCCCTCTCCTCCAGTCCTGTGTATGATAGACAGAAATCTCCATCCGGATAGCACCAAGGGAAATCCACCTTATACCCAACAGCTCAATAACATAGGCTGAGGAAAGGCTGCACCACCCGGTTGCCTCCTGAATGCCAACTTTGGAAAGCAAATTACATGTTCCACATTCCCCACAGAAATCTGGGTGGTACAAGCAGTGTGCCCACGGCTTTTGGGCAGATACCACCCCTGAGCCTCCTCCGCTTCACACCCAACCATCTCCCAACCTGGACATCGACACCAGGCCTCAAACCGCCCTCCCTCTCCAAATCAGTGACTCAGCCAGCTGAATGCTCTGTCAGTCCCGATTTCACAAGCCCGGGTACAGCAGTGTACTCCAAGTATGCAGGGGAACCTATAGATGCAGGAGATACAACTGGCCCCTCTTTGTTGCCTAGTCACAGGTCCCCTGCCACACAAGATTTGTCCAGGTCAGGGGCGCCCACCCTCCACAGCGAACGGGCAGCACAACCTCCTCTGGCATGATGATGTTGAGAGGCGCAGTACAAAAAAGGATATCTCCCCTGTCACCCCAGTGTAGTGTTGGTGCATGTCATGCAATGCAGACTACCCTTTGTTCCTGATCAGGTGCACCTCGAATGATCACCACTACAAGGTGCACCATACGGGCTTCTCATGACAGCAATTTGTCTACATCTGACATGCCAGACTTTGCCACCAGGTAAGGGTCATTACTGATGCATCAATGTCTACAGCCAGGGCCCACAGGCTCGTGCATGACACAGGCACCCCCTTCAACGTCAGTCTGCAGTAACTCTGCAATACCTGTGTCTACCACTCCGGGTCTCATAAAAAAGCACAGTGTGGTCTCAAGTCCATGGGGACTGTCTGCGCTTACCGGCATTGGACGCCATGCTGTTGCAAGGAGTGTGCACTGTAAAGTGCTGCATTGCTGCTTCCAGCCAACAATGTCCTGTTCACCTGGGACACTGGGTCTACAACATGTTTGTACATGGCTTTGTGGGGCTTGTTGACCTCTGCATAATTTGGTCATAGCTGCTCCATTCTGCATTCTGGTGCATACATTTCTCAATACCTCATCAGAGGTGTCTCTGTAAGCTCTTGTTGCCTTCAGAGGCTGAAAAGTGACGGAGGGCTTACTCACATCAAATATTTTGACCGCTACCTGTCCAGCTGTCATATCATTTTCTCTTCTAGCTTCAAGATGTGTATCGGTGTCACACTAGACTGATGGGCAATTGTGTCTGACACAAGCTGATCCTTACGCCATGTAACGCCGTATTGTACATACATCGCTAACATGACAACAGATCTGGTCGATAGACACCGTTCCAATTTATTTTCTACTTTGCAACCTCTCAAATGCATACCACAACCTCTTAAAATTATGTCCATGAGTGCTTTTGCACAGCCCGTCATAAATGTGCACATCTTTGCCTCCAGCTAAGCAAATATTCAAATGTGAATCTGTAGTCAAGCCTTCGCATTGTATGCTGCATCATAAATCTGCAATACAAGTAGTTAATGCCTGTTGTTCAAGTTCATGTGTGTTGCAAGCCCATCAAACTGGTACAGACATCACAGCAATGTGTAATGTGACAGTCACATATGTAGCCACACATAGAACCAATGCTAGCCGTTATGACTACCACTGATGCATGTATGTACAATCACATATGATTAGATGTGGATAGGCATCAATGTGACTGATAACATGACATATCAGAATGACTGAAGTCACCTACTCAACACAGATCACATCCCCTAGCCTTATAGTGTTATTAGACATGCAATATCATGCAGTATGGTACTTTTGCTGATCAACTAGCACTTAGCGTAAAAACATTTGCCGCGTTTTCATGTGAGCGATAATTTTTCTCATAACCACCATGGAAAACACTCGCTAAGTACATGTTACAACAATGAAATATTCCCGCTTGGCCCTTAGCGGGTAACATTTTCTCACCAAGTACATAAACGTGCCCCTAACGCCCAGGAAGTGATGTCAGTCTGCATCCTGTCTCATGGAGGAGTACTGTACACTGTTAGCGTCTGTGGAAACTTGTGGAGGTGTTTGGAGTTGTGTGCTGGTGTTGTTGTGGAAAAGAGTGGTTTTGTGTCTAATATACTGTCCCTAGTGTCTCTTTTAAGTCCTGTGTCGTAGTCTTTACGTGTCTTTTGCGTCTTGTTGATTATCTTGTCGGGTGTCTGTCCAAGGGCTATATTTGTGTTTCTTAAGGTTTTTTTAGGTATTTACTTGGGTTTTATTTTTCTATAGTGGGTTTAGTTGTGTGTCTGGAGATGTTGGGTGAGGGTAGGGAGGGCATGATGTCAGAAGGGGCATTGGGGGGCTTCCTCTGTCTTGTTAAGTTTTTCTTACCACTGATGGTGGAGAGTGCGGGACGGGTCCTGCAGGGTTATGATGTCCGGGTCAGGAAGGTGATGTGGGAGCACATACGCAACCACATGATGTGGATCTTCGGGGTGGACATGACTGTCCACCAATGGAAACACAGATGGCAGGATTTTGTGGGACGTGGGGTAGACACTTGGATCACCTGGGAATCATTGTTGGCAGGCAAGGTGGTAAGTACATGACAAACGTTTCATGAAATCACAATGTGTTTTCTCTGTTAACAACTGTAGTCAGTGACACAATGTAATACACGCTACCGGATGATGCCATCCATTTTTGCTAAAGCAAAGCTGCCTAGCTCCAACGCGGTCACACTTCCCCCATTGTCCAAGTGTGCCTGCGTTGATGTGAATGATTGACCATGTGCAGGAATGTGTTCCCTCTTGCACATGAACAATCATGAAGTGCTGTGTCATGTTTGCATGTGTGCTGTGCAGTGCAGCATACATAGATAGTGGATAAGATTTGTGTGTGAGGACTCGCAATGTGATTGAAGTGCCTATGTGAGCTGCACAATGCAGCACACATGGCAAAACACACAACCTGATGGACTAACTCACCTATCCACGTTGGGCAAGGCTCTAAGCTTTTGTTAACAGTTTCCAATGTAGGCGCAGGACCACATGTATGCCTCACTTTTAAATCTGCTGCATTGCAATATGACATGGGTGTTGTTGTTTAATGCTTATCGTAAAACCCCTTCCCATAGGAACACTTGCCACAGTGTTCTGTGTGAAAGGCTCCCTTATCCACAATACGGGATCAAACAATGTCAATTGTCTGAACACACCCTTGTGAAATATGCTAAGCACATATTGACTACCCAACATATTGAAACATGACACTGTGGCTGGAAATGGTGCCTTGTGAAAGTGTCACTCAAGTTGTAAGCACAATATGATCATGTATACCTGCAGGATTGTCTTGTAGTCCACAGGGCTGCAATGGTCATGTGTTAATGTCAGACAGGCAAAGCAGATCCCTTCATGTGTGCAACATGAACAGAGATAGAACTGTTACGGGCCATTAAATTGAATGTAGATGAATTAAATAATGAACATGACACATGTGAAAAGTCAAGTCTAATGCAAATTTATGTTTTTTACATGTCTCACAGCTGGGAGACCATTGATAACTCAGGGGGACGTTGATGCCTTCATGGACCCACATGTAAGTCTGGGCAGCGAACTCCGCTCCGCTCGTGGATTTTTGCGCACTCCGCGTTACGTGGAGCTCGCAGAGTTTTTTTCCTCGCTTTTGTTCGCCAACGTCAAGTTAACAAGCCCGAGCGAGGAAAATCCACCTCACGGCGAGATATTTCCACGTTTGCGATCATCAACATCAAGTTGGCGAGTGGAAAATCAACCTCCCGGTGAGATTTCTCAACGTGGGCGGTCAGATTTCTCATTGCGAGTGGTCGCGTATGCTCGCGACTGCTCGCGTTGAGAAACTGTCCGTTCGCGTTGAGAAAGCTGCTGCTCAAGTAAAAATCTACTCGAGCGGCAGAAAGGAAGCAGCCCCCGCTTGCGCTATGCATGGTGCCGTTCGCAATGATTGCACAGTGCGTATAAGCATCTGGCACTGAAAATCACCGCAAACAGCATTTATCTAATGCACTCCACTGCTTGCGGAGCACCGCGTAGCGCGGCAGAGGTTTTTTTTGCACTACGCGGAACTCCGCGAACTCCGCCCAGGCTTAGCCACTGGGGAGTGCCTTCCTCATCTATGTTGATTTTTGTGAGTTGTGAAAATTTCTTGGAAATGCTCCTGTAAGTAGTTGTACACAGTCTGGGTGTGTATTACATGGAGTTCACCTCTAGTGTGATGAGGCAGCAGTAAATTGAGATGTATGCACATATTTATGATGTTGTGATGGAGCACAGCATTCGCCTTCTTGACTTTACGTTGCACACCCCAGTTTGTTCAATTCATCACTGCACGGTATTAGTAAATATAGCCGGCTTATTTCTGTATCTCGCCCTGTCATTGAGCATTTTTTAAAGCATCCCAAACATGTAGGCACTCTGCCACAAATGTGCAAGGGGGCCTGCTTTAGTGCTAGCCATAGCAAATGGACACTGTTGTGTATGCAAATTAGTGTTTGCCCGTTATAATGGCACCTTTTTTGCCAACATGCATTAGCAACACGTTAGAGCCGATTGCAAAGATTTTGGTATGAAAATACACTACAACATCCTTTTCAAAGGGTGCCCATCTTAAATATATTTCATCAGATGTTTGCTCCTATGGTATCCAGTGTGTCCCAACTTTTCTTTTTCTTTGGATATTGTGGCTGTGGGTGCTCATGCCAAGATAAATGCTGTATGTAACTGTCACACAATGGGCCAGAGATTTGCATACTATTGTGATATCAGGTGTTAATTCATGTACAATTCACTAAGTGTAGATGCCTTTTTGGTATTGCATCATGTGTACATGGCAGCTTAGGTTCACGTTGCATGGCTACAGCTACATGACATATTATTTTGGCAGTCTGTATTGACCAATTTAGTCAGTGAAACTTGTGAAGTTACACTAACACTTTCACTGAGGCCATAACTTCAAAAGGGTATGTCACTCCAGTCGATGCAGGTGGGTTCCACAGTGTACACACAGAAGAGCAAATATGTGAGTGATGTTGGTGATGGGTATGACCAGACATGGAATCCATGTACGCCCTGGACTGAGATAGCTGTCAATGATGATCATTCATTGGACCACCAGTTGTCAGTGACAGGTATTAGTTCAAAGAGTCAGTCTCATACACAAGATGAGAGCTGGTGTACATGAGAAATTAGGATGAGTGGCATGACCCAGAGTCATACCTTCTTTGAATGAGTCGATATAACTGTAAGACATAGTTAGGTGCCCACATTCGATTCCTGACATTAATCACAGTCTTGCTTCAATTCTAGTGAATCTTTGACATGTTGGTGCATATTACAAGGACACTATTGCCGTCGCAATATTACTTAGCACAACATTGTGGTAGCAAGAGTGGCTTAGCCTTAGTCACAAGGCAGCGTTAAGCCACTTACCATTGATTAATGCCCAATTGTGCTTTAGACCCCCTTTCACACCATATTTTGGGTGCAAGTGGTGGGCAATGTCACACTGCAAAGCAAAATCTTCAGTAGTATGGCCCATATCTACAAGGCCAGTGTGAATATGGTGGAGTGCGTAATGTGTAAGACCATGGCAAAAATGTTATCAAACACGGTTTGTTTTTGCATCGTCTTTGCTGTTCCTATGTGGGCTACATTGTGCGGCACATATGGAAACAGCAAAAGGACCATGATTGTTCATGTGCAGGAAGGTGAGCCTTACAGCACAGAAACAAACTTTGGGTCAACGCAGACACCCTTGCACAATTGTGCAAGGGTGCCTGTGTTGGTGGTAGCCTGATGACTTTTGCATATGCACAAGGGGAAATGCAGTGCTGCCACAATATAATCTAATTATTGTGCAGCTCTGCGTTTGCATAGTGGCAGAGCATAGCATGATGCCAAACTGGCTAACAACGCGCTCCGACACTTCCTGGTAAATATGCCCCATTGTCTCACAATAAGCAGCTTTGTGAGGTGGCATTTGATCAGATGTTTCTAGTTGATGTATACAGCATGACTCACGGATGTGTAGCTGTGTAGACACATCCAGCTTGTTGGTGAATCGATGTACATTGATTTGTTACACTGTTATACATGAGTACCACTGTGGTGCTTAGTGGTCTGCCACTTTTCCAACATGTGCACCCTATGTCTTTGTTGGAATGTTCTGGCCTGTCTCTGCAATGGGCCTGTCAAGCTGCCTCTTTGAGGTCATTCCCCTGGCAGACTCAGTCTGAGTCTGTGTCCGCACCATCACTGAACTCTGCTAATCTGCAAATGTTGTAACTCTACTCTGCCCTTGCTATGTCCCATGCCATACATTGACATGTTGGTATCACTATCAGGTTGTGATTATTCCTTTCATTCACTTTGCACTGTTCAGGTCATGTTGGAAGTACCGAACATTTGATGATAGTGTAGAGTTCATGTTCTCATACACTTGTGTTTGTGAATTACATGGTGATCATTGTTATTTATCTTGGATCTTACATATTGTCATACGTATTATTTTTCAGACAACATGTCGCCTGAGGAAGTTTGGCAGTTTCAAATTAGGAAGGAACAGTACCAACATATCTGTCGGGTGGCAAAGGGATACAGTGACATGGCTAGGAGGTACAGGGAGGAGAGGGCAGCCGGACGGTGTAAGTCACTCCCAGATTATGCCCCAAAAAATGGAGACGGGCATGCTGCCCTGCCTGCATCATCGACTCATCAGAGGGACACAGAGGCGATGCCTAGCTCTTCAGGTGTCAGTCGTGGTGCCAAACGTCCTCACCAGTCGGCTTCTCCCAGACAAGCCCCACCCGGCCATCCCGCTGCACCAGCCTCAGGCCCGCAACCAGGTGCCCCCTCACAACCTGCTCCCCAAGGCACTGCATGACTCCCAGCTGCACCACGGACACAGGTCATTGGGTACACCAACAGGGACCGTAGATGTCTTTTGGACCTCAATGAAAGGATGGCGCATGTGGAAAGGGATATCTCGGAGATGAACTCCCACCTCCAGGACATCAAGGGTGCCCTGGGGCTCCCCTTCTTAGCCCCCAATGTTGTGATCCTTCCCCTTTTTACAGTACCCCTATTCATTGTTGGATATTGTTTATTTACTTACTGTGTGATTTTAGGTAGTGTTAAGTGTAGTTATAGGTTAGTGTTAGGTGTAGATAAGGTTTTAGATATATTAGGCATTTTATATAGTGTTTTGGGCTAAGTTTAATTTTCCTTTGGGTGGGGGGGTTGATATCTTTTTTATTTGTTATAATAAAATTAAAATATATATGATTTGAGTCATTAAATTCTTAACTCCTAAATCCAGAAATCCTGAGTGCGACTCTTCTTTCTTTCGTTCTTCGAGCGTGGAAATTTTCAAATATATATATCTATATATATATATATATATTCACTGAAAAAACCACAGGTTTCAGGGACGTTATAGTTAGTTGGACATTTCACTCGTACAAAACCAGAGAAAGTCGGCTGTTATAGTTAGTTCAGCTAACTATAACTCGCACCCCCGCAATGCACTGCTGATGACGTCACATATTACATCATTCATGACATGGTCAGTGACATCACTGATGACATCTCAAATGACATCACTGATGACATCACTGATGACATCATCCAGTGAATGTGTGTTTCTGTAAAGTGTAAATATGTTTTATACGTACATATATATATATGCCAAGGTGTATTGAAGAATGAGTGGGTGTATGACTGTCTGGATGGATGATTTAGTAGGTGCGTGACTGACTGTATAACTGACTGATTAAGTGTGTCTTTCTGAATGTATGGGTTAGTGACTAAACTGTGTGAATGTCTGTATCAGTCTGTCTGTTGGTATGTAAGCGGCTGCATGGTTTTGTGAGTAGCTACATGAGTGTCTATATGGGTTATTGATTGGTTGTTTGAGTATCTGTATGGGTGCCTGAGTGTCTGTGTGGGTGGGTGGGGGGTGTGTGACTCTGTGCATAGATGTGTGAGTGGGTGATTAACTGGGTGTATGGGTTCAAGAGTGCATCTGTGAAGGGCTGTATGGGTGGGTGAGTGTGTGTATGGGTGTGTTGGTCAGTGAATGGATGTCTCAGTGGTACATGTGTGAGTAACTACATATGTTATAGGCAGTATATGTGAGTTTTGGAGTATATAAATAACTATATGTGAGAGTGAGTGATTGTGAGTGCGGCTGTATGGATGAGTGTGTGCTTGTATCAGTGATTGTATAAGAGATAAGTATGTGTTAGTATCTGTATGAATAAGTGAGGTGGTGTGTGTATGACTGTATAGGTGAGTAAGTGGGAGTGTGATTGATTCTTTGCATGACTGACTAGGTGTGTGAGTAACTCTATGGATGAGTGGCGGTGTGTGAGTGTCTGTATAGGTGTATGAGTGCATATGATAGTGCTGAATTGATGAGTGACTGCATGTATGAGTGACTGTATGGGTAAATGAGTGGATGTGTGTGTAGACCTAGGAATCAGTGAGTGGGTATGTAGTAACTGGTATTGGTGTGTCTATGGTTTCGAAAATGGTAGTCTGTATTTTAGAGTGGGTCTATGAAAGGTTATATTAGGGTGTGAGGAGGTGCATCAGATTATCACGTGGATGATGTCATCAGTGATGTCATCAGTGATGTCATTTGAGATGTCATCAGTGATGTCATCAGTGATGTCACTGACCATGTCATGAATGATGTAATATGTGACGTCATCAGCAGTGCATTGCGGGGGCGCGAGTTATAGTTAGCTGAACTAACTATAACGGCCGAATTTCTATGGTTTTGTACGAGTGAAATGTCCAACTAACTATAACGTCCTTGAAACCTGTGGTTTTTTCAGTGAATTTCAAAGGTTTTTTAAATGCTAATTTCTAACTATAACGTCCCTGAAGCCTATGGTTTTTTCAGTGAATTTCAAAGGTTTTTTAAATGCTAATTTCTAACTATGCCTACAGAGGTAGGACATGTGCAGAAAGAGGAAGAAAGGCGCAGAAAGAAGCAAGAGAAATGCAGAAAGAGGCAACAGAAGTCCTGAAAGATGAAGAAAGGTTCAGAAAGAAGCAAGAGATGTGCACAAAGAACCAACAGAGGAGCAGAAAGAGGCCTTGTTGCAAAGTCATCCTGTGCCCCCAACCTTTTTGCTGACAGGTACTGGTGGTAACTGACTCTGACTAACCAGGCCTACAGCCAGTGCTATGCCAAAAGGCACTTAGAATACAGTGAAAACACCTACATACATTAGGGAACACTATGCGTTGGGGTACCCCTGTGATTAGCATGACCTCCTCTGTAAGGCCCTACTACCTAATAGGGCAGGGGGATTAAAACTACCTCTAAGTCAGAGGTGCAGAAAGATGCTTCTTTAAGTAGTAGTCACGTTTGCAGAGTGATGGAGAAAGGGTGCTGGGCCTCCGACCAGCACTCAGGAATTCCGCTGCATAGGACTTAGAGGAGGTACCAGGAGGGCTTCTTGGCCCCCAAAGTCCCTCAGGAATAAATTGGACTTCATCCCCCATCCCGTAGTCTTCCAGGAGGTGAGTTTGCAGAGTGGTGGAGAAAGGGGGGCATGTCCTCCGAAGACGTCTTAGCAATCCCACTGTGTGGGACTTACTGGAGGTAACAAGAGGGGTAGTTGGCCCCCAAGGACAACCTTGGGGGCCAACTACCCCTCCTATTACCTCCAGTAAGTCCCACACAGCAGGATTGCTAAGTTGTCATAGCAGGCCACGCCCCCTTTGCCCAGCACTCTGCAAATGCGCTCCCTGGCGCGCTCTTGGATGGGGATTGAAGTCCCCTTCGCTGCTGGGGGTCCTTTAGGGGCCAACTAGCCTACCTCTTACCTCCAGTAAGCCCCACACAGTGGGATTGCTGAGAGGTGGACAAAGGCAATGCCTCCTTTCTCCACCACTCTGCAAACGCCCCTCCTGGTGCGTTCTAAGTTGGGGAATTAAGTCCCCTTTAATACTGAGGGTCCCTGGGGGCCAACTAGCCCACCAGGTACTTCCAGTAAGTCCCACACAGCTGGATTGATGAGAGTGGTCCGAGGCCACGCCCCCTTTTTACACCACTCTGCAAACACACCTCCTGGCGCACTGCTATTTGGGGGATGAAGTCCACTTGTGTCTTGAGGTCCTCAGGACACAAGAGGACCTCATCACCCCACCAGCAGTGCGCTAAGAGGCACGTTTGTAGAGTGGTGTAAAAAGGGGCGTGGCTTCGGACCACCTCTCAGCAATCCAGCTGTGTGGTGCTTGCTGAAGGAACCTGGGGGGCTAGTTGGCCCCCAGGGACCCTCTTTATTCAAGGGGACTTAATTCCCCAACTTAGAGCGTGCCTAGGGGCGCGTTTGCTGAGTGTGCAGGGAGGGGGCGGGGCCTCCGGCGAGATGCCGGCTTTTTAAAAATAAAAATAAAAATTCTTCGTAAAGGGGCTGTGTGGCCCCCCTTCTTTCAATATGTTTTGGGCCCTGGGGACCCCATCCCCCAGGGCCTGCACATTTAAAAAAACAAAAAAAAATGGGAAGGGGTCTGCTCGGCCCACCTCCCGAGGCCAATTTCGGCCCCGGGGACCCCATCCCCCGGGGCATTGCTTCAGTTTTTTGTTTTTTTTATTCCGGAGGGGGGTCGCGTGGCCCCCCTCCCTGGGCCAGTTCTAGCCCCGGGGACCCCATCCCCCGGGCATGCCCAATTCTTTTTTTTATTTTTAGAGGGAGGGGGGCCGCGTGACCCCCCTCCGGGCCATTTTTGGCCCCGGGGACCCCATCTCCCGGGGCATGCCCAATTCCTTTTTATTTTACCTTTTTTAAGAGAGGGGGGCCGAGTGGCCCCCTCCCGGGCCATTTTTGGCCCCGGGGACCCCATCCCCCGGGGCCTGGTCTCTCCGTTGGGGACCGTGGGGGGAGCCCCAATGCCCCCACGGTCCCGCCGGCTCCCCGCCTCCTGCAGGAGCCGGCATTGCTTTTGCACAAGGGGAGCTGCTGACATGCAGCTCCCCTTGTGCAAAGCAATTCTACTTTGGTTTTTGGAAGCGAGAGCAGGTTTCCTGCTCTCGCTTCCAAAAACCAAAGCAGTGTTTGCTATGACAGGGCGGGAGCCGTGCTCCCGCCATGCCATAGCAAAGAGCAATGTCCAGGGGGTGGGCAGCCTGGGACATTGCAGGAGCCGGCCCTGGGGGGTGGCGGTCCCCAGCGCCATCAAGGGCTCTGGGAGGGAGGGCCGCTCAGCCCCCCTCCCAACTATTTAAAGCCCCGAGGAGGTGGTGGTCCCCGGGGCCCGGGGGTTCATAACGGACTCCCGTTGAATATTTAGTGCCCCGGGGAGGTGGTGGTCCCCGGGGCAGTGTGGGGGGGGTAGGAGCCCCCCACACTTCTTTATTTTAATTTAAGCCCCGGGAGGTGGCGGTCCCCAGGGCTTCGGTGGGCCCGTGAGGCCCCCGACCCATATTGATCAATGCCCGGGGGAGGTGGTGGTCCCCGGGGCAGCGTGGGGGGGGCAGGAGCCCCCCACGCAGTTTATTAGAAGCCCCGGGGAGGTGGCAGTCCCCGGGGCTGCGGGGGGGCTGCGTGCCCCCCGCACATAATGAATAAAGCCCCAGGTAGGTGGCGGTTCCCGGGGCTGTGGGGGCCCCCACGGGCCCCCGCTAATTAACTTTGCATTGCCCCCAGGACCTGGCCCACCCAGGGGCTTATACAAAAAGAATGGGCGTGAGCCTGCCCTTTCTTTTTTCTTGGCCGGATTCGCGCACCCAGCGCAAATTCGGCCGATTTTGTTTAAAAAAAATGTTTTTATGGCCCTGGGGGTCCTTGTGAGACCCCCTGGGCAGGCCTAGGGGGTCAGGATGTTTCTACCCTTCCCCTTTTTCTTCATTTTTCACTTTTTCCCCCCTTTTTCTTGTGACTCAGTTACCGATTCACAAGATGGCTGCCAACACATTCTGGTTTGGAGTGTTGGCAGCCAATCAGAATTCAGCTCGTGCTCGGGAGGAGTCGTGACTCCTCCTCGGTGCTCAGATATCGATATTTGTATTTTTTAAATTGCTCAGCAACTACTGAACGGATTCACACCATTTAAAAAAAAAGGGCGCTTTCTGAACCAAGAGCTACCTTTTTTATCAAACTTGGTGTAATTCGGTTCAGCAGTTCGGACTGTAGCTTTGTCCAATTTACAATGCGCCAGGGGGCGCGTTTGCACAGTGGTGCAGGGAGGGGGCGGGGCCTAACAAAATAAGTGTGCAAATGTGCCCCCTGGCGCTTTGTAAATTGGGGGATTAAGACCCCTTGATTCCTGAGGGTCCCTGGGGGCCAACTAGCCCACCAGGTACCTCCAGTATGCGCCACAGAGCTGCGTTGCAGAGAGGTGTTCTGAGGCCACGCCCCTTTTTACACCTCTCTGCAATGCAGCTCTGTGGTGCTTACTGGAGGTACCTGGTGGGCTAGTTGGCCCCCAGGGACCCTCAGGACTCAAGGGGAATTAATCCCCCAATTTACAACGCGGCAGGGGGCGCGTTTGCACAGTGGTGCAGGGAGGGAGCGGGGCCTAACAAAACAAGTGTGCAAATGTGCCCCCTGGCGCGTTGTAAATTGGGGGATTAAGTCGCCTTCAATCCTGAGGGTCCCTGAGGGCCAATTAGCCCACCTGGTACCTCCAGTAAGTGCCACAGAGCTGCGTTGCAGAGAGGTGGTCCGAGGCCACGCCCCTTTTTACACCACTCTGCAAATGCGGCTTCTGGCGCACTGCTGGTGGGGCGATGAGGTCCTCTTGTGTCCTGAGGACCTCAGGACACAAGTGGACTTCATCCTCCGAGCAGCAGTGCGCCAGAAGCTGCATTTGCAGCGTGGTGTAAAAAGGAGCATGGCCCCGGAACACCTCTCTGCAATGCAGCTCTGTGGCGCTTACTGGAGGTACCTGGTTGGCTAATTGGCCCCCAGGGACCCTCAGGATTCAAGGGGACTTAGTCCCTTAACTTACAACGCGCCAGGGGGCGCGTTTGCACAGTGGTGCAGGGAGGGGGCGGGCCTGATATTACAAGTTAGTAATCTTGCTGTGTGGGACTTACTGGAGGTAATAAAAGGGGTAGTTGGCCCCCAAGGTTGACGTTGGGGGCTAACTACCCCTCCTGTTACCTCCAGTAAATCCCACACAGTGGGATTGCTAAAAGGTGTTTGGAGGCCACGCTCACCTTTCTCCACCACTCTGAAAACGAGACTGCTATGTTATAGTTAGAAATTAGCTTTTAAAAAACCTTTGAAATTCACTGAAAAAACCATAGGTTTCAGGGACGTTATAGTTAGAAATTAGCATTTAAAAAACCATTGAAATTCACTGAAAAAACCATAGGTTTGAGGCACGTTATAGTTAGAAATTAGCATTTAGAAAACCTTAGAAATTCACTAAAAAACCACAGGTTTCAGGGACGTTATAGTTAGTTGGACATTTCACTCGTACAAAACCAGAGAAATTCGGCCGTTATAGTTAGTAGAGCTAACTATAACTCGCGCCCCCGCAATGCACTGCTGATGACGTCACATATTACATCACTCATGACATGGTCAGTGACATCACTCATGACATCACTGATGACATCTCAAATGACATCACTGATGACATCACTGATGACATCATCCAGTGAATGTGTGTTTCTGTAAAGTGTAAATATGTTTTATAGATATATAGGCCAAAGTGTATTGAAGAATGAGTGGGTGTATGACTGTCTGGATGGATGATTTAGTAGGTGCGTGACTGACTGTATAACTGACTGATTAAGTGTGTCTTTCTGAATGTATGGGTTAGTGACTAAACTGTGTGAATGTCTGTATCAGTCTGTCTGTTGGTGTGTAAGCGGCTGCATGGTTTTGTGAGTAGCTACATGAGTGTCTATATGGGTTATTGATTGGTTGTTTGAGTATCTGTATGGGTGCCTGAGTGTCTGTGTGGGTGGGTGGGGGGTGTGTGACTGTGCATAGATGTGTGAGCGGGTGATTCACTGGGTGTATGGGTTCAAGAGTGTGTCTGTGAGGGGCTGTATGGGTGGGTGAGTGTGTGTATGGCTGTGTTGGTGAGTGAATGGATGTCTCAGTGGTATATGTGTGAGTAACTACATATGTGAAAGGTTGTATATGTGAGTGTTGGAGTTTATAAATGTCTATATGTGAGAGTGAGTTATTGTGAGAGTGGCTGTATGGATGAGTGTGTGCTTGTATCAGTAATTTTATAAGAGAGTAAGTATGTGTTAATATTTGTATAAATAAGTGAGGTGGTCTGTGTATAACTGTATAGGTGAGTAAATGGGTGTGATTGATTCTTTGCATGACTGAGTAGGTGTGTGAGTAACTCTATGGATGAGTGGCGGTGTGTGAGTGTATATATAGGTGTATGAGTGTATATAATAGTGCTGTATTGATGAGTGACTGCATGTATGAGTTACTGTATGGGTGAAAGAGTGGATGTGTGTGTGTAGAGCTAGGAATCAGTGAATGCGTATGTACTAACTAGTATTGGTGTGTCTATGGTTTTGAAAATGGTAGTCTGCATTTTAGAGTGGGTGTATCAAAGGTTGTATTAGGGTGTGAGGAGGTGCATCAGATTATCACGTGGATGATGTCATCAGTGATGTCATCAGTGATGTCATTTGAGATGTCATCAGTGATGTCACTGACCATGTCATGAGTGATGTAATATGTGACGTCATCAGCAGTGCATTGCGGGGGCGCAAGTTATAGTTAGCTCTACTAACTATAACAGCCGAATTTCTCAGGTTTTGTACGAGTGAAATGTCCAACTAACTATAACGTCCCTGAAACCTGTGGTTTTTTCAGTGAATATATATATATATATATATTTTTAGGATATATGTATAGTTAGTTCATGTTTAGGTTAAGCTGTCTTTATCCCGTCTACAGATGTGCCTTAAGGGGGGACATGGGTTAATGTTTAATAAATGTTGTTATGTGTATAGTGTTAGGTAAGGTAGTTAGTTTAGTGTTCATATTGATTAGCATACGTTAGGTTAGAGTTATTATTAGTTTTAGTTTAGTTAGTATATTTTTATGGAATAAATTGTTATTGGTTAGTGATTTGTGGTGTCACTTATGTTTAATGTAATTTGATGAGCTGGTGATTTGGAAGTTGGATACAACAGGTTAATTCCCCAAACAATCTTTTGAATATCTAAGTATGGTCATGACGTCATCTTCTAGGGAAAGGCTACTGTCATACTGCTGTTGGATTGTGATTTGAAAACATGCATGATATTTAGGCCAGCAAAGTTAACTTTTGACATTACATAGGGATAGTCTGCTGATTAAGTTTGCATCTTATGAAGAACTGACGGAGTTGTAAAACACATTATGCTTCATCATCTTTGTGAATATGGTGAAGGATCTATCTTAAGATGTGGCATGACATGACATCCATCACAACAACCATTGTCCACATCATTGACAACGAGTATATCTTCAAAGTATGCATTGTTAGAAATGCAAGGTAAAGCCACTTCTTGTGGCTTGATACTGACTTGAATATTGAACCAAGTCCCTATCCCCATCCTGAACGTAGTGAAATGTGAAGTTCCAGCAACAATGTTGTCTTTGAGATTTGAAGCATTGGCTGATTCAAACATATCCTGTGATCTCACTGCCTATCAGGGACCCATTTTTCAAATAGCCCTCTGGATTAGTTGTGCTGGCTAAACTGCTTATGCATTGTTGACACGTCTAAACTTGAATGGTCACAGGCAACACACATCTTTGTAACTTTAGTGCTTTTATTTACAAGTGCTTTTTTAGAAATTGACAGACTGGACCAGTTCTTTTGACAACAACCCCCAAATTGTGTACATAGCCAGTGGAGGGCCAGACAGAGTCCTTGGGGGGGCATGTCCAGACACATGTTGAGGAACAAGAAAACTTCAGTCAGGAGGCTGATTGCAGTGTCATTGGGAATCGATGGCCACATTGACAGTCCATTAAAAGTCCAAGGTGAATGTAGCAGAGTCAATATGAGGACAGTGACAAATGATGTTCCGAGGCATGATGGTAAGCACAAGGCTAAGCAGAAACAAGCCATTTGACATACATGCATGCTACCACTGCCTTCTCCTTAAGAATGTTGTTTTATCCATATCTTCCTCCTCTGATGTGTCATGTGCCACATGTGAGGGTGATGGTGGATTGGCGGCAGCACTGGGAGGCACAGACACATCAGGGGCAGAAGAGGTGGATGGTGTAGGTGCAGCAGCATTCATCTGTGCCAACAAATGAGGCAGCACTGCAGTGATGATGAGCTGCAGGGCTTGCAGGACTCCAGCAACGTCTCGGTGGTAGGCAGTCATTGCAGTGTAAATCCTGTTTCCACTCCATGTTCTCCATGATCTTACTCATTTCCCCCAACTGTTTGGCAACATCGCTGGTGCCACTTTGACAGGACAGTTGTTCTTGTCTCTGAGTAAGGATTCTGGCGATGTCACCCATGGAATGCTGGAGAGCATGGAGCGGACTGTGGGTGCCTCTGATGGCTTCTAGGTGGTCTCTAATGGGACTGAGGCACCTGAAGGAAGTGGCCCGATTTGGGTCACCTGGGTCACTCACGACCATCTCTCAGCCTTCCACACCAAATGGACAGTCGGTCAGACAGTAGAGAATACAAACCAATATCTATTTATTCAGGTTACACTCAGAGCGGAGCCCGGTCTGCCCAGTCTCTAAGGAGTGCTGCAGAGGGACTAAAGTCCGCAAGCATAGAGATACATTTAGCACATTTCGTAACTGGGCTAGAACATGCCCATAGTGGAATTTTCCAGGCAGGTGCTGTAAAGCAATGCGAACGAGAGAATAAAACAATCTCAGTACTCAGATCTTACAAAGTTGCAGAGTCCAAGGCCACTGCAGGCGGGCCCGTCTTCAGACAAGTAGGAGAAGGCCTATATCTAGAGGGAAAGGTATGCGCTAATAAGAACAGTCTATTCATTAGTAAAGCAAAACCCAACCTTGTAGAAACGAAACCTAATGGAGGCCGTTTCTCAGAAATAGCAAAGGATTAGTTTCGATCATGAGTCAAAATGGCGCCTACATAGAAGATGGCGCAGCGAATGCTAACATACATAGAACAATGCGCGAACATGAATTTTTCTATTTTAACACACCCATGGATCCCATCCAGTTTGGCTGCCAGGCTCTCCAACCCCACCCGCACCTAGTCTTCCATCTCATGCTGGACTCCTACCGCACTACATTGAAAATGTAACTTTGGGTCCTCAGAGTCCATGTTGACATCTGTGGTGCTAGTGGTGGTGCCTGCTGGGTGTTTTGCACGGCAGGTGGAGAGGCCACGACGCTGATGGATCTCACCGCTTCTGGAGATGGGCTGCCGATATAGTCGAGCAGCTCTTGGAGGGTGTCCTGGTCGATGGTTGTGAGCTCTTCTTCATCTTCATCATCGAAGAGTGGGACAGGCTGCTGACCAGGAGGTGGTGTTTCTTCCTCTGCAATATAAACGGCAGATACTGTTGTATGTGTATGTCCACTTTGGGCAAGCATTTTCTCAGTTGACAAATAGAGTGCATGACACTTTCCATTCTCTATTCTTACATGGTACACATTACCCGCAGCTTGGTTAAGCAATGTACAACGTCCATAATGTTACATTTAGGTTGTTCATAGATTAGAACAGTTTCCCTGTATGCCAACAGTGAGGGGCATATTTATAGGCCCCTGCTGCACCTGTTACATCATCTGTTCAAACTTTCCTGTGGTGCTGATTGATTCACCTTATTGCCAATGCCGGATTAATCTACTTAATGTGTCTTCACACTGCATTGTGGATGAGTCTCTCTTACTCAATAAAGTTTGCGTATGGGTGTTAGTCACTAGGTTTTGAGGTGGAGATTAGACTGCACCCCCCATTGATGTTAGCACTGCCACCGACTTTGTAGTGTGGCATGATGAGGACACTCATGCCCTTGAGATCAGGGATACAGTGATGTCCACGTTGAGATGAAAAGTAGATGTGCTTGAATTCCCCTTCTGGTAAGTCACATTGACACAGGTCAATCCCATTAATGGATGTTGATGCGCAGGGAGGGACACCTTCCTCTTCATTGACAATCATTCCCTCTATCCAGACACCCTTGCACTTTAGTGCAGTGCCAATGTTAAAACAATGCAAGCAGGAGGACATAGGACTTTGAGGCAGGCTTCTAAGATTGTTGCATTGCTGCACTGCAGACCTTTGGACCTTTGTTGGACCTCACAGGGATGGGCACATGGATGATACATACTGTTGTGCTCAGGGAAATTGGATGCATTTGTTACTGGAAGGATGTTTACAGGCATCAATAGCTATGCATTTGTTCACTACCACTGTTGACTTTGCCTAAGGGCCAGTTTCCATGCATGTCAATGTGTCTTGGACCTCCAAAACCAGGACCATGATGACAATGACATACTGCTAACTGAACAACACAAGAAGATACTTTAATGTGGATGACTGCATTTTGAGGAGTAATGTCAAGGCAACGTGTAGCCAAATGACATGCATTTTTGCCACATTGTGAATGAGGCCCATTCTCAAACTTCACTTACCATGCACGTAACAGTGAATGTGTGGTTCTACGAGCATTGCAAACAGAACAGGCATTTTGTGATTTTAGGGTATATATTCCTACGATGCTGAGGCCTTACACTGTACTTTGAAATGCATATCCCTTTTACTCAAAAGTAAACAGCACCTTGATCCTCCGGTATGTTAATTTTGACAATATGGAATGTGCACATCATTGACACAAGGTGCTTGCAAGAGCAGTGCAGCTTTTGCTGTGGGCAACATGGGTGAGCCTACTTTAATAAGTGCTCTCAAACATTTTTAGATGTGGTTAAGTGTGCTTCATTCAGCTGCACACATAAAAGCAGCAGTTAAGCCATTACAATTGCTTGTGGCATATTTCCAAGGCACTATTGCAACAGGACCATCATCAACTTTTGGATTACTGAGGGAAAGCATGCTTCACAATATTTACAAGACAGTGTTGACCCACTTGATGTGGATTGGCAAAACGTTGTAAGGGAGGCACATTTTCATTATGTACCTGGGGTCATATGTACAAACCTGTAACGTAACTCAGTGTTAGTCTCTTTGGCTTGACACAGTGCTCACACACTTCTGTGAAGCTGTGCTCAGACTAATTCACTACATTACGTTGAGGCATGGAAATTTGGCATGCATATACAATAAATGTAGCTGGCTAGCCCCAACGCAGACACTCTTGCACCATGTGCATGAGTGCCTGCTTTTGCGCTAGGGGACCACATTGATCACCAGTGCATGTTGTGACACAGGACTGAGCCATATTGTTATACATACAGTGCAGTGCTGCGTTTCAAAAGTGGTAAAGGGCTGCGTTGAGCCAAGTGGGCTGACCCAATGCTCAGTGACTTTGCTGAATATATACAAGCCACTAACACCACAGGAACGTCACTTTGAGAGACTTTCCTGTTTCAATATGTGCTTCGCCTTATTTACAATGCAGCGTTAAGCCACTGAACGTAGCTTACCACTGCCTCATATATGAGGCACCCTTTCACGCTGTACTTAACGGAGAAAGGGAGGCCAATGGGTTTTGCAGGGGGTGTTCCACCTCAAAAAATTTGGGGGGACAATGTCTCCTATTTACAAGGGCAGCGTAAATGGGAGTCAATGCCAAAATTAAGGCCAGGGAAAACATGGTCTTAAACAGGCTGATCAAGGAGAAATGCTTTATTTCTCTTTGTTTTTGCTGTTTTCATCTGTGCTCCGTTGTGCCGCACGCATAGGTACAGCAAAAGGCCATTGGTTGTTTATGTGCAGAAGGGAGACCTTCCTGCATATTGACAATCTTCCCCTCAATGCAGACACCCTTGCACTATTGTGCAAGGGTGCCTGCGTTAGCGCTAGGCTGCTATCATTTGCGCCAGCGCAGGGTGAAACGCAGGGCTGCATCATATTATTCTAAATATGGTGCAGCCCTGCGTTTCAGAAGTGCCGGAGTGTGGTGTTAAGCCAGGGAGGCTAACACCACGCTCCGCCACTTCTCTAGTGAATATGTCCCTTTGCTTGTTAATGTTGCCCAGAGTTAGGAGACACATGAGTGGTCAATTGGCATTATATATATGCATGTGTGCTGGATTACAAGTCACTTACAGCACTATTATGTGTCCTTCAATGTATTTGTTAACTATGCCAATAGCTCAAGTGACGTGTGAATGTATCCCCAAGTACCTATGTATCTGGCATTTGTTCTGCATGCAATGTGGGTGGGCACTGAGGCATATTTAGATGGACAGAAGCAACATTACTCCCCAACACCCCACCCCCATGTCCCTGGTTGTTCCTTACCCTGTTGCTGATGTAGCTGGTCATAGTCAGCACTATCCTGTCCCTCGACTCCAACCACCGACTCTTCACAGATGACTGTGGACACCTGTTCCTCCAAGGCCTCTAGCTCCTCCTGTGGTGCTGGACTCCCACCTCCGGTCTGCAATGCTGCCTGTCGATTGTTGGCCAGTTTCTGCTTAGTCTTGCGCTTGGCTTCTTGCCAGCACTTTTTGCAGTCGGTCACTGTCCTCTTGATTTCTGCTACTGCGTTCACCTTGCTGACAATGGACTGCCAAATGGCATTTTTGGTCCCCAATGACACCCTGGAGCTGACGAAGAGCTGGTGTTGATTCTACGTCACCTCCGCAATCAGGATCTAATTTTCCTGTGACTGAATCTTGTTTTCCTCGTCCTCTTCCCCTGGGACTCTGACTGGTCATCCTGCCTGTTAGGGGGGTTAGGGAGGTTGTTATCTCCTGCTGAACTGGATCAAGCCTGCTCCATTTTGCTTCCCAGAGCTTTTTTTGTATTTTGCAGGCTTTTTGTGGTTTATTTTTCCCACGAAATGTGAAAAAAGTGACTTGCGGCTGCCCAACATGAGTTTCTGGCCGCTAATTGGCCTACCATCACTTTTTTCACATTAGCGGCAAGATTTGTATCGCTGTGATGTTAGTGTTTGCGGCAACAATCGCCACCGCTAGCTGATCCTATCGCCATTTAGTGATGTATTGTAAATACGTCGCTACTATGGCAATAGTTTTCGGCGATACACGGCGGTAAGAAAATTGCCGCTAAGCAATGCTAACTTTGCTTTGCGGCAATTCTTGTAAATATACCCCTTTGTTCGGTGGAGATGGTGTCCATCGCTCTGGTGAGGCAGGCAGTGATGGAAAAAGCACCCTTCAGGCACTGAGAAAAACATAATATAGAAAAATATTCAAAAAAACAAGCTTAGTTTAAGAAACCCCAAAATGAAGGAAGAGCAGTACAGAGAATGTATGATGTACTCCTTTAAGGAATGCATAGAAAGTAGCACAGTATCTCAAAATGGAAATAAATACATTTTGTAAATGCCAGTTGAACCATAGTTCCATAGTACCTATAATACATATTCGTTTCAAACCTATAGATGTTAGGCTGCAATGAGAGAGTTGGATGTCCTGCAACACAACAACTATAGACCTGTAACAGAGTATGCCCCATTCTCATTCCCTCACTGATCGTGAGAGGTAGAATCTGCCTGTACACTTCAGAGTTACTCTGCAGTTACGAAACAATAAGAATTATTCTTGCAAAGACTAATGTGGTCTTTTGATTTGTCTCTGAGCATGGCATGCATTAAATTTATAGATGTTCCTCAGAGGTCCACGACCATTTGCAAGCATTGAACAATGTTTGTGTGTGTCAATCGAAATGATTAGCAACATCTGAAATATAATGGAACATATGAGCATAGATGTATTGGTTAAACAAGGACCAGTACCTGAATGGACATAAGATACAGAACCAATACAAGTAAATTAGGAGTAATTAATAGTATTTGGGGGGACAGTTAGAGTAGAGACACATTGTTAATTCCAGGGCTTTATGTAGGTTATCATAGTGTAAAATATGTGCCTTAGAACTACTGTGAGATTTATTATGCCATTAGCATGCACAAATACTAACAACATAAATAGTAAATGCCACTCCCACAAGGACCTAAGATAGCTGAAGGATCAGCAACGTCCCTTAAGGTTATTTTGAGACCAACAGCAACAGTTCTAATCTTGGCACCAGAGGCAAATCTGAGCATGGTGGTGGGGCATTCAGTTTGTGGAACTTTAATCAGGGACTCCTGACTAAGGTAGGGAGAGGCTGTTAGTCCTCATTCCCCTTGATATCTTATCTGGGACCTGAAAGTTCACTTTCTGGGATGCCAGGGCGACTTGGTGAGTGAGCTTGTCATTCACAAAGTCGCCAGATAGATTGCTGGGTGGGTTTTGGCACTTTCTAGGCCAGGAATATGTGGTCCTATTGCAAGGATAGAATGATCTCTAGTTGTTCTTTGCTTATGATTTGTGCCTGTATTAACAAATACCTGAAAAACCAATATCTATGTTCTTGGTAAACTGGTGTTTTTTTTATATTTTGTATTGCAAGCTTATGCCTAAAAAACATAACAGAAGAAAAAAACAAATCTGTCACTGCTTAAAAGGAGAAGGCCACATGCTTGCAATGCAATTTTGAACTAAAAAAATTAACCCTCACGTATACCTTTAATAAACAGCACAGGTACTTCAGAGCACGTAGTGGTACTTAGAACATGTAAATAAATATTTTATATATTTCACCTACATAACAGAAAAATATGATTCATTGGCTTTGAAGTACTGCAATCGGACGACATAGTTTAAACAAACAAGGATGACTGATACAATTAAACAAAGGATAAAGAAAGTAAAGTAAAGACTGGCAAAGTAAAGTATTGGGCCACCAGCCCTGGCACCTAAGTTCACTTCCTTTTAGGTGGATGTGCAGATGTGTTCAAGGGAAAAAACGTCCCTCACAGTGCACGAGAGCCAGTGGTTGAAGTGTTCTGATCTATGGCCCTGTGCTGTATACTGTGGTAGGCAGAAGCAAAATATGAATGACAGTTGAACAAACCAGTTGAACAAATGACCTCAAACAAAGCCTCTCTCTGTATGTATATATGTATCTATCGATTATTTATGATTTTTGTGTAGTAGATGAGGCTGGTGAGACTGTTAAAGCTGTCTCTAGGCCAGACCTAAAAGTGTAGGATGGCCATACATTTGTCATTGGTAACAGCTTAGTAGGTTGTAGGTTGATTTCTTTCAGCATGATGATCTATCTTTTTGTTAACTTGTTCCAATAATGTTATCTTATGTGTTTAATTATGTATATGTTTATTTTTCTCAAATTGTTATTTTCTGATATAACAATATCACCTAGTTATTTTTCTTATATTGCTATGTTCTTGTATTACAATACCACCTTGTTTCTTTATAGTGATGTGTTAGATTTTATAACACTATCCCTCGTGTCATTGCCAAGGGGATTGGAGTATTAGTTTGGATTGTTTCCAACAGTATGGATCTAGGGACACTGAGCTTTTCAAATCCAAGATACACTTACATGGAACACACTACAGCTTAACCTTTGTCAACATCTTCATTATTTGACATTCAGAAAGAAAGTGAAAATACTAGCGCCAGCCTCCTGGTGCTATGTCCACCATTTGTCTTTGTTGTCCTTGACCTTCATGCATACTGAGGCAGTTATGGAGAGCAGAAAAGTGAATATGTCCCCAAAGCACTGGGTAGACACTTACAATGCATCAGCGACAGTAGCCTTACATTTTTCATGGAGAGACTTGAAATCTGTTGATCTGTCTTCAGAATGTGTACAACGTGCTGACTGGTTCAACAGGCTGCCATCTCAAGGTGGAGGCAGCAGTCGATTTTCTGAAACATCGTCTCCAGAAATAGCAGACAAATCAAAATATGGCAGGTGAGGTGAATGAATCTTGCTGTGATATGACTCTGTCAATTTTTTGAGGCTATTAATTGTAGCGTGGGAACAGTTTATGTTCTGGATACAAGAACTGCAAGAATCAATGGGAACTTTTGAGTCGACTTATAAACGGATTGGAAAATAGATGTTAGAATGTGCATTAGGACTTGCCTGAAGTATGTACTACCCTTTACACTGATAATACAATATTTTCCTATCCCAATTTTATTTATGGATTATCTATGTTTCTCAGTACCTCATCATATTGCTGCATTTTACTCCATACCTATATGTTTCATGTTACAGTATCAATATATCAGCTTATAAAAGAGCTGTGTATCAATCATGCTCTAGGTAAAGACGTCTGTCTATCTTTGATTACCTAGGTATTTGCTGTAATGGTAATGAAAGAGATCTAAACCATGTAAACATTGACCTTACCTTCTATCGAGTGGATCACATGTAGGCACAAACCATATCTACTGGGAAACAGTTGGACCACCCTGCCCTCAGCCACTTGCGTTCCGACTACACAAGCGCTACCACACTTGCCTTAACCACGCAAATGCGTGGTTAAGGCAGTGCGCAGTCTAGCTGCTGGCTGCTGCTCAGCGGAAGCAGGAAGACGCCAGGAAGAGAGCCAGAGGACGCGGTGAGGTAAGTGGGGCTGGGTTTGAATGGGTTGGGGGTAGTTTTCATGGTTGGGGGGACGGTGTAGTTTTCAGGGCAGGGGGTTTGGGGTTGTTTTTAGGGCTGGGGAGTCAGGGTAGTTTTCAGGGCCTGGATGGGATCAGGGTAGGTTTCAGGGCTTGAGGGGGGGGGGTCGGTGTAGTTTTCAGGGCTGGGGGCGGGTCGAGGTAGTTTTCAGAGCTGGGGCGGTCAGGGCAGTTTTCAGGGCTGATGGGGGTCAGGGTAGTTTTAGAGCAGTGGGGGGTCGGGTCGTTTTTTTAATTAGGGGTTAGGGTGTTAGGCCTAAGGGAAGTGGAAGGGGTTGGGGTAGGTTTAGGGACAGTGCGGGGGTGGTGGGGTCGGGGTAGTATCTGTAAAGGGGCAGGGTTTTAGGCCTCAGGGGGAGGGGGGGATGGGTAGTCAGGGTCATTTTTAGGGCTTAGGAGAGGGCGAGGTCGTTTTAGGGCTCAAGGGGGTTGGGGTATTTTTTTAAATTAGGGGGTCAGGTGGGAAGGTTTTGGGCCTTAGGGCGGGAGGGGGCAGGTAGGGGGTTTGCAGCTTAGGGCGGGGGGTGAGAGTAGTGGCGACCTTAGCCACGCATACCCCTTTACCATTCATGCCTTTACCATGAAATTGCATGGTAAAGGCATGCGTGGTAAAGGAATGCAGGGTTAAGACGCATTTGTAGTTCGGGCAGCAAGGTAGAGGCACGCACAGTTTAGCCATGCGTGCCTCTATCATACAACCCATATCTACTTGATAACATAAGTTGATCCTGTATAGGGGTCCTAAAACTCTACTCCGGCTCCACCAGTATTTAAGAGAATGCTGCTCTAAATAGATACTGCAGCTCTAAAATCAAATAATTTGACACTGCCAGATTAATTGTTTTCAGGAGCATAGGGGAGAGTCAGGGAGTTTATGAGGCCTACATTGAGCAAAACTGGATGGTGGATGCACATATGAGAGGCCCATTTCGGCTCCACACTCCACAAACAAGCACAATGTATATCTCTCATGCTGACTATGCCCCAGAAAGTTGGCTAAAGATATCTTAGTTGCACAGCTTTTAACTCTACTTTACGCTATCAGAAGTGATAATTCATTGTGTCAGTAGTCATTAGAAAATCAGGGCGCCCCCAGCACTATCTGTGTGTCTAGATGTTCCTGTATGTACCCATGTATGTGTGTATCTGTGTGTGTGCATGTGTGTGTGTGTGTGTTAAGCCATCTTTGGCTCCATGCCATATGGTGGCCCTCCATCTGTCATAGTGATAACCATGATCATCCCTGACATGGCAGAATCTTTGGCACAATGGTGCTCTTCCTTAATAAATTGCTGACATGCTTAGTGTACTGGTAGCTACATATGACATCATGATGGTCAGACTTGACATATGTTGGGCATCTTTGACAATATGGTGGAGATACCTGGCATAATGGTGGCTATCCCACTGATGGTCATCCCTTATATAATGGAGGTTTTGACAAAATTCTCACTTTCGATATGCATCCTAACATGTGATGGTATCTGTCATTTTGAGCTGTGGGACATATGGGTACTTGATGGAAATATACCCAAAATAAAAATCTTTCATTTCATAGCCAGTGTATGTTCCGAAAGTGGAAAGGTTATATTTGGGGATAAAATGATTGCAAATTAAAAATGTAGTAGAATCTGGTATTTAAATGACAAATCATTCTGAAGGCACTAGTTACTAGGGTTATTGTTTTATAACCCATGTGTAGTAGCTTATCTTCTATATTCATGGCAAATTTTTAAAATCATGACTACTACTGTATGAGGCCTGAGCCTGTCAGTTTGGGGTAAACTCAGTGATATTCCGGATTTGTTATTGAATGTCCCTGTGATCTGAGAATTTGCACAGCTGTCTGCGACTGTAAAAGTTGGATTACTTGGGCAGTCCAAGTACTGTCTCGGTCATAAAATATGAATCCAAACTTTTTGGAGGGGAGATAGGAAACAAAAGGAAGCGACTGTAGAAATGAAGAACAATGCTGCAAAAATTTTGAAATGTGAAAAACATATCATATTATCGGGTGACATCTCTAGCCTTTTTATCCAATTCATGTGCTGGTTTTTATCCAATTCATGTGCTGGGAAACATAACATTTTGCCCCATTCATTAAAACTATTTTCGGGGTCGATACCCCATGAAACTAGCCGGAGAAAATTAGACTTGAGGCTTTACTTGCATAGTCGATGTAATTCAATTCATCACCAGTTTCAAAATTCCGCAGCAGCCACTCAGGGATGGGCAAGAACTTCCTGACTCTAAGGTGCGCTTCGTGAACACATTTTACTGCCTCAGGCACTAAACCACGATATTTACATAAGGATCCCAAGTTGGAGCTGAGGCAAGATGGCGGCCGCAAGTCGGCCGACAGGCTGAGCGCGCCCAGGAACTCCCCCCCCTTGAATTAAACTTAGTTATGCCATGAATTTGCCGCCCGATTGCTTGGGGAAAACCACAGGACTTACCGGAGGACTCCAGGGCATGCTTCTTCTGACGGCGGTCGCTTGGGACACAGCACGAAGATTCCTCGGCCTCCGCTGGCGTCTCTCTCTGCGTCTCTCTCTGCCCCGGCTCGCGGCGCGAGGCAGCTTCTGCGGCGAGGGCGGAGCAATTGGAGCAAGCAAGCCCCGCGGATCCAAAGACTCAGCTGCAATGCCCCCGAAGGCGGCTCGAGGTAGAGCACGCACACCGACTGAAGCAGTACCTACAGGGAGAGCTGGCCAGTCGCAACGAAATACTAAGAATGGCAACATAGGGACGGCTGAGAAAGGACGAGAAAAGAAGATGGAGGTGAATAATGGTGATGGTGGTAAGCGCAGTATACCTGCTCTGTTCTTACCAAATAAAGGGAAAAAACAACATAATCCTGGTAGCATTGAGGGGTCAACAGGGGAGATATGCAAGGGGATGAGCTCCACTTCAAGTGCCTTTCAAGAGGTAGATTGTGGTGACGACCCCAATGATCAGCAATGCAAGGCTCAGCTAAATAATCCAATAATTGCCACCCCATGTAGCTCAAATACTCTATTTAGTAAAGGCACAGGGGGGTCACTTGCTATCGAAACCTCTTTACCGCAGACAAAGGGAATGGCGTTACTCAACATGGGTAAGAGGAATTTGGTCTGCAAAGACATACAGAAGGATGGCATAGAGAACACAGATGAAGTAAATGGAGAACTGGACGGGGGTGGCGGCATCAACACCCTGCAAGCATCAACGAAGGAAGCTGATTCTGGCGATTATTTTTTTTCCCTTTCTGACCCCTCGGATTCTTCAGGAAATGAAGATGATTTAGAGCTCAAGATCGGATCTATGAGGGTATCTTCGAGCAGTGAATCAAGCAACACTAGAACTACCCCTCGGACAGTCCGAAAAATTGTAGGCCATATAGATGATATCAACCCAGATGGAGGGGATGGAAGAGATGGAGGGGAAGAAGCCCTGGTATGGGATTATTCTTTTTCAACCGGGACAGGGGATAATAAAGGCACCACAACTAAGGAACTGACTGAGGCAGTGACAAGAAAACCTGAAGAGATATCACTAAATCTGATTTACGAGACCATCATGATACACAGGGAAGAAACCCGTATGGAGAGCCAAAGGACCCAGGGGGCATGCCGCAAACTTCAAAATTCAATAAGACGTATTGCAAAAGCCTGTTCCGAGTTTGCGGAGAGAGTTACGGAAGCAGAGACACGGATTTCTAAACTCGAGGATGAACTGGCAACTCAAAAGACGATGATGGAATCAGTGCAGGCGTCAAAGGAAGATACTGTCTGGAAGCTTTCAGACCTTGAAAATCGCCTTCGGCGCAACAATTTAAGAATCTTAGGTATAGCAGAAGGCATGGAAGGCCAAGACATACGAAAATTTGTGGTAGATATGTTCTGGGAAGCCTTCCCAGAACTATCTCAGTGGGACTGGAATCAAGAAATACAAAGAGCCCATAGATTCCCATTTACACAGCGAGCAAGACCTGGGCAGGATACTATTAGACCTAGAGCGATCTTGATATCGGTTAATAACTTCCTAGCCCGGCAGGCAGTGTATGAGTTGGCGCGGCCCGATAAAAAAAGAAAGGGGAAAGGATCGGAATTTTTTGTAAGGCCGGACTTTTGCCACCAGACAGTAGAGAAACGCTGGCAACTCAGACAGCTTATTAATCCGTTCCAGAGTAAGGGGGCTCAAGTATTTCTACTAAACCCGGCTACATTGAAAGTTACGTATAAAGAACAGACCCGGTTCTTCACGTCGGAAGTCAAAGCCAAGGAACACTTACAATCTATTGTTTAGTTTCTTCAGGAGTAGTGATGGGGCACATAAGGTTGTTCTTCTTTTTCTAGATGTGATATTCTATTATGAAAAGCTATCTCTTTTTCTATCCCTCCCATTTTTCTTTTCTTTCTCACTCCTTTTTCTTGTCTTTTGTGGCGCGGGGGTACATATTTGTCTGGATTTTATGAATATCTTGGAGATCCAAAAGTTTGGGGTTTAGGCTGGTTGTATAAAGATAATATTATGTTACGCCACTAGGGGAACCTTTTTTTTATATATATATGCTTAGGTTGATCGTATGAAATCAATACTAAGTTAGGTTATTAGGAATTTTATTGGTATGTCAGACACACAGGGGGAGCCTTGGGAGAGGTTAGCTGTCCATCACCGGGACCATTGGTCCTAAAGCCTCAATACAGGAGGGGTGGGGGTGGGATGGAGTCAGTTTACTGACTGCATGGGTAGAGGAGGGGGTGGGGAGGGGGTTGGCCAGGATAAGGGAGAGCGGGAGGGGGGTAAAAAAGAAAATGCAATCCACAGTGAATTGAAGATGAGGATGAGGATATGGAAATTAGGAGATAAGGCCATAAATTGGAGAGGTACAACAGTTTTTGATGGGGGATAAAAAGGTCCAGGGTAATATACGTTTATGTTTATTTAATGTGTGTGGGCTAAATAATAATACGAAATGGCAAAGGGTTGCTGCTGAGTTGCGGGTGATGCAACCTGACTTGGTATGTCTCCAAGAGACTCACATCTCATGGGACAATCGGAGGGTTTTCAGTGAGCTGGGGTATACACTATTAGCTTGCACACGACAGTCCACCACAAACCGCGGAGTAGCCATTTTAGTCAAGAATGGGATACAAAGTACTGGTAGAATGGCGGTCGACAATCAGGGTCATTGGGTGGTTATTGAATGTGCTAGGGGGGAATTTATATTTACTGTATGCTCTATATACGGGTCTAACTTGGACGAAGCCACAGTGTTAGAGGGTCCTAATTTGGAATTAGCCTCATGGCCTACCCCGTTGATCTTATGTGGGGATCTTAACATCCACTTGGATAGCCAAGATCTTCAGAAGGGGTGGAAATACTATACAGGCAGAAAACCTAGAGTTTTCAAGGCATTACAACACCTGGTGGAGGATCATGGCCTGAAAGATGCATGGTCAACATTGCAGAAATCAGATCCGGGCTTCACGTTTTATTCTCACCCCCACAACAAATTGGTCAGACTAGATTACTTTTTTGCGCCATTAGAATTATTAACGGGTGCCAGAATACAAGTCTACCCAAGAATCACATCTGATCATGGCCCATTAGTGATAGACATCCCGACCAGATGTAACCTCACGCAGACCCTTTTCGTTCGACCGTAAGCTTTTAAAAGAGTCTAATTTTATAGATCACATGAATGATTGGATTTGGCAATTTTTGGAAATCAACCATAACTCGACCTCACAACCATATGTTTGGGATGCCCTAAAAGCAGGGCTCAGGGGAGAGACTCTGAGCTAGGGGCTTCACAATCAGAAACAACTTAGAGCTAAGGTTCAAGATCTTTATGAGAAGCTTAGGCTGGCAGAAGTAGAACTGATGCGGAAGATAGCGAATAGAGGAGATACTGCCCCTTTACAATCAGAAGTAGCACGATGCAAAGCCAGAATCAACCTTCACTGGAGCAAAGAAATTGCTACCAAATACAACTTGTTTAAGAAAGAAAGATATGAGTTTGGCGAAGCTACCGGGCGATGCCTGGCACAAAGGTTAAGGTCTAAAGAGGCTTCACAGAGATTCGAAAATATCAAGGATAGACAGGGTAAAGTAGGGGAAACCCCACAGGAGATATTGGAAGTATTTTACTCTTTTTTTAATAATTATACACAGAAGATAACCAGGGGAAAGAGGATATTGAGACATTTTTCAAGGATATAGATTGTGCACAACTGGGGCAGGCAGAGGCACATATTCTGGATGAACCCATTACCATGGAAGAATTAGAAGAGGCAATAAACAATCTGAACAGTGGCAAAGCGGCGGGTCCAGACAAGTTGCCTCTGGAAATTTACAGAACATTCTTCCAGGAGCTAAAACTTGAACTTTTGACTACCCTACAACAAGCACAGGTGGGGAAAGTTCCCCCATCATGGGAGGAAGCAAATATTATTGTTTTTAAAAAAAAGGATAAATTAGCAGAGCTGCCAGGGTCGTATCGACCAATTTCCTTAGTAAATGCCGACAGGAAGATATATACTAAAATTTTAGCCACTCGCTTAGCGAATGTTATTACCCCACTGGTATCACTGAGACAACATGGGTTTATACCCAATAGGGGCACTGTAAACCACATTAATAGGGTGGTAGCATTGCTGGACAAGGCTAATGTACAGGGCACTACCTTAGGACTAATTTTATTAGACTCTGAGAAGGCATTCGACCGCGTGTCATGCAGCTTTCTTTGGGAGACACTACGATCTATGGGGTTTGGCCCTGGTTTTATTCAAGCAGTTCAAACGTTTATAAGACCCCCAAAGCTCGAATCTGCATTAATGGTTTAGAATCTGCACTGGTGTACATAACAAGAGGCACGAGGCAGGGTTGCCCGTGCTCTCCACTGTTATTTGCATTATATATAAACCCATTCCTGACTATGTTAGAAGGAAACCCAAGAATTAAATCTGTAGAATGTGGATCAGAACAACTTCAAGTGTTAGCATATGCAGATGACGTGGTGGTTGTAACAACGGACCCGGCTATAGCAATTTGTGAGATAGAACGAATGGCACATAAGTTCGGAGCTGTCTCTGGGTATAAACTTAATGCATCTAAGACACAAATATTATGTACCAACCAGACCTGTGTCCAAGACCCTAGAGTGACTAATGAAGTAAGTTAATTGGGGATTAAAATTAGGGCTTGTTTAAATGAATTGGTAGAAGTCAACTGGAATTCTATTATCATGAATGTAAAGAGACAACTAGACAGAATGGAATGCCTGCACCTCACAATGGTGGGGAGATGCAATGTCTTAAAAATGGTAATTTTACCTAAAGTTCTATATTTTTTTAGGTCTGTTCCGTTAGAATTATTTAAGGGACAGTTACAGCAATTACAATCATGTTGTACGAGATTTTTGTGGGCCCAAGGGAAACCACGAAGAGCAATGCATTTCATGTCGCTGCCTCGAGAGAAAGGTGGGTGGGCTGTACCTGATTTTACATTCTATTATTTTGCGTGTATTTTGCAAAACATCAGGATAATGCTTACCGGAGAAGATATTGCTAACCCCGCAGAATACCCCTCTATATATCAGATGTTATTGGGGGCAGAAGTAAAGAACTGTCTGTTTAGAAAGCTGGAGTATAACTACTACAAGAGAACACGCTTTAAGATAGCAGTAGCTGCTTACAAGGTATGGAGAGCAGTACGGAAGAAGTTACGAATCGAGGGGGTCTGCTTTTATACACCAATAAACACACCCATTTTATTACCTGCGGTATTCACTGATAGAGTTGCTCAGAAATGGAAAGATAAGGGAGTTACATGTTTAGGCAAACTGTATAAGGACGGATGTCTGCTCTCCTTTCAGATAATAGCAGATAAATATAAACTCCTCAAAACTGAATTTTTTAAATTCCTCCAGATGAGGGACTTCTTGATGAAAAAACAAAGGACAATAGAGCCATACTTGTTAGTTGAGGCCATCAGACGGAAGCAACGGATTGGTGGGATCTATAACTGCTTATTAGGTACACAGAGAGAAGATTTAGAGGCCCAAAATATAAGATGGAGCAACAGATTTGGAGATCAAGACATACATATAGAACAATCAATTGACATAGCAGGGATAATCTTAATATCAGCCAATCTAAGAACACAACATTTTAAAACTATATTTGATCTATATCACACCCCCGCGAAGATGATGAAATGGGGGGGGCTTAATGATGGGAAATGTTTTAGATGTGGGGCAGACGTGGCTGATATTATACATATTTTTTATACGTGTAGAAAGTTGACTCAACTTCTGGACCATATAGAAAAGTTCCTCTCGGAAATTACGGGAGTTAAAATTAATATCACACCGTCCATTATGTTGATGGGCATAGGGGAAGATCTGACTGAGGGACGTTTAGCTTTTGAATTTAGATATTTAATATTTATAGCAGTAGCGGTAGCCCGTCTATGCATAGCCTCCTTGTGGCTCCAAAAGGAAGTCCCAACCTTTGAAATCTGGAGAGCTAGATTTTTGGGTATTTTTAATTTGGAACATAGCTTATACGCTCTCAAAGGGATACGGAAACAGAAATTAGGTTTGTCAATCTGGGGCCCTGTGATTAACCATATGAAGGAGTAATATGAATTTAATCATGTATTGTCTCCCTGGGTTGGCTTTACAGGCGTTATGTAGCTTTTATATTTAAGAAACTTATGTTAAGAAATTTATGTTAACCTCTTTGGAAATAACATGGACTTTTATATGATGCTTACCTCATCTGTAATATGATTTTGTTTGTATGTATTTAAAATTCTAGATTGCAATAAAAAAAAAAAAAGGATCCCAAGTTGAGTTTTGTAACTAGCAAACAAAAGTCAGAGTTGGAGTTTTGCTGCAGTAATCATACTGAGGATTTTTTCCCTACTTGATTTCACCAGGCAAACTCTAGCAAAGTTGTGTGGGTAAAAAGCATTAAGAGCCGAAATGGAAAACAAGATTAGCACGGATTCTTTAAGGGCAAATAATTAGCAATATATTTACTGTGGAATTAAACCTATTCTGGGGAGTAGGGCAAGATGAGAGGCAGCAATGTCAAGGATCAAAGGAGTCCCTTTTAATTCGATAGAAAAGCGGCTTTTCTTGAAATGGACTCATAACAACGGAAATCAACCCTGCAAGACTTTCCCGAATTTGTGTGAACGTCTGCATGGGATTTGGGCGTGCAAAAATGGAACTTGTATATGTCTATAACGCTTCATCAATCCACGTGTAAAGGCCTGTTAGCATGTAACCTAATGCTCCTTCTGGCCGCTTGTGGCCTTTTTCCGAAGACGAGCATTATTTTGCTAACAACACCATAAAAACCTGAAAACCAGTCTGGCGTGACTTCACAGATTAGTAATCGAGCACTACAATCATTGGGAAGAGATGCGGTCTGGTGCTTCAACCACTGGGTTTGTTTCAAGAGCCATGAGATAAGCTGATCCGACCGAAGTTAATGGAGGCTTTAGACATCTCGGGGGCCTCCTTGGAATATTTATGTGCTGTGGAGTATGGGGGTGGGATAATGAGTTTACCTGCTGGCCTCGTGATTTGAAACTGCCCTGGATGCGCTTTATAGCTTGCAAAGGGTGTTTCTGGCCTCCTGAGTTTATTTCATAATATTATAAACCATGTTCGAATATTTAGACTTGCCCCCTCCATAGATTAAATAATTGAGTTTCCTTATGTGCATGAAGACATTCTGTGGCTAAACTCTGTGAGAAGTCAGTCTTCCATGTACCACAAATATATTATTGCTCCTGCTTTTACATAATCTATGATGCTACCTGGCAATAAATTATATATTTCAGAAATATGTCTATGGGTTGGTTACAAGCAAACCAATAAATAACCTAAAAATGTTTGAGCAGTGAGATTTATATTTTTCCACGTACTAATGATTTGTTAGGAATATCTGTAGACAAGGCAATTTTAATTATATATTTTTTCCTTTGAAAGGGGAATTTTAATGACAAAATATCATAAAATACTGTTTTATATAAAAAATAATCAAACTACGTCATGTCTCACAGGCAGAACACTTAATTACTGATTATAAAGCTGTACAAAGACTTCTGCTTTGCTGGCTACCTAGAACTGCATTGTGACCTATTGAGTATAGGGAAGTGGGGGTTATGCATGCCATAAAATGACCCAATATATGCGTTCTGAAATTCAGCCAAGCATTTCTGCCTTCAGAGGAACTACTTGCCGCAGCAGGCATCTGTGATTCTAGAGGAGGAGGTTAGTCCTGTAACCTGCATCATTTTGGATTACCAGGTCACTCATAATGAGACTGTTATACCTGTGAGCCTTAGAGTGGTCTTCCCCCAAACGTTTTGCCTCACCTCCTCCATTTCTGCTGAACTAATTTTTGTTGGCCTTAGGACTCGTGCACTTTACCACTGCTAATCAGTTGTAAAGTGCTTGTTGTCACTCCCCTAAAACATGGTTACATTGGCTCATACCCAATTGGCATACTTAATTTACATATAAGCCCCTTGTAGAGTGGTATACCATATACACAGGGCCTGTAAATAAATGCTACCAGTGGGTCTGCAACACTTATGTGCCACTCACTTAAGTAGCACCTTAAAACATGCCCCAGGTCTGCCATTGCACCCTGAATGCAGTTTTAAACTGCTATGTCGACTTGGCATTAAAACCCCCTTGCCAAGTCTTAAATTCCCCTTTTATTGTATATAAGTCACCCCTAGGTAGCCCATAGGGTAGGGTGCTGTGTAATTAACAGGCGGGACATACATTTTTAAGTTTTACATGTCCTGGCAGTGAAAAACTCCTAAATTCGTTTTTCATTACTGGGGGGTTACCCTTCCCATTAGATAACATTGGGCATTTCTTATTACATTTAATAAGATGTCATTTCTAATTGGGAGATGTTAGCTATGTCATGCTGGGTGTCTTTGGAATTGTGGTGAAAAGCCCTGTTTAATGCTAAAGTCATGTTTTTGATCACAATTTTAAAAATGCCACTTTTAGAAAGTTGGCATTTTTCTGCCCTTAGCCCTTTTGTGCCTGTAGCCTGGCCTGGGTCACATGACTGGGTGTAACTGACAGTTGGAATTTCTGAATTCCATCCAGTCACACATTAGAGGAATTAGGTGTGCCTCAATGGGCCATCTGCTGGCAGGATGGGGGAGGGGCACAGTATGAATAGCTTGTGTTCTGCCTTCACACAAAGGGCTTAACAACCTCACATTGTCACACTGCAGCCAGCTTGGAGTCAGGGCAGGAGAGTCGGGAAATTCCATGCACTTCAAAGCCAATGTCTAGAAGCTTCTCCCACCTTCCAGAACCAGGGCACCAGGGTATAAAAAGGGGACCTCAGACACCACTTCTGGACTTGTGGACACTCTCAGGAAGCACGACTGCTGTGCTTCTGAAAGGACTGCCACTCTGAAGGAACCGCTGCCCTGCTGTGCTGACCAGCTGCCTGCTGCCCTCTTGCCTGGGTGAACAGAGAACTGAACCTGCAACTTCAACCCTGAACCCAGGACACCAGAGTGACTCCAATGGCTAGTCTGCTGGCCTCCTGATCTGAGCCTCAGGGGCATAAAAGGCTCCCCAACATCCTGCACCAGCCCCTGGACCCAGCTGAAGTGCGTTCCTGACACTGAAGTGGTGCCCCTCAGGTCCTGAACCCTTGGTGTAGCTCAGAGAGCTTAAATAAAGCTTTTGGGCTCTTCGTGACCGCAAACTGACCCATTCGCACCGAGACCTCACCATTCATACCACGATTCAGAGCAAAGCTCCATCAGACTGACCCTTCGGACTACAGCATCGACCGCTTGCGGGTACCACCAACGCGAAGCTCCAGCAATGCCCACTTTCAACACCTGGCCTGCTTTTCACACTATGCTGGCAGCCTCCCATGATGCCCTCTCTGTTCCTTCAGCTGGCCTAACCTGGTGATTGTAGCCGACCTGCGCTCCCTCACGGTTGGCCTGAACTTTTGACTTTGACCCGGTCCAGCACGACCAGATATCCATAGTTGGGGTTTTGGTGCTATTTTCACTAAAATCTTTAAAAAATTCATAACCCCGGTTCTAGTGATTGCATTGTTATCATTTTGGTGTCAAATAATTTATTAAAATATTTTCCTCCAGTTTTCTAAATTGGTTTGGGATTTAACTTGTGTTGTGTTTTCACTTTATTTCTGTTTGTGTGGTGCATAAATACTTTACACATTGCCTGTTAGTTAAGCCTGACTCCTTTCGTGCCAAGCTACCCAGGGTTAAGCACAGGTTAATTTAGTGAATTTTTGTGGTTCGCCCTGCAAGGGATCGTGGTTGTTACTTGATCAGGACTCCCACCCCAGTCAACCAACAACCCAATTTCTAACAGAGGCCTTTAGAGGACTCCAATATTCAGAGGAGGTCTCAATCAAACACTGTGGATCACGAGCTCCTTCTGAGGATATGTGAGTGACAATTTATCAACATATCAGATAGCAATAAGAACTCTTCCCCAGTATTCATCCTTTGAGCTCCCTGATGCCACCACTACATCACATCAATCACATGAATCCACTGCAATGTCCTATTGCCTTGGTGTGAAAGTTGTTATTGAGCATTTGTTCAATGTGCTGATTTTGTCCTAAAGGCTCTGTGTTGGAAATGAACTCGTATGTGAATAACGTCTCACATGAATAAAATACTGGTGAACAATTGAGACATCAATGTTGCGTTGCTTTAGACATTGAGTTATTTTGTGCTAATATTTCTAAGTGAATCCGTGAAAGAGATTGTTGAGAGTTTTAATGAATAGGAAGAACTACTTCTACTGAGAAAAGCTTAAAACAAGGAACATATGTAATAATCTCTAAAATGATTGTTTCCACACTTTAAAAACAAACAACATGCACAAAAACATAGTAAATTGTCCACTTCTTGTATTTACTATGGTGGCACATAAACAACAAGGCGCATATGTTCTTCTGCATTCAATTCGTGTCAAATTTCAATTATAAGGATTACAGGAATGGGGGGCGCTTCTTTCTGCTGCTCCCTCTAATTATGAAATTCTCTGGCAGCGGATTTTCTGACTTTGGACTCATCTCTAATTACCGATCTTTTTAGATCCATAAAAATACGTAATTCTGTAGAAAACGTGGTCCTCTTCCTATCCCCGACAGCTCAAAAGACATCAAATAACATAACAATATAAAATATATTACAGTACCACTCCTATCTACACACAGCTGTACATGTGCATAGGTGCACCATAATTACAAGATCATAGTTACCAAATCGGTAATCACTAAAACATCACCCTCTGGACACAAGCCACAATCATCTGTATATCACAACTTGACTTTTGCAATTCCCGGGTGTAGGGAATAAGAATGTTAGGCTATTAGGCAGAGAAGCCACAGTTTTGATATAAGCTGTGAATGAACTTCAACAAAGCTTAAACATTATAAACCACTAAGTTAACCAGGTCTCTTTTATGAATGCTTCATTCACCTTGGTAGCATGGCTTACGCAGCAAGTCTTTCATCAGATAAAGGTATGGTCTTCTGAGGCAGAGTTGCTTCTGATTCCTAAAATTAAGCGCAAGTGGAGAGGAGGCTCCTCTTTTTTCTTTTCTGGCAGCTCATGCCTGGAGCTGTCTACCTCTGCAGCTCCATTAAGATTGAAAATGTATTTTGTTTCCAAAAGTCTCATAAAACCTGGCTTTTTGGGTTAGACAATTGAGTAGGGTTTCTCCTGTCTCTCTTATTTCAGGGTGTTGCGAGCTTTCTGCTCTCTTAGCGCCGGGACAATCTCTGTAGTAGCTGTGTGCTTTAAAAGTTTAATATGATTATGATGATCATGATGGTAAATCTTAACAATATTAGAGGGACTATAGAAAGAACTTGCAGGTCGACGCCAAATTATTAGGTAAAAAATATATACATTTAATGAAACATGTCAATCACACTCTAGAATAAATATGTGAAAAGTCAAAGTAGAGTTGTAAAAAAAAATTCAAAACAATCCACAATAAAAACAGACTAAAATAGTCCAAATTAACAGCTCAAAATACAGACCAATCCATTTCACCCATTGCAGCGATGTAGAGTTCATGGTGGGGCAGGTCAAAATCCCAAGGATGCAAAATCAAGTATTGTGGCACAGACTCAAAGAAGTCCCATGTCCACATCCTTGGCGTTGAGTTGTTTAACAGGAATCATGAAGACAAAGCTGATGCAGAGATGTCAAATCTCTGATTTCAGTTACTGAAAGGCTTGCGGCTCCAGTGAGGGAATGATGAACAAAGCCTGAACTACAGAGGCCCAGCTGGCTGAGGTAGAATCTATCCTAGATGCAGGTAGCTCAATGATTTGTGCTTCAAGCAATACTGTGCAGAGTCTTCAAGCAGAGTACCTGCACCTGCTCGCAGACTGCACAGAATTGCTGGTACCCCTTGTTGCTACAGCTCTATGTTTGCTTGAGATGCAGAAATAGGCTCAGTTGCAGACTTGACCACGGAGGGTCTTAGCTGCCTGATAATTCATAACAGGAAAAAAATCTGAAATTCTCAGTGCAGTGTTGGAGTCTTCAGGGCTAGTTCAACTGAACTCAATCCCTTCAGGGAAATATTGTAAAAGGCATGGAGGCTATGCTCAGTAGACTGGCTTTCATCAGCTACTCATCACAAATGATTTTGGAACAGAATCTTCCAGGAAGCAAGCTCTTCTCAGAAGATGAGTTCAAATGTTCCTGCAAATCCCCAAAAACTTGAGCTCTAAGATTCATTATGGATACCTATCCGAAAATTCATTAGTATTTCAAAGCAGACTTAAGAGCTTATTTTGAGTTTGGCAGGCTGTACTCTGTTCCACCTAGCCAACAGTTGCATGCACTCCACTGCCCTGGTGGACTGCAGCCTGACATATTTAGAGAGCTTTGCCTGCTTGGTGGAGATCTCTGTGCCTTTAGAGGAAGGTGCGGCCTGGTGGCTTCTTTCTAGGCACCATAAGTTGGCTGAGTGGCCGCTATGTTCAATGCAGCCACTCAGCACACTTTTTTTGTTTTTGAAAAACAAAAAAATATAATGACCTTGACGTATGGGAGTAAGTTTATCTTCTATTTGGAATGGCCAGGCTTTCCTGGTGGCCCCAAACAGGAAAATAACTACATCAGAACATCTGCCATAAATAGGGAGGATGGTCTGGGGTGCTTACACCGATGGTCTGATGTCCCTCATGCTGTTAGTGTAAGGTTTAAACTGGCAGAGCCAGCGTGTGCTTAGCCAGAAGAAAAATGAGGATTCTTGTGACTCTAAACAGAATAGGCAGAATACCAAGTCTGCATAACTGTAAAAAATTCCCTTAGTTGTTGAACATCGAATCCTCCATGATGCAAACAGAAAAATGCATCACGTACAAGGAAAACATGTAAGAAGTGTTGGATTTTCTCCTTCTTAGCATATTTTCATGATTACCCTCACCGAAACATGACAAATTTTTGTTTCTGGCCATTACATACATGAGTCAAGGAAACAAGAAATGTGATTCTGATTCAACACCATGAAGGCTGTTAAAACAATTAACAAATTTCAAAGGTGGCTGTCCCGACAACTGAGCAAATGAAGCTAGAGGGAGTGAGCTGAGGCACTGATGAGTAATATACAGTACTATTGCTATCGGATTTCAATGTTATCAATGTAGTGCTCAAGCTTGGGCATGCTTTTTTTGTATAATGTTTATTTTGGTTTTTCAATTTTTAACAAACATAAGCTAGATGCAGTATCATATTGCAACATTGCCTTGTAGAAACAGTACCAAGGCATCATGGTTGGGCACCGTCATGTGGGCTTGTGTCAGAGTACTCTTGCTGGCAAAGGGCCCAACCTATCCCGGTGCAGAGTTGAAAGCAAGGAGGATGTAACCAGAGCAACCAAAACAGTTCCAGGTGTATTGGGAGAGGGGCAGCATCAGTGTAGCTTCTGGATGGGGTAGGGAGAGGCGGGTGAGGAGATCTAGCAATTAGTCAAAGAATTGCAATGCCCCGTGACAAGGAGGTTGATAGCACATACGTATGGATAGGTAAGCAATCAATGGATGCCAAACGTAAGTGAACCTCATTTCTGTGTGGGAAAGCCTATAGGATAGGTGTTCCATTGCAAAGATCTGCCATAGTTTGTGAAACCAAGTTGCGAGGGGGCGAGGTTCCTGTAATTTCCAATATAGTGCCAGGAGTTGTTTGGCCACCCCAGTAAAAAGGCACGTTAGGGACCAGTAAGCGTATGTCATACTGTCATGTATCAAGGTTTCATGCCCAGGACCAAGGTGACGGGGTTGCTCGGGAGGGGTTATCCTAGGACCCCTTTAATACCCCCAAGAATTAATTTCCAATATGTTTGAAACACGAAGCACGACCACCATATGTATAGGAATGTGCCTGTGTCCATATGGCAGCACCAGCATATCTTAAGAGGGTTGGGGGTCCGGTACCATTGGAACCTTACCTTCAGAGCCAATTTTTATGGGGAAGGTTTCTGTGGGTTTTGGGGATTTTTTCTTCCAAAGCTTGTCCCACTGCTTGTCAGCTAATGGGTGACTCAGGTCGGTCTCCCAGCAGGTCTGATATAAATGTTTGGTACGAGGTTTGGAGTCTTGTATTGTGGCATAGGTGTGTGAGATAAGTCGTTTGGTGCCCTTGAAGGACCGGACAAGCCTGAATGGAGTGAGCAATCGCGTTGCTGCCTGTGTGTTCTGGTGGATGGAGGGCCCAGTGTCGCAATTGACATGATTGGAGGCAAGCAGTTTCCAGGATCCGTAATTCTTGTTTACATTTCTCAAAGGATTTGACAAGGGAGCCCCAAAATAAGTTGCTAAGTGTCCTACACTCCCCCCTTGCCAAAGCCCTGAATGCTCTAGGGTTGAGCACCGGAGAGGAGTCTGGGCTGCCGAAGATGTGGTTGTGAGGTGAAGGAAAGATGCAGTCTTTCTTGGTGGCTATGCTGTCCCAAATCTAGAGTAGAGCTCGGGTAGGCATTGCTATATATGCACTCTTGGAGCTGTGATGTTTCGGTAGCCAAGCTAGGTTGCATAGCGACCTGCCGGCCACCACTCGGTCCATATACAGCCATCAATTTTTGGATTCCCGTACTATCCACTCCAAGATTTATCGGAGGTGTTCAGCCCAATAATACTCAATCAAGTTGGGACTGGCCAGAAGCAGCAGCTTTTTGGAATAAAGGTGCATAGCTTGTTTTGAAGTGTGTCAATGTCTTCCTCAGGTATAGGGGTAGGAAGGCTTTGAAACAGGTAGAGAACCTTGTGCAGCACATTCATTTTAATCATGTTGATACACCCCAGCCAGGATATGTAGAGGGGTTTCCATTTCAGAAGGTTGCATTTTAAGGCCAGTTGGATTTGGTTCATTCCTCAAGGCGAGGGTTGATAACAAGGCCCAAATATCGGTTTGATATAGGTGTTCATTGGAATGAAACTAGGGTCTTGAGGATGGGAAGCAGGTACATCGGGAGGTTGAGATTCAGGACCTGGGATTTCTCTTTGTTGATTTTAACGCTGGAAACCTTCTCAAAGCTGTCTAACACCTGGACCACAGCTGGAAGAAAGTCCGTGGGATCAGTCAACATAAGGAGGAGGTCATCAGCGAACATATTTATTTTATGGACAGCCCCCCCTCCCCAAAAGGGATCCCTGATATTCCTGGGGTGTCTCTAATCCAGTTGGGTAGCGGCTCAACCACCGTGGCAACGGGGAGGGACGATAGCGGGCACGGCATGGCTGTCTGTTGCTGGATAGATGGTGCCTAGTCCTACCCCAGTTTCTCAAAGTTGGGGTGTGTCCAGGCTGGAGTGGGCAGGGAAGGGTGAAGACTGTGTGAACAAAGATGGGTCAAGCCATCCAGTGTTGCAGTCCATTATTGCTGTCAGCGATGGCAAGATCTCCTGTAAACAGTGTAGGGGGCCGAGGCCACCCTCCCCGGTGGCGCAGGTGTGGCAAATGCACCTTTGTGCAGGGGAGCCCCTGGCTGACCCCTAGATCCATCAGCAGAAAGGCAGGGGTGTCCAGTGTCACTGAGCTCCCCGGCAGCCATGAGTCCGACCGGGGGCCGTGGATGCAGCTGCAGTTGGGTCCAGCATGCTGCGGCCGCCTGGAGCAACATGGAGGCAGGGGGATTCACTGGATTAGCCCCAACTCGCAGTGAGATGGGGCAGGAGCGCAACTCCTGATCAAGATGAGCCCAGCATGGTGACACTGCCGTGGTTTCCTCCATCCAGGAAGCCCTTGCGCAGTAGCACTGCAGAGTTCCTGGACATGCTAGGAGCAATGAAGCAGTGTGCAGGGCCTCCCCTGAAGGTTGGTCAGCACTGTGTTCAGGAAAGGGGTCAGAGCGAGGGAGGAGATCGGTGGTATTGCACAGGTGGGGGAGAGTAGGGTGGCGGACCCACCATTGGGCGCAATGTCGGTGCTGCGTCATGGGCACAGTGGACTCAAGGATAGCTCGATCCCTCCTCGGCCATCGCGATCCCCCTGAGGACTTGGTCGAGCCCAGCTGCTTTGTTGAGATGGGACCCCATATTACCCCTGGTTGAAAGGCACAGCTGCAAATTCCAGTCCTGTGGAGGACACACTCCGGAAACACCCTCTGTATAGTATCTTCCCTCCGAATTTGGGTAATAGGAGTTTAAGTCAGGAGCTAAAACTTTGGTGTAGAGTTTGGCGTCCGTGTTAAACAGTGGTATGGCACGGTAAAAGGCGCACTTGGTGAGGTCTTTGCTGGTTTCAGAATGAGTGCTAGTTCAGCCTCGCACATTGTGGGAGTTAAGCCTGTGGCCGGTGTGAAGGAGTTGAAGAGAGAGGTGAGGTGGTCAAGAAATAGTGTCAGGAAGGGTTTATAAAATGTACCGGGGAGGCCGTCGGGGCCCAGGTTTTACATGGTTGGGAGCACCCAGAGGGTCTCGTGAATCTCAGCTGGGTCTATTGGGGCCTCAAGAAGGTTCCGATATGTGGGATGTAGGATGGTCCACTCGGATGTTGACAAGTATGTCTGTATGTCATGGAATGCTCTTTGTTTCCCCTGTTCCCTAGTTGCCCAGGTGCCGTCCTGTCTTTCAACATGGGCTACGTGTGCTATCGCTTGTTGGACATGCAGTTTGTGCACTATGAGGGTTCCCACCTTGCCCCCCTTGTCATAGAAGCTCTGTTTTAAATATAGTAGTGATCACTCAGCACAGTTTGTCCTATGCGACCTGAGTTGGCTGTGTAATGTTGCTAGCTTCCTGCGTGTTGTCCTAGAAGGATTCTGTTGGTCTTGGTGTTCTAATGTCTTTATGTTGCTTGTTAGAGTAGTTGCGAACGGACGGGACTCACTAGCTCTGTCAATTTCAAGGGTGATGAGGGTACCTCATTTTGCTGCCTTGCAGGCATCCCACAGTGTGTGTAATGAGGTATCAGGGTAGAAGTTTGTGGAGAAAAAATCTCTTATAGCCCTAGCCACCGTTTCCCTATTTACCGGGTCCTTCAGAATACTGGGTTTCAATCGCCATTGTGCTTGTCCCAAAGGGAGATCTCGGCCGCTCGGCCAGGAAAGTTCCACGTGGGCATGGTTTGATATGGAGATGTCCAGCATCTCTGCCAAACCCACATTTTGCAGTAGCAGATGAGACACAAAGAGATAGTCGATTCAGTAATATGAGTCATGGACATGAGAGTAATAGGAGTAATCCCTAATGCCCGGTTGGAGGTATCATCAGGCAACCACCTGACCTAGTCCGGTGATTTCTTTTTTGAGGATGGCCGACATTGCCCCCTGGTAGGAGTTCTGGCGTCTGTCATGAGACAAATTCCAAAACAGGTTAAGATTGTCTCTGGCTATTATGTCCCCTTTAGTGACTTTCAAGTGGTCTCTATAGAGGGTGTGTAGGAAAGTCTCCTGCACGATGTTTGGTGTTTATATATTGAGAAGGGTGAGGGAGGTACCTGTTCTGGAAATGTGGAGTTTGAGGAAGCTGCCCTCCTTGTCGTTGAAGGCAGTGGGCTGCGCTTTGCCTATGTGTACTCTGCAGAGTATGGCGACTCCTTAATCCTCACTTTATTTGTGTGCACTCTACCAATCTTGGCTTGAGATCCATCAGGTATGCTTTGACCTATATTGCTTCTATGCATGCTGTTGATATTTCACCTTTGATAAATACAATACTATTTGGTGAAAACAGTATCTGGTTTCTGAAGTATGATTTTCCTACAACATCCTAATTCCAGTGATTGAATGCTATTATGCTTTGTTCTTATTAATCATTCATACATGTACCACGCCACAGCCACATCACCCCCCACCTGAGGAACCTGCACTGGCTCCCCGTCGACAGGAGAATCTCCTTCAAACTCCTCATCCACGCACACAAGGCACTCCACAAGACTGGCCCAGCCTACCTCAACAGACGATTCCTCTTCTACGTCCCCAACCGCCAACTCCGCTCCGCCGACCTCTCCCTCGCCACCGTCCCTCGCATTCGAAGAACTACCACCGGCGGCAGATCCTTCTCCCACCTCGCCGCCAAGACCTGGAACACCCTTCCACTAAGCCTAAGACAGACCCAAGACCTGCTGACCTTCAGGAGGCTACTCAAGACCTGGTTGTTCGACCAGTAGCAGCACCCCCCCCCCTTTTTTTCCCTAGCGCCTTGAGACCCTCGCGGGTAAGTAGTGCGCTTTACAAATTCTGTGATTGATTGATTGATACATTGTCCGGAAGAATCATTGTTTCCTTTGATATTAGTTGTATACCCTGGTTCAGTGTGAGTAGGGTGGCCTTTGTTTCCTTGTAATGCCATGTTTGAAGTGCACTAGTAACAAAATGCTTCCTGGTAAAAACGCTCAGCCGTGCTCTAGCTATTAGAGCGAAAGCAGCAAGTTGGAGATACCGGCAGCATCCAGGGCGCAGTTTTGGGTATGACCTATATCAACTATGCCTTACTGTTGATTCGCTCTTCACGTCGAGGATCCCGGTGGGGTGTGGGGGGGCGCCTATCCGTTCACAGCTCCATGAGGTCTGGAGACAAGGCAACAGAGTTTCCAGCTGTTCCGGTCCACTCCCAATGTTGGTTACTTTCATAGCTTGGCCCGCAGCACCTCCCATTATTCCCCAACCAGTAAGAGTGCAGCCAACACCAGGTAAACCGCAAAACGGCATTAATAGCGCAACGCTGCATTCTGCCTGAGCTTCCATGCTCTTGAAGTACTGCACTTCAAACCGCCAGTTTAAACGCTTGGGACACCTCTTAAACTTCAAGACCAAAGCTGAAGTGCTAAACTAACTATTCAGACCTGTGCATAGAAACTTTGGCAGCGCTTGGTGACTCTGTGATTTAAGAGATTGTAGGACTTTGACTGTGAGAAGCAGGACGTGCATGTTTCATTCTCCTACGACGGCTTGCAGGTAGATGGTTGGTTAAAATATGAAAACTGTCCGTTTTTACCTAACCATACACTATAAGTGCGAGCAGTCCATTTGTGTCATGGTACCGTGCTAGCTGGACACCCTAAAAACCCATAAAACTCTTGATGATTCTTGTGCCATTTGTGCCCAAGGGAAACATGCCACTGGTTCCCCTAGTGGATATTTGCACCCAATTCCTGTTCCTCCTAAACCATGGCATACAATATCCAGAACAACAGGTGGAGCACTAGGAGGTGGATCCATATCGTCTCCGCAACGTCGTGATGCACATCGGCAGATAAGAGTGCATCCCTGTACCTTGACAGAGGGGAGTGGTGATGGAGTGAGGTTTGTAAAATACATCCTCATGAAATTAAGTGACCCCATAATAATGTATTGACTGCATGGACTAACCAACCCTGAATGCATACATTCACACAGGGGGCAAACGCATTTTACATAATATACTAAACCATGTTGGCATGAGTACGTATTAACTGTTTGCGCTTTGAAAAATCGTACTAATGCATGTTTATGCTATGTTGTACATTGCACATTTTGCATGTGGTGCACAAATAACAAAAAGTTTGCTTTAAATTAATAGCTTTCGCTAGGAATTAATTAACACAGGGCATTAGTATGGTGGGAGGTAACCATAATGGGTTTTATTTCATGAATTAATATTCTTTTGTGTTTATTTTAATTTAGTACGAGATTGGGCCTGCATGAAAATGGCCTCTTGTCTGAACCAGCATGTGCTTGTCTTGGTCGGTATGGAGAACGCATGCGCAAAGATGGGTTGCCTGCTTACGGACTGCAGAGTGTACCAGCTGATGTAATCCGTGTGAAGGCCATGTTGACCTGTGTCCTATTGTTTATGTGCCAAGACGCGACAGCGACTGTGGGAACAGCCATCACTACGTGCAATTTGAATGTGAAGCGGATATCATAATGTACAAATGATGCAAAATGTATAACTATGGATATTAGTGGTATACGAATGTATTGGTCTTTAATACTTCCTTTGTTAAAACCGGTATGGGATGGATTTGTGAGGAGAACTGGATGAGGCGACCCTAGCATGATTTATGACAACCAATCACAGACCGAGTTTCTACTGATACTGCAACATTGTAAGATAGTGAGCTAGACAGTAGGGTATAATTCATATCACAATTAGGGGTGAGTCGGAGAGAGATCCGACGAACCTGAGGCAGTGCAGTTCGGTGTGGCAGATCAGAGAGAAGAGACGATCAGAACGCACAGAGAAGCGCACCAAGACAGAGAGAGCAGACCAGCAATAAGCCAGAGAACACTTTAGGTACAAGAACGTTGCGGGAGTGCTTGGGAGGAGACTGCGTCCGAGGAGAACTAGATCAAGGTAGATTGAATTGGGAGATTATTTTTGGTTGCTATTCTATGGCAAAACTTAGCTACATCTGTCCTGTTAACTTTGTCTTCTGAGCCTATCTCAGGGGACCTCTTGCCACAATCTCGGCCAAGGAAGTGGTTTTCCTGATTCTTTGGTGGGTATCACCCTCCTTAAATGCTTAATTTGCAATATATTTCTGCAAGTATTTATGCTGTACTTTCTCTTCCCCATTCCTATGCACGCTTTGATGTCGATACAAATGATTAATTTTGATTACATTGCTTGATAATTTGTTCTCTTATATGTGATCTTGTGAGTGCACTGACAATCTGAATTATGAGCATTTAATAAGATAAAAATCATTAACTGAATAAATGACTGTGGTTATTTAGTTAAAGTATTAAACTGTTTAGTTAATCATAGTCACCATCAACTCTTCAACTAATGGCCCATCGACCAAAGGAAGAAGACAGTTGAGATTACGAATAGTTAGAATTATATATAAATGTTATTAATGTGAAGTGTAGTATTGTACATAATAAAACTGACAAATTAAACACCCCAAATCCAGCGCCCGTCTTCAGGGATCATTTATGGGTAATGTGTGATGGGCCCGTTGTTTGGTAAGCAATTTATGTGTGACGAGATTTCCCTTGGTCCCTGGTTCATGAATTAGGATGATGCGCTGGATCAGTTTTTCTGGTAGCAGAATGATGGTTATTATTGATTAGTTTGGTGATTTATTGATTATTGATTAAATGTTTAACATTCTATGTAAAGTAAGTTAGTATCGCGTTTCTATGTAGTCTTTGGAACACAGGTACAGAAGGGTATCTGGGAAGCCGCCAAAGTAAAAGTTAACCTGAAATAAGGCAGAAGAAAAGTGTGAGAAGTGAAATCACACGGGAATAGGTGCATTGTCTGTTTAAATTAGTGGTAACACTTATGTGTTATTTTTAGGGACTATTTAGCGTGTATGTAGAAAAAGAGTGAGATAGCGAAGGGTCCACCTGTGAAACTTTGGCCTTATCCCCAGAAGAGTAGCGAGACCTCCTTTCCAACAAAAGGTCCTCTTGTGAAATTTTGGCCTTATCCCTAAAGAAGTAACAGGTCTTCTCCTAGCTTGGATGAAGGGAAGGATAGCGGAATTGTTATACTTGCCCGTATTGAAAGGAACATTCTTGAAAGTGAAAAACTATCTCTTTATTTAGTAAACAGACAGTGTGGTATTGTTTTATGTTGTGACTAATAAGTTATTGTAAAGAAAAAGGACTTAGAAAAGTGCCGATAATTTTTGTAAAGGGAGGGTCAGCAGCAGGAGGAGAGGCTGACGTCACAAAAAGCTGTGCTGGCATTGGTCAGACTACGAAGACAAGGTAAGCTCAGATTGGCTGGTTGGTGTGAGCCGCGCTGGTATTGGACAGGATAGCAGAGACGTAGAAAGCTCCGATTGGAAGAGTTAGAGTGTGTCGCGCTGACATTGGTCAAGTGTCTAGGGAGGCAAAGGAATTTGATTGGTGAATTATAGTGGATTGCATGGACGAAGATTTGGATTGAGTAAAATTGTTAACAATTAGTGAAAATGTATTTCGAACAACCAAAACAGGAGAAATTGATTTTGTTTGGCAAAATTAAAAGATTCTTTAAAAAGGACAAACCTGTAATAACGAGAGAAGGAGTTCCTATCCCTCCACCAAAGACACCAGCGTCTTATATGATGTTAAAATATGGTTATCACACATGCATATGGCTAGAAAATTGGGTAGGATATACGAAGAATGATGGTGTGCTAGCTTTTCCAGAGCATGGTTCTTTTAATTTAGCAGTATTGCGTAATTTGAGAGAAAAGATGATGGCATTAGACCCAAGACCTAGACCTACACAGTTTGAAGCATTAGTAGAATGGGAAAATGAAATGTATGAAAGGGAAAGACATAGAGGTGGTAGAGTTAATAGATTTATGTTTGGAAGATTTCATGATGAAAGGCATGAAGACAGAATGAAGAGATGGAGAAATGGAGAGATTACTGAAGGATTGTATCCAGTTTTAATGGTAGGAGAGACTGCAGGAAGCAAATGTAAGGAGAAAAGGAGACATTTAGAGCAATTTGGTTATGGATATAACCCGAATGAATTTGATGATGAGCTGCTGGATGATATATTAGTTAAACGACCACCCCCTTATCAGGAGAATTCAGCGATGGTGACACCAAATGCACCGTCAATGGAAACACCAATGACACCTCAAACGACACCAGTTCCAAGCGATGTAGAGCAGGAAGGAAAAGCAGAATTGGCAATAAAAACCAAAGAATTATTTGAAAAATTGAATCAGATGAATATGAAAATAGATGCAATAACTGTGCCAGTAACTATAGGTCCAGCAATACCAGTATTTGAAAATTGACTTATCCATGAACCTTCCTTGATTATCCCACTAAATTCTGCTATAACATCAGCTAGTAGTAGAATTAACGCCGCAAGTGCTCAAAGTGAACAGCCCACTACCGTTACTAGGTCAACACCTCCAACTATTCTAACAATAAGTGAAACACCTAGGGAAGTAATGCAGTTACAGCCAAAAAGAATAGAGTTGGAAGAAATCCCCAGAAGTGAAGTTTCAATAGGTCCAACAACTGAAGAGTTAGATAATTGGGTGAAAGGGTTACAAAGGAGAAAAACACAGCCACAGCCTATAGATGTATGTAAGTTGAGAGAAGATCTAGAAGAAATGATCATTGGGACCATAAGTCCAGACAGGCTGAAGACTTATCAGGATGATGGAATGATGTATCTGTGTAAGAGTATTACTTGGAAAGCGAAAAATCTTCATGAAAGGTTAGTGGAAGCTGTGGATGAATTAGGAGTAGACATGGGAAGATCAAAAGTGTTGCAGAAGACATATAGAGTGGATTTTACTGAAAAGGATATAGAAAATATGAATACATCTGGTAGACGATTGCAGATAAAAGAGTTAATGGTTGTTTTGAGAAAATGGGGAGATGTGGAAAGATGGAAGGGTAGATGGATGAGGAAGAAAGAAGAAATGGCTGCTAAAGAAATACATTTACGTCCAGTAAGAGAAGTAGAAAATGTAGCTCTGGAATGTCCCATGAGAGAAGTTCCAGGAGGAGGTTATGTGCATGTTCCGTGGTCTAGACAGGATATATTGTCTTTTACAAATGAGTTTCCCAGGTTGAGGGAAAAGCCAGTGGAATGGTACAAACAAGTTGAGAGGTTAGTGAAAGTCTTCGAAAGTATTGTTAAAAGATTTAGATGGATTATTTGAAATTGTTGTCCCTGTAGATTTATGGACTGAATGTAAGATTACAGTTGATTGGCCAAAAGATGAATATCCTAGGGATTCTAAAACAGGAGCACCTTCTGATGAGTTGATGAAAAAGTACCATCAGGTGATTACTTTTTTGAAAAGCAAAATTTCCCCTAAGGAAACTGATTGGGTAAAAATCGATAGAACAACCCAAGAGCCGAAAGAGTCTGTGCATGCATATTATGAGAGGTTATTACAAGTTTTTAAGCAGTATAGTGGTTTTGAGAATATTGGAGACAAAGATATGGGTCATTTTGTGTATAGGTTTGTGTATGGATTAAGACCTGAGATTAGTCAGATGATACAGCAACACATGTTGTGTTGGCAGGCCAAAACGATTGATGAGATTTTGAGGTATGCAAAATACTGCAGCGATGACATTAAGTCTCGCCATCGCAAATTAAAAGAAAAGATGATGTGGGCACAAGTAAAGGTAGCAGAGCAGCAAGAAACTCAGTTGAATTCTCAGTCTATAAACCAAATGGGAGGAGTTAGTCAGAATGCTCAAAGACCTAGTGGAGGTAGAGGTAGGGGACAAATGAGCAGGGAAGAGGCGAAAAAGAAATTTCCTTGTCATGGGTGCGGAAAGTATGGACACTGGAAGAATGAGTGTAGATCAGTGCAGAGGACTAATGGAGGAAATCAAATTTGAACCCCACAGGTGCAGAGTGAGGTAGGTGTGCAACAGCCACCGCAGCAGCAGGTAGTTACTACCCAGTATCAGGTCCCGCAACCACCATTGCCACACAATGTAAATGCTCAAAGATACAGTGCGGATACAGGGTTCCACGGAGGAGACCAGGTTGGTAAAAATACTAACACAAATGTGATTCCCCAATTTTGGATGCAATGTGATGGAAGTGATGTTGAGTCGAATCAATGACGCTGCCTGAGGGGGGAGGAAGAGTGCGTGCTTGGCGCTACTCTAGAGGTAGATCAGTCAGGTCCATTTGTTGACGGCAAAGTGGAAGGTAATGATATCACCTTTCTTGTGGACACTGGTGCTACCCATTCTACTGTGAGAGCAGCAGAAATTCCAAACCTACCCCTCTCGGGAGAAACTATCCAAGTAGTAGGAGTCTCAAATAAACAGATTAATATCCAGTTACTAAACCAATTGAAGTGCATATTGGACCCTTTAAAGACATGCATCGGTTTGTAGTGTGTGACTCTAGTCCAGTGAATTTGTTAGGAAGAGATTTGTTGTGCAAAATGAATTGCACAATTTACTGCACACCGGATGGTATTGCATTTCAGACACCTGATGAGGATGTCGCTTTTAAAATGGTGCTTGCAAAGCAAGGAACAGAAGTGAATGAGTTATTTTTGCTTCTTACAGACAAAAGTGTGCCTGAAGAATTGATGAAGGTAGTGAATTCAGAGGTGTGGGATTTCACAGGACAGGAGATTGGGTTAATGAAGAAAGTAGACCAGATTATAATTACAGTGAAAGATGGTGTTGACTATCCAAATACTCCACAGTATAAAATGAAGCCAGAAGTAATAGCAGGAATAACTCCTGTAATTGATCAAATGATTGAACAAGGAATTTTAAAAGAAATAATGAGTAGTCCTTGTAATTCACCTATTATGGGATTGAAAAAGCCAAACAGAACCTATAGAATAGTGCAAGATTTGAGAAAGGTGAACAAAATTGTTGTGCCTTGTTGTCCAGTTGTGCCAAACCCAGCAGTGATTCTCTATCAAATCCCACATGATGCGGAGTGGTATACAGTGATTGATTTGTGTCATGCATTCTTTTCGATTCCCCTGCATCCGGATAGCCAGTATTTATTTGCTTTCCGGTTTGGAGACCGTGTTTTGGCATGGTGCCGAGTTCCTCAAGGGTATACTGAGAGTCCTTCAATTTTTAACCAGATCTTGAAAAAGTGTTTGGAAAATTTGAGAATGTCTGAAAGATCTGTTCTGGTTCAGTACAATGATGACCTACTGGTGGCATCAAAGACTCGAGAAGCCTGTGTTGCAGACCCTGTTGCTTTACTGAACCATTTGGTGGAAGGTGGACACCCACAACCCAAAGAGAAGTGCGAATGTTTTTGGGAGTGGTTGGATATTGTAGACTGTGGTCAGTGGGTTTTCACTGATGGGAAAACCTCTACAGAGGCTGACAAGAAATGATGTGAAAGACCCAATTAAATTGGATGAAGAGCGCATGGAAACTTTTGTTAAATTGAAAGACAGTCTGTGTCAGGCGCCGGCATTGGGGATGCCTGATTATTCAAAAGATTTTGCATTGTATTGCAGTGAAAGAGATGGGTGTGCACTTGCAGTTTTAACACAGAGGCATGGAATGGCAAGACGACCTGTGGTATTTTTTTCCGCTACTTTAGATTCAGTAGCTGCCGCATTACCCGGATGTTTGAAAGCAGTAGCTGCTACTTGTGTGAGTCTGGAACAGAGTGAAGGAATCATAATGGGTCATCCTGTGAGAGTGTATGTGCCACATTCAGTTGAAATCCTCTTAACAAGAACAAGGACACAGCACCTTACCTATAGTCGGCTGACTAGGTATGAAAGAGTGATTCTGGGTGCAGAAAATGTGACAATAGTAAGATGTACAAATGTGAATCCTTCTACCTTATTGCCAGATGTTTGGGATGAAGAAGTGAGGGATGAAGCAGAACATGATTGTTTGGATGTGACTGAATTTTGCACCAAGCCCCGTCCTGATATTAAGGATGTTCCTCTTGAAGAATCTGATTGTGTGATGTTTGTTGATGGTTCTTGTTTGCAAACTGGAACAGGTGTGTTGAGTTCTGCTTATGCTGTCTGTACTGTAGCAGCAATCCTGGAAGCATCCTGTCTAAAAGGGGTAAAATCTGCACAAGTTGCTGAATTGATAGCACTAATTCGAGCTTGTAAATTGGGAAAAAGTCAGAAGGTGACTATAATCACTGATAGTCAATATGGCTTTGGCATTGTGCATGACTTTGGAGAACTATGGATGCAGAGGGAATTCCTGACCTCTTCGGGGTCCCCCATCAGGAATAGTCAATTTGTAAAGGAATTGCTTGAAGCATTACAGTTGCCAAAACGAATTGCAGTGGTCAAATGTGCCGCACATAAGTCAGGAGAGGATTATGTGACACAAGGCAACAGATTTGCTGACCAAGTAGCACAATATTGTGCAAAGAATGAGACTTCCATAAATCGGGGAAAAACAAAAGAACATACGGTTTGTCAAGTTATGTTTACTAACACCATTGAAACATGGGATGAAGTGAGACAATTGCAGGAAGAGGCAGGTGATGAAGAGAAACAGGAATGGGAAAAGGTAGGATGTAGGAGACGAGAAGATGATGATGTATGGGTATACATTGATGGGAGACCAGTCATGCCAGATAGTCTACTTTCTCATATGGCAAGGATGTACCATGGGATGACACATATTGGCCGAGACGCCATGGTCAGATCATTCAAACAAACGTGGTTTAATACCAAATTCAGGACTATTGCAGAGAGTCTTTGTCAGAGATGCTTGACGTGAAAACAGCAAAACCCAGGAAGAAAGACAATAGTTAGTCTGGGAACAATAGGGAGAGCAGGAGGTCCTTTTACCAGACTACAACTCGATTTTATTGAGTTGCCTCCATGTAATAAGCTCAAATATGTGTTAGTAATTGTGTGTTTGTTTTCCCGTTGGGTGGAAGCCTATCCCACAAGGAGGAATGACAGTTTGACAGTGGCAAAACTTTTGTTGAGGAAATACATTCCTAGATATGGTTTTCCAGTCACCATGGAAACAGATAGAGGAACACACTTTACTAGTGAAACAATCAAACTGATTTGTGAGGTATTGAGCATTCAACCAAAACTTCATTGTGCCTATCGTCCAGAGGCTTCTGGAATAGTAGAGCAGATAAATGGCACAATAGAGAACAGGTTAGGCAAAGTGTGTAAATCCACAGCATGGAATTGGCCTGACGCTTTAGCCCTAGTTTTGATGGGTCTCAGAAGCATTCCTGACAAAAAGACAGGATTGAGTCCACATGAGATTTTGATGGGAAGAGCAATGAGACAAACATTTATACCTTCCAACAAAATGATAAATATATCTGATGATCTCATCCTTGACTATTGCAAAGGATTGGCTGATGTAGTACGTTCTGTGTTTCATCAGGTTGGAGCAGACGCGACCACAACACAGCAGACTCAAGCGCATGACCTGAGCCCTGGTGAGTGGGTTCACGTGAAAAGGCATAGAAGAAAAACTTGCCTAGAGCCCCGCTGGGAAGGACCCTATCAGGTCATATTGGTGACGACTACCGCAGTAAAGTGTGCTGGCTTACCAAATTGGATCCATGCCAGCCACACTCAGCGAGTCCCAAATCCACTTGAACCACGAGTAGAGCGGCATCTCGAGATCTCAAGTCCGAGCTCTGAATCAGACGCTGAAGTACAAGAAATTGGTGAGGCTAGAGCAATAGACTCTGAAACTGGTGAACATAAACCAAAGGACTCTGAAGAGCAGTTTGATGAGGAATTGCTTAGCACAGGTCAAGTAAAGTGGGCACCAGCTACTGGGACTGAAGAAACTGCTGTTGAACAAGAAGAAAGACAAATCTTCGATGGAGAGGGAAAGGATAGAAAGGAGATAGGTGAAAGAAATACAGAAGAAGAAAGAGAAAAGGAAGAAGAAAGCAAACTTAAAGTAGGTGCAAAGAAACAAAGGTATGAATTGAACAAAGAAGAAGAAGAAGCTCAACCAAAGAGGGCAAAGAAAGACGACCATTGGCCAAGCGGAGTTAAAAGACTGAAATACAGGGTGGTGAAAGGAAGACCCGAGAGTAGGCCAGAACAGATAAACGAAGTTCCAAGTGAAATAGAACAGGGAGAGTCGGATGACGAATCAGTGCTGCGACCAAAGAGAGTGAGAAAACCAAACAAAAAGTTCAAGTCACCTGACAGGATTTACATAATCTTGGAGGAGATTGAAGAAGAAGATTTAAACAAAGAAGGAAACAGCACTGACAACGAGCAAGAAGAAAAGAGTGATCTAAATCCACCTTAAAGAGACTGTAAACAAACTAAAGAGTCATGTTAGCAACTGAAGAAATTTTCTGAAGATTCAGAAGACGTATTGGAAAAATTGGATTAAGTTAAAATAAAATAAGGGGTAAAGACGAAAGCTTTTGAGGTGTGGGATCACACTACATTTTTAATTTTTGTAGAATATATTTGAAATAGATTTAGAAAATCCATTTAGAACTTTATAAAGATTAATATTACTATGGCAGATACACAAGTAACAAGACCTAGATGTAGTTTTATGCGTAGGTGTTATAAAGCTTGTTTATGTTTATTTTGTATACTGATAGTATTTTGGATAATATTAACAATTGTAATACCTTTACATCTGATAAAAGAAGATACACCTCATCCTAAAATATTTACAGGTCCAAGGGTAGACACTGACATTAAGCAAACTCCTATTACTCACTTGAAACAAATAGATGCTAGTAGTCTGCATCACGATAGATCAGTTACTAATTTTTCCCCGAATGTTTTCGCTAAATTACTTTACGGACATGGATGTGAGTGACTGTTATGTGTGTATACAGTTACCATTGTCTGTTTCAGAAGGTGTAACCTACCATCACCTTCCTTTGACTTATGGTGTGACCTGTAGTGTCTTATCAAGTTTGTTGTATAGAACAGGTAAACTAGATTATTATTATTCCAATGTAGATACAATCTTTTCTAAAGTCCCTCTAATACCTGAGTTGAATAAGATAGCACATGCAAATGTCATGGGAGATTTTTTCCTGACAACTAAGCCTTTCAGAAATAGAATACGCTAATAAAAATAATTTAACATGTAAATTGAAAAAGGAAGAGAAAATCTTTTTGGAGATGGTGGACGAGAGAAGGACTAAGTTTCAGAGAAAGGCTGTTGAAGAGAAATTAAAGACACCACCTTGGGTTTTCAGAGAAGGCAACTATGACAAAGGCGAGACTTATGCTGCAATGGCCCTGGATTGGACGCAGAAGGGAAAATTATGCTTACGTAGGGAAAAGACTAACTACAAAAATTACTTCATTGGTTCCAGTGAATGTGAAGATACCTATAAAATTATTGGGGGTTGGGGATTAAAGGGAGGAACTGACCCTGTCTTGCCAGGCATATATTATGTCTGTGGGAGGAAAACCTATTATCGGCTGCCAGATTACTGGTATGGAACTTGTTATCTTGGGATTGTCTTTCCAAAAGTCTACCATGTAGACAAAAGCACAAATGGAATCCATGAAGTAAGACAAGGACTAAAATGTGTAAAAAGAGAAAGTTTTTCAGAAATTGTAGGTGATATATTTGGAGCATTGATACCTGGAGTTGGGGTTACACTGAATGCATATAAAATTCGACAATTGTCCACAGTGGTTGATCGTTTATCAACGGATACTGCTGGAGGATTCTTGATGATTGACACTGAAATGATTGCCATGAGATTTATGGTTATGCAAAATCGACTTGCCCTTGATATATTATTGGCAAAAGAGGGTGGAGTCTGTGGAATGCTGAAAGTTCAACATTGTTGCACTTACATTCCAGACAAAAGTAAGAATCTGGAAGGATACATTCAGAATATCACTGATTTGCATAAGAAAGTAACCCAACTAGAGGTTGACGGTGTCTGGGAGAGAATAAGTAAGAGTTTCTCTACTATAAGCAATTGGTTTTCTTCTATAGGTAGTTCCTTAGTAGGAAAAATAATAGTACCAATAGTTTCTGTAGCTGTTATGATATTCATAATACGAATGACCTATGTTTGTGTGAAGAAAAGTCGCAAAGAAAAGAAAGAAAGGAAATTAAGTAAGGAACGTAAAGAAAGGAAAAGGGAGATAGATGAGATAGAATTGGAGGATTATAAAGAAAAATTGTATGTAAAATGTAAGGAGCAAGGGCCAGAAGACAAAATAACAGCTATATAACTTGGTAAACCGTATGTGTAGGGATTTTTATAATGGTAAACCATCAAAGGGGGGATTGATGGAGTGAGGTTTGTAAAATACATCCTCATGAAATTAAGTGACCCCATAATAATGTATTAACTGCATGGACTAACCAACCCTGAATGCATACATTCACACAGGGGGCAAACGCATTTTACATAATATACTAAACCATGTTGGCATGAGTACGTATTAACTGTTTGCGCTTTGAAAAATCGTACTAATGCATGTTTATGCTATGTTGTACATTCCACATTTTGCATGTGGTGCACAAATAATGAAAAGGTTGCTTTAAATTAATAGCTTTTGCTATTAATTAATTAACACAGGGTATTAGTATGGTGGGAGATACCCATAATGGGTTTTATTTAATGAATTAATATTCTTTTGTGTTTATTTTACTTTAGTACGAGATTGGGCCTGCATGAAAATGGCCTCTTGTCTGAACCAGCATGTGGTTGTTTGTTCGGTATGGAGAACGCATGCGCAAAGATGGGTTGCCTGCTTACGGACTGCAGAGTGTACCAGCTGATGTAATCCGTGTGAAGGCCATGTTGACCTGTGTCCTATTGTTTATGTGCCAAGACGCGACAGCGACTGCGGGAACAGCCATCACTACGTGCAATTTGAATGTGAAGGGGATATCATAATGTACAAATGTTGCAAAATGTATAACTATGGATATTAGTGGTATACGAATGTATTGGTCTTTAATACTTCCTGTGCTAAAACCGGTATGGGATGGATTTGTGAGGAGAACTGGATGAGGCGACCCTAGCATGATTTATGACAACCAATCACAGACCGAGTTTCTACTGATACTGCAACATTGTAAGATAGTGAGCTAGACAGCAGGGTATAATTCATATCCCAATTAGGGGTGTGTCAGAGAGTCGGAGAGAGATCAGATGAACCTGAGGCAGTGCAGTTTGGTGTGGCAGATCAGAGAGAAGAGACAATCAGAATGCACAGAGAAGCGCACCAAGACAGAGAGCAGACCAACACTAAGCCAGAGAACACTTTAGGTACGAGAACGTTGCGGGAGTGCTTGGGAGGAGACTGCGTCCGAGGAGAACTAGATCAAGGTAGATTGAATTGGGAGATTATTTTTGGTTGCTAGTCTATGGCAAAATTTAGCTACATCTGTCCTGTTAACTTTGTCTTCTGAGCCTATCTCAGGGGACCTCTTGCCACAACCTCGGCCAAGGAAGTGGTTTTCCTGAATCTTTGGTGGGTATCACCCTCCTTAAATGCTTAATTTGCAATATATTTCTGCAAGTATTTATGCTGTACCTTCTCTTCCCCATTCCTATGCATGCTTTGATGTCGATACAAATGATTAATTTTGATTACATTGCTTGATAATTTGTTCTCTTATATGTGATCTTGTGTGTGCACTGACAATCTGAATTATGAGCATTTAATAAGATAAAAATCATTAACTGAATAAATGACTCTGGTTATTTAGTTAAAGTACTAAACTGTTTAGTTAATCATAGTCACCATCAACTCTTCAACTAATGGTCCATCGACCAAAGGAAGAAGACAGTTGAGATTACGAATAGTTAGAATTATATATAAATGTTATTAATGTGAAGTGTAGTATTGTACTTAATAAAACTGACAAATTAAACCCCCCAAATCCAGCGCCCATCTTCAGGGATCATTTATGGGTAATGTGTGATGGGCCCGTTGTTTGGTAAGCAATTTATGTGTGACGAGATTTCCCTTGGTCCCTGGTTCATGAATTAGGGGTTGCGCTGGATCAGTGGCAAAGGCCTTCTCAAACTCCTGTGGTGGCGATGGCTGTAGACCCCGGGGGTCAAGGGGGTAGCGGGTGCAATGTTTAGTGCTGGGGAGGATGCCGCAGTGCCAAGGCCACCAACCATGCAGGGTCAGTGTCTCAGGGATCAGTGTTCCTTACCGGCTGCAGGGGCTTCCGTGCCGGATTAGGCCTTAGAATGTTGAGGTCCTGATGAGAGGTCCTGACCTCCCTGAGTATGCCCCAGGGGCATGGGGCAGCATCATTGACACAGATCGGTCACCCAGTCATCGTCCTTCTCCTCCAGTCCCCCTCCGGTGATCAAGGAGCCCCCTTCTGTGTGGAAATCCAGCCACTGGGTACCAGTACGAGGGACTGGCGATCAGCTGCAGGTCCAGCCAGGCCCTTCCAGAAGAAGACAAGTCGATCAGGTTCTGGCCAAACCTGCAGAATTGTCCCACCAAATCTTCGGAGCCGCCGCCTCCTCTGTCGTACAGTGGGGGCCCCCATGGGCAGTCGGGATGCTCTTGGGCACCCCGCCAGGTTGTCAGTGTAGTCCCTCAGGCCAGGTCGCATGGGCTGTGACAGTGCAGTGGTGGGTAGAATCCTGCCATCACCCAGAGTCTGCGGAAGAACCGGCTAGAGGGTCTGTCTCCTCTGTTGTGCCAGTGGGGGCCCTAGGCGCGGTCCAGATGGTGGAAGAGCCGCTGCCACAGCCTCGTTGTGGTCATTCCAGATAAGTCTCTGCGGGCTGTGGTGCAAAGATGGTGGGTGGTGTCTCACGGCCATGCTGATAACCACTGCATGCCAGCAAATATCATATTGCGATGTCTGAACGTGGTGCCCAAAGGCAAGGGAACTCCAGCATAGTTGAATAGTTTTTGCTGTAGCCTTGTCTAAAGAAGTCTATGGAAAATGCATGGGGATTGTGCGTTTTGGGATCCCCCCTTTTCTCTCGGCCCTCGCGTGATGGATTACCCTGAAACTTACCATGCACAAACTAATCAAGAAGTAGCACCTTTTTGGAAAGTTTCGTGGAGATTCGTCAAACAGGGCCAAAGTTATTCGCAACATAGAAAATGCTTTTCCTATGGAACCGCTGATCTAATTATAACTACCCAGTGGCGACCGCCACTGGGAAATATATATGTATACACCAGGGAAATACAGATTTATTAAGATATTCTGTCATTGATGATATCCCCAAAAACCCAAGAGGGGTGATAGAAAAAAAAATATTTGCAGACTAGGGGAGAGATATATATTGAAGTTGGACTTGTGGAACCAAAGGGTCTAAACTTGGATGCTTAACTTCACGTATATGTTTTAGGCGACCTCACTTTTGCTGAAATAGGGTGATCTCTATGATTTTGATTTTTATTTTCACATATTTTAGTGACTTATTTTTCTTTTTTGTTTTTTCTGTTATTTTAGGACTTGACTGTGGAACATATAAGAGGCAGCCAAAAACAAGGATTGTAAGGCCCACTGTGGCTATATGTGTTGTCAATTTACAAATGAGTATATTTTGATTTCTTGAAATTTGTTATTTTATGTACATTATACTACGTCATTTTAGTTAGGAGAGAAGAATACTCATTATAAATATATGTTTTGAAGTATTTTGAATAAATTATCTGAAGTGAGTTTCAGCCCACTTGGGCTTAATTATGCAGCACGAAGAGAGAGTAATTGACATATTTACATATGTACAAATGCATATTTGTTGTAATTTCAATGTCTGTGTGTTGGCAAAATGGCCCTCTCTGAAGGGTCATCCCAAATGTTTTACCTTCCTCCTCCTATTTTTCTGACCTTCTTTTCGTTGGCCTTAGCACTGTGAGGACTCTACGACTGCTGATCAGTGGTAAAGTGCATGCGCTTCTCCCCTAAACCTGGTAACATTAGCGTATACACAATTGGCATATTTAGTTTACTTGTAAGTCCCTTGTAAAGTAGTATACCATATACCCAGGGCCTGTAACCAAATGCTACTAGTGGCAACTCGGTTGTTCCCACGGAACTGGGTACTACAGTCTATTCACAAAAATGTTCCTCAAGGAATTGTGTGAAAACAATTCCTTGAGGAACATTTTTGTGAATAGACTAGTGGGCCTGCAGCACTAATTGTGCTACCCACCCATGGAGCCTTTAAAACCTGTTTCAGGTCTGCCATTGCAGGGCCTGTATGTGCAGTTTATTACCATTGCCACTTCGACTTGGCACTTAAAGCAACTTGCCAAGCCTTAAACTCCCCTTTTATTACACATATGTCACCCCTAAGGTAGGTCCTAGGTAGCCCGTAGAGCAGGGTGCTGTGTAAGTAAAAGATAGGACATGTACTTTTAAGTTTTGCATGTCCTGGTAATGACAAACACCCACATTTATTTTTCACTACTGCGAGGATTACTCCTTGCATAGTTTAACATTAGGAATTGCTTAATAAGCTGTAATTCCTGATTACAAAGAAGTTGCTGCATCATGTTTTATATCTTTGGAATGGTAGTGATAAATCGTCTTTACTGATAAAGTTGGATTTAATATTACTATTTTAGGCATGGCACTCTTGGAAAGTGGGTATTTCTCTGCTCTTACTGCTCTGCGTGCCTCCAGCCTGTCTCCAATACATGTATGAGGTGGGCAACAGCTACCCTTTGGGCATTCCCTCTAGACAGCCACAAACACAGGAAGGTAAGGTGTGTATGCATACTCATTTGCATTCTGATGGCTCTTCCTGAGCAGGTAGGGAGGGGGAGCTGACACTTACACCTAGCCCTTCTGACCCCTGTCCACCACAAACTTTCAAGACAATTCTTTTAAGAACCTCTGCTGCCACTCCAGTAAGAAGAATCGTCAACGATTCCTTAACTAGCGGAATATTTCCAGAAGAACTAAAAAAATCACACATACGCCCTTTACTGAAGAAAACAAACTTGGACCCGCTGAACCCTGACAACTACAGACCCATTACAAATGGATCTTTCCTGGGCAAACTGATAGAAAGAGCAGCGTTCGCCCAGATGTCACAATTCATTGAAGAGAATGACATACTCTCAGACTTCCAAACAGGATTCCGTCCGGGAAGAGGCACTGAATCTGCCCTTCTTGCCATCTGGGATGACCTGAAGAATACAGTTGACCGCAGCGGGATTGCTGCGCTACTCCTCTTGGACCTCTCGGCTGCCTTTGACACGGTTGACCATGACACTCTGAAACAAAGACTCTATGAAGCCGGCATAGAGGGCACTGCTCTAGACTGGATCGCGTCCTACCTTCGAAACAGAACTAATGTCATCCATACCCCACCTTTCTCGTCCAAACCATACTCCACAAAAGCAGGGGTCCCTCAAGGTTCTATCATCTCGCCCATGCTTTTCAACATCTACATGAAGTCATTACCGGTACTGATCAATCAATTTCACCTCACGTGCTATAACTATGCAGATGACACGCAAATACTCCTTCAACTGGAATGCCCCAAAGACATTGAAAAATGCCCAATTTTCAGTTGTCTCTGAGCCGTGGATCAGTGGATGACTTGGAGCCATCTCAAATTGAATGCTTCAAAAACGGAAATACTCACGTGTGGCGATTGGAAACATTACGTCCTGCTTGCCGCCTGGCCTGATGAACTGGGATCACCACCTAAATTATCGAAGGAAGTAAGAAACCTCAGAATAACCATGGACTCCAAGCTGTCGATGAATGCCCAAGTGGACAAACTAGCAAAATCAAGCTTTGTCACTATAAAAATGCTGCGACGAATTTTCCCTCATTTGGAATTTCCACAAAAGGTCCAAGCTACCATCTCCCTTGTTCTGACCAAACTCGATTACGCCAATAGCCTCTACCACGGATCACCTTTAACGACCATGAAAAGACTACAACGGATTCAGAACTCGACTGCCAGACTACTCTTGCATATCAAACCGCGAGACCACATCTCACCTGCCTTGAAAGCCCTGCATTGGTTACCGGTTGCCAGAAGATCCACGTTCAAGCTACTTTGTATCACCCACAAAGCAATACATGGGATGGGACCGCTCTTCATCAGGAATAAAATCACCAAACACATTCAACAAAGGAACCTACGCTCTAAAGGGGCATCTCGCTTCAAAATCCCAAGATACAAGAAAAAAACCATGGGTGGCACATCCTTCTCTGTTCAAGCAGCCAAACTATGGAACTCATTACCCCCAACATAAGATCCACCGACAACCACCTTATCTTCAGAAAACTTCTCAAGAATTGGCTCTTCCCCACATAAGCACCATACGCAAACAGAAATTTACAGCATATTCCTCTGTATATAAGCATTTATTTTCACTATAGATATGTACCTATCTTTGTGTATTGCTTTGTATAAACATGTAGAATAATTATGTTGTTGTAAATAAATAAATAAAAATCATCTTTGGTCTCCATGTACTTACTTCCATTGTGCATCTATGTACCTTCCATGTACTTGGATCTGTGTGTCTGTTACCTTTCTCCTGAAAAAGCATATCCAATGCACTACCCTATTTCTCATCCTGTACCTCTATCAATATCTTTAATCTATATAAACTTACCTCCTTTATGCATCTATATACTTTCAATGTACTTATGGATCTATATATTTATCACTTTCTTCTAATTTAGCATTTCAAATGCACTACCCTATTTCTAAGCCTATACTTCTCTCAATATATCCTCTGGCCCAACCGTCTGACTCATCTCAAACTTCTTTCTACTACTCTTTCCAATGCACTACCCTATCTCTCACCCTATACATCTATCAATATATCCTCTACATCCCTCTCTCATTTATCCCATACCACTACTATGATCCCAAAATAACCCTTTCTAGACTCTCTCCTACGCTACCCTCCTTGCATCATCTGACAGCTCTTTTTACTATACCGATCCCCCAAAACAAACCTTTATAAACTCTCCCCTCTGACTCTTCCCCTCAAAAACCCCTATTTACTCATCCAAAAGCCTCCTCCTACTGCTATGACCTCAAAAAAAAAAAAAATCTCACTCTTCTGTCCCTCCACTATCCATTTCAATCAAAATAACAGACTAACACGTTCACTTCTCAATTTCCATATTCCACTATACTAATTCACCACTAATCCTTTGTGGGTTCCAAAGTAGCGTGCTACTCGCCAATGAAGCGTTTCAACACCCCATCAGGGTTACCAGTGCTATATAAACGCAAACCTTTTTCCCTTTTCTACCCCTCCCCAACCCTTCTCAATCCAAATAACTGACTAACATATCCACCACTCAAATTACTTTCATGTTTCGCCATACTAATTCAACAGTAATCCTTATGGGTTCCAGAGTAGCGTGCTACTCGCCAATAAAGCGCTTCAAAACCCCATCAAGGGGTAGCAAGCGCTATATAAATACAAACCTCTTTCCCTCTTCTATCCCGCAACCTACCCTTCTCTATCCAAATAACTGAATAACATATCCACCACTCAAATTACTTCATACTTCACTATACTAATTTTCAACACTAATCCTTTATGGGTTCCGGAGTAGCATCCTACTCGCCAGAAAAGCACTTCAACACCCATCAGGGGTAACAGGTGCTACATGAATGCAAACCTTTCTTCCCTTTTATCCCTCTGCTACCCTTCTCACTGACTAACCTATCCACCATTTAAAATGTACTTGCATGTTTCACTATACTAATTCAACACTAATCCTCTATGGGTCCCGGAGTAGCGTGCTACTCGCCGAAAAAACGCTTCGACGCCTCATCAGGGGTAGTAAGCGCTATATAAATGCAATTACAATACAATACAATACACCTAAATAGGCAGTGTCCTATTTCCCACACAAATGGCTGATTACCCCTACTGACAGTCTGGCGCCAGGGCTGGGAATAAAGGACCTGTGTGGACTTCAAAGACCCTTCTTTGAAGTCACCCCACTTCAAATAGACAACTGAGTATAAGTACTGGGTCTCCAAACCTACCAAGACAGTACACTGCTGGACCTGTGAAGAACTCTGCCAGGAAGTAGGACTGCCACTCTGCTGGACTGCTGCTCAGGAAGAGCTGCTTTTCTGCTCTGATGTGCTGCCTGTTGCCAACTGCTCGCTGCCCTCTCTGCCCTGATGAGGAAAAGGACTGGACTAATCTCACTTGAACCCAGAGTGACTTCAAGGGCTTGTTGGCTTGCCCCCTGTTCTGAAGTCTCAGGAACATCAAAGACTTCCTGCAACGCTTCAACAGCACCTGGACTCTGCCATCTGTGAGTGCCTGCCCTGCCAAGTAGTGCCAACACAGTCCTGGGCCCTTGGAAGTGAGGCTTTTCTGTGCTACAACTCCCGATGCAGAGGCATCACCACCATTCCGCTGATTGGAACCAGCACAGCGCACCCAATGATGACACGTTGCCAGCTCCTGTGCTGCTCGATGATGAAGTCTCCCCGAGTGCATGGCTCAATGACGACGCATCACCCACCTTTGATACTTCTCGATGCCGAAGCTTTCCTCAAGTGTGCGGATCGGTGACAATGCTTTGCCTACAAATCCTTAGGATCGACAATGACGCTTTGCCTCCCTACCCCTTCATCTTGTCCTCGACATCGAAGTAGGTCCTCTAAAGGTACTGTTTTCAGTGGGCCACAGCCGGTCCCTGTATCCGAACCGTGCTCCATCGTGGTCAGCCTAAACTTTGGATTTACCCCGGTCAAGCACAACCAGATGTCCCCAGTTGGCACTTTATGACTCTAAGCACTATTTTTGATTTAATCTTTAAAAATGCATAACTCTGGTTCCACTTATTGAGTTTTTGTCATTTTGGTCTTGCTTTTCTCAATAAAATATCATCTATTTACCTAACCTTTTGTGGAGTATTTTTGTGGTGTTTTCAATGTGTTACTATGTGTGTGTGTATTGCACAAATACTTTACACATTGCCCCTTTACATAAGCCTGACTGCTCTGTGCCAAGCTACAAGAGGGTGAGCACAGGTTATCTTTTAGTGTGTATCTAGCTTACCCTTACTAGAGGGTGGTTTCTGCTTGGGAAAGGTACATACCTCTATCAACCAGAAACCCAGTTTCTAACAATGTGTGATGCTCAAAAAATATATTGAGTTGGTAAATTAAACGATGTATTATTTTTAGTAATTGTAGCTGTCAACAAAATGTATTACTCTACATTAGAAGATGGCCACCATGATTTCCGTTATGTTGAACCAAAATGTAGCCCTTTGTTTATTTGTGAAGTACTTGTTCATGTATAAATCATTATAACAAAATGGCACTCAATATCGTAACCAAGGTCTAGCAGGGACTGAAACGCGTTGATGCATTAGCTGCAATAAAGGCTTTCAACAAAGTGCTGGGAGTGCCATTCCTTCCTTAACAGAGAAGGCTGGTTCTGTATTCAAAGCGTGCCAGATGTCACGTCACAATGAACACAGTGATGATCAGGTGCACGCTGACACACACCGTGTGTATTTTGGGATATATATATATAGATATATAGATATAGATATATATAGAGATATATATATAGATATATATATATTCCCGTAACCACTTCCACCTGCCGGCTCTCCAGATGCTGCGGGTGCCGCTCTCCATGAGGGTGGATCACAGTGCAAATTGGAAATATTGCGTTTCATCCCTACCGCAAAATAGGTAAAGCACACTCTGAAGCTTATTTTCAATCAAAGTTTAATCCACAGCGCATTAAGCTTGACAGACGCATTTCGGCACGGTCGCCTTCCTCAATGTCAATTGTATTAATGCTTTAACAATTCATTTAATTTAAATAAAGATAGAAAAATTCATTCAGGAGTTTCAGCGAAACAGAGGAGGGTTAATATGTCATAAAGATGTACGTTTCTGTGGCGGCCATCTTTAAACATGTTGATTTGTCCATAAATTTCATTAAAATGTTTAACAATTTTTATATACTGATATCTGGATCTCAGAAAGACAGTTGAAAGGGATATGAAACATGACTGCTTCTCTCGATTTATCACAGAAAATAATTCACTTTATATTCCTCCTTGTTCCCAAGAATGTGCCCTGAATGGGCAGCCATCCTTCAACACGCATATTTATCTCTTGTTATCATTAGAGTGTTTGTCAACCTGAGTGAGGTGGCAGACATTTTCTGAGAGAGATGTATTTGCGAAATCAATTTGTAAATAAGTCACAGTTCTTAAAAACAATTCTTTCCCTTTCTGAATAGTGCCCTGAATGGGCCTACTGTCTATTATGTCTTATACGTACAATCATCATATTTTCTTATTCTCTTTCCTCTGTGCAGTAATTCTGATTACATGTTTAGTTCATACGAGTTTCACAGTGTTGACCAATAAGTTATCATAATTCCATACCTCATAACTCAAACTCTTCATTATCCCTCATCCTATCTGAATCCACATCTCCTCTTCATTATTTAATCCTCTTGGGGCCTTACTCTGCAGCTGTATTATATATCTGGACTCCAGGGTTCTGAGTTTTCTCACTCGGGCTTCCTCCTCTCTCTTCTTTTCTTACTTGGTCTAAACGGAACATTTCAGGAGACTGCTGTTACTATTATGCTCCTGTTCAAAGTGGCGGACCACCGGGTATGTGTGATCTCTGTTTGTGATTTGTGTGGGTCAGGGATACCCTGACCTCCTCGACCTGGTGGTGGGGTCCCACATGGACCCTGCATGGGGTCATTTTTTTTTTTTCTGTGAATTTGCGGAGGATCCATGCTATGAAGAAACCTCCGCTGGGGTAGGCCGGGGCCTAGGGAGTCTCTGAAAACTTTCCTTTTGGGGAGGGGAGGCACGAGGATGCCCTAGGGACCCCATCCTCCTGTAGTGTGAAATAAGGGGAGGAGGGCACTCGGCCTCCATCCCTGAGCCTTAATAGTCCCCGGATACCTCATCCATTGGGGCTGAATGCTATTGAAAAGGGGAGGGGGCTGCTCTTTCACTCCTTTACTGAGCCAATAAAGACCCCAGGGACCTCGGCCCCTGGGCCAAGCTAAATTATTGTGTTTCTGGAGCCCACCTCCGGAACACAGTAGTTTTCCTGCCCGCATTAGCATGGGCAGGGACACATATGTCTGCCCCCATCCAGTAGGAGCAATTTTAAAACTCCCTCTGAGTGGGAGTGGACATGCCTTCCCTGCCCTCAGGAACATGGGCGGGGAAGGCATATCTACTCTCACCGTGTGTGAGCTTTAAAAATGCTCCGTTGAGTGGGAGCAGTCTTTTCTTTCCCTGCCCGCGCTCTTGTGGGCAGGAAATCACACATTGCTCCTGCCCGGCGGGAGCAAACAAAAACAGCTGCCAATACCCTCCTGCCCTTGCGCTGCCAAAGGCCATGCGTGGCAGGGGTTGTCTTTGATAATAAAATATTCATTTATTTAAAAAAAAAAAACTAGAAATTTATATTGAAAAAACCAAAGGTTAAAGTAACGTTATAGCTTGGTGAAAATTTCAGAGACAGCGTAATGTTTTAAACTGAAAACAACTACTGAAATTCACCAGTTATAGTTATCTCAAGTAACTATAACTCATGCCAAAAGGAAACTATAACTTGTGCCCTCTTCAAGCGCTGCTAATTACCCCACATATTACATGACTCATGACATCTCCTATGACATCATTGATAATATCACTGCAACATTTGCAATAAAATTTCTGATGAGAAAACTGTGCATGGTGGGGTGCGAGTTATAGTTACCTTAGGGCATGAGTTATAGTTACTTGAGACAACTATTGCTGATGAATTTCAGTCCCCCCTCAAAAGTAATTTGGGCTCCTGCCCCTGGCCCACCTTGGAGAGAGGGGAGGTTAACAGCAGCGCGGGAGCCAGCACTTTTTCTTTCATTTAGCCACGGATTCGCAGATCATCCTCCCATCCATCACTCTAAGCCCCCACAACATGAACACATTCATCAGCTTCCCATTTGTAAAATTTTGAGATCACATTCCTGCAGCAATCAGATCAACACATGAGATGTTGTTTCTATGAAATTAATTGGTTTAGCTGTTTGCATTTCTGCCTGTAGGCGGCATGAATAAACCTTTCGCTAGCCATATATTCACATCACTTGTTAGGAGGTTAGTAATTCCTGTTTGAGCACATTAAGCTCTACCCATTATCTTGCGAAGGCTATAGAACATTCCGTGGCATAATCTTCTGCATAGCTGTGTGTGTTTCTGCCAATTTTCTCATGCTTACATGCTGTGTTATAAAACCCTCACTGAGACTCCGAGGTAATGGTAGATTTCAGATTAATATTCCATAGAAGTACGTTTAATTTCATAGGACTGGAGAACATCAAAACAAAAGTACATTTAATGTAGAACCCACATCTGTTTTCTCTTGAGGGATAGCAGGCATAAACCACATGGGTTCACTTAAATGCGTTGCAGGGGAAAACCACATAATTATTGCAAGAGGATAATGTAGTAGTGTGTAATATACAACATTTGAAGGACAAACAATTGTGCTTTAAGCACGAGGAATTCATACGAAAGGCAGCACCAAGTAGCTAATAAACCCTTTACTGCGATTCACAGAAGAGGACATGGGCAGCGGTCGGAGCTGACGACTCAGGAGCTGGGGGTCCGGGTTCGAGTCCCGGCGTCAGCTCAGCATCCTGTGATTTTTGGCAAATCCCTTACTCTCCCCTTGCCCATTAACAGCGCCTGGATACCCTCACGGGTGATAAGCCACGCGATATAAATATGTACATATAATACGTTCACTTTTAAGTCTTTATTTTAAAAAATGAGTCTGTTTTCACTCATGACTATACTGATTATTTAAGTTGGTCTGTCATATTTTCACTCTCAAAGATAAACTAGATTTAAATTCTTGGATGAGAAACATACTATCCATTTGGACAACTGACCTTTAAATCGCATCTGGCAAAGGCAGGTAGAAGAACCGGACTGCACCTCAGTTTCTGAAATAAAGGCGGAAGTACGTGGCTTCCAACATCACTGAACACTTACAAGGTCAATAACACCAGTTATTTTCACTGACTCAGCTTAAGCGCCCGAGCCAGCAGAGTGAAAATGGCGATTAATAAGTAGCACTATGACGTTGCTTCAAGCAGGGTCGGGCTGAAAACCAAACCAGCCCTAATACAAATGTTCAAACCCACCCCACTCTACACGAGGCCAAGAATAGAAGGGGGACATGTGGGCATGTTTGAGTAATGCCAGTCCATTCTGCTGCGAAGCTAGCTCTCTGGCCTGAAGCCCATCAGGCAAATGCCAGGGTGGCAAAATAGCCAGTTTGGCCCTGGCCCAAGGGAAAGTAATGTCATTAGCACGTGAATGTGCCAGTACTCCCCCAGCCCTTCTACCGTTCCTCTATTTTTAGTTTTTTCTCTTGAGGAGAACCCTCCCACCCCCCAAAACCCTCTAGAAGGCATCTGGCTCACCCACTTCATTCGTTACTATTTAGGACACATATTACGCCCCACCACTTTCAAAGATGATGTGAGCTCACTAATATAGGTGGCATCTAAAATAGCATTTGTCTATGTTGTGTTGTTTTTTATTAATCATGCTGTTGTTATGGAACTTCAGCTATAGCAATTATTGTGATGTCTTCAGGGTTAAGGTCATGTGACATCACTTGCGGGGGACATTCATGGTCAAAAACCATATGATGTCACTTCCTGTACTGTCATTAAGGTCAAATGCTGTGTGATGTCATTTCTGCTACCCCTGCTATTCTGACAGTTTTGTGAAATGACGTCCATGTGGTGCTCCATTTATGTACCTAGCGGAGTACAGTTTAGGAAATTGCACAATTATAATTAGGGGTGTGTGAAATTACACCTGTGAGATATTTGGCATGCCTACATAGGTAGTGCAAAATGTGCCTTTCCAACATCACTGGTAACATTTTGTACTTAAACTAAATCCCAAAACACATAATTTCCTTGATGTGACTCAGTGTTAAGAATTTTTAGCTGCCCTGGAAGTCCCAGTGAGAGCTCATTTGAAGATTCAAGCCTAGTCAGGGTTCCAGGAGGCTGGATACATTCTCACGTGCACCCCCCCCCCGTGTCACTTGCCGTGCACAGATTTCAAGAATGGATAGGGCTCTGGCAGGTCCTGGTCTTGGTCAGATTTCCGGCTGGCCCTGGGGGAGATGCCCCCTTAATAGGCTCCATTATGTGGCCTACCTTATCGCAAAGTGGCTGGGATGGTGCTTGGTTGGGTTAAGAAGCCCTAAATGGGCCCCTAGTCAGAGCTCCAGCTAGCCTTAAGCAGAAGCCCATGTCCTGGACTCCGTTCTCCGGTCCACTGGGTCACTTAGAGCCCAGGATGAGGTCCAGCAGGCCCGGGGAGGTCTCTCCTGCTTGGCCAGGTTAAGGAGCTCTGACCCCATTGTCACTGTCTAAATACTGGCCTAAACCCATGACAATTTAATAGGCAACTAAACTTCCACAGGCCACACACTCTGCTTGACCAAAATCATTTAGATCTTTCTTATGTAACTCAGTCTTGACTAATACTCCAGTAACATTAAAAACAGTAATACCATGATAAGAACGTGTTTATGTATATTTTTGAACTCATATCTTCACCATGAATACAACCATACATACTCAACGTTAACTGAACCTTATCCTTGTGACTACAGAAAACTCTTTGCTGTGACTGTGTGGAATGGGTAGACTCTGCTGTGGTTCCCTTCTCTGTCTATCCTTAGCTCCGGATAGGCCTAGCTACTAATAAACAGTAATACAGGCTTCTTGGGTATGTCACAATCTTGTTGATACATCACTTTCTATCAGTCCCACTTACTAGTCCTATGATTTTGCAGTTCACAGAGAAGAAGAAAAAAACAACTCTGTTACCTCAGTGCCTATAAACTGTAGAATCCTGGCAGTCTACCAGAGGCAATATGTACCTCAATGTCCACCACTCATCCAACAGCAATTCTACTGAGGAAGGGAGGTTGGGTCCCTGAAAACCATTCAGAAATCTGGGACATCCCTCAGGGTAAGCATTACAGTGGCCATGGGAAACCCTCAAACTATGAGTTACCGCAGTGACTGACACCTGTACATGGGCTCATATCAGGGTTACCTGCATAAAACCGTCCTTCACCCCTTCTCTAGTCAATTCCTGACTCCTCCCTTATCAGCCTTGCAAACTTAACTCAAAAAATATTTCTTCCACCAACGACTAGCTACAAAATGTCATTGATAATATCAGAGGCACTTCAGCTCTGACTGGCACTGGAACATTCTGCACAACAACACACTTCACTGCGAGCGCCTACATACGCGCTCCAGCACCGAAATACGTGAAGTGAGGCCAGAGTTGGAGGTGAGGCACTGTGCACAGAGGCGCCATCTTAGATGGTGGCACTCTAGTGGTTCAGGCACCCAAGCACCACTACTTAAGGATGCCGCAGCGTGGACACGATAGACATTCTGCCAGCAGGGAGACTATAGCCAGCAAATGGGTAATTGGGGGATTTCATGGTTTTAAACGCACTGGTCCGATCCTTTCAAAACTGCAGCAACACTTTAAAATAACTGTGGAAATTGTATCTGGATGTGAAATTAATGCGTCACTCTGCTTTTTAAAAATCACAGATTGGGGCAATTAAATGCACTGTTCCAATCTTTAAAACTGTGGCAATGCCTTTTAAAAAAACTGTGGAAATTGAATTACTATGTGTCGCTCTGTTTAAAAAAAAAATCACAGAGTCAAGCTCTGAGGTGTCAAATACAAATCGCCAAAACATCAATAAAATAACTGCTCTCACCATTCTAAGCAATTTCACTGCAAGTGCCTACATATGCTCTGTCTGACTGAAATATTTATAAAGCGCTCTAATGCCGAGGCGTCTTGGCGCTAAGGTAATAGCCATCCACCAGATTTGGCAGGCCTAGAGCTTAGAGAAGAGCCATGTTTTAATCAGCTTTCTAAAGAGATTCCTGCTTGGCTGCAGTCTCATGTGGATTGGGAGGGAGTTCCACAACTTAGCAGCTTGGTGGGAGAACCCCTTCCGCCCCATCTAGCTCTTCTTATAGTAGAGAGCAGAACCAATCCGGTATTTGCCGACCTGAGGCAGCGTACCGGCAGATATCGTGGGAATAGAAGTTGAATATCTGACGCCCCTCCTCCATAGAGGGCTTTATGGACTAGGCATAGAGCCTTAAAATCTATTCTTCGGCGAACTGGGAGCCAATGGAGACGTTTTAGGCTTGCGGATGTTGGATGGTGTTTAGGTAGCTCTAGCAATACTCGTGCGGCCGCATTTTGTAGAGACTGTAATTTAGAGAGTTGTCTAACACCCGCCCCTAGGTATAGCGCATTACAATAGTCTATTCGAGACAACACCAACGCACCAACTACCGTTTTTCTTAACGAGAGTGGAATGAATGGAAGAATCTTCCGTAATATTTTCAGCGTGAAAAAACAGGCAGATGTCACTTGATTAATCTGGAGGGCAAGAGTTAAGTCCTTATCTACCAGAAACCCTAGATTTCTGGCCTTCAGAACAGTGACAGGAAATGTTCCGGCTTCAGGCGGCCACCAGAGCTCACTCCAGACCGAGGGTTTTTGCCCGAACTCTATGACCTCAGTTTTTTCCGTGTTTAACTTCAGGAAGTTTAAGTTCATCCAGATCATCAGTGCCCTTAGGCAGTTCCGGAATCTTTCCGCCGTCAGATCCACGTTTTGCGCAACTGACACCACTAATTGGGTGTCATCCTCATATGATACAAGAGAGAGACCATGGCTTTTTATAACTCTCGCCAGAGGGGCAACATATACATTGAACAGGGTGGGGGATAAGGCAGAGCCCTGGGGCACTCCACACGGGAGTGTGAACTTTCCCGACTGAAGTCCGTCCCAGTGAATTGCCTGTTCCCGGTTTGCCAGGTATGAGGCTAGAAGATCCAAAGCCTTCTCCCCAATTCCAGCTGCTTTCAACCTTTGTACCAGCACCGTATGATTTACGGTGTCGAACGCTGCAGTTAGATCGAGTAGTATTAGGATGGCCCAACCGCCTCCGTCCATCACCTTTCTGATCTCTTCTGTCGCCATGATCAAGGCAGATTCTGTTGAGTGCTGAGCTCTGAAACCATGTTGTGTAGGATCTAAGATGTTATTCTTATCTAGGTATTCCGTCAGTTCTCTGTTTAGTGCTTTCTCAAGTATCTTAGAGGGAAACGGGAGGCAAGAATAGGTCGATAGTCCCCAAGACACCACTACTTAAAGATGGCCGCAGCGTGGACGCATGCAGCGGGTGCACTGCTGGCGCACCAAAGGCACACCTAAGGCAAGCCCGTTTTCCCCTGTCCACGTCACGACTGCGGGCAGTGCAAGCCACTATGCTGGTAGCATCACTGAGGTTAGTTCCCTAATCACTTAGACTTCCACTGACTTATTCAAGCTGAGATCTCTAAGTGGTGTAATAGCCCTGTGCTGATAGACATTAAAGCCCCTGTCTGCTGTCACTTTTGTAAGATGCTGATCCATCCTCTAAACCTTAGAGTCAGTGATAAGAGGGAGCAATCGACCACCCATTGTAAACTAAAAACCGCACTCATTAATGTCCGCTCTCTACCCATGCATGCCTTAGACATTTATAACCTGATTGAGGTGCATCAACTAGATGTCCTTCTCAAGACAGAAACCGGGTAAAATGAGGACTCTTGCCCTGACCTGCAATTGGCGCTTTCCCCAGACTACACCTGCATTCACATAGACCGAGTTGGTAAGAGAGGTGGTGAAGTGGCAATTGCTTTTAAAAAGTCACTAAAATGCACCACTTTCCAGGTGGAGGACCTGGTCGGCACTGAAGCCTTTGGTTTCATCATCTCACCTTCCACCCAATGCTCTTTTGCGGGAGTCCTGTTATATCATCCCCCGTGCTATGCGGGAGATTTTATTAGCTTGAGCGCTCCTGCTTTACCCCATAAAATCATTCACTATGCCAATTTCACGATCTTGGGTGACTTCAGTATCCAACTAGACAACCTATGGATAACGCTGTAGTAAAACTAACTGAGGCAATGGCTGAGGTAGATTTCTCTACGACTCTAAAAGGACCCACTCACAAAGCAGGCCATACTATTGACGGCATTTTCTCAAATACCTCACTAGACCTGGAGAGGCACAAAGAAGGCACATGGTCTGATCACTACATTGTGGAAGAATGGGTCCTACCACCAGTTATCACTTATGTAATAAAACAGATATTCCTCTACTGAAGCAGACTCTTGCAGCCACCAAACCAACGCTAATAGGAGATGTTGTCTCTTATGAAAGCAAGGTCAACAACTGGCTTGCAGAAGCCGCCTCTGTTGCTCTTCCCATAGCTACTAATAAGAACCTTAGTGCCAAACCATGGGCCCCTTAGCTCACTAGAGAACTAATGGATGAGAGGAAACACTGTAAATAGCTAGAACGTGCATGGCAGAAACATTACAATGCTTCTGGAAAAAAACAGTACAAACTGGCTCTTAGCATGTACCACACAAACCTGAAACTGGCTTGCCGCACCTTTTACGCTGATAAAATTAATAAAGCCAACAACAATGCAATTTTCTTTTTAATTGTAGCCGACTTCATGGACCCCAAAAGCACTACACCCCCTTTTAATCTAGCACTACACTATGCTCCCAAATAAGTTATTTCTTTGAAGTTGAAAATTCAAAAAATTCAGGACAAGTTCTTGGAAGCACAAGCCAATGATCCAGTAAACATTGTATGCCACCATATGCCCCTGGCCCAGGGCAAACTTACTCAGTTTCCCCCCAACAGTTGAAGACGTGGAATGTTTTATTGCCAAAAGTAAATCAGGTTCGCTCCTAGACCCTTTTCTCCCGCAAGTCATGAGCCTCATGGGGGACTGTCTAGGACCCACTCTTCATGCTCTCTTTACTACTTCTCTACAATCAGGGATAGCGCCCACCGCATGGAAAAAGGAAAATGTCCTCCCCCTGCTAAAAAAAAACAAATGCAGAGCCTAAGAATCTAGCTAGTTTCAGACCTATCTCTCTGCTTCCTTGGCCCTCCAAGATCATTGAAAATGTTGTTAATACTCAACTAACTCAATTCCTGGACACTAACAATCTCCTACACCCCTCACAATCAGGTTTAAGGGTACGCCACAGTACGGAGTACGCTTTGATCTAAATCACTGATTTCATCAAATTCGCACTGGACGCTGGTCTAAATGCTGCTCTAATTTTATTAGAACTCTCAGCGGCATTTGGCACGATCTCACATGAGATCCTACTCCACTGTCTCACCTATATTGGGGTGGAGGGGAAGGCTTAGGCCTGGCTAAAGTCCTTTCTAGAGGATAGGGAGCAGGCAGTCTGGCTTAAACCCTACTAATCGGATGCCAAGAAACTCAAGTATGGAGTTCCTCAGGGCTCGGCCCTGAGCCCCATACTTTTTAATAGGTATATGATGCCATTGGCTTACCTTATTGACACTTTTGGCTTCTGCTGACCTACAACAACGAGCCCGCGGATAAAGCAAACTTCGCTGCCTGTGTGACAGCAGTAATGGGATGGCTGAAGGCTAAATTCCCTGCAATGCAACCCCAATAAAACTGAGGTCCTGCTGTTGGTAACAACCCCCTGTCCGGCTTGTCTGGGGATAGGCCTGCCAACTGCATGGCACCTCCTCCTCAGCCGACGTGCAAGAAACTTAGGAGTTCTTACTGACACAAACCTATCCCTCAAGCCACAGATCTCAGCTATGGCTAAAACATCATGCTGGATTCTCAGGATGTTAAAGAAATTCCTTAAACTCCGGCCTTGGGAAGCCCAGAAAACTGTGGCACAGGCTCTGATCCTATCCAAACTAGACTATGCTAACATCTTATACTTAGGAAATCCCAGACTACCTCATTCAGAAACTACAAAAGATACAAAATATGTCAGTCCGCCTCCTGTTTAGCCTTCCTAAACATGCTTCAATAGCTCAGTATCTAAGCCAGTTGCACTGGATTCCTGTGAAGAGAGTCATTTTCAAAGGACTGACTGTGGCATATGCAGCATTCTACAGGACAGGCCCTAAATACTTACGAGACAAACGGGGCCCCACTGCCCTAAAAGATCCCTGAGGTCACAGTCAGCCCATCTGTTGTTTATTCCATTTACTAGATGAAAGAAATTGGGCAGCTCGGCCTGGTCAGTACTGGCTGCCAAACCCTGGAAGGAACCCCCCTTGGCCCTTAGATGCATTCTCAACAAAAAGATCTTCTGCAAACAACTGAAAATCCACGTGTTCAAAGATTAAGCTGGTTTCTTCTCCCTTCTGCTTCATGTCTAGTGTCAGGACACTCTAGTAGTAGCTGTGCGCTTTACAAATCCCACCATTCATTCATTCACAGAAACATCTGTCACTTAATGAAAAGCAATTGAGTGGAATGTTGCATGACTTTTGTATGTGAGACATACCCTCGTGTACAACTATTTCCTGCAAATGACTATCAAGTTGTATGTCACTCTCCCTTACTTTTGGCTATTGTTTGTGTCTGTTTCAATTTGTCGTTAGTATTTCATGCAACTTTAGGTCATGCTACTTTGCATAACTTATGTAAGCATGGGTTTGATTGTCTCCTTTGGGTGTTTGTGCAATTTCCACCCCAGAATGCCCGCTTTGCATCATTAGCACAGATTGCATGCCACACGAAGCAGTGCAGTTTAGCACTGTGCTCTGATAGATTATTGTTGCAAAAACCCTTATGAGTGAAAGTTGAGTGATGCTATTGTTTACTTCCCTTTGTGCTGAGTTGCTTTACGTGATTGTCCTCACAAACCTTTAGCAAATTTGGCCCCTTACTCGTGTTTCAACATTATTCCTGCCAGGATAGTTGGGTAGCCCCATGCCATCCCCTGAAGTAGAAGGGCTAGGCCTGACATACCTGGGCTCGTGGCTTCTCTTTATTCTTTCTATCCTGTCCATTCCCTGGACTTGCTAGATCATCCCTGGATCAAGCTCCAATGCACTAGAGCTGCCGTTTCCGTTAATAAACCCAACTTTGGAAGCCCCTATACATTGATATACTGACTGGACATTTTCTTAACTATCATATATATTATTTATTATGGTCAACTATTTATTATGGCTTATTGTGTTCTTAGTTTTTGAAAACGTACAAATATTAGGTATACAAAAACACACAAAACAGGACATTTTCAACATAAAAGCAGTCAACACAGGTTTCACAGCCCAAGGCGTCTTTATCAAGGCTCTCAAATAAGAGGGAGAGGAATACTATTTAGGTAAAGATCATCATACTTCCCTAGAAAGCCCTACGTTATGGTCCATTCTCCAAAGCATCTCTTCATACAGGTCAGATGAGATGCATCAGTCACCCTGCTTTAAAAAGGCCTACTGCTCCGCAATGACTGTAATGTGCATGTGCGATGGAGGAAGCATGGGGGGAGTAAAGGAAGTTGCACCCCATGCATTTGCAGTTCAGACCAATGTTCATTACTGCAAGTCATCTTTGCATAAATAGTGCAGAGCAGTCCTGCATACGGATGGCAATGGCTCTTGATTGTTTCCAAAGTGTGCATTTTTTTACGGAAAATTGTTGGCGGGAATCACCATCAGTAGCGTAATACAAAATGATGGTTCCCCTTGCAAAATTTGAAAAGGGGTCCCTGAGTCCCCCATATCTCACAGATATTAATTGAATTGGGCGGAAAATGGCCCCATGAAGTGTTGTGGCCCCTGAAGGGTTGCCCCCCTGCTAGGCGTAGCTTGGTGAGTAAGATTGGGGTTGGGGGGGTGAGCTTGAGATTTCCCAACAATCGCGCTCGCACATAATCTAAAAATACATTATGCTATGAGCAGGGTGCTGGAGGGGATTAAGGAGCAGCAGGAAGGGAGAAGAATGGGAATTGGTAGGGGTGCAAAGTGAGAGGAAGCATATTATTTTGTGAGATAACCAACATTTTTTAAGTGTTTCCAAACAGAAAGAGTGTGTGCGTTTTTGTCTCTTTGTTATAAAAATTCCTGGTGAAAACCGACAGACATCTCACCATACCTGACTGAAAACACCTGTACCCAACTATTTTTCACAAAATACATTTACTATGGGGGGTAACACCCCAAACACCACCCCTGAAGCTACGCCCCTGTACCCCTACGCCGCAGAGGCTGTAGGGTCCTGCTTTTTACCTCTGTTCACAAGCACCCTGTATTGATAAATCACCAGACACACTTTTGATCTGAACAGTCAAATATTACTTGACTACTAACGATCACAACAGCACAGAATATTGCATCCCAATACAAGTGTGTGTAATAACCTAAAATCTTTTATAGGATATTGCCTACAGCCAAAAATGACCCTAAGTTTACTATACAATATAACCTGACTTGTCCCGGTGTATCTAAATAGGAGATTGTAATTGTAATTGCATTTATATAAGGCTTACTAACCCTGAAGAGGTGTCAAAGCGCTTTTTTGATGAATAGCCCGCTGCCCCGGAACCCAAACAGGATTAGTGGGGGATTAATATTGGGAATAGGAAATTGATTTGAGCGGTGGACACCGGAGTTTGTTATTTGTATTGAAAAAGGATAGTGGAGGGATAGAAGAGTGAAGGATTTGCATTTATATAGCACTTGCTACCCCTGATGAGGTGTTGAAGAGCTTTTTTGGCAGGTAGCACGCTACTCCAGAACCCAAACAGGATTAGTGGGGAATTAATATATGGAAATATGAAATTAATTTTAGCGGTGAATATTTTAGTCTGTTATTTCGATTGAAAAGGAATAGTGGAGGGATAGAAGAGGTAAGGGTCTAGAAAGTTTATTTTTTTCTGAGTTTATAGAAGTAGGAGGAGGTTTGGGATGAGTAAAGGGGAGGTGGAGGGGGAAGAGTCAAAGGGAAGGGTTTAGAAAGGCTTGTTTGAGAGATCTGAATAGTAAAAGAGGTATGAGTTGATGCAAGGAGGGCTAGAGGAGGGACGAGTCTAGAAAGGGTTATTTTGGGGATCATAGTTGTGAAATGGGGTTTGGGATGAGTGAGAGAGTGGAGGTAGAGGATATATTGAGAGAGGTACAGGGTGAAAAATAGGGTAGTGCATTGGAAAGAGTAGTAGAATGAGGTTTGAGATATAGGGTAGTGCATTGGAGATGCTGAATTAGAAGCAAAGTAATACATATAAAGATACATATGTACATGGAAGGTATATACGTATAAGGAATGTAACATATGTAGATTTAAGTTGTGTATAATAAACTCAGACTTTCAAGTGTTGCTTTACATTATGTAAATTTATATGTTTTGATTTTTTTGTAATTCAGTAGTGAAGCAATTGTAGATAGTTATATTAAAAGATTAACTTATTTATATAGTTATCTACATGTTAAAAATAAAATAGTATAACTATAAGTAATATGTACATTTGTTAAGCAGAACTAACGAATATCTATATATTTAAAAACAAAATTATTATACATGTTTATTCAAAGCAATATACATATGTAGGTACACATCTATAGTCCAAATAAATGCTTATATACAGAGGGATATGCAGTATATTTATGTTTGAGTATGGTGGTTATGTGGGGAAGAGCCAACTCTTGAGTAGTTTTCTGAAGATAAGGTAGTTATCTGTGGATCATATGTTTGGGGGTAAAGAGTTCCATAGTTTGGCTGCTCGAACAGAGAAGGATGTGGCACCTATGTTTTTTTCTTGTATGGTGGGATTTTGGGGCGAGGTGCTAATTTAGAGTGGAGGTTCCTGTGTTAAATGTATTTTGTGATTTTATTCCTGATGAAGAGCGGTCCTGTTGCATGTATCACTTTGTGGGTGATGCAAAGCAGCTTGAATGTGGATATTCTGGCAACCTGTAACCAATGTAGGGCTTTCAAGGCAGGGGAGATGTGGGCTTGTGACTTTATATGTAATAGTAGTCTGGCAGCAGAGTTCTGAATCTGCTGTAGTCTTATCATAGTTGTTCAAGGGGATCCGAGGTAGAGGCTATTGGGGTAATCGAGTTTAGACAAAACAAGAGGGATAGTAGTCTGGACCTTGTGTGAAAATCCCAGGTGGGGAAAGATGCGTAGCAGAGTTTTTATAGTAACGAAGCTTGATCTTGCTAGTTTGTCCACTTGGGCATTTATTGATAGCTTGGAGTTGATGGAGCAGAGAAAATAAAAAATTTTAACCCCTAACAAATTTTATAAATAATTAATAAAATGTTCGTTTAAATGTATTAATCAACACTGTATGTGTGGGAAGGGTAATACGCAAGTGTATGTGCTGAATAATCTATTAACGAATGTCTGTGTGTCTAATTATAACATAAAATTAAATGCGTACTAATTTAAAATAAATGCATGATTTGTGCTTCATAGAATATAAACGTGTAGTTGCAAAAACAATAGTGATGGTAAGTAAGGAACAGCTTAAATGTTGCTTTCTGCTAGGTAATAACTAATTGGGGTACGTAGATGACGGGAGGGAAACGAAAAGGCTATTTTTCTCTATTTTAATTATGTTTTGTTTATTTCAAAATAGTGCTTCTAAAGTATAACCGAGTGGCGATATAAAATGGCTGCCAGTTAATGAAGTGCGCAAGTGCGGGGAAACACGTGACAAGGGAGAAAAGTTGGAGAAAAGCTAACCTCGTGATGTTGCTGAGAGGCTAGGATGCGAGAAATGGTCAAGGCTGATGTGACCTAATTGAACTGATAGTGTGCTGTGGTGATCAGCAAAGAACCGTGGGAAACCAGTTTAAGAGAAAGGACAATGCCTGCAGAGTTCTCGAATGTATCGAAAGAAGTTACAAATGTACTGATCGAAGCGGATGGAAACATGTCTTGAACTGTGAGAAAGGAAATGATCCAAGGACCATTGGATCCAAGAGAACTTGATTAAATGAATGAATAAGATGACATGCATGGACCAATGAAAGAAAAGCGTGTTATTAATGTTGCAACAATTAGTTAGCAAAGTTAGAATTAGGGTATAAGAGGGCCTACTCTTAGTGGGAGGGGGTCACAGTCAGGAGCGGAGTTGGAGAGTCGTGTTGGTGTTGGTGGCTTCCAGTGCTGGGTGGTCCTGATCGATCCATAACTGAGCGGGAGATGCTGAAAGACTGTTAGATGAGACGGGTTGCAGGTAGCTGATGCTGACGAGCTGAAGTTTCTGTTGCTGTCTTAATTTTCCAGTTGAGTATGAGAATCAGGTTATTTCTAATTCTTAAACTTAGGTTAGAAATCATTAGGCTAAATTAGGAAGGTAGGCAGGTAATTAGGGTTTTGCTTCATGACAAAAATTTCCTTTCTGCAATAAATTGATTATGCTTAATAAATATTTGAATTAATAATGAATGAATAATTGAATAAAAGTTTAAATTCTTTCTCATGCTTTTAAAATTATATAAAATTTAAGATTCTTTAAATCAAATGACTCAGTGATTATTTTCCTAAATGATTGTGACATCAGTAATTGGTTATTGTGATTTAGCTGGTCTTAATCACTATGAACTAATTTTTTACATGAATGATTCATCGACAAAACAATGAGCAGGAATATCTTAAGAAATAACTGAAAAGAAAACGATAGTTTTAGGAAATAAGATATCCCGGCTCCTTCCAGCGGTACATAAATGGTGTTTTCCATTTAGTTCTCATGCTTCTCCTAGGAATACAGAATTTCGTAAAGGTGTAAAGGAAATCCAGGTGTGTGCGTGTGTGATAGGCGATGTTTATGGGCCCCATCGTCATGTGGATGTGAGAAAATATAGTTTGCCCCTGGATGACCTATAAGTGACCTAGGAGGAGAATAGTTTTTATTGTACGCGCTGCATCAGATTTCTTGGTAGCAGAGTTATGGTTTTCTATAGATTAGTTTAGTGATTATTGTTATTGATTATTGATTATTTTTGATGACTAACACTATATGTTGAGTCGCGTTATGTTATATGTGAGTTTTCACGCTTCTGGGATGTAGGAAGTGGAACACGTGTGGCAAGAGAAGTCACATGGAATTTGGTACATGGTCTGAATTCATTTTGGTAATAACACAGGTTGTGTTATGTTAGGGATTTTCTGTACGAAAGGTGTATAACTGAGATAGCAAATCACGTTTTCTTGTGAAACTTTGGCCTTAATTCTCAGGAGCCTAGTCTCCACATGTGTCTTATCCCCAGAGAAATGAGTAAATTGTTTGCTTGAAAGAAGGCTAAGGTAGAGGGAAGTGCTACTTTATCGGCGAGAGTAAATAATTCTGTGGTAGGGTAGAGGTAAGCGCTGCCTACTGGAAATACAGGATTCTTGTGTAAAAGGACAAAGCTGTCACTTTTGTTTAGCGAATCAGACTATGGAATTGTTTTAATTGTTGTAACTAACGAAGAGAACAGTGAAAAGAAAATTGCCGATAAATTTTGTAAAGGAGGGGTAAAAGAGCAGGAGTGACGTAGAACAGTGCCGCGCTAGGATTGGATAGTGCGCTAGTCACGTGAACACAGAGTCAGGAGTGACGTAGAAAAGTGCCGCGCTAGGATTGGTTGGTTCGCGGACGAAGGGAATTGTTCTGATTGGTACGTTAGTGTGAGTCGCGCTGTAATTGGTTGAAGTTCCGTACACAGAACAGCGTTAGCGTAAAGAGAAAAACAAATAGAAAACATGCCGTATTACGAGTATGAAAGGGAGAGGACGTCATGGACGACAAAAATAAAGAATTTCTTTAAGAAAGACAAAAAGGTCGTGACTAGAGAGGGACAAGTAATTCCTCCGCCGAAATCAGCAGCTTCACATATGATGCTGAAATATGGATATCATACATGCATATGGTTGGAAAATTGGGCAAAGTATACGAAGAATGATGGTGCTTTAGCTTTCCCTGAGAATGGTTCGTTTAGTGTAGCGGTTTTGCGAAATTTGCGAGAAAAGATGACAAATCTAGAACCTAGACCTAGACCGACACAGTTTGAAGCGTTGACGGAATGGGAGGATGAGATGTATGAGCGAGAGAGATTCAGAGGTTTGAGAGATCATGAGTTTATGCCTGGAAGAATGTGGGGAATAAATCATGAAGATAGAATAAAACGATGGAGATGTGCTAACATGACAGGAGGTCTGTTTCCAGCTTTTAGAGTTGAGGAAGGGACTAAGAAAAAACGGACTGAGAAAAAGAAACATATGGAGAGGGAGAAATATATGCATGAGAGCGAAACGGATGATGAATTGCTGGAAGATATTTTAAATAGAAATCCACCTCCGTATCAGCAGAGTTCTACAGTGGTGACACCAAATGCGCCGCTAATAGAGACTATGCGAAATAAAAGTCCGGAGAAAAGAATTGAAATAAATAGGTCACAAGATCAAATGAGAACTTCACAAAATGAAGGAATAGAAAGCGACAATGCAAGCGAATTAGCAAGGACAACAAAAGAACTAACTGAGAAGATTAGAGAATTAACGAAAAATATGGAAGCAGTTACTGTACCTGTAACAATAGGTCCAGTAATACCCGTTTTTGAAAATCAGAAAATTGATGAACGATCTTTGGTGATTCCCATGAGTTCACAATTTCAGAGAGAAAAAGAAAGGATGGAACAAAGTGCAAGTACAAGTAATTTGGCTAGTACTTACAGACCAAGTCCACCTACAAATTTGACTGTGAATGAGTGCAATGGTAGGAAAATGCATATGGTAACAGAATCTGCAACAGAAACTCCTGAAAAGAGTGGTAATTGGGTAGAACTAAATAATACACCCATAGGTCCGACTCCTGATGAATTAAATGAGTGGATGAAGGCATTTAAAATAAAAGAACCAGAAGAAAAACCATTAGATGTAATTAGGTTAAAAATTGATATGGAAGAATTAATTCTAGGAACGATTGGTACAGAAAAGATAAAAAATTACCAGGATGATGAAATAATGTTTCTGTGCAAAAGTATTACATGGAGAGCAAAGAATTTACATGACAAACTAGAAGAAGTAGCCAGTGAAATTGGAATAGACTTTGCGAAAGTGAAAACGTTGCAGAAACCATATAGAGTAGACTTTTGTGAAAAGGATATTGAGAATTTGAACACGGCAGGAAGGCTGACACAGATAAAAGAGTTAATTGTGTTGTTGAGAAAATGGGGTGATGTGGACAGATGGAAGGTTAGATGGACAAAGAAGAATGAGAAAACTACAGACAAAGCTTCTTTGGCTTTTATGATAACTGAAAAGGAACCTGTTGCCAGAGAATACCCTATGAGAGAAACTCCAGGTGGTAGTTATGTGCATGTTCCCTGGACTAGGCAGGATATACTGTCATTTACCAATGACTTTCCGAAGCTAAGAGAGAAACCAGTTGAGTGGTACCGACAAGTAGAGAGATTTGTAAAGGTTTCAAAAGTGTTGTGGATAGATTTAGATGGATTATTTGACATAGTGGTACCAACTGATTTGTGGTCAGAATGTAAGATTACAGTTGACTGGCCAACTACAGAATATCCAAGAGATCCTAAGACAGGAGCTCCAGGTCCTGATGTGATGAAGAAGTATGATAAAGTGATTACCTTTTTGAAGAATAAGATTCCTCCTAAAGAGACAGATTGGGTAAAAATCGATAGAACTACACAAGAAAGTAAGGAGTCTGTACATGCCTATTATGAGAGGTTGTTGTTGGTTTTCAAGCAGTATAGTGGATATGAGGAATTAAGTGAAAAAGATATGAGTCATTTTGTGTACAGATTTGTGTTTGGATTGAAACCAGAGATTAGTGAAATGATTAAACAGCATATGATTAATTGGCAGAATGGCACAGTCGATGATGTGCTGAGGTATGCTAAGTATTGCAGTGATGATATTGAGAGTAGACAGCGTAAATTGAAAGAGAAGGCAATGTGGGCACAGGTGAAGGTGGCAGAAAAACAAGAAGCTCAATTGGACAATAATAATGGGAATGAAACAGGACAGAATAAAATGCGACCTAACATAGGTAAAGGGAAAGGTCAAGTGAGTCTAGAGGAGGCAAAGAAGAAATGGCCATGTCATAATTGCGGAAAATTAGGGCATTGGAGAAACGAGTGTAAGTTCCCACCTAAACCTAATCCGGAAAATCAATCATTAACTCCACAGGTGCAGAATGAGGTAGTTGTTCAACAAAGTCAGGTGCCGCAACCACCACTTCCCAACACTGTTAACCAGCAAAGATACAGTACAGAAACAGGATTCTACGGAGGAGAGCAGGTAACACAGTTGCCGCGAGCAGCTAACATTTCTCAGTATTGGTTGCGTCAGAGTGAGGATGAGCCGGATGAAAGGTTCTGACGGTGCCCAAGAGAGGGGAAAGAGTGCGTACTTGGCGCAACTCTAGAGGTAGATCAGTCTGGTCCCTTTGTGGATGGAGAAGTGAATGGTGCAAATGTAACATTCCTTGTCGATACTGGAGCTACCCGTTCTACTGTTAGATCAGTGGAAATTCCAAACCTTCCTCTCTCAGGTGAATGCATCCAAGTGGTAGGAGTAGCCAATCAGCAGATTAAAACACCACTTACTGAATTAGTGGAAGTAAAAATTGGTTCTTTTAGCAAAATGCATAAATTTGTAGTGTGCGATTGTAGTCCTGTAAATCTTTTAGGTCGTGACCTCTTGTGCAAGATGAATTGCACAATTTATTGTACGCCAGACGGAATTGGATTTCAGACCTCAGATGAAGATGTCTTGTATAAAGTAACTTTGATGAATCAGGAACCTGAAATGAATGGTTTGTTTCCTGCATTTGATGCAGAAAAACTTCCAGAAGAACTAAAAATTGCAGTGAAAGAAAGTGTGTGGGATTTTACAGGAGAAGACATTGGATTGATGAAAGGAGTTGATCCCGTAAAAGTAACAGTAAAAGAAGGAACAACTTACCCGAATACGCCACAGTACAAATTAACTCCAGAAATAATTGAAGGAATAACTCCTGTAATAAATAAAATGATTGAACAGGGAATTCTAAAAGAAATAATGAGCAGTCCATGTAATTCACCTATTATGGGACTGAAAAAGCCAAACGGAACATATAGAATAGTACAGGATTTGAGAAAGATCAACAAAATAGTTGTGCCCTGTTGTCCAATAGTGCCAAACCCTGCAGTAATTCTATATCAAATTCCACATGAAGCTGAGTGGTACACTGTGATAGATTTGTGTCACGCATTTTTCTCTATTCCTTTGCATCCAGATAGCCAGCCATTATTTGCGTTCCGGTTCGGAGAGCGTATTTTGGCATGGTGCCGAATTCCTCAGGGGTATACAGAAAGCCCCTCAATCTTTAATCAGATTCTAAAGAAATCTCTGGAAGATTTGAAAATGCCAGAAAAGTCAGTGATGGTGCAGTATATCGATGACCTATTGGTGGCATCGAAAACAAAAGAAGCATGTGTAAATGATACAATTGCTTTACTGAACCATCTAGAGAAAAGAGGACATAAAGTGTCTCCTTCAAAATTGAAATTTGGCCAAAAAGAAGTTCAATATTTAGGGCATAAAATTGAGAAAGGAGTGCGAAAGATAGCAACAGAAAGAGTAAGAATGATTCAAGGAATGAGAGCACCAATGACGCAAAGAGAGGTAAGAATGTTTCTGGGAATGGTTGGATATTGCCGACAATGGATAAGTGGTTTCTCTTTGATTGCAAAACCATTACAAAAGTTGACCAAGAAAGATGTAAGAGACCCTTTTGAGTTAAACAATGAAGAAATGAAATCTTTCAAAGAATTGAAAAAGAAATTGTGTGAGGCCCCTGCATTAGGCATGCCTGATTATGAGAAGGATTTTGAGTTGTACTGCAGTGAAAGAGATGGATGTGCGTTTTCAGTACTGGTACAAAAACATGGAACAATGAAAAGACCAATTGCTTATTTTTCAGCTGTTTTAGATCCTATAGCAAAAGCATTGCCCGGATGTCTGAAAGCAGTTGCTGCTACTTGTGTAAGTCTGGAACAAAGTGAAGGTATAGTGATGGGGTATCCACTGAGAGTATATGTTCCCCATTCAGTAGAAATTCTTTTGACAAGAACAAAAACACAGTACATGACACATAGTCGGCTGACTAAGTACGAAAAAGTCATCTTGAGTGCTGAAAATGTGACCATAGATAGATGCATGAATGTGAATCCTTCAACATCATTGCCAGATGAGGAGAGTATAATTGAGCAAGACGAAGTAGATCATGATTGTCTGAACGTGCTGGAATATTGCACGAAACCAAGAGCTGACATAAAAGATGAACCGTTAAAGGAATCCGATTATGTCATGTTTGTAGATGGCTCATGTTTGAGAACAAAAGAAGGAGTTTTAAGCGCAGCTTACGCAGTGTGCACAGTGGCAACTGTGATGGAAGCGTCTTGTCTGAAAGGAATAAGGTCTGCACAAGTTGCGGAACTGATTGCTTTGATTCAAGCATGTAAATTAGGAAGAAATGTACGAGTCACGATTGTGACCGATAGCCAATATGGTTTCGGCATCGTACATGACTTCGGTCAGATTTGGTCACAAAGAGGTTTCTTGACGTCTGCAGGAACACCTATCAGAAATGGAGATTTTGTTAAAAAGCTGCTTGAGGCGATACAGTTGCCTAAACAAATAGCTGTAGTGAAGTGCAAGGCGCATAAGAAAAACGAAGATTACATAGCCGTTGGCAATAATTATGCTGACGAGATAGCCAAATATTGTGCAGAGAACATGGTGTCCATGAATAAAAATAGAGAAAGGGAGCATATCTCTTCTCCTTTGCTTTTTACTAATACTGTCGAGACATGGGATGAAGTAAGACAGTTACAAGAAGCTGCAAATGATGAGGAAAAAGATTACTGGATAAAAGCAGGATGTAGAAGACAGGAAAATAATGGTGTGTGGGTATACAGAGACGAAAGACCAGTTATGCCTGATAGCATGATTGCAGACATGGCACGGATGTACCATGGACAAGCTCATATTGGGAGAGATGCAATGATCAGACTTTTTAGACAAACCTGGTATAACCCAAAATTCAGAGCCATAGCTGAAAGTCTTTGTCAAAGATGTCTTATTTGTCAGCAGTTTAACCCAGGAAGAAAGACGGTAGTGAGTCTAGGAACAATAGGACGAGAAGGAGGTCCGTTCACTAGAATGCAGTTAGACTTTATAGAAATGCCCCCTAGTAACAGACTAAAATATGTTCTAGTGGTCGTCTGTTTGTTTTCTCGTTGGGTGGAGGCATACCCCACTAGAAGGAATGATGGAACAACGGTGGCAAAACTTATGCTGCGGGAGTTCATTCCAAGGTATGGTTTTCCAGTCACGGTTGAGACAGATAGAGGAACACATTTTCAAAATGAGTTGATCCAATTGATTTGCGAAGCATTGAGTATTAAACAAAAACTACATTGTGCTTACAGACCAGAGGCTTCTGGGGTAGTGGAGCAAATTAATGGAACAATTAAGAAGAGATTAGGAAAAATGTGTCAAGCTACAGGACTCAAATGGCCAGATGCACTGACTCTTGTTCTGATGACCATCAGAAGCATCCCTGAAAAGAAAACTGGACTTAGTCCTCATGAGATGATCATGGGACGAGCAATGAGACAAGCACAAGTACCTGTCAACAAGTTATTGACTATAACTGATGATCTAGTACTGGATTATTGCAAGGGACTGGCTGATGTGGTGCGTTCTGTGTTTCATCAGGTTGGACCGGATGCGACCACTCTTGAAAGAAAACCAGCCCACGACTTGAATCCAGGAGACTGGGTCCGTATAAAAATCCACAGGAGAAGAAACTGTCTAGTTCCTCGCTGGGACGAACCACGACAGGTAATCCTAGTGACAACGACTGCAGTCAAGTGTGCAGGAGTGAAGAACTGGGTCCATGCCAGCCACACAATCAGAGTTCAAGAACCTACTGATCGACATGTGAGTCGACGCCTGGAAGTGTGGGATAAAAGCTTAACGGCTGGGACAACAAGAATAAGAGAAAGGGTGCCAGAACTTGAAGATCGACCTGAAAGTCGACATCTGGAAACCCCAACTGCAAGCACCTCTAGAGAAGAAGAAGAAGAAGAAGAAGAAAGAAATTCAGAAGTTCCAGAACCTGAAGATCGACCTGTAAGTCGCCATCTGGAAACATCTGACACAAGTTCAGGATCTGATGATTCAGTTGCAAACTGTGAAGAATTTCGAAGGAGAACTTGGGGTTATAAACCAATTCGAGAAGAAAATGAGCAAGAAATTGATCTAGATGAACAACCAAGTACAAGTTATGGTGGAAATCCTTCAGAAATAATATTAATAGATGAAGTAGGGAAAGAAGTACACAAAAAGTTAGAGAATCGAGAAGAACCCCGAGGAGCAATAGGGACAGATAGAGAAACAGAAGAACAGGGAAATTTAGAAGCAGAAAGGGAGGAAAACACCAAATCGGAAGAACACCGAGGAGGGACAGTAATAAGGGAACACAAGAAGGAGAAGACAGATCCACCAGTAGGAGATGACGAGATCATAAGTTTCAAAATAAGAGACAATAGTGAAACAGTTGAAACAGAAACTGAAGAGAGTGGAGAGGAGGAGAAAGCAAAAACTGAATCAAGAAAAAGAAATTGGAAATCAGAAAGAGAAGAAAAAGAAGGTGAAGCCAAAAGGCCAAGAAAAGGAGATAATTGGCCCAACAGCTATATAAGAAAATTGAGATATAGAATAATAAGAGCTGGAGACGAAAGTGCTGAACAAGTGAATGAGATAACAAGTCAAAAGGGACAAGAAAAACCCAGTGGAAAAAGATTACAAAAGTCCAAAAGAACAAAGAAAGTGAATGCAAAGTATAAGTCACCTGAGTGGCTGTATATCGCACTGACGGATTACAAAGAAGAAGAAAACACTCACGAGAACCAGAGACTAAGAAGTCGAATGGGAAAAGGTGAGATGCAACAAACCTGAAGTGAAGACTTATAGTGCTTCTGCCGGACATGACAATTTTACTGGATGTGACAAATCACCGGATGTGACAACGAAAGAATTCTGGAAAGAATTAAAAGAAAGTACCAAGCAAAGACTTTTTGAAAGCAGAGTGGCATCTAAGTCATTTCTGAGGTGTAGTGACACAATTTTCTGAAACTTAACAAATAAATAGAAGAAAAATGGAAAATACTAGGGATAGAAGAGATAAATGTGAGTTTATAAAAAGATGGTGTAAAATGTGCTGTTTTTGTACAGGGTTATTAATGACCATATGGATAGTTTTAGCAATCACAATTCCTATTAGTTTAGCTGTAATAGAAGCGAAGAATGATACTAAACCAGAAAAAGAAACTAATATTAAAGAACCAGTTATTTTAAGAAGTAGTGCAGAATTACATAAGGATAAGTCAGTAACAGACTTTTCTAAAAATGTTTTTACAAAATTGTTGTACGAATATGTAGAGACAATGGATGTGAGAGACTGTTATGTTTGTATGCAGTTGCCTGCATCAGTGTCAGAAGGTGTGACTTATCATCACCTACCTCTAACTTATGGAATAACCTGTAGTGTAATAGCAAGTTTATTTTATAAAACAGGTAGATTAGAATCTTATTATACTGATATAGATAAGATTTTTGCAAACATTCCAGTAGTACCAGAACTTAACAAAGTAAAACCAGCAAAGGTTTTAGGAGAATTCTTTCTAGAACATAGAAAATTAACCTTAGAAGAAATAGTTAGTAACAACCTTACCTGTGAGTTAAAGAAAGAAGAAAAGGTATTTTTAGAAATGGTTGAAGAAAGAAGAATGAAATTTCAAAAAGAAGCAATAAAAGAGGAAGGAACACATCTATGGACGTTTGAGGAAGGAAATCATGCAGGGAAAAAGATAAATGCAGCAATGACATTAGATTGGCCGCAAACAGGAAAGTTGTGTATTAGGAGAAATAAGACAGTCTATGACAATTACTTTGTAGGTTCCAGTATCTGCCATGACAATTATCAAATTCTGGGAGGTTGGGGATTCAAAGGTGGAAAAGATCCAATATTTCCAGGTATCTATTATATTTGTGGGAATAGAGCTTATTACAGGTTACCGGACTATTGGTATGGAACTTGCTATGTAGGCCTGGTCTTTCCAAAAATCTTTCATATGGACAGAGAAGAAAAAGGAACATACAAGATGATTAATAGCTTTACACGTAGAAAGAGGGAAAGTTTTTCAGAAATTGTAGGTGATATTTTTGGAGCATTAATACCAGCAGTGGGAATATCTTTGAATGCATTTAAAATTCGGAAGTTATCCACAGTAGTAGATCGTTTGTCTACAGATACTGCGGGAGGGTTCTTAATGGTAAATACCGAAATGGTTGCCATGAGAGCTATGGTGATGCAAAATCGGCTTGCCCTTGATATTCTTTTGGCAAAGGAGGGTGGAGTCTGTGGAATGTTGAAAGTCCAACATTGTTGCACTTACATTCCTGATAAAAGTGAAAATATACAGAAGTATATTACGAATATTACAAATTTGCACAAAGAACTAGTTCCACTGGAGGTTGAAAGTGTCTTGGGAAAACTTGGTAGAGGGTTTTCTTCAGTAGCAAATTGGTTGACCAGAATGAGTAGACTAATGATAGGGAAAGTTATAATAATAGCAACTGTAGTAATATTGTTAGCCATGGTGTTGAAAATAGTAATAACATGTATAAAAAGAAAAGTAAGACAAAATAAGATAAAAAGAAATAACAGAATAATGAAAGAGAGAGAGAGAAATGGGTGAAATTGAGTTAGAGAAAATGAAAGAAAGCATGTATAAGGAGACAAGAAGACAAGATGAAAGAGAAACGGATGTGTAACTAACAAAAAGCAAAGGATGAAAGACATATACTGCCTGAAAAAGAAGTATAACTTGGGTTTTATGTGGTGATTTAAAAATCACCAAAGGGGGGAGTTGATGGAGCAGAGAAAATAAAACTTTTTAACCCCTAACAAATTTTATAAATAATTAATAAAATGTTCGTTTAAATGTATTAATCAACACTGTATGTGTGGGAAGGGTAATACGCAAGTGTATGTGCTGAATAATCTATTAACGAATGTCTGTGTGTCTAATTATAACAAAATTAAATGCGTACTAATTTAAAATAAATGCATGATTTGTGCTTCATAGAATATAAACGTGTCGTTGCAAAAACAATAGTGATGGTAAGTAAGGAACAGCTTAAATGTTGCTTTCTGCTAGGTAATAACTAATTGGGGTACATAGATGACGGGAGGGAAACGAAAAGGCTATTTTTCACTATTTTAATTATGTTTTGTTTATTTCAAAATAGTGCTTCTAAAGTATAACCGAGTGGCGATATAAAATGGCTGCCAGTTAATGAAGTCCGCAAGTGCGGGGAAACACGTGACAAGGGAGAAAAGTTGGAGAAAAGCTAACCTCGTGATGTTGCTGAGAGGCTAGGATGCGAGAAATGGTCAAGGCTGATGTGACCTAATTGAACTGATAGTGTGCCGTGGTGATCAGCAAAGAACCGTGGGAAACCAGTTTAAGAGAAAGGACAATGCCTGCAGAGTTCTCGAATGTATCGAAAGAAGTTACAAATGTACTGATCGAAGCGGATGGAAACATGTCTTGAACTGTGAGAAAGGAAATGATCCAAGGACCATTGGATCCAAGAGAACTTGATTAAAAGAATGAATAAGATGACATGCATGGACCAATGAAAGAAAAGCTTGTTATTAATGTTGCAACAATTAGTTAGCAAAGTTAGAATTAGGGTATAAGAGGGCCTACTCTTAGTGGGAGGGGGTCACAGTCAGGAGCGGAGTTGGAGAGTCGTGTTGGTGTTGGTGGCTTCCAGTGCTGGGTGGTCCTGATCGATCCATAACTGAGCGGGAGATGCTGAAAGACTGTTAGATGAGACGGGTTGCAGGTAGCTGATGCTGACGAGCTGAAGTTTCTGTTGCTGTCTTAATTTTCCAGTTGAGTATGAGAATCAGGTTATTTCTAATTCTTAAACTTAGGTTAGAAATCATTAGGCTAAATTAGGAAGGTAGGCAGGTAATTAGGGTTTTGCTTCATGACAAAAATTTCCTTTCTGCAATAAATTGATTATGCTTAATAAATATTTGAATTAATAATGAATGAATAATTGAATAAAAGTTTAAATTCTTTCTCATGCTTTTAAAATTATATAAAATGTAAGATTCTTTAAATCAAATGACTCAGTGATTATTTTCCTGAATGATTGTGACATCAGTAATTGGTTATTGTGATTTAGCTGGTCTTAATCACTATGAACTAATTTTTTACATGAATGATTCATCGACAAAACAATGAGCAGGAATATCTTAAGCAATAACTGAAAAGAAAACGATAGTTTTAGGAAATAAGATATCCCGGCTCCTTCCAGCGGTACATAAATGGTGTTTTCCATTTAGTTCTCATGCTTCTCCTAGGAATACAGAATTTCGTAAAGGTGTAAAGGAAATCCAGGTGTGTGCGTGTGTGATAGGCGATGTTTATGGGCCCCATCGTCATGTGGATGTGAGAAAATATAGTTTGCCCCTGGATGACCTATAAGTGACCTAGGAGGAGAATAGTTTTTATTGTACGCGCTGCATCAGAGTCCATGGTAATTCCGAGGTTTCTTACTTCCTTTGATACTTTAGGCAGTGTTCCCAGATCATCAGACCAAGCGGCAAGTGGGTCATAAATTTTCCAATCACCCCATATAGGTATTTCCGTTTAGGAAGCTTTCAATTTGAGATGGCTCCATGTCTTCCATTGATTCATGGCTCTGAGAAAACTGAAAATTGGTGATTTTCCAATGTCTTTGGGGCTTTCCAGTTTAAGGAGTATTTGTGTGTCATCTGCATAGTTATAGCGTGTGAGGGGAAATTGATTGATCAGTGCCGGTAATGAAAAGCATGGGTGAGATGATAGAGCCTTGAGGGACCCCTGCTTTTATGAAGTATGGTTTGGATGTTAGTGTTACTCACCAGCACTAATTTTACCAGCCTTAGAAGGATGAAAGACTTACCTAGCAGGATCTTAACTTCCTGTCTGCAAGGACTTAGGATAGTGAAATATGAAAGTAGCTCTCAGCCACTGCAACGAGGATCTTCCATGACATGATCTTAACAGATAGCGCTCTAGAGGGTGGGTACGGGAGTAGGGTTTAGTGTAGTAATTTCCTGATGAGGTTCCAAAATTCTGGTTAAGGTGCATCAGACTAAATTAGAATAATTCATATTTGACAATCCCTATGAATTATTGTATTTTGTTTTTTTCCCTTTATGAATTTGAAACGTTGCTCCTCAGAATTGCACTTCCAAATGAAAGATTCAGCTCGTGCCAGCATTTTCTTAAATGACAATATGCCACAATTTCGCAGCTTAACCTGCTACAGGTCATTTTCGTAGCCCCATATGTTGCACAGTGGTCCATCCGTCACAGCTTTAATGTAGCATTTTCCAGAATTGTGTCCGGGCTGCATCAAATCCTGCCAAACAAAACATTTACCCTTTTGTTGATATAACTGTCTGACTCTGAACAAATGCATTGCTGCAAATTTCAGCCTTGCGATGTGTTGATAATTTCCAACAGGATTACAGGTAATAAATGTTTAGTAAAGCTATCAGGCCTCAGCATATTGCCGAGCTGCAGCAGGGGTCCAGGTGCTAGGCGTGATAAGCAGACATTTGGAATCTGCTGGTGAACATTTGTCACAGCTATCGAGCATTAGGAACACGAGACGGCATGCAAATCGTTCCAGGGGAAACATTTTAAGGTGAGTCCTTGTGAAGTGACAAACGAGGCCAGGTAGTGATAGCAGCAAGGAAATGAAATTTCACACACAGATCTAGTGAATATATGAGAAGAGGATTTCTACTCTGTTGCCTCATGGCTAGGCTCGCGCTATAGAAATACCACATGCATACATTAAGTTCAGTACTCCAAAATGGTGTAATTTAAAAAGAGGTAAATGAAATGAAAAAGGTGCTTGAAACTGGAATATGTTCAAGTGATAAAAACAACCATGTCTACCATTTGTGTTTTACGTTAAGCTTTCAATAAATCGTTTTTCAAGCATATCTCGCATTCTTTAGGCTGTATTTCCAGGTTCTCAGAAAATACCACAGCATAGTGTGCGTAGTCTCAGAACAGTGAGGGGCATATTTATTAAAAGGGAAAGGGCAGGAATGCACGTATTTAACATTATACGGTGCATTCCTGTCTTTTCCCTGCACTGGCGCACAATGTGCTGCCTAGTGCCAGTGCAGGCACCCTTGCCCCAGGGTGCCAGCGTTGAAAGCAGGTTTGTTTTTGTGCAGGTAGGGACCAAGCACACATAGAAAGAGGAAAATGCCTAAGGGGATTGTTATCCCCTTAGGCATTTTCCTCTTTCTATGTGTGCTGCATTTTGCAGTACACATAGAAAGAGGAAAAAACAAAATTAAGATATTTCTCCTCGTTACACCTCCCCTGGGAATGCGTAGCCTTTTTTACGCATTCCCAGGTGTACCAGTAATGGTAAATCTGGGAATACGGCAAAATCCATTGGTGGATGAGTGGGAACATCCATGCTCCACCCATGGAGAGCCTCCCTGGGGCAGAGTAATGCAACGCCCCAGGTGACCTTGCGTGGCTTGATAATTCTAACTTAAGAGTTGCAACGCTCTTGTGCCCCATTGCGTGCCGCAAGGGTGACACAGCTCTTTGATAAATTTGGCCCTGAGTGCGTAAAGATCCCAGTGCTTCCCACCACCAACAGTATATTCTTTTCTTCTTATTTTTCACTCTTTCATACACAGAATATTCTAGCTGGTGAAATGTTTCAGGGAAAGGAGGAAATAGAAGGCATATAGTATCACCACTGCTTGGAAATCATAACAGCCTTGGAGTGATCACCTACTCGTACAACACAGCTCTATTAACCCACACCATAATAGCATCGGCACCAAAGTAATTTGTATGAGATTATTTCTCTTGAGTATTGTTAGCAGCTCTTCTCCTACCAGTTTTCTTAAGGCCTTCACATTTAATGAGAAGGCTAAACGCCAAGGGTTAATTCAGAAATGCAATTCACAAAAAAGTGTAAGCATTCTGAGATTAATTCTCCAGTTTGAATGTACTATTTTGGGATTTTCAGACATTCCCACAAGCTTGTCTGGAAAGCTGCTTTCTTCTCCTATTCTGGGAAAGTCATGTTCCTTTTCCTAATGTAGGGATTTCCACAATATGGAATTGCACACATAGTGCAAGTCTGCGTTAGGGAAGCCAAAGTCTATGTGCAATTGCACATCTGTTTTTCTTTGTATGGTCTGGCTTGATAGCGCAGCTGTCGCCAAACATTTATGTGGGAATCACCACGAGAGGGGCGTTGGCTCTGTCCACATGTTGGGAGCAGGAATACATATTTTCATTGGGCAGAAGTTGTGTGCTTCCACAAAAAAGTGCTTACCCTCCACACAGCGTGATCATTTTGTTTACTTACCCAGTTGACTGAGCTTAAACTTTCAGGGGCACACAGAGGACATTATAATGCTATTAAAGTGTCTTAGATAATTAGATCATTTATGGTGCTTTTCTCTGGCAGCTGCACAGATGGGATCAGAGCAGTCATTAACGTACATGGCTTTATGGTGCATTCAGACTTCTTGGCATTGAAAATGCTTGTTTCTTCTTTCTGCAAGGAGAAACCTCTTTCCCCACTCCCCCATAAGTATTGAGGGTGCTCCCTTTCCTTTACAACCGCAGACAAAAATGGATTTACTTTAGCCCTTTGCATGAACAAACCTATAACTACTTTACAGAGAGAAGTTGGTGAAAGCTCCCAAATCCATAAATATGTGGAGGTTCACAAACTCACAAGGCTAACCATTCTTTAGGACGCTGACTACTCACCCCGTGAAATTGATTCAAACCTGCTAGAAATACTTCGGAAATGTGTAGCAGTTCTAAGTCAATCCATTTTTGGCTTTACACATATCTTTATAGATGAGCATGCCATTGTGAATTGGCCCCAAACGTTTAATTGGATTACCTAATGTTGACTAAAAGCTCTTAGAGAAATAGTGTAACCACATAGACCCTAACTGAAACTCAACTCTTTAATATGTTCTTGATAAACTGTAATGAAAGTTAATGTCTGACTTTTGAATTATATCCAGATGAAGCAATATTCAGTTTTATGCCGTCCCAACCAAATGCTTTACTAGTGCTCCTATACATCTTGTACCCTATTTTAATCTCTCTAGTCTATGTAAAGCACTCTCCTCTCATTCCAGAATTTTCTCAAGCCATAGAGAAGAAATACAATATATATATATATATAGATTCACTGGAAAAACCAAAGGTTAAAGTAATGTTATAGTTAGGTGAAAATCTCCTTCACAACATAATATTTTAAATTGAAAAAAAACCTGAAATTCACCCGTTTTGTCTAGTAATTATAACTCATGCCCTAAAGTTAACTATAACTCATGCCCCCGCCATGCACAGTGTTGTTGTCACCGCATGCCCCGCTCCCCTTAAAATGTATGTGTCGGCCCCAAGGGATGGGGTCCCCTGGGCCTCGGAGAGGCTTAGGGAGAGGGGCTACACACACCTCTCCCCTTCCCTGGGGCCTTAAAAGGTTGGGGGAAGGGTCCCCTTTGTTTTACATGGTGGGCCCGCACGTTGGGACCCCTGGGGTCAAAATCAGCTTGGGGAAGGGGTCCCCACACACGCCTCCTTCTAAAATACTTTAAAATATTTTGTATATTGACCCTCAGGCCCTGGCCCACACCAGGCATCATATCATTTTTAAAAAACAATGGTACCTGCCATTTTTATTTGCTGCATTCCCTGCCTCCTTGTATTGTTTTTTAACCATTTTCAGGACAAGGTACTAAGTCCCTGGAGTCTTGTAATGTGCACCACAACATTTTCTTTCATGTTAGGGCCAACCAATCAGAGCACTCGGCCTCACGGGACCCTCACTCCTGCAGGAGCAATGTGGCTCAAAGGAAAAAAAACAAGCCTTCTAGGCCAATCAGAATGCTCTATTTTTTAAAGCTGAACTTGTGGAACTCTCAAACCCAACTGTCCAGCTATACAAATATTTTTGTGCCTTAATTTCTCAAAAACTACTGAATGGATTTACACTAAATCACAAAAATCACACTTTCTGGACCAAGATCTACCTTCCTGCCAAATTTGGTGCAATTCCTTTGAGCAGTGTTTGCGGTTTTGCATTACAAAAAAGTCTATGGAAAATGAATGGAGATGTCGCCTTTGGGAAACTGCCCCCTTTTTCTCAGCTTGCACGGCTCCCCCGAAAACTTTCCACAAAAGAGCTAACCTAAAGAAGAGCACTTGTTTGGAAAGTTTATATATATATATATATATATATATATATATATATATATATATATATATATATATATTATCTACTGGCGGTCGCCAGTAGATAGTTATAGTTACAACCTATTATCCATAGGAAATCCGCGACATTCTATTTGCAATAACGTTGGCGCCGGTTGACGAATCTTCGCGAAAGCTTCCAACTTGTTGGGGCGCTCCGGTCCGCTCCTACCCTGAAAGTCTCGGGGTGATACGTCAAGCGGGGGCCGAGAAAAAAGGGGGGTCCCAAAACGCGTTTTCCCCATTCATTTTTCCATAGGAACCTTTAGTCGCAGCTACAGCCCGAACTGCTGAACGGAATTACCCCAAATTTGGCAAAGAGGTAGCCCTTGGTTCAGACTGGTGCCTTTTGCTAAAATGGTGTAAATCCGTTCAGTAGTTCCTGAGAAATTCACAATTAAAATCACATATATATCTATGGGCGCGTCGGATCCGCGTACCCTCCCGATCACGAGCTGCATGCTAATTGGCTGTCAACACTCCAAATCAAGAAGTGTTGGCAGCCATTTTGTCCTCGGTAGAACCGAGGGACAGAAACAAGTGCGCAAAGCGCAAAAGGGGGCAGGGTAGAAACACCCTGACTCCCTAGGTCTGCTCAGGGGGTCCCACAAGGACCCCTGGGCAGAAAAAGATTTATTTATTTTTAAATCGGCGGGATGCGCTTAGGGTGCGCGTATCCCGCCGAGAAAAAAAAGAAACAAGTGCGCAAAACGCACAAAGGGGGCAGGGTAGAAACACCCTAACCCCTAGGCCTGCTCAGGGGGTCCCACAAGGACCCCTGGGCAAAAAGCATTTTTTTTTAAAAATCGGCAGGATGCGCGAATCCTGCCGAAAAAAAAAAAATCGAAGCGCGGTCTCCCGCGCTTCGATGTTAATTGGCCCCCGGGTGGCCCAAGTCCCGGGGGCATGGTGGGGGGGATAATTTAATGTGTGGGGGCCTCAAGGGCCCCCAAGCCCCGGGGACCGCCACCCCCGGGGCTTTTTAAAAATGGTGCGGGAGGGCTCTGAGCCCTCCCGCAGCCCCGGGGACCACCACCTCCCCGGGGCTTTTTTTTAATTAAAAATAAAACCAGTTTCGGGGGGGCTCCAGCCCACCCACACGCCCCGGGGACCGCCACCTCCCCGGGGCACTAAACATTTTAATATGGGGGTCCGTTACGGACCCCCAGAGCCCCGGGGACCACCACCTCCCCGGGGCTGTGTACTGAATGGGAGGGGGCCGCGCGGCCCCCCTCCTGGAGCCCTTGATGGCCCTGGGGACCACCACCCCCAGGGCCGGCTCCTGCAGTGTCCCGGGGTGCCTACCCCCGGGACACTGTAGTTTGCTATGTCAGGACGGGAGCCTCGCGGCTCCCGTCCTGCCATAGCAAACTGCTTTGGATATTGGAAGAGAGAGCAGGGAAACCTGCTCTCTTCCAATATCCAAAGCGATTGCTTTTCCACATGGGGAGCAGCATGTCAGCTGCTCCCCATGTGGAACAGCAATGCCGGCTCCCAAAGGACGTGGGGAGCCGGCGGGACTGTGGGGGATTGGGGACCCCCCACAGTCCCCAACGGAGAGGGCCAGCCCCGGGGGATGGGGTCCCCGGGGCAAGTAGTGGCTCGGGAGGGGGCCACGCGGCCCCCTCCCCAAAAAAGGAAAAAATAATAATTTAAAAAATGGAAAGGCCGCCCCGGGGATGGGGTCCCCGGGGCCTTAAAATGGCCAGAGGAGGGGGCCACGCTGCCCCCTCAAAATAATAAATATAGAGGCCATGCCCCGGGGATGGGGTCCCCGGGGCCAATACAGGCCCAGGGAAGGGGGCCACGCGGCCCCCTTCCCGTTTTTTTTTTTTTTGTAATTTAAAAAGGGGTAAGGCCCTGGGGGATGGGGTCCCCAGGGCCCAAAAAGAGAAAAAGGAAGGGGGCCACACAGCCCCCTTCAGGGGACAAAAACAAACAAACGATCGGGCCCGCAGGCCCCGCCCCTTCCTTCACCACTCTGCAAACGCGCCCCTGGCGCGTTTGCAGAGGGGGAACGATTCCCTTGAATACTGGGGGTCCCTGGGGCCAACTAGCCCACCAGGAACCTCCAATATGCGCCAGGGGCTGCGTTGCAGAGACGTGTAGAGAGGCCACACCCTTTTACACCTCTCTGCAACGCAGCTCTGTGGCGCTTTTGGAGGTATATGGTGGGCTAGTTGGACTCCGGGGACCCTCAGGATTCAAGGGACTTAATCCCCCAACTTAAAACGCGCCACCGGGCGCGTTTGCACAGTGGTGAAGGGAGGGGCGGGGCTTCAGGTGACATGTGTGCAAACAGGCCCCGTGGCGCGTTTTAAGATGGGGAATTAAATCCCTTCAATCCTGAGGGTCCCTGGGGCCAACTAGCCCAACAGGTACATCCAGAAAGCGCCACAGAGCTGCGTTGCAGAGAGGTGTAAAAGGGGTGTGGCCTCTCCACACGTCTCTGCAACGCAGCCCCTGGCGCATATTGGAGGTTCCTGGTGGGCTAGTTGGCCCCTAGGGACCCTCAGGATTCAAGGGGACTTAATCCCCAACTTAAAACGCGCCACGAGGCGCGTTTGCACAGATGTAACCTCAGGCCCCGCCCCCTCCCTTCACCATTGTGCAAATATTCCTCTAAAATCAGCCGAAATACGAATTCCGATTTACTCACCTGTTATCAGGAGAGACCTCAGTGCTGTATCTTTCAGCCCAGTACTGGTCCTGAAAAGTAATTCTAACCATACTTACCAGTAACTTGAATTTCCTTCCATAGGCTAACATTGACTGGTTTCACTTGGAAATTCTTCTAAGTGTGGAGTTTTGGAACTTTAAAATATTCCTCTAAAATCAGCCGAAATACGAATTCCGATTTACTCACCTGTTATCAGGAGAGACCTCAGTGCTGCATCTTTCAGCCCAGTACTGGTCCTGAAAAGTAATTTTAGCCGTACTTACCGGTAACTTGAATTTCCTTCATAGGCTAACATTGACTGGTTTCACTTGGAAATTCTTCTAAGTGTGGAGTTTTGGAACTTTAAAATATTCCTCTAAAATCAGCCGAAATACGAATTCTGATTTACTCACCTGTTATAAGGAGAGACCTCAGTGCTGTATCTTTCAGCCCAGTACTGGTCCTGAAAAGTAATTTTAACCGTACTTACCAGTAACTTGAATTTCCTTCCATAGGCTAACATTGACTGGTTTCACTTGGAAATTCTTCTAAGTGTGGAGTTTTGGAACTTTAAAATATTCCTCTAAAATCAGCCGAAATACGAATTCCGATTTACTCACCTGTTATCAGGAGAGACCTCAGTGCTGCATCTTTCAGCCCAGTACTGGTCCTGAAAAGTAATTTTAACCGTACTTACCGGTAACTTGAATTTCCTTCATAGGCTAACATAGAATGAATTTCACTAGTGAAACTCAGTCAAAGTGTGGAGTTTTGGAACTTTAAAATATTCCTCTAAAATCAGCCGAAATACGAATTCCGATTTACTCACCTGTTATCAGGAGAGACCTCAGTGCTGCATCTTTCAGCCCAGTACTGATCCTCAAAAGTAATTTTAACCGTACTTACCAGTAACTTGAATTTCCTTCCATAGGATATCATTACCTGCTTTTTGCTGAAAAAGTTTCTGTGTTGATTTTTGAAACATACAAATATTCCTCTAAAATCAGCCGAAATCCGAATTCTGATTTACTCACCTGTTATCAGGAGAGACCTCAGTGCTGCATCTTTCAGCCCAGTACTGGTCCTGAAAAGTAATTTTAACCGTACTTACCAGTAACTTGAATTTCCTTCCATAGGCTAACATTGACTGGTTTCACTTGGAAATTCTTCTAAGTGTGGAGTTTTGGAACTTTAAAATATTCCTCTAAAATCAGCCGGAATACGAATTCCGATTTACTCACCTGTTATCAGGAGAGACCTCAGTGCTGCATCTTTCAGCCCAGTACTGATCCTCAAAAGTAATTTTAACCGTACTTACCGGTAACTTGAATTTCCTTCATAGGCTAAGATTGACTGGTTTTCAGCAAAAAGTTTCAAAGTGTTGATTTTCACAAACTACAAATATTCCTTAAAAATCGCCTGTATGACTTAAACGCATTTTTTCAACTGTTTACAGGAGATGCACCAGTGCTGGATCCAGGATCCAACACTGAGTAAGAAAAAGTAACGATAACAGTTTTTACCTGCTAAGTGAATTTCCTTCCATAGGATAACATTGGTGATTCTATGAGAAAAAGTTTCTAAGTGTCAACTTTTAAAATACAATAATATTCCTTAAAAATCACGACTGTAACCAAAACGCTTTTACTCAACTGTTTACAGGAGATGTACCAGGACTGAATCTAGGATCCAGTCCTGTGGTTACAAAAGTAATCCATAAAGTAACTAATTGCATTTAACTAGAAATTCACATTGAGCTGAATGTTGCATTGTGTTTGAAAATGTGTTGCCCATTGCAACAACTGTAACTACTGTACTCAAAAGTCTATTGCCTATCTGCAAAGTATTTAAACTAAAGTAATTCATTCTGAGAAAGTATTTTTTGTAATGTAATGTATAATGTAATTACAATGTAATTTAAAAATAAAATATGTAAAAAAAAATTGTTTCTAAAAATGTAGTAAATCAGTATGAAAAAATTAATATAACAATTAATACATTTAAAAATTGTCATTTACAAAACCTTTGAAATTCACTGAAAAAACCGTAGGTTTCAGGCACGTTATAGTTACAAATTAGCATTTAAAAAAACCTTTGAAATTCACTGAAAAAACCATAGGTTTCAGACACGTTATAGTTACAAATTAGCATTTAAAAAACCTTTGAAATTCACTGAAAAAACCATAGGTTTTAGGGACAGTTTTAGTTACTTGGACATTGCACTCGTACAAAACCCGTGAAATTCCCCGTTATAGTTAGTTCAGCTAACTATAACTCGCGCCCCGCAATGCACTGCTGATGACGTCACATATTACATCACTCATGACATGGTCAGTGACATCACTGATGACATCACTGATGACATCTCAAATGACATCACTGATGACATCATCCACGTGATAATCTGATGCACCTCCTCACACCCTAATATAACCTTTGATACACCCACTCTAAATTACAGACTGCCATTCGCAAAACCATAGACACTCCAACACCAATAACTACATACCCACTCACTGATTCTTAGGTCTACACACACACATCCACTCACTCACCCGTACAGTCACTCATACTTACGGTCACTCAGTACAGGACTATCATATGCACTCTTACTCCTATATAGACACTCAAACAACGCCACTCATCCATAGAGATACTCACACACCTAGTCAGTCATGCAAATAATTAAACACACTGCCATTTACTCACCTATACAGTTATACACACACCAGCTCACTTACTCATACAAATAGTAGCACATTGTTACGCTCTTATACAATCACAGATACAAGCACACACTCATCCATACAGCCACTATCACAATCACTCACTCTTGCTTATAGCTATTTATATACTCCAACACACATATATACTGCCTTTCACATATGTAGTTACTCACACATGTACCACTGGGACATACATTCACTCACTAACACACTCTTACACACACTTACCCACCCATACAGTCTATCACAGATGCACTCTTGAAACCATCCACCCAGTGAATCACCCACTCACACATCTATGCACAGAGTTGCACACACCCCTCCCACACAAACACTCAGGCACCCATACAGATACTCAGACAAGCATTCAATAACTCATATAGACACTCATTTAGCTATTCACAAACACATGCAGCCACTTACACAGCAACAGACAGACGGATACAGACATTCACCCAGTTTAGTCACTAACCCATGCATTCAGTAAGATACGTTAAATCACTCACTTATAGAGTCAGTCACGCACCTACTAAATCATCCATACAGACACTTACACACCCACTCATTCTTCAATACGTCTTTTCCTATATATATTAAAAATATTTAAACTTTACAGAAACACACAGTCACTGGATGATGTCATCAGTGATGTCATTTGAGATGTCATCAGTGATGTCATCAGTGATGTCACTGACCATGTCATGAGTGATGTAATATGTGACGTCATCAGCAGTGCATTGCGGGTCGCGAGTTATAGTTAGCTGAACTAACTATAACGGGGGAATTTCACGGGTTTTGTACGAGTGCAATGTCCAAGTAACTAAAACTGTCCCTAAAACCTATGGTTTTTTCAGTGAATTTCAAAGGTTTTTTAAATGCTAATTTGTAACTATAACGTGTCTGAAACCTATGGTTTTTTCAGTGAATTGCAAAGGTTTTTTTAAATGCTAATTTGTAACTATAACGTGTCTGAAACCTATGGTTTTTTCAGTGAATATATATATATATATATATATATATATATATATATATATATATATATATATACATATCTCCAGCAAGCAAGGGTCTTTCCTCTAACTATATGAAGTAAGAGCTTCTTTGTTTCGTGGAGATGTCCTCATATTCCTCAGCATCAGGAACTCCTCACCAAAATCAGCGGGAAGCGCCCTGGGGGGACCGCTTGATAAGCTGTCCATCATCCTTGCAAAAAGCAGGTAGGCCTTTGCTACTAGTAAGGTGGATGGGTCCAAATGGGCAAAGCTTCCAAGCGTTTTGCACATTTGCATACTCATAGTAATTGAAAGGGAGATCCATGGACTCTACTCTCACCAGAACAGGACAAACAAAGAACCCACTCGTCACAGTCACATACAGATTGCGTTCCAATAGATCAACGATGCACTCACTTCCACAAAGGTCGTTTTTCAATACGGAATTGTGAGAAAACACACTTGCTTTGCCTTCGCCAAGCCCAGGAGTTAGAATCAGTGGAGCTTCAATGCACCTGCTATTTGTAAGTGCCTACCAATGAGATTTAATTTCTATGAAACGTGCATCAGAGCTAAAACGGCCCTGCCAAAACTTAATCGGGGAGGGGGCCAATTATGACCCTAGGGACCCCATTCCCCGGGGCGCAGCCAAATTCGCGGCCCACCTCCCTGGGCATATTTCGGCCCCAGGGCCTGGCCATGTCTCCCTGGGTGCCCTGGAGTCCACCCAGGGCACCTGGTGTGCTATGGGACTGCGGGGGAGCCTCTAGGCCCTGCGGTCCCAGCCGGCTCCCTGCCTCCTGTGGGAGCCGGCATTGCTCTCGCTGCAGGGAGCTGCTAGAAATGCAGTTCCCTGCGTGTGAGAGCAGCACTTTCATCTCTTTCCCTGCCCGCATGTCTGGAGGCAGGGAAAGAGATGAAAACGGAGTGTTTGCTTTTGCTTGGTGGGAGTTGTCACAGCTCCCATCAAGCAGAAGCAAACATCTATGTCTCAGGGGTGGGCACCCCGGGATAGCAGGAGTCGACCCTGGGGGGTGGAGGTCCCCAGGGCCATTATTGGCTCCAGGCGTGGGGCCACGTTGCCCCCCTCCTTTGTTGTGCATGGGCCAGCCCGGGGTGGTGGTGGTCTCCGGGGCCATATATGGCCCGGGAGAGGTGGCTGTGCAGCCCCCGCCTTCATTTTGAAAAAGGTATTTGGCCCCAAGGAGGTGGTGGTCCCTGGGGCTGAATATTTACTGTACCCTCAGGGAGGTGGTAGCCCTGGGGCCCAGGGGGATCTGTGAGGCCTCCATCAATTTTTTTATATATAGCCCAGGGGAGGTGGCCGTCCCCGGGACCCTGGGAGGTCTGCAAGGCACCCTCGATTATAATTTACATAAGCCCAGAAGAGGTGGTGGTCCCCTGGGCATAAATATGCCCATGGAGGGGGGCCCGTAAGCCCCCTCCATGTTTTACAAATATCTTCATGCTCCCAGAACCTGGGCCACCCAGAGGCTACATTAAAAAAAGCGCAGCAGACAGCTTGTTTTTTTTTTTTATTCACTGTGACATTCGGAAATATTTGTGAATTTCATCGTGAATTAAAAAAAATATGGTTTTTTGACCTGCTGTGGTTCCTCTTGGACCCCAGGGCCAAGGCTAGGGAGTTAGGGTATTCCTACCCCAAGATGGATGCCAACACTTCCTGGTTGAAGTGTTGCCAGCCAATCAGGGCTCTGCAAATCTCTGCCCAAGCTCGTCATTATTCTTAAAGGCTTCACGATCCTTGATATCCAAATTTGGATTTCCTTTAATTTCTCAAAATCTACTGATAGCAAAAAGTGTAATTGAGAGCCAAAAGCGACCTTTCTGCCAAATTCGGTGTAATTCCGTACAATGGTTCGGGCTGCAGGCGTGTTTAAAGACTCTATGGGAATTAACATGGGAAACACTTTTTTTTTTTTACCCTCCCCCCTTTTTTATCAGCCCCTGTTTGACGGATCACCCCGAAGCGTTCCATGCAAAACTAGAATCACCGGGGCACTTTTTGTTTGGAAAAGGTCGTGAAGATTCGTCAAACGGCGCCAAAGATATAGGGCAGTCTAAAAACACTTTTCCTATGGAAACATGGTCCTAACTATAACTATCTCCAGTAGGTAATATATATGTTTCATCAGAAAGACCCGAAACAAATCAAGTATTTTGTAATTGACGCAGTACCTGCCAGTAGAAGAGGGGGTAACTGCACTAAACTGTTGAGAGAGCTTGAGATGAGGTGTATCATCAATTTGCATTGCAAAATACCGAATGGTTTGAATTACGATGAGGAACTTTATTCAAGTCTCTAAAGAGATGAAGAGACTAGGACAGGGTTAGTTATGGGTGAAGCATAAGATAACATAACTTTTCTACCTAGTCCTTTTTGACAAGTTAACTTCTTTTTTGTCCCCATTTTCTTGTCTTTCTTTTTCTTTCATTTTCCTTTTTAGGTTGAGATAGATACATGATTACAATGAACAAATACAGTAAATAAGATTTTAGATAGGCAGGTAGAATAACAATATCCGGTTAATAATAGATAGTGTCGAAGGACATGAAGAGAAGAAGGGAAGACCACTCAGGCACTTGCCAGTATATATAAATGTATAAATAGTCAAAAGGTAATACCGGATGTGATTGTATTTCTCCACAGTAATCATGAGTTAGTTTGAAATGCAAAGGGAGTATGATCGTGAAATATCCTTATATGTAAGGGGGTGATAATGGTGATCAAAAGAAATAATGTGTATTCAGCACGAAAATGAATTATTAGAATAACTATTATAAGTAACAATATCCCCGTTTTGTAGATATTTGAGATCAGATACCGTTAGGGCACTTGCCTATAACAAGTAACATCAGGTTATGTGGAATATTGCAGATTGATTGCCTGTAAATTTAGAAACAAAGGGTAATGTTCACTGAGATCAAAGTACTATATGTATAGAGAATATTCATTAAGTTGGAATGAATTGTGAAAGAAAATGACAATGGTAATTTTCAGCACTGTTGTAATAGCAACAAATTAAGTCTTGCTTCGCTGTTCATAAAAAGTAAATACGTAAAAAGAATGACACAACGCATGCATGTCATGTGACCAAGGCCGCTTGTACGGCCGAAACTTGTTATGGCGGAAGGCAAATAAATGAAACAACAATTACATGCATGGGTGTCTGCTTCGTTTTATTTCAAAAGGATTTGAGGGCGATCACAGGAGCGATGTGTATGTGTGCATAGCCCTTAAGAAGGAAGAAAAAGTGACTAATGTGAATGACACAGGATTACCTCATCCTATAATAGTCAATCACCCGTTTTCCTTTTAAACTGATTCCACAGTTCAAAATGTGCACAAGCAGTTCAAGATACAGAAGCATACCAAAATTAATGTGCACAAACAATTCAAGGACTAGTATCAAAGCTGAAGGAAATATGCGCAATCAGTGGAATGAATAGTGTGGCTATCAACATTGATCCTCCAACAAGTACTCTAGTCTATACAGTTTGCAGAGCCTGTGGATCCTCTATGCACATAAGCACTTCCTCCACTATAGGCCACAAATATTCCTCAATAGCCTAACCTTTGTTCGCAGCCAAAGTGCTCTGATCAACTTCCAACAGAAAGGGGCGATGTGTTCAGGGATGAAATTCTCTTTTATAGCCTGGAGGCCAAAATGGTTGCTCCTCTAGACCTGTTACAATATGTAATTTTTTTTGTTTTAACCATAATTACTTGACTATGTTTTCTGAGCCTGTGGCTCCCACATCGCGGGAAGCTGCCTCAACCCTTGTTGCAGGAGGTTCCCCCCCTTCTGTTTCCTGCCTGCTCCTGCGCTTGTGAGAGCATCCCAAGACCCCCTCCCACCTCCCAACTATGCAGATCGGATCGCACTACAACTTCCATCAGCCCTGGAGGCAGGGTCAGCTGCTAGTCAGTGTTTTACACCTCCCAGGGCAGGATTAAAACTGCCTGCGGCTGCCGCATTGAGGGACGCACGCGGGCGGCACTCAGGCGAAGCCCTGGCCAAGAATGGGCCCATTCACACCTGTCAGAGTCCAGAGGAGGCTGGGCCAACCCTCTTTCACCTATTCCCCCTGGCTTAAGTTACTGTACGCCCTTGTCCCTGTACTGCCTGCTGCCCTTGTCCCTCTGCTGCCTGCTACCCCTGCACTGCTTGCTGGTCCTGCTCTACCTGCTGCCCCTGCACTGCCTGCTGCCCCTACTCTGCCTGATGCCCATGTCCCTGTGCTGCCTGCTGCCCCTGCTCTGCTTGCTGCCCCTGTTCCTGCGCTGCCTGCTGCCCCTGTCCCTGCGCTACTTGCTGCCCCTGTCCCTGCACTGCCTGCTGCCCCTGCACTGCATGCTGCCCCTGCTCTGCCTGCTGCCCCGTCCCTATGCTGCCTGCTTCCCCCACAATGTCTGCTGTCCCTGTGCTGCCTGCTGCCCCTGCACCGCATGCTGCCCCTGCTCTGCCCGCTGCCCCTGCGCCCCGATGCCCCAATCCCTGCACTGTCTGCTGTCCCTGTAATACCCCTGTCCCGTACTGCCCCTGCGCTGCCCTCGGCCCCTGCGCTGCCCTCTGCCCCTGCACTGCCTGCAATTGGACCACCCACCAGGATCACTAATGGAGGCCTCCACACGACCACGCAGCGGTTGCACGCAACGGGCACGTCGCCAACCTACCGCCGGCTAGACAACACCCTGCGCCAGAACCCCTGGCCCTCCCACCACCCGATGGTACACCTCCAAGGAACTCCTGGACCTGGACCCTGGACGCCGAATCAGTTGCGTCTCCTCCTCCCCATGATCCACCAAAGGGCCCTTCACCTGCCGACACTGCCACTTCTCCTGTGACATAACCCTCGAAAGATCCCGCACCACTCCTGCCCACAAGACAAAGAACACCCAGCAACTGCTCGATTGTATCCTGCTCAGTGCCCGCTCACTCTGCAAACACACTGCGTAAATCTGAGACACCATCATCACCCTCTCCACGGACGTTGCCTTCATCAGCAAAACGTGGCTCAACCCCTCCTCGAACCCAGACATCACCACTGCCACTCCTGAAGGCTACAAGATGATACACTGAGACTATGCCAACAAACAAGGCGGAGGCGTCGCCATCATCTTCAAGGAAACCATCAGATCCACCATCACCAACGACGACCCTGCACCTTGCATTGAACACCTCAACCTCCTACTGCAAACTGACACGAACACCACGATAGGAGGCACCCTCGCCTACAGACCCCCGGGACCTCGAGTAACATTCTGCAAAGCCATCCCCAACCTCCTAGCAATCGACTTTCACCACTACGTAATACTCACTGACCTCAACTTCCACATCGACGACCCCAGCGATGCCAACTCCATCGCCCTCCTAGAGAACCTCAACAACATCGCCTTACCCAACTGGTCACTGAACCCATGCACAAAGCCGGACACACACTCAACCCTATTCTCACCTCCAGCGACAGAATCAAATTCAGCCATACCACAGAAGTCACCTGGATTGACCACACCATCGTACACTTCACCATCACTGACACCCAGGACACCATCACCAGGCATCAGATCTCCTCCCATCGCAGCTGGAGCAAGGTTACTGACACTCACTGGTCACAGACCCTTACCACCTCCCAACCCGAGGCCTCAACAGACCTCAACCAAGCCATCCAAAACTTCGCTGCCAAGATCACCTACAGCATCGACAGAGTCGCCCCATTAAAAGCTACAAAATGCAACAAGAACTTCAAACATGCCAGCTGGTACACCCCAGAACTCAGAACCTCCCAGCGCAACTGCCACCAACTAGAGAACAACAGCTCACAGAATTCTTGGAACAAAACCACCTACTGGACACCTCTCAATCCAGATTTTGTGCCAACCACAGCACTGAGAGAGAGCTGATTTCTGCCACAGACAACATCAGAACACTCCTCGCCCGTGGAGAAACCATGGCCATGATTCTCCTCGACCTCTCCACGGCATTCGACACAGTCTCCCACAACACCCTCATCAACAGACTTCACAACATAGGCATACAGCAAGATGCCCTCAAGTGGATCGCCTCCTTCCTCACAGAACGCACACCGAGCATCCGACTGCTTCCCTTCACCTCCGCACCCAAAGACATCATATGCTGCATACCACAAGGATCATCCCTTAGCCCCACCCTGTTCAACATCTACATGACCCCCCTCACAGACGTCATCGGATCCCACAGACTCAACATCATCTCTGACGCAGATGACACTCAACGGATCCTCTCGCTCATCGAGGACCCTTCAATCAAGCTATCAATCAGGAATTTATATAACGCGGCTACTCACCTGTAAGGATCTCAAGACCCTTCCAACACCAAAACCAACTTCTGCAACGCCATGACCAGCGTAGCTGAATGGATGGGAGACAACTGCCTCCAACTCAACTCCGACAAAACTGAAGTACTGATCTTTGGGAAGAACACCTCCGTATGGGACCACAGCTGGTGGCCTGCAGAACTTGGACCCACACCGACCTACCACGCACGCAACCTCTGCATCCTCCTCGACAGCCAACTGACCATGAAACAACAAGTTAACGAAGCTGCCTCCTCCTGCTTCCACACACTTCGCATACTCCTCAGAATCTTCAGATGGATCCCAATCAACACCAGAAAGATTATCAGTTAGGCCCTCGTTACCAGCCACCTCGACTACGGCAATGCTCTCTAGGCCAGTATCACCACCCAACTCCTTAGAAGACTCCAGAACATACATAGCGCTGTACACAGACTCATCTTGGACCTCCCCAAGCGAACCCACATCACCTCCACCAGAGAGACCTCCACTGGCTCCACATCAAGAAAAGATGCCAGTTCAAGCTCCTCATGAACGCCTACAAAGCACTCCACGACCTAGGACCTGCCTACCTCAACCATCGACTGAACTTCCACCAACCCGCTAGACACCTGCGCTCCTCTTCACTCGTCCTTGCACACACCCCCGTCATCCGTTGCAGCCACAGTGGTGCCCGCTCCTTCTCCTACATTGCTGCCAAGACCTGCAACAACCTTTCCCCCATCTCCACAGCCCCCTGGCTGGCAGACTTCAGAAAGAGACTCAAGACCCTGCTCTTCGATGGAAAGACAGTGCCCAGATACCCCTCGGGTTGACAGTGCTGCGCTTTACAAATTCTGTTTGATTGATTAATTGAACCTTGTGCACAATGATGATTGCCCGAAGAAGCCCATCGCTGACAATTACTTTATGGGCCCTTAAATAGTGTGCACCAATGTAACTGATTGCCATTGAGACTACTGACTGACACTGAGCAAAATGCTGAGCCCTAATGATGACAATAGGCACTGATAGTAGAGATGGACTGAGGCACTTTTAAAGGATTAAGGATTGCTCAATGACATTGAAACAATAGATTGGTAATGAAGCTGCTGAAGACAGTGCTTAATTTGAGCTGATGGTTGCAGGCAGGACCCAATGGCGCTCCTTTCTGGGGACTGGGACTTATCTTACCAAGACTTTGACCCAGAACCAGAGAGAAAAAGTCAGCAAAGTGGCAAGAAGACGGAAGAAAAGGATGAAAAAACAGTGACAAAGTGAGAAAACAAGGATTGAAAAGAACCTGGAATGTGAGATAAAGGTGTAAGGAAAGTATGTTGCTGAATGAAAGAGGTGTGAGGTGAAATTAAGACTATGCAGACTTAGGATTCAGCAACCCTGACATTTGGCCCCGGTTCTTATTCTTTTTACAAATTAAGCACTGACTCCAGGATGCTGAAAGGATTGATGTAATCTGAAATTAGTTGAGGTATTTGAGGCTGTTGATAGTGAATATGAATTGTCAACTAGACTACCACCTCCAACCAACTACTGTGCCTTCACCCCACAAGTCTACTATAGTTGGCATCCTGGTCCTTGGAGTAATTGAAAGGAGATTTTAGTTGACCGCCCTTACTCCTGCAAGTAGATAAAAGGGGTGTTTAAATAGGCATGATGTCACAATAGGTCTCAAAACCCTAAGCAACGCCATCAAAAAAGCAATAGTCCCGAATGCCTGTTGCAGGGGATTGTTAGAGATGCAAAAGAACAAAACTGTTTCATCTCCACGCTGGCTAGGCCCTCTACTGTAGTTGTTTTCAACACTAAATTTAAAGATATTGCAGGACGTTTCATTCTGGCCTATTTAAATCTATGGGGCATATTCTCAAGGACTTATCGCCGATTTATCGGCACTTTAGTGCCGCAAAAGTGGCGATAGATTTATCGCCCTATTCTCAAGCTGGTGCAAACTGCCGATATCGCCAGTTTTCCAGCGATAGCTGCCACAAAAAACATCGCCACGGATGAGAGCGACAACTAACAGTAATGATATGCAGAGTAGGCGTTCCCGTGCAAAAACACACGAAAACACCACTTCACGATATTCTCAACGACCAGCCAGATCTGCGATGCAACCCTAAAACAGGCGATAAGGCGCGTTAGCAGCAGGGATTTAACACCTGCCTTTTACTGGTGTAAAGCAGGATGACAACCTGCAGCATGAAAGGGAGCCCAGGCCAGTCACCTCTGAAGACCAACACATGTCATGGAGCTACTAATCATGCAGCTTGGAGACCCAAGAGGGCCACAACACCCACCGCCACCACCCCCAGGACCAACCCCCAGGACCACCCCCCCGGACCACCACCGAGGCAGCGCAGAACAAGACAGCGGACCTTCCGAAAACGCATCAGCCTCAGAGACTTAACGCCAGAGGATGTCATTGCCCACTACAGGCTCAAGAGGACAACCATCCTCCGCATCATGACCTACATTGCCCACAGGCTGACGGTACCAACACAGCGGACAACCAACATCCCTCCACAGACAAAGCTGCTGGCTGTGCTGCACCTGTTGGCCTCTGGTACCTTCCAACCAACAACTGCCAGAGTCGGAGGAGTCTCACAGCCAGCCCTATCAAAGTTCCTCACACCTGTCTTGGATGCCATCATCAGCTTCATACCCCAGCACCTTCACTTCCCCCACACTGCGCAGGAACAGCTGGAGACCAAGCAAGGCTTCTATGCCATAGCTGGATTCCCGCACATGTTGGGGGCAATCGACTGCACACATGTCCTACTTGTGCCCCCTGCCGACACTGCACACAATTACCGCAACAGGAAGCACACACATTCCATCAATGTGCAGGCAATAGTGGACCACCGGGGACTGTTCACCAATGTCGTCGCCAACTACCCAGGCAGTGTGCATGATTCATACATCTTCTGACAGTCCATCATCAACCAGCGCTTTCAGGATGGCACCTATGGAAATGGACTGCTCGTTGGTAAGTACCAACGGAAGACACCACACACCTCAATTCCACAATGACACAACGCACAACTGTGGGAATGGACACGTAACAAAATGACATACAACATTCCAACCAACATGCACACCTGCCAGACACGACAACACAAGTAACCGTGGTAAAAGCGGCCAGAAATGTGGACAAACCATACACTAAGGCATAGCCCCTCTGCCACACATTTGCAGAATGTGGGGAGAGGTGGGAACCACGATTGTGCGAAGGAGGCAATGGACCTATGAATAACAATGTACACAATGCCAAGTGTGGCGGTGATGTGCTGGACAGTCCTGAGTATGCAGAGCACAGACATGTCCATGTGGACACATACTGCTGGAGTCTGTACTGTCGTGGACAGTGGACGCAACCATGCCATCACAGGCAGTGGGGAACACCTTGGACAAGTAGCCATGTCGGCCCCCTGTAGCGTAAGCATAGTGGGCAGGGCCGGCGCACGCCAGTCCAGCGTAGGGGAGTGACTAAATAGGCTAGGGCTCAGGGAGTGGTTCACTTCCGGGATGGCCACCGAAGTAACTACTGCATGTGGCTCTGTGTCCGCCATATCCTGACCATAGGCCTACACACACATGGCCGACCACCTACAATGGGCAAAGTCACACCAGCGACGAGGTGGCTACGTCCCACGCCACCCGGCGCACATCTCATCATCGCCTGCAGTGGCGTGTCTGCCAGGGCAGCGTATCTCACCCTGCTCACCTGCCGCCACCGGCGTCTCTCCAAGAGGGCTCACCACGTGCCGGTGCAATCTCCAAGGCCGGGCTCCGCGAGTTTGGCAGCCTCCTCAGCCGATTGCTGGATTCTGCGCAACAGGCCCCCAGCGCACCCAGCGGCACCGCACCGCGGAGTTGCAAGCTGGCTACTGCTGCCTTCTGCCCACACTGCGGTACAGCAAGTAACAGACACATCCTTTCCAGTCCACCCCTCCAGGCCTGCTGCATCATCGGAGGCTGCACACCCGCTCAGCTCTTCCGGTGGGCCTACCTCAGTGCACCGCAAGTCATCGCCACGTGGCGGTTGGCCCGTGCCGGACGCAGGGCGACAGGTGCCACTAACTCAGTGCACCACAAGTCACCGTCCAGCCACCAGGCCTGCTGCATCATCGCAGGCTGCACACCCGCTCAGCTCTTCCGGTGTGCCGAACTCAGTGCACCGCAAGTCATTGTCCCGAGGGGCTACACCACAAGTCCGCTTCCAGTAGCCAACAGCATGTCCTCGGTAACGCCACTGGAGCCCTTCACAGTCACGGGCCACCCCCGTCCCAGGCAGGCCGCCGGGAAGCCTGGGTAGATCGTCTGGAGATGTACTCCGAAGCGCACGACATCCCAGCGCTGCGGCGGCGGCGCACGCGTGTGAGGAGTGTGGAGAAATGGCCCGGGGCTCTGGGCGTGGTTCAGTTCTGGGCTCTGGGCGTGGTTCAGTTCCGGCATGGCCACAAAAGTGACTATGGCGTGTGTCTCCGTAGTATTGTCTGCACCACCCAGCCTGTAATCGACAATGTTGCAATGTAGCATGCACCAGGACGGCGGCCTCGCCCGAATGGATTAATAAAGGAGCGCGAGACCGCTCGGGGTCTCAGCTCATACATGCCAACTGTTGTGTGTGTATCTACATTGCCGCAGCCTGAACCGAAGGCCTAGCCTCAATATCAGCGCGAGTTCAGCCAGGCCAGAACTCCACATCTGTGTCCCCCCTATCCTTACCATAGGCCTACACACACGTGGCCACCCACCTTCAACGGCCAACATCACAGTCTTGCTGTCAGTCCTGCAGACATGCGCAGACAGGCATGACAATGGTGTGCCGTAGGAGTGCAAGTGATGCAACCGCGCAGCACACACAAGTAAATAGGCTCGGTGGGAGGGAGGAGCAGCTGTGAGGCTACGTAATACACATTGTCCTACCACATTTGCCAGCAGCAATACATGAATCCCGAGGTCGCACAAATCACACACCACGAAACTTGTATGTCTGCCGACACAGCATGCAGAACCACCAGTTAACACTAACCTCATTTACCTCTCACAGGTGATCAAGGATATGCACTCTGCCCATTGATGATGACACCCCTCCGAGACCCGAACACCCCGGCCCAGAGGCAGTACAATGTGGCCCACAAACGCACCAGGGGCATTGTTGAACGCACATTTGGCGTGTTGAAATCACGTTTCAGGTGCCTGGACATCACCGGTGGAAGACTCTTGTACAGCCCAGAAATAGTGTGCAAGATGATCACTGCATGTTGTGTATTGCACAACATATGTGTACGCACCAATGCCCCATGGATCCAAGTCCCAGAAGCACCGGACGATGATGAGGAAGATGATGCAGGTGGACCACACCCCACTGCAGCCGCAGCAGGAATAGCCCGAAGGAACACAATCATCAACAATTTCTTCGCATGAGCACGTCACATTGTGACTGTCCACAGCAATCATGGCACAGTACAAGATGACCACATGACCAGCATGTGCAAATAAAATCTTAGCAACACACATTCCCCGTGTGCATGTCAGTCCTCTGCATTAGCACATTACTCTGACGGGTGTAAGTGCAACATTGAGTGCTAACATTCGCATATGTTGCAAGAAGAGATGGTGTGTATGTCACCTCTGTACCGAGAGGCTGTTTAGGGCGTCACGTATTCGATATGCCATATCAGGGTGTCACATGTAGTACGTCATGCCACTCATCAGCGTCCCACGTGTACATGAACATGACATGGAGGCCGTCATTGGTGTTCAGGAAAAGACAACAGGGTGCCATTTGTGGTCAGAGATGTACCTGCCTGATGCAAATATACACCCTGTGTGTCGAGTCCCACAACATGAACAACATGGCTGTAAGGGGGATGTGGGCACAGTGGACACCTCAGCAACATTGGGAGATGCACACCAGCCTAGAAGCCAGCAGGTCCACCTTGCGTGGAACACACCAAGGTGTCCCCTGGTCAAATGTGCCATGTACAGGTCACATGTGTACACGGACGTCATCCATCAAGAGTAGTGATCAGTGCCAGCTAATAGGTGCAAGGTGAGTGGTCAACCGCCTCCTCACAGCTACCTGCACCCATCACTGTCAGACTGCAGCAAAACAACACTGCTACATCAGTGCATGCAATACTGACCATGAGGGCACGTACATGGCTGGTAAGGGTTCAACCATGCCGGAAGGCGAAGCAGTGACATCCCCCCCCCCCCAATCCCCATCACATTACCAGAATGCAAGCAGATGACAAACTAACTTTGTGGATGACAGCCCCTCTGTCTGAACTAGAAGGCGGTAGCACAACTGCACCTCCGACCTTGGGAATGCATGCACCCAGCACCCCCTGAGCGATACCATAGCAGCTGCTGATGGCTCCCACACTATGCACAGCGCTAACCAGAGACCAACGTATACACACCCCACACACAGGAGTCCTTGCTCGAAGTTCACTTGCATGGTATGACCTTCACACTTACGCACCGACCATCCCAGGATTCCAAGCGCTCCACACTCAAACCAATAATTGCTGCGAGCTGTGGCTTCCACATAACTTTGACTTTGCCTTTGTGACACACAGCCCTATTTCATACATTGACGTGGGGCTAAGTTTGGAAATAGCAAGATTGTTGTTTTAGAGCAATGAGGCCACAGCTAGTTCACACATTCCCAGTCATCTCACTGCCTATCTGGGTCACGGACATACATGCACATTGAAATCAGTTCCCAGGGAGCACCGTTGTTTGGAATCACTGCCCCCACATACATCTATACTTTCATACTTGCTTAATCATGGACATGACTCATCTGTGTGAATTTGAATGTCTTAATCACATTTGGTGGAGTGGTGAAGGTGGACCAGTACCTGGCCATGCACACGCTACTTTACATTGTTGCCCCGTGGAGGGCTAGCCAGGGTCCTTTGGGGAGGGAAAAGTACATCGTAGGAGAGGGAGTTCAGTCCGCAGTCTGATTTCTGTGTCATTGGTTGCCTAAACAAATGTAGCAGTCCATGTCGGGGGCCAAGGTGAGTGTTGCAGAGTGTTAAGGGGGACAGTGGAAGGTGTTATTCCTGGGCATGATGCAGAGGGCAGAACCAAGCAGAAAGAGGCCATATGGCGGAGATGAATGCTACCGCTTCCTACTTAGCCCAACAGCAGATTCATCCTCATCATCGCCCTCCTATGTGTGATGTGCCTCACATGTGGGTGGTGGTGTTTTGTCTGCGGCACTGTGTGGCAGTGGCACATCAGGGGCCGGAGGTGGATTGTCAGCCGCACTGTGAGGCACTGACACATCAGGGGGCGGTGATGTGGAGGGAGTAGTGGCAGCAGCATTCATCTGCGCCAGGCCTTGTGGCCGCACTGCCATGATGAGGATCTGCAGGGCATGGTAGATCCCTGCTACATCTCGCTGGTGTGCAGCCCTGGCAGCCATTCTTCCCGCCTGCATCCACTCCATGTTCTCCATGTTCCTCCCCATGTTGGCCAACTCATGGCTGAGATCGCTGGAGCCACTCTGACTAGACAGTTGTTCTTGTCTACGAGTCATGACTCCGGCGATGTCAGCCATGGATTGTTGGAGACCATGGAGCGGACTGTGGGTGTCCATTGGGGCCTGTAGGTGGTCCCTGATTTGACTTGGACACCCACGTATGGCATCTAGTTTGGCTGCCATGAGGTCGAACCCCACCCACACCTGCTCTGCCATCCCCTTCTGGCCCTGCGACACACGGCGTTGGAATGCCATGTGTTGCTCGTGGGGATCCTGGGAGACGGCCGTGGTGGTGGGTGCTTCCTGCTGTGTGGTCTGTGCAGGGGGTGGGTTCTCCTCGATGCAGCTGGGCTGCCCTGCTCCTGGGGGTGGGGTGCTGAAGGTGTCCATGAGCTGTTGGAGGGCGCCGGGGTCGATGGTGTGTAGGTCCTCTTCATCATCGGTGATGAGGAGTACGGTCTGCTCTGCAGGAGGTGATGATTCTCCCTCTGCAATGTGAAGGGGAGATGCAGTTTGACATTGTGTTCACATGTATGTTGACGCATTGGCCAAGTTTTCAAACAGACTGCGTGTCAATGTACATTGTGACTGTTTGTGTGGAGATGCCTATTTAATGCTGGACAGTTGACATTTTGCCACCATCACGGATGTGAGGTTGTATTTGTCCATTATCATCTCACAGTTTCCTGCTATGCCACATGCGAATGGCCATTTTCTACACACAAGCGGCAGCAGTTGTGTCCTCTGTTCTGTTGTGTAAGTGTTGCAGTTTGGTCCACTTTGTTGTAAATGTTGAGGTGCTCTGAGTGTTATGTGTGTGTGCTGCATTGTGGGTGATTTGCCCCTTCAGCTCTGATTTGGCTGGCCCTTATACCTTTCAGGCGGTGTGCCTTTCACTTCTGTGCTTATACAGTGCTGAGCTGTTGCAAACTTGGGTAAATTGGGCTCTTGGCCGGAGTTGTGACTCTAGGGGCATGGTTTGTCCGCAGATGTGCTGTACTTACTTGTGCATGTGTGCCATTGTGCCCATCTCCCCCCGTCCCCCCAGTCCCAGGTGGTTGCTCACCCTGTTGCTGTTGTGTCAGGTCATGTTGAGCAGTGTCCGGTCCTCCGACTCCTGCCACCGTCTCCACACTGATGACTGTGGACACCATTTCCTCCATCTCATCCAGCTCCTCCTGTGGCGCAGGACTCCCACCCCCAGTCTGCATTGCTGCTTTGCGGTTGTTGGCGAGTTTCAGCTTGGTTTTGCGCTTCACATCATTCCAGCGCCTCTTGAGCTCTTCCATTGTCCTTCTCAACACTCCGACTGCATTCACCTTGTCCACGATGGACTGCCATATTCCATTTTTTGTTGCCAATGACACAGTGGAGGTGATGGACAGTTGTTGATGGTGTTCTGTCACCTCCGTAATCAGGATCTTGTTTTCCTGCGGACTGAACCACGTCTTCCTCTTCTTCTTCTCCTTGCCCTTCCCTGACCCCGAGGTCCCAGGCTGGTCCTCCGTGGGGCTTGTGAGGTTCGGGTTGTCCTCTGTGCTTGCTCCGGCTACCTCCATGGTGCTTCGCAGTTGTTTGTGTTTTATTTGTATTTCATTTTTGCCGCTTTTATAGTGATTTTTCCCGCCTTACTTGTGGGACTTGCGGGCCTGGTGCTGCTTTACGCTGGATTTTTATCGCAGTTGGGCCAATCGCAACTTTTTTCACGTTCGGGTTTCCTTTTTAATCGCCGTCGCGGTAGTTGTATCGCAGACATTTGATGCGTTATCGGGACACTATCGCATGTTACCGCCGTGTTGAGAATGAGACGTTAACACGGAGTTATTTTCCCGCGATGGACGGCGATATGAGAAGTTGCGTTAACCTATTTTGGCGATGATTATCGCACGTTCTTGAGAATATCCCCCTGAGAATTGTTAGTGGCAAACTTAATGCACGAGTATATGAAGAAACACAAACAAATAATGTGTTCAGTTTTCAAAATAGAAGTGCTATTTGCCACCCAGCGATTTAAAGCAGGTAATTACAAATACGATGATGGATTAGTCTCATATGGTACACTTGAATTTTATTTCGATACTTAAGTCTGTAAAAAGAGGTTTGCACAGTGGAAAGAAAGCAGATAATCTCATCTCCTTAAAATTGATGCAAGGAGATGTGTGTCAGTTTTTAAAAATCATTTCCCCAAGGAGAGTAGCTTTGCTGTGGGAGAATCATTTAAAGGGCTACCTTTGCATCATCATGCTATTTCTTCCTGAATCTGATCTGTGCGTTTTGCTAAGTATCAATCTGTAGCCAAAATCGTCAACTTCCACTTTGTAAAAATTAAAAACCAGAGCATTGGCATTTGTAGCATATTTGATGGCATTGCATTGATTGTGCTGTCACGTGATGACAGCGTTAATTGCATGGAGACACACAAGCCATTTATCAATAGCTTCATCAACTTTACCTTTCCTACATTTAATTTGTTTTTGTTTCAGCCCCACACCCTCTGGGCCAGTTTCACCCTAAACCCACATAAGTGAGCTTCATTCTCCATTTAAGTGACTGTTTTTTTTTTTTTCTTCTTTTTTGCTTGCTGACAAAGTCCGAGAACAGACTGATGCTTTTAGCAGACTGTCTGGCAGTGCATGCATTCGGGTGCCCAGTAGGGACCAAGCTGAAACAATAAGTCCTATTTCCATGGTATGAGACAAACACTGCCCCGGCCACATTCTCAGACGGAGGCATCATACCATAATATGAGGCGCTGCTCTTTTTTTTACACAAAAGATGACGTGCAATGTGTTCTGGCAGGCAAATACTTTTCATCAAAATCAAAGTTTAAAATGAAAACGATGGATACATTAGAGGCTACTCATTTTGGGGCAGATTTACAAGCCCCTTGCGACACTTTTGCACCGCCGTTGCGTCACTTTTGTGACGCTGCAGCAGCGTAAACAATGCGCCCAATTTACAACGTGATGCATCTAGGGAGATGCGTCAAGTTGTAAAGACCTGCGTCACATTATACTTGCGTCAGGTATAATGTATGCAGGGTGGGCGTTCCCACGCAGGAAAGCCTCGTAAAAGTGACGCAGTGAAATTCACAAGATTTCACTGCGCCACTTCTAGGACGCCACTGTGTCAAAACCTTAGGCCTGCTTAAAGCAGGCGTAAGGAGTGATGCAGTACAATAAGTATAGGCCTCAACATGCATTGCTGGAGTTGCGTCGTGCTTGCAACACGACTCCAGCAATGCGAGACTTTTGGGCCAGCAGGTGTGTCAGGATTTGTGACGCATCTGTCAATCCTTGCGCCATGGTGCGCCGTATTGTAAATACGGCGCAACCATGGTGGTGCAAGGGTATCTCAGGCTGGCGCAGGGAAACTGACGCAGCTCTACAGATGCGTCAGTTTCTTGTAAATCTGCTCCTTTGTTTCCACCGTGTTGCGATGGTATATTATTTAACTTGTGCATGTGTCTCGAATCCTTCAATTGAAAAGGCCATTTAGGTCTTTGACTGTGAAGACTTGTCCTGCTGATACACTTTTAAATATCTAAAAGGCAGCTGTGGCCGCTGCAGGTAAGAGCGGTGTGGCGGTGGGGCCAGGTAAGGGGGGATTTCGAGAGGCGACCACGAGGGAAAATTAAATAAATAATAAATTTTCCCTCAAGGTCGTTTCTGAAATCCCCCTTACCTGGCCCCACCGCTCTTACCTGCAGCGCCGCGGCTGCTAAAAGGAAATATTGTTGTGCCTCTTATTTGTGCCTTCACTCGGGAATATGTGCCTTTATGATCCTTTCTAAGTGAGACACTAAAAAATTAAAACATTGTTCTACCCCCATCTTTGTTTAATTTCCACGGATGTTGATCACTAAAATCCCTACTAGATAACATCTTGCTTCGAGAAGATTGTATACTTCTAGACAAGCTATAGGTGAGTGGATTAAAAAAGGTAAGTGTTAGATACTGGACAACTACCTCCCAAAAATCATCAATACATTCGACAAAGAACTGGATCAAGAAAGTTGCAGATATCACAGCAGACCTGTCTAGCCAGGGTCCACCACAGCCCTGAACCTCTGTAACAACCCTGAAGTGAGAAGTCATCATAGACCAAGAGAAAATCTAATTTGCATGTCAGAACTCACCTGTCATTCATTACCTGATGTAATTAGCCTCAAGCCTCTGCTTCTCAAATCCGCAATACAGGAGGAAATTTGAAAAACTCACTACCGTATAGGGGGGCAGATTTACAAGCCCCTTATGCCACTTTTGCGTCACTTTTCACATGTTAAAAATGACGCAAAGTGGCGCAAGGGCCTTGTAAATAAGCCCCAGGGTCACTGAGTAATGGCGCAAATAAGTCAGTGAGAGTGAGAAAGTGAGTGTGCATGAATGAATGAATAAGTGAGAGAGTGGGTATATTTATACAATTGAAAAATAGCACGTAAGCAGTTTCAAAGTGTTCAACTGAAAAGCATATTGCAAGGAAAATAAAGAACAGAAGGAGTGAAAAAACAGAAAAAATGTCTCTGTTCATCTAACTCAAGTCTCTGACATAATTTTCCACAAATGAAGATACCTTTCCACTACCTAGGAACACGTTAAGAAAAGGGAAATAAACCAGTGTTTGCTTTGCTACAATATTAATTCAACATCTCATACTACAATACATACAACGTGGTATAAAGATTACATTAAACCCCAGGATAAAATGCCTCGAAGCGAGTTGGTTATGGAGAAGCGCTGTGAGAACGCAGAATAACTTAGGGTTACGACCTGTAATTAATGTGAACCTGTTGTGCACAATTGCTAAAGTTGTGGTTAAATCGCGTTTAAGCTTTGTACTCAAACAAAAATGTATAATATGGAAATGCGAAAATGCCAACAAACAGATGTTTTTAAAAAAAAGATGTTCGAAAAGGATTGCATCAAAAACCACATTAAAGTGAAATTGCAAGAGATTCTTGGAAAAGGTGCATGCAATACCGAATAAATGCTCTAGAACTAATTTACTCACAAACGTGGAGTTACAAAAAATGTACCATCTTTGGACATCGAAGTCACAGAAAACACAGCGTTGCAAATACACTTCAAACAAGATGAATTGCCAAAAATGTTGAAAGAGGTTAATAAAAAATCATAAATGAATGGCAAATATGCAGATTTAAGGGATGTTTATGATTTCATGGATGATGATGCATACAGCTGGGCAGAGGTACATGCTGGTTGATGAAACAGAGCCTTTTTTTAAACTTTTTGTTTTTTTGGGGATATGTGGATCTTAGCTTGGAGCTGCGAATCCAGGGCAAACTTTATACTCAAATACCGTGATCCCAGGGTCAACGTCTCCAACCCATGCTCCCCTTTGGGAGGTTCACAGACCCAGGTTCACCGCTATGAATCTGCTATACGGTCAGGGAAGCTTGTCTTGGGCTCCCGGCACCTTGCCACGAAGCTTGCCCTGGGTTTGCAGTACCGTTTCTGGAACCTCGATCAATGACACCAAAAATGGTGTCTGCGATACTTGACTTGGTACCGTGGATCCCAACTGCCACTGTAGCTGTCTGGGGACCAAGGATCCCAGAACGGTAAAGCGAATCCTGCAACTAATTTTAGATGTTTTTAAAAATGTACTCCACAGAGGGCCCTTTGAGGCTCCTCACTATGGCCTAGAGTTTAGCAGTTCCAACTTTGAAACCGTGGGGCTCATTTCGAGGCCCTACCGGCGCTATTGCGCCGCTGGAACGTCACTTTTTCGACGTTCGGGTGGCACAATGTGCCACTGGCATATTTATAAGGCCACGTAAAGCCTCGTTACATGGCTTTTCATGGCCTTATAAATATGTGCCCCTTTCACGCAGAAAACTGCATGATGGGGTGTTATATGGGTGTTGCTGGGGGAGTTCCCAGCAACATCCATGGCTTTTTGACACTGCCCCAGATTTACGAGAAATCGTAAGTCTGAGACAGCGCCAAAAACTTACGCCACTCCAGGGGAGGCGTAAGGGAGGCACAACGAGGAGAAATATCTTTATTTCTCCTAGTTTTTCATCTTTCTATGTGTGCTGCATTCTGCAGCGAACATAAAAAGAGAAAAAAATCTCTTGTGAGTGTTTTTGTGCAGGAAAGGTTTGCCTTACTGCACAAAACTAATCATCTCCGCAATGCAGGCACCCTTGCACCATGGTGCAAAGGTGCCTGCCAGCCGAGGCCCGTCCCCTGCCAAAGTGGCGGGGCGGGCCGGAGGAGGGAGCTGGGGAGAGGGGGGGTCGGGGACAAAATAAAAAAAATGAAAAAATAAAAACTTACCTGAATGCCACTGCCGCCTCCGCCGTCCACTCCATTACGCTCTTCCTGCTTCTGGGACAGGCTCCCAGACTGCACTGCGGCCAATCCTGACGCTGCTTTCCTGCAGCATCAGGATTGGCCTGAGCGCTATGACTTTGCGCTCCCAGGCAGACTGGGAGCCTGTACCTGCTTTCTCCAGCCCCAGCAACGCAGCTGGGGCTGGAGAAAGCTTCACTGCGCATGAGATGTTTGGCAGGCATAAAACGACCGGCCAAACACCTCATGCGCAGTGAAGGGACAAGGGTGCACTAGCACTCCCCCACCACAGTGTCATCCCCCTGGACCCACCCCCAAGACTCATCAGAGTCCTGGGGGCGGGTCCTGAGGGATTAAAATAAAACAATAATAAAACGGGTTAGAAACCTGTTTTATTATTGTTTTATTTCCGTGTGGTGGCGGGGGGCTGCGCTCCTCAGCCCTAATGGAGGGGCTGCCAGTGGTGCCTGCGTTGGCGCACGGCAGTCCATTGTGTGCCTGCGCAGGGGAAAAGGACAGGAATGCATGCTATCTAATAGATACGGCGCATTCCTGCCCTTTTCTTTTGCCATGGGACAGTGCAGCAGAAAGGCCTGCTGCGCTGCCCTATGGCAAAAACCCATAAATGAGGCCCTGTAGGTCTGAAAGGGACACGGGAAACAAGGATCCCTTGTCTGATTGGATTCCATTGTTTGCTCAGCAACCTTTTTTAAACGTCTGTTTCTCAAAAACGTCTTAGCAGTGTTTACACCAAATTAAAAGTACGCTTCTGGAGTAAAGTTTTACTTTCAAGTCAAGTCTGGCACAGGTCTGTTCAGTGGTTTGCTCTGTAGGAACAAGCAAAGAAATTCAACGGACGCTAAAATGGGAAACATCTTCTTCACTCCCCTACACGGATCTGCCTAAAAATTTGTTTTTATGATATTTGCTGTTATTCTTTATCAGCCTAAACATGTTTAGGGTTAGGGTTTACTCCAGGACTGGTAGCCATCTTGCCTTTGTTAAAAAAATATTTCTTTCTTCTATTGGTTTTGTCTCCTATTTTGTCAAAAGTGAATGTGTGTGAGTGTGTGTGGACATGTACCTCTGTGCACCCATTCATTAATGTCATTAAATGTTTTTCCACTTTTATAAGCTTTTTTCTGGAGGCTTTGGAGGTCTACTGTTAAGGCCAGATATTATTCTACATTTTAATCATATTTTATTTATTTAAAGTAATGGCTTATTTTTGTGTGATATTAAATACTAAACACATTCAGAGTTGATCAAACACAACACAATAAATAATATATTCAACCATTTGTGACATTTAAGACTACTAAGTACAATTCATAATCTAAGAAGGTAACTTTGACATGTCATACATACTCAGTAAAGCATTAAAAAAGGCAAACCATTGTTTTATTTGACAAGTAAAGCAGGAGCAATTTAATTATATATATTCAGATGTAATTATATATATTCAGATGTTTCTATGTTGGAGTGACAAAACTGGCAGAACCATTTTTCCGCTTGCGGATTAAAGCATGCTCCTTTCAATCAACCTAGTCTCAGTCTCATTAATTTCTTACAGAGTTAAGGGCGCATTTAATAATTTTTCCATTCTCCCATCTGCTATCCTGTGGTGGGTATGGCCCATGTGTGCCCCTCAGATATTGTAACTGATAATTTACAATTTGTTTCCAAATTTACTACACATTGACCTGGAGTCTGTGGGCCCTTGAATTGTGATTGTGTATAGGCCACAGCTCTTTGTTACCTAAAATGTTGTATTTTTTACAGACTCCCTGCTACTGTCCCGGTGTTGCTAGGGACCTTGGCATATTTCATATTTTATTCCAAGGATAGAGGATTATGTGGTTCATCTCGCTTGCATGTCTTGTGGCTCTCTATTGTGTATTGCTGTGCTCCAGGAAAGGTCTCCAATTTGTCAGTGATTTCACAGATTTGCATTTGGTACTTACCACTTGCCTATTCTTATCTCTTTCTTTCCCATAGACCACATGGTGGGTGTGACAGTGTAATACGTTTATCAGACCCATTTGACATACTAAAAAGATAGTTTTTAGTGTTTATGTTTATAACCCTAGCTACATATATGTTTATATTTATTGATATGTGTTATTGTGTCATGTGTTGCTTTACTACATTGACCAGGCCTGACAGTGTGCCTTCATATTTATTCTTGAATGTAGGTAGATGAGACAGAACACCAGTGTTTCCCTCATCATGAATTTCCTGACTCCAGACTGACAAAGAAGTGACCATTGCAAAAAATCTGTACCAGCCAAAAAAAGGCCAATTGCATGTCTTTCATTTCTAAAAAGACCACTTTTATTTCTCAGGCTGCCATAAAAATCTCTATGATCTTTGGACAAAGTATGCAATGTGGTGTACCTGGGGTACCAAGTCTATCCGGGCAACATGTTATTGGAGGCGCTTCATGATCCAAAGCACCAATGCCACCACCATGATGATTGTTCCATCAGAAAGAAATTCCCCTTCCTCCAATTAATGCACAGGAGGGAATAATGGCTTATCTTCAAGGAGTCTCAGCAACTTCCAATTATGGATGTGTTCCAACATCCTAAAATGAATCCCTGGAAAGTTCCTCCTGCTCTTACCACCACACCGCACCATGTCAATACAAGCCTAGATAAACAGTTCAAACCAACTCCACTGCAAACCAGCCATGTGGATAATGTACAATCACTGAGTTTTACTATAGTCAAACACCTAAATGTCCATGCCCAAATCAATGCTGTAGCTAAAGATGCTCAGCACCAAATCAGACTTCTCAAGGAAATCAAGTCCCGTATTCCAGATAACAATTTCAAAACGGTGGTCCAAACTTTAGCACTATCTAGCCTTGATTATGGCAGCTCATCATTGATTGGCTTTCCCCGGGTTCACATTGCCACACTGAAGGCAGCCCTGAATTCTGTGGCTTAACTAATCACTAGTTCCATTAGATCTGAACAAATAACCCCAATCCTGACCACAAATAATTTGCTCTCCAAGGAGGCAGGAAACACCTCTAAATTGGCCTGAATAGTCAACAAGGGGTCTGCTGTCTACCTGGTGCATAAATGTATTATTTCAGGAGGATCACAAGCTCTCTGTGGTATAGATTCTTTAAGTCTAGGAAAACCTTCATTAAATAGGACAGAACCCTGAAACAAGGGTTCTCGTGAAATGCCCACCAAAATATGACATTCCATCCCTCGTGAGATTAGGACATATCCCTTCCACAAGAACTTAAAAAAATGTAAAATTCTACTTTCCAAAGGAGGTGATGGTCCCTGGGGCATCATTAAGCCCCAGGAGGGGGGCCTGTGTACCCCCCTCCTTTATTAAAATGACTCCGGGACCTGGCCCACCCTGGGGCGATAATTAACTAAGCACGGGTGCCTCCGCATCATTTTTGTAAACATTTTCAGCGGGATCCACAGATCCTGATGACATTTTTTTTCTTTGGCCCTGAGGGGTCCCTGTGGGACTCCCCCAAGAGGCCTTTGGGTCAGGGGGTTTTTACCCTGTCCACTTTCTTTTTTTTAACGTTGTATTCTGTGACTCGGTTCAAGCCGAGTCACAAGATGGCTGCCAACACTTCCTGGTTTGAACCGCTGGCAGCCAATCAGATCTGAGCACAAGATCAGGAAGGGTCACGGATCCTCCGCATCCTATATACACAACTGGAAATTTCTCTAAACAACTCCACCACTGAATGGATTTACACCAAATCACAAAGAGGCACTTCCCTAAACCAACACCTACCTTCCTGCCAAATTTGGTGTAATTCTGTTCAGCAGTTTGAGCTGTAGCCTTGTCTAATTTTCCTATGGAAATTAACATGGGGAAAACGTGTTTTGGGACCCCCCCTTTTTCTCGGACCCTGCTTGACCGATAACCCCAAAACCTTCAAGACAGCAGTTGAATTGAGCGCCAACCTAGTTTTAAGGATTCATTGAACAACGCCAAAGTTATTGCCAAAACAAAAAATGCTCTTCCTATGGAAACTACATCCTAACTATAACTACCTACTGTGGCTGACAGTAGGTTATATATATATGAATGCTGAAAGGTGTTGCTGTGTACCCTGCTCTCCTGCTGGAATAAAAGGTGAAAACACGCTGTGTGTGGCACTTCAATTGGGAGCCCTCTGCGATTGGAATATTGAGCGGCCTGCTCGGTCGCGAAGCGCCCCGCTGCTGACAGTGCAGCTCCTAATGCTGACAATATACGGCGTAGAGAAACAACGTGACCGTCCAGTTAGGTGACTGAATGCGTGGGCCCAGTCTCACCTGTTTTGGCGACCCATTTGGGAAAAGTAAGAAATCTTGGGGCACAACGACATCGGAAGAACTACAATTACCACAATGCCAGAAAGACACTCCCACTAAAGGCTGGATTTAAAACATCACTGCAAAGGCGGTGAAAACCTTGGCTGCTGTTCCCCTTCAAGATGCCAGTGAGCAAGGGCGATAGAAGCCCGAAATGCGTTTGGCGCATTTGAATGCTGAAAGGTGTTGGTGTGTACCCTGCTCTCCTGCTGGAATAAAAGGTGAAAACATGCTGTGTGTGGCATTTCAATTGGGAGCCCTCTGCGATTGGAATATTGAGCGGCCTGCTCGGTCGCGAAGTGCCCCGCTGCTGACAGTGCAGCTCCTAACGCTGGCAATATACGGCGTAGAGGAACAACGTGATCGTCCAGTTAGGTGACTGAATGCGGGGTCCCAGTCTCACCTGTTTTGGCGACCCATTTGGGAAAAGTAAGAAACCTTGGGGCACAACGACATCGGAAGAACTACAATTACCACAATGCCAGAAAGACACGCCCACTAAAGGCTGGATTTAAAACATCATTGCAAAGGCGGTGAAAACCTTGGCTGCTGTTCCCCTTCAAGATGCCAGTGAGCAAGGACGATAAAAGCCCGAAACGCATTTGGCGCATTTGAATGCTGAAAGGTGTTGCTGTGTACCCTGCTCTCCTGCTGGAATAAAAGGTGAAAACATGTGTGTGTGGCACTTCAATTGGGAGCCCTCTGCGATTGGAATATTGAGCAGCCTGCTCGGTCGCGAAGTGCCCCGCTGCTGACATTGCAGCTCCTAACGCTGACAATATACGGCGTAGAGGAACAACGTGACCGTCCAGTTAGGTGACTGAATGCGGGGTCCCAGTCTCACCTGTTTTGGGGACCCATTTGGGAAAAGTAAGAAACCTTGGGGCACAACGACATCGGAAGAACTACAATTACCACAATGCCAGAAAGACACGCCCACTAAAGGCTGGATTTAAAACATCACTGCAAAGGCATGACAACCTTGGCTGCTGTTCCCCTTCAAGATGCCAGTGAGCAAGGGCGATAGAAACCCGAAACGCGTTTGGCGCATTTGAATGCTGAATGATGTTGCTGTGTACCCTGCTCTCCTGCTGGAATAAAAGGTGAAAACACGCTGTGTGTGGCACTTCAATTGGGAGCCCTCGTCGCTTCTGCATTTGGAATTAATGTAAAGGAGGCCCGCCGGCTGCTTTAATCTTGGAAAGAATGATTTCACCATGACGGTGCCACTTCAAAAATGGGAGGCTCCGCTACTGTTTTGATAGAAGGCCTGCTGGCTGGAGATTTCTCGATAATTGCTGGGCAGCCAGGGTTTGCGTGAGTTGTAGAACTCATGCACAGCCGGACGGAGTGAAAACAATCCACAGGCTGCTACATTGGGGATTGGAACAATGAGCACACGAGGGACAGTGCCTTAAAGGTGAAATGTGTTTGACTGACATTTGGCGCGACGTGGAACTGTTCCTTTTAAAGCCAGTAATTGTCAGTTTGTTTTCATTGAGGCTTATTAAGGCAAACAAGGATTTTGAAGAATGAAGAACATTACGAGGCATCATAAGTGAGTTGCAGTGCATTATGGACATGGGAGTCCTTTTAGAGACAGGATTATTAACCAGGACTAAAAAACTCAAACAGTATATAATATTGGGCATTAGCCGAGTTATTGTAAGAATATTATTTCAGTGAAAATGTTTCCTGGCTCCTGATATGTGATAAAAGAGTCTTTAACGTAAATGATTTGTGATGCACTCGTAGTCCCTTTTCACTTTTGACGATCCCAGTGTATTTAAAACCCAATGTCACTGCCCCTCGTATTTGCATATGATTAAGACCCACTTGGAGGTCGAAACGCGTAATGCTTTACCTGTGGAAAATTAAAATTTCTTACCTGACGTCCGTCTGGAGGGCTTGATTCCGCGCTTGGGATGTTGCGTGAATAGTGTATTGATTTATGGCGGTGACGTCGCCAACAAACCCCGGCCCGCTTGGATGGGCTTCCCTTCGTCGCTTCTGCATTTGGAATATATATATATATATATATATATATATATATATATATATATATATATATATTATCTACTGGCGGTCGCCAGTAGATAGTTATAGTTAAAACCTATTATCCATAGGAAATCCGCGACATTCTATTTGAAATAACGTTGGCGCCGGTTGACGAATCTTCGCGAAAGTTTCCAACTTGTTGGGGCGCTCCGGTCCGCTCCTATCCTGAAAGTCTCGGGGTGATACGTCAAGTGGGGGCCGAGAAAAAGGGGGTCCCAAAACGCGTTTTCCCCATTCATTTTTCCATAGGAACCTTTAGTCGCAGCTACAGCCCGAACTGCTGAACGGAATTACACCAAATTTGGCAAAGAGGTAGCCCTTGGTTCAGTGTCGTGCCTTTTGCTTAAATGGTGTAAATCCGTTCAGTAGTTCCTGAGAAAATCAAAAGTAAAGTCACATATATATCTGGGCGGAGCCTAACCACACATGTCATCGTGAGATCTGATTGGCTGTCAGCACTTCATCCTGGAATTGTTGGCAGCCATCTTGGGACCAATATAAATGATAGTACCTCATTGAAATGCATTGTAGTGAATAGAAGATTTTGAGGGTCACCAAAAGGAGAACTATAAAGGGTGATAACAGGCTTTAGTTACATTAGAATTTATTTGTTGATGGTATCATACTAATTTTAGGAATTGTGGTGTATTCTAAGGTGATTTTACCATGTGAAAAACCCATCTGCTGGGATATCATGAATCATGTTTGAGAGAACACTATTTTCTCATGCTTGTCCCATGGAGGTTTGGAAGGTGCTCCAGAAGCTAAAATGAGAGCATATTTTCTGTAAATTCACATTATCTTTCTCACTCATGTGAGAATGAAGTCTGACATTCTCAGTAAAACATGTACATCCAACAAGGGCAGAGACTGTCAGTTGATTCCTTTGTGTTCTACTGCAGCTTCCCAGAGTGTTCTAAAGAACAACTAGAGTGCTAACAGCCTTACTTATGACAAAAGTATGGCACACCTGAAGCCATCTTGATTGGAATAAACTGGTAACACTTAAACAATTTAATTTAAAAAGGAACAAAATGATGGGGTTCATTTTGTCATAGAAATTATGGTTAGTGCTGTAGAAAGAAAAATTAGGACATGTTTCAAGTGTGATCTCAAATATCTTCCTGTTATATTTCAACAGGAGCAGCCTGCCTGTTGATGCCTTTGTGTTCTACTGCAGCTTCCCAGAGTGTTCTAAAGAACAACTAGAGTGCGAACAGCCTTACTTATGACAAAAGTATGGCACACCTGAAGCCATCTTGATTGGAATAAACTGGTAACACTTAAAACATTTAATTTAAAAAGGAACAAAATGATGGGGTTCATTTTGTCATAGAAATTATGGTTAGTGCTGTAGAAAGAAAAATTAGGACATGTTTCAAGTGTGATCTCAAATATCTTCCTGTTATATTTCAACAGGAGCAGCCTGCCAGTTGATGCCTTTGTGTTCTACTGCAGCTTCCCAGAGTGTTCTAAAGAACAACTAGAGTACTAACAGCCTTACTTATGACAAAAGTATGGCACACCTGAAGCCATCTTGATTGGAATAAACTGGTAACACTTAAACAATTTAATTTAAAAAGGAACAAAATGATGGGGTTCATTTTGTCATAGAAATTATGGTTAGTGCTGTAGAAAGAAAAATTAGGACATGTTTCAAGTGTGATCTCAAATATCTTCCTGTTATATTTCAACAGGAGCAGCCTGCCAGTTGATGCCTTTGTGTTCTACTGCAGCTTCCCAGAGTGTTCTAAAGAACAACTAGAGTGCTAACAGCCTTACTTATGACAAAAGTATGGCACACCTGAAGCCATCTTGATTGGAATAAACTGGTAACACTTAAAACATTTAATTTAAAAAGGAACAAAATGATGGGGTTCATTTTGTCATAGAAATTATGGTTAGTGCTGTAGAAAGAAAAATTAGGACATATTTCAAGTGTGATCTCAAATATCTTCCTGTTATATTTCAAAAGGAGCAGCCTGCCAGTTGATGCCTTTGTGTTCTACTGCAGCTTCCCAGAGTGTTCTAAAGAACAACTAGAGCGCTAACAGCCTTACTTATGACAAAAGTATGGCACACCTGAAGCCATCTTGATTGGAATAAACCGGTAACACTTAATACATTTAATTTAAAAAGGAACAAAATGAGGGGTTCTTTTTGAAATAGAAAGTATAGTTAGTGCTGCAGAAAGAAAAATTAGGGCATGTTTTAAGTGAGATCTCAAATCCTCTTCTATTTCATTAGAAAATTCTGACATGCAGACTGAAACAATCACTTTCAATACCAGCAGCAGACTACCAGTTAACTCCCTGGTGAGCAGTAGCTTTACTCCAGTGATCTAATGAGCAACAAGAGTGCTAACATTCTGAATTTATGGCAGATGTGAGACACATCTGAATGCCTTCTTGATGGAATCAAAGTAAAAAACTGAAAGCATTTCCTACTGAGGAGACTGCAGTAAATGAAGAAATTAGGAAACTTCATAACAAAGAAGTCTTCCAAGATGGCCACCAGTGAAAAAAGAGCCCAAATGTAGCACAAATATTACCCAGATGTAGCCCACATATAGCCCAATGACAAAAGTGTGCAAAACACTTTTTATTTTTAGTTTTTTTGCAGTTTTATGTAGTGCAGACTGGTCAGGTATTGGAGCATTGCATCTTAAAACATGACCCCCTACACTACAAAAACACCACTGCACTACCTTAAACCCTAAAACACTACCCCCAGCACGACCCCCTACACTACACAAGCACCACTGCACTATCCTAAACCCTAAAACACTACCCCCAGCACGACCCCCTACACTACCCAAACACCACTGCACTAACCTAAATCCTAAAACACTACCACCAGCACGACCCCCTACACTACCCAAACACCACTGCACTACCCTAAAACATGACCCCCTACACTACACAAACACCACTGCACCGCCCTAAACCCTGAAACACCAGCCCCAGCACAACACCGTACACTGCCCGCACACCACTGCACTGCCCTAAACCCTGAAAAACCAGCCCCAGCACAACCCCGTACACTGCCCGAAAACCACTGCACTGCCCTAAACCCTGAAACACCAGCCCCAGCACGACCGCCTACACTGCCCGAAAACTACTGCACTGCCCTAAACCCTGAAACACCACCCCCAGCAAGACTACCTACACTGGCCGAACACCACTGCACTGCCCTAAACCCTGAAACACCACCCCCTGCACGACCCCCTACACTGCCCAAACACTACTGCACTGCCCTAAACCCTGAAACACCATCCCTCAGCACGACACCCTACACTGCCCGAACACCACTGCACTGCCCTAAACCCTGAAACACCACCCCAGCACGACCCCCTACACTGCCCGAACACCACTGCACTAAACCCTGAAACACCACCCCCTGCACGACCCCCTACACTGCCGGAACACCACTGCACTGCCCTAAACCCTGAAACACCACCCCCAGCACGACCCCCTACACTGACCTAACATCACTGCACTGCCCTAAACCCTGAAACATCACCCCCGCACAACCCCCTACACTGCCTGAGCACCATTGCTCTGCCCTAAACCCTGAAACACTAGCCCCAGCACGACCCCCTACACTGCCCGAACACCACTGCACTGCCCTAAACCCTGAAACACCACCCCCAGCACGACCCCCTACACTGCCCGAACACAACTGCACTGCCCTAAACCCTGAAACACCAGCCCCAGCAAGACCCCCTACACTGCCCGAACATCACTGCATTGCCCTAGACTCTGAAACACCAGCCCCAGCAAGACCCCCTACACTGCCCGAACACCACTGCACTGCCCTAAACCCTGAAACACCAGCCCCAGCACGATCCCCTACACTGCCCGAACACCACTACACTGCCCTAAACCCTGAAACACCAGCCCCAGCACGACCCCCTACACTGCCCGAACACCACTGCACTACCCTAAACCCTGAAACACCAGCCCCAGCACGACCCCCTACACTGCCCTAACACCACTGCACTGCCCTAAACCCTGAAACACCAGCCCCAGCACCACCCCCTACAATGCCCGAACACCACTGTACTGCCCTAAACCCTGAAACACCACCCCCTGCACCGCCCCCTACACTGCCCGAACACCACTGCACTGTCCTAAACCCTGAAACACCACCCCCTGCATGACCCCCTACACTGCCCGAACACCACTGCACTGCCCTAAACCCTGAAACACCACCCCTACACTGCCCGAACACCACTGCACTGCCCTAAACCCTGAAACACCACCCCCTGCACCGCCCCCTACACTGCCCGAACACCACTGCACTGCCCTAAACCCTGAAACACCACCCCCAGCATGACCCCTTTACTGCTCGAACACCACTGCACTGCCCCAAACCCTGAAACACCACCCCCAGCATGACCCCCTACACTGCCCGAACACCACTGCCCTAAACCCTGAAACCCCACCCCTGCACGACCCCCTACACTGCCCGAACACCACTGCACTGCCCTAAACCCTGAAACACCACCCCATGCACGACCCCCTACACTGCCCGAACACCACTGCACTGCCCTAAACCCTGAAACACCACCCCCAGCACGACCCCCTACAATGCCCAAACACCACTGCACTGCCCTAAACCCTAAAACACCACCCCCAGCACGACCCCCTACACTGCCCGAACACCACTGCACTGCCCTAAACCCTAGAACACTACCCCCAGCATGACCCCTACACTACCCGAACACCACTGCACTACGCTAAACCCTAAAATACTCCCCCAGCAAGACCCCTACACTACCCGAACACGACAGCACTGCCCTAAACCCTAAAACACTCCCCCAGCACGACCCCCTACACTACCCGAACACCACTGCATTGCCCTTAACCCTAAAACACTCCCCCAGCACGACCCCCTACACTACCTAAACACCACTGCACTGCCCTAAACCCTAAAACACTACCCCCGCATGACCCCCTACACTACCCAAATACCAATGCACTACCCTAATCCCTAAAACACTACCGCCCGCACAACTCCTTACACTACCCAAAGACCACTGCACTACCCTAAACTCTAAAACAATACCCCCGCACGACTCCCTACACTACCCAAAGACCACTGCACTACCCTAAACCCTAAAACACGACCTCCTACACTACACAAACACCACTGCACTACCCTAAACCCTAAAAAACTACCCCCAGCACGAACCCCTACACTACCCAAACACCACTGCACTACCCTAAACCATAAAACACTACCCCCAGCAGTACCCCCTACGCTACCCAAACACCACTGCACTAACCTAAACCCTAAAACACTACCCCCAGCAGTACCCCCTACACTACCCAAACACCATTGCACTACCCTAAACCCTAAAACACTACCCCCAGCAGTATCCCCTACACTACCCAAACACCACTGCACTACCCTAAACCCTAAAACCCTAAAACACTAACCCCAGCACGACCCCCTACACTACCCAAACACCACTGTACTACCCTAAACCCTAAAACACTCCCCCAGCACGACTCCCTACACTACCCAAACACCACTGCACTACCCTAAACCCTAAATCTACCCCCAGCATGACCCCTACACTACACAAACACCACTGCACTACCCTAAACCCTAAAACACTACCCCCAGCACGACCCTCTTCACTACCTAAACACAACTGCACAATTTGTTACAGGCGTTGCAACGCAGACCTGTGGTGCTTACTGGAAGTACCTGGTGGGCTAGTTGGGCCCCAAGGACTCTCAGGATTCAAGGTGACCTAATCCCCCAACTTAAAACGCGCCACGGGGCGCGTTTGCACAGTGGTGAAGGGAGGGGGCGGGGCCTCAGGTGACATGTGCGCAAACACGCCCTGTGGTGCGTTTTAAGTTGGGGAGATAATTCCCTTTGAATCCTGGGGGCCAACTATCCCACCAGGTACCTTCAGTAAGCACAACAGAGTTGCGTTGCAGAGAGGTGAAAAAGGTGCGTGGCCTCGGAACGCCTCTCTGCAACTCAGCTCTGTGGTCCTAACTGTAGGTACCTGGGGGCTAGTTGGGCCCCAGGGACCCTCAGGATTCAAGGGGACTTAATCCCGCAACCTAAAACGCGCCACGGGGCGCGTTTGCACACATGTCACCTCAGGCCCCCCTCCCTTCACCACTGTGCAAACGCGCACTGGCTCTGGTTAGTCAGAGTCAGTTACCACCAGTACCCGTCTGAAAAAGTTGTGGGCACAGGATGATTTTGCAACAAGGCCTCTTTCTGCTCCTCTGTTGGTTCTTTCTGCACATCTTTTGCTTCTTTCTGTGCATTTTTCTTCTTTCTTCACATGTCCTACCTCTGTTGGCATAGTTAGAAACTAGCATTTAAAAAACCTTTGAAATTCACTTAAAAAATCATAGGTTTCAGGCACGTTATAGTTAGAAATTAGCATTTAAAAAACCTTTGAAATTCACTGAAAAAACCATAGGTTTCAGGCACGTTATAGTTAGAAATTAGCATTTAAAAAACCTTTGAAATTCACTAAAAAAACCATAGGTTTCAGACACGTTATAGTTAGAAATTAGCATTTAAAAAACCTTTGAAATTCACTGAAAAAACCATAGGTTTTAGGGACAGTTATAGTTAGTTGGACATTGCACTCGTACAAAACCCGTGAAATTCCCCTGTTATAGTTAGTTCAGCTAACTATAACTCGCGCCCCATAATGCACTGCTGATGACGTCACATATTACATCACTCATGACATGGTCAGTGACATCACTGATGACATCACTGATGACATCTCAAATGACATCACTGATGACATCATCCATGTGATAATTTCATGCATCTTCTCACACCCTAATATAACTTTTGATACACCCACTCTAAATTACAGACTGCCATTCTCAAAACCATAGACACTCCAACACCAAAAACTACATACCCACTCACTGATTCTTAGGTCTACACACACATCCACTCACTCACCTGTACAGTCACTCATACTTACAGTCACTCAGTACAGGACTATCATATGCACTCATACACCTATATAAATACTCACACACCGCCACTCATCCATAGAGGTACTCACACACCTAGTCAGTCATGCAAAAAATTAATCACACACCCATTTACTCACCTATACAGTTATACACACACCAGCTCACTTACTCATACAAATACTAGCACATTCTTACGCTCTTATACAATAACTGATACAAGCACACACGCATCCATACAGCCACTCTCACAATAACACACTCTCACTTATAGCCATTTAAATACTCTAACACACATATATACTGCCTTTTACATATGTAGTTACTCGCACATGTACCACTGAGATATACATTCACTCACTAACACACCCATACACACACTCACCCACCCAAGCAGTCCATCACAGATGCACTCTTGAAATCATGCACCCAGTGAATCACCCACTCACACATCTATGTATAGAGTCACACACACCCCACTCACACAAACACTCAGGCAGCCATACAGATACTCAGAGAACCAATCAATAACCCATATAGACACTCATGTAGCTATTCGCAAATCCATGCATCCACTTACACACCAACAAACAGACGGATACAGACATTCACACAGTTTAGTCACTAACCCATGCATTCAGTAAGATACGTTTAATCACTCACTTGTAGAGTCAGTCACTCACGTACTAAATCATCCATTCAGACACTTAGACACCCACTCATTCTTCAATACGCCTTTCCCTATATATTAAACATATTTAAACTTTACAGAAACACACAGTCACTGGATGATGTCATCAGTGATGTCATCAGTGATGCCATTTGAGATGTCATCAGTGATGTCATCAGTGATGTCACTGACCATGTCATGAGTGATGTAATATGTGACGTCATCAGCAGTGCATTGCGGGGCGCGAGTTATAGTTAGCTGAACTAACTATAACAGGGGAATTTCACGGGTTTTGTACGAGTGCAATGTCCAACTAACTATAACTGTCCCTAAAACCTATGGTTTTTTCAGTGAATATATATATATATATACGTAGTTATGTGAAAATGTCGGTTAAAACATGATTTAATCTAAAAACAACTCAGAAATTCACCACTTATAGTTAACTGAAGAAACTTTAACCTTCGCCCCTGCCTTGAACAGTATTGTAATCAATGATGTCATTTCAAGTGTCATCAGTGAATTTATCAATGAAGTCATAGAACATTTCATAAGTGATGTAATACGTGACATCATAAGCAGTGCATGGTGAGCGTGCGAGTCATAGTTTCATCACTTAAATGTAACTGGAAAATTTCAGTGTTTTTCTTGTTTCAAATGTTACATTTTCTATGTTTTTTTCAATGAAAAGTCAAGTAAAATATTATTGCCATACCTACACTACACTACAACTTTAGTTTTTTCAGTAAATTGCTAGTGTTTTTTTTTAACATAAAGTAATGGCTGATTACCATAACAACCCTGTGCAGTGCACAACTTTTGGATGTGCGCAGCATGGGGTTCGGCACAGAGCCTGCCTGCACCCCAACCCCCTTTGCTGGGTAAATGACATGGTAGTGCAACACCCGAAGGCCCCTTCTGCTCGTATTGCCTGTTGTCCATGTTCAGCTTGCTACCCTTTCCCTCCTCCACACTACCCTCCATTTGCCTGCTCCTGCCCTCTCTCACCTGCCCTCTGTTCTCCATTGTCCTGCCTATGTCCATGCCGGTCTGCCCTCCACTGACCATTTTATGCTGACCCTGACCATGGTCAGATTGCTGCCCCTCTACCCTTCTGCATGTCCCCCTTCACAATCTGCATGCCCCTGCCCCATCCCGTTTGCCCTCTGTGGATGGCTTACTACCCCTGCCCATGCCGGCCTGCACTATGTGGTCATCTTGCTGCCCCTGTCATCCCTGCCCTTTGTTCTTAGTGTGTGGGCCCCTGCCCCTCCCGTCTGCCATGTATGGTCCATTGTGCTGTCTCTGTCCATGCAGGCCTTTCTTCCGTGGTCAGCTTGCTGCTTCTGCACCCCGACCCCTCCTCCCTGCCCTCTATTGTCCACGTCTGTCACTCCCTCCTGAAATGTGTGGTCTTTTTGCTGCCCCTGCCCCTCCTACTTGCCCCCATGCTTGATGCTCTGGCCCACCTCCTCCCTGATCGTTGTTGACTGAGTCCATGCCTCCTGCCTAGAATTGTTCAATGTGCAGCCTCTGCCCCTCCAGCTTGCACTCTGGGTTTATCCTGCAGTCCCTTCCCCACCCTCTCCCCTCCTTTTTCAAGCATGTGCCCCTGCCTCCTCCTTCTCCTGCCCTCCATGGCCCATTGAGCTCCCACTGCCTTCCTGCGTGCCTGTGTGCCCTGTGTGGTCTGTTATGCTGCCACTGCCCCTCCCACCTGTCCAGGATTGTGAGCTTTCTGCCCCTGCCTGTCGACTCTCCCTGACTTCCCTCGTCCATGCCCCTGTCCTCTCTGTCCTGACCTCCATGGTTTGTTGTGCTGCCACTGCCCCTCCTGATAGATCTGCATGGTTTGTTGTGCTGCCACTGCCTGTCCTGCTTGTTGTGTGTGGTCAGCCAGATGCCCCTCCCCCATATCCCCATCATCTGTTGTCTGAGTCCAGCCCCCACCTCCTCTTCTCTGTGTGGTCTATGGTGGTCCCAGGACCCCTGCCGCCTGCCCTACGTGGTCAAATTGCTATCCCTGCCACCACCCTCCTGCCCTCCATTGTTCAGGTCTGTACTCCTACCCCATCCCTCTCTTGCCTGTCCTGCATGGTTGGTTTGCTGTTTTTGTCCCACTCCCCCAGCACTTCATGGTCCATTGATCTGCCATTTCCACTTCTGGCAGCCCTGCACATTCCGTTGTGTTGCTACTGCCATGCCCGCCTGCCCAGTGTGGTCAGCTTGTTGCGTCTCCACCGCTCCCTCGCCATTGCCTTCCGTTGTCTGAGTTTGTGCTCCCTCCCCCCACATTGTTCTAATAAACAACTAGAGTGTTAACGTTCTGTATTTATGCCAAAAATGTGGCACATGTAAAATCATCTTTTTTCTCTAGAAAGCTAAAATGAGGATACATTTTGTGAGTTCTGAAACAGCTACAAAAGGCTTTCAAACTGGCGGTTTTCATTTTTTTATCCAATTGATCATTTTATTATTTGTTGCATGAGCAAACATGTCAACATTTCAGAACAAGAAAGTGGGAGATTTTGAAAGCATAATCAGGGGAATATATTTCCCCCATTGACTTCTATCGCTGCAGAGGCAATATCAGGTAGGAGACAGCTAAAATAAAGCAATTTTTGACTTCAAAAATCTGTAGTCTCGAGTCTGCGTAGGGTCTATTGGCATGTGTGCATGAGTTATCTAAGCATTTTGCACACTTCTATCATTGGGCTATATTTGAGCCATCTGGGGGGGGTATTGTTGTGATACTTGGGCTATATTTGGGCTCTTTTTTCTCGGGTGGCCTTCTTGGAAGACTCTTTGGTTTCCAAGCTCCATTATTTCTTCATTGACTGCAATATCCTCTGTATGGAATACTTTCAGTTTTAAAGCTTTGATTGAATCAAGTTGGGTTGAGGTGTGTCACACGTATGTCATAAATAAGAATGCTAGTGCTCTTGTTGTTCATTAGAACACTGTGGGAGGCAGCATGAAGACACCGGGGAATCAACTAACAGGTTGCTGCTGCTGCTGCTATTGAAAGTGCATGTTTTACCCTGGATGTCAGACTTTATTCTTATATGGCTGAAGAACATAGCATGAATGTACAGAAAATATGCACTCATGAGAAAATCTTGAGAGAAAAATGTTTTCTCTCAAACATGGCTCATGAAAACCCAGCAGAGGATTAGCATTTTATGAAGGGTAAAATCACCTTAGAATACACGACAATTACTACAATTAGTATATACCACCAACAGATGATTTATATTGTGACTAAAATCTGTTATCACCCATTATATGTGCTCCTTTTTGTGAACATCAAAAGCAGGATTTCACTACAATGCATTTCAAAGGTAATGGCTGCTATAACATACTGTTCAGGTTGAGACCAACCAATCAGTATTGATAAGTCCCCTTTGAAGTGGCCAGAGAATATCTAGACATCAACTGTCAATATACAAATACATTTTGAGCCTTAATTTCTAAAAGTGGCTGAATAGGTTTATTCCAATTCACAAAGTAAAGATCAGGCTTTCGGTGAAATTTGGTGTAACCTGTTCAGCCATTTTTCTGTATCATTGTCTAAAATACCCAATAAAAATTGCATGGGAAAGGCACTTTGGGAACTTCCTTTTTCTCACACACCAGTTGACAGATGTGCAGCGAGGGTTTGAGCATATACTCCTCCTTAGGTGATACGGATAATTTCAATCACACAGATGGTTTCCTTTTTAAGTTCTGGTGTTTTTAGAAAAAGGCAATTGTTTTGTGTTGTCTTGTAAAAATTCTTTATTAGTTACATCCTTGTTATTCCAGAAGTAATATTTTATGTACTCTGGGGGTGCAACAGCCGACACGTGTTTCACCCTGGGTGGTCAATAAGACCAGGGCTTTCTCAAGGATTATTAATTATTCAGAAGATCAAAGAACAGTTTCCTTCTGATACAGTACATCGGTCCTCAATCAGAATATATTAAATGTTAAAATTTTAGCAGCAGAATAAATGTCCCGGGTCAATCCCTCGTACCTCTCGTCATGTCCCTGAAACTCCCCATTAAGGAGCCGAAGTGGATGAACTTTGTTTGGGAAACTTTGGTGAAGATCATTCAAACAGTGCCAAAGTTATTAGTGAAACAAAAACCCTCTTCCTATGGAAACGCTCATTTAACTATATACATTGCCAATGTACATATATGTGGAGTAAAGAATAGTAAATCTATATAATACATATACATAGATGTGGAGTGTAGATAGTAAATATTTCCTATGCATACACTAAACTTCACAATACTTGAGTTCTTGATATTTAGACAACAATATTTTAGTAGCACAACATTTGTGCACTTGATATTCTACATGCATTTGTCTGCTCAGGAGTACTCTATTGTTTTTTTAAGAAGGTTTTTCTAGAATTTACTATTTTCAGTTCCTCACAGTGATACTGCAGGTTCTCCATTTTGTTACATTAGTACACTACATGCAAATGACTTATGCATCTTTATATATATATATATATATTCACTGAAAAAACCATAGGTTTTAGGGACAGTTATAGTTAGTTGGACATTGCACTCGTACAAAACCCGTGAAATTCCCCCGTTAACTCGCGCCCCCGCAATGCACTGCTGATGACGTCACATATTACATCACTCATGACATGGTCAGTGACATCACTGATGACATCACTGATGACATCTCAAATGACATCACTGATGACATGATGCAGTGACTGTGTGTTTCTGTAAAGTTTAAATATTTTTAATATATATAGGGAAAGGCGTATTGAAGAATGAGTGGGTGTATAAGTGTCTGTATGGATGATTTAGTAGGTGCGTGACTAACTCTATAAGTGAGTGATTAAACGTATCTTACTGAATGCATGGGTTAGTGACTAAACTGGGTGAATGTCTGAATCCGTCTGTCTGTTGCTGTGTAAGTGGCTGCATGGGTTTGTGAATAGCTACATGAGTGTCTATATGAGTTATTGATTGGTTGTCTGAGTATCTGTATGGGTGCCTGAGTGTTTGTGTGGGTGGGGTGTGTGCGACTCTGTGCATAGATGTGTGAGTGGGTGATTCACTGGGTGAATGGTTTCAAGAGTGCATCTGTGATAGACTGTATGGGTGGGTAAGTGTGTGTAAGAGTGTGTTAGTGAGTGAATGTATGTCCCAATGGTACATGTGTGAGTAACTACATATGTGAAAGGCAGTATATATGTGTATAGGAGTATATAAATAGCTATAAGCGAGAGTGTGTGATTGTGAGAGTGACTGTATGGATGAGTGTGTGCTTGTATCAGTGATTGTTTAAGAGCGTAAGAATATGCTAGTATTTGTATGAGTAAGTGAGCTGGTGTGTGTAGAACTGTATAGGTGAGTAAATGGCAGTGTGTTTAATTATTTGCATGACTGACTAGGTGTGTGAGTACCTCTATGGATGAGTGGCAGTGTTTGAGTGTCTATATAGGAGTATGAGTGCATATGCTAGTCCTATACTGAGTGACCGTAAGTATGAGTGACTGTACGGGGGAGTGAGTGGATGTGTGTGTAGACCTAAGAATCAGTGAGTGGGTATGTAGTTATTGGTGTTGGAGTGTCTATGGTTTTGAGAATGGCAGTCTGTAATTTAGAGTGGGTGTATCAAAGGTTATATTAGGTTGTGAGGTGGTGCATCAGATTATCACGTGGATGATGTCATCAGTGATGTCATCAGTGATGTCACTGACCATGTCATGAGTGATGTAATATGTGACATCATCAGCAGTGCATTGCGGGGGTGTGAGTTATAGTTAGCTGAACTAACTATAACGGGGAATTTCACGGGTTTTGTACGAGTGCAATGTCCAACTAACTATAACTGTCCCTAAAACCTATGGTTTTTCAGTGAATTTCAAAGGTTTTTTAAATGCAAATTTCTAACTATAACGTGTCTGAAACCTATGGTTTTTTCAGTGAATTTCAAAGGTTTTTTAAATGCTAATTTCTAACTATAACGTGCCTGAAACCTATGGTTTTTTCAGTGAATTTCAAAGGTTTTTTAAATGCTAATTTCTAACTATAACGTGCCTGAAACCTATGGTTTTTTCAGTGAATATATATATATATATATATATATATATATATTAATGCTCCAGGTTTGCCCCAAACGGGAACGCACTCAGGCTGCAGCGATTCCCCTCAGACCTCCACACACTGCGGGATGTAGCCGACGCATTTCAGAGTAAATTCCTTCTTCATAGGCTGGTAACCACAGTACGCAGCATTTCTTGCCACACCTTTATTTTATTACTAGCCTCCTGATAGGCCGGTAAGCTGCTCCAATGAGCTATCACCCAAGGTCTTGTGGGATATGTAGTGCGGTGATTCTCCCCAAATGGGTGCCGCAATTCCCATAAAGCCCCGCTGAACAGCCATATGACCAGCCCATCTGGGGGCGTGGAATCAAGCCGTATTAATTGGGAACTAAGACCGGAACTCGCACGTAACCATATCCAGCTACAGCCTCTGAAGAAGAAAGGATGACTTTCGAAACGCGTCAGGCGAGAAACGAGGGAATGGCTGTCTAATGCAATCAGCAGCCAGGAGTCTGTTCATACCCTAATAAAGGCCTGCTGCCTTATGCTTGTGTTAGAGTGCAGCTCATTGCTTGGGCAATCTTGGAGCGTGGAATATTAGGTGGCTGCCCCGCCGCTGAGCTTGCACCACCCCGTGAACTGAGGGGGCCACGAGGCTTGGATGCACCCAGCCGCATTTGTGGAACATAAGCACGGGATTGAGAGTGGACACTGTTTGCTGAGGCCCATCTGTGGGCTGGGAACTGTTTGACAGTAATTAGCGCAACCATTTGAGGGAGCAAATCACCGGGACTTCGATTCCCATAAGGCCCCGCTGAACAGCCATATGACCAGCCCATCTGGGGGCGTGGAATCAAGCTGTATTAATTGCAATCAGCAGCCAGGAGTCTGTTCATACCCTAATAAAGGCCTGCTGCCTTATGCTTGTGTTAGAGTGCAGCTCATTGCTTGGGCAATCTTGGAGCGTGGAATATATATATATATTTCCCTTTAAATTGACACTCTTGACTTCACTCTATGACGCAGTAGAGGCTCAAGCCGAAACGCGTAGGTCATCTTTGTTAGTATGCACCTCTGCCCTTTGCTGTATATGGCCCCGTGATGAATGGAGGCTTATTCAACCCAAAAAAATAAATAAAATTACCTCGTCGCAGAGGATTGTGCTGTGCCGTTCTTCTGCTTGCCCTCGGAACGTGTGGTGAATTGGAGGGCGTTTCTGCATGAAGGCTGAGAGGAAATATATATATATATATATATTTTTTTTAATTCCAGTTCCAATTCGTACAATAAAGATCGGATCCCAACACCACAGTACAACTGGTGTAACGCGTTTCGGCATTGCTGCCTTGGTCACACACAGAGCGTTATCTGAACATTGTTTTAAAAAACCCCGGAACCTCCGGTCACATGATCAACAATGTCAATTACCACTGAAAACAGTCTATCACTCGATATCTCACCGGGTGATTTTTACGTTTCATCAGGTATCCCGATGTTGAAAAATTACATAATTGAATTCATTTTGTTTGCATCACAAATAAATTTCAAATCTTAATTTTGTAGACATTAATTAACTCATAAAGTCTTTAAGTTTCAGCTCCTATCAATTTTGATGAGGACTTTTATCATTCAACAGTGTAAAGTGCAAGTGCACAATGGAAATTAAACAGGTACAACATTCATTTAGTAAAGACCATATCGCTCAGTATGTTTGCTCCTTTCAATTCATTTCTTGACTATGTACTATGTGCAAATTACTTTTTGACTGTACAGATTACAAGATGCAAGTGCATCTATTTCTCACTGTAGCTAATCGTCATGAGAATAATATCCGCCAAGTGGCTTATATATAAAAATTCTGCAAGTGCATATTCTACCCCTACAGTTATATGTACGATTAGATTTTAAAATGATCAATGGTCATTTGATCTCAATTCCTTTTATAAGTGGAGCTTCTTCATTTAACCCAATTTCTTATTCATTTATCAGACAGTGGTTAAGCTCACTTTCGTACTTTGTCACTTCATTGGCTTAGTATCATTCACAATGTTATCAAGACCATATTCCAATTATATACATGTCGCTGCATCAACATTTTCACTAATAACCCAAGGTTCCTTTATCAAGTTAAAAACTCATCTAAAAATGGGGAGCATATCCCAGGGATACCTAGATTCCTAAGTGCACAAAAAGGTCTTCTTCCGAATTCAAACCAAAAGGAATCTTGGTGTTGAACAGTAGGTTGTATTTTGACTCTAGCTGTTGTAACCATTGTTCCCGGTTCCCACTTCTACTCTTGGTCACATGGTCAATTGCAAAGTAAACAAGGTCTTGCACATTACCCCCATGTACTTCATCACGTGTCTTGCTACCGGGTAGCTTTTGCCATTATTTTTGACTGCTCTCATGTGTTGCAGTATTCGCACATGCACCATGTGGATGTACTGCCCACACAGATCTTGGGGCATGTGCACTTCAACATGTAGACAACATATTCACTTCTGCAATTGAGGAAAGTTCTTATACTCCATGGGCTTTTTAATAGGGGAGATGTAATCTGGTTCATGTTTTGCCCTATCTTACATGCCTTACATTTTGTATACTTATAAAAGCACGTACTCGCCCTCAACCACCCTTCTGCACCACTTATTTCAGGGCTACTGTTGACAAGATGGCTCTGCACTCAACTAAACATGTATACGTTTTGTAAATGGATATTAGTGTCCATATTCCATCACGCATAAGAATAAGGTAGTATCTCCCAAATAAAACACGTTGCTAGTCGTCTTTGCTGGAAAGATAAATTCTTTTTATTCTTTATTCTTTTATTCAATAGAGGTTCCTTAGCATCACAGCACACATTTGAAAGCCGACGCGTTTCATCCCTCTTGGGACTTCTTCAGGGCTAAAATATATACAAAAACAAAACCTATTTACAATCTACACACAAATAAAAAACCATATATACAATATACAATGAACCAGACATAATGTGCAGTGCTCTCCATAAATTTGTATGTAAATCTATTTTATATTTAGGTAAGCACACGCTTATGCTTTTAAGTTCTAGGGAGATAACCCATTCACAGTGGTATACATTGATGATTTATCTTTGTTGACACTTCATAGCACAAGTTATATACATATAAATATAATTTATAGGAGAAATTAACAGAGAGTACTTCATTCACAAAGACTTTTCAGCGATCAAAACAAGTTGTCAATAACCCAACTCACTTATGAGGAAACATTCAGTAAGGGAAAGAGACCAGCTCTAAGCAAAGAAAAGACTAAATACAGAACAGAGGAGTAATCTAAGACACACTATGGTGCCCAATTGATCTAGCGTACCTTAGCAAGTAGGAAATATGTTCCACATGTTCTTGATATTTGTCTTTAAAAGAGCAGAAACATTTATGCGATGAGTGAATCTGTAAAGAAGGTGAAACAAAAAGATTCACTACAATTCCATTTCAAATGCGAACATTCTGTTACTTCTTCAACTGTGGGGACATCGGCCACTGTGTAGCGTATCCTTACAGTAATTGGAAATATTATTCCCACAAATCTATTGATGTCATTTTTATGAAATAGAGACATCATATAAGGGCACGATATCGATATGCTCCAAACAATCCTGGAAGACAATTCGAACTTATACAAAATTGAAGCCTTATCTATTGAAAAAAGCCCACAGATGAGGTTATCAGGCTCAGACACGTGAATTGCGCATGTGTCGCATATCTGGATACAGGGTGAAGGTGTTCACGGAGAAGACGTTCAAGAGATAATGTAAGAATTCCTTTTCAATTAGGTTAATATAACACTATGATTGTCTATGCTACATTGCCCAGTGATTAAGGTTTGAGATACAATGTGCTAGTTAATGTTGAAGCAATGTTTTCTATTATGAGTGTATGCACTGCTACTCCATGAATACGTGCCGTCATGGCAGGAGTATATGCACAGCCACTCCATAAATACAAGCCGTCTTGAGGTGGACATGTGCTCATGTTAAATGTCCTATATTTCACACACCAAGACAAGGCATACTAATAACGTGCATAGCGCATGTTACAGCATAAAGCGCTTAAAAAAGGTCAGATGCAGGGTAAAAAGTGTTCACGTAAAAACCATTCAAAAAATAATATAAAAGATCATTTTTAATGAAATTAATATAATACTGAAATTATCGATGCTGCGTTGCCCAGTCATTAAGGTTTAAAATGCAGCATGCTAGTTAATGTTAGAACAGTGTTTTCTAATACGGCAGGAATATATACACAGCTGCTACATAAGAACATGTCGTCATGAAGTGGGTGTGCATTCACACTGAATGCCCTATCTTTCAAGCACCATGACAAGGCTTACTAATGACATACATAGCGCATGTTAAAGGCATGAAGCGCTAGAAAAAAGTATTACGTCCGAAGGTCACTTATAACATTATTTCAAATTAATGGCACAAACATTCTGAGCTCAAAATACAACACATATCACTGCTCAGCATGCACTGTTCACGTCCTTTATCTATTTAAAAGAAAACTATTACTCACGGGATATGTATCTCCCAAAAATGTGGTCGCGGTGTCCGGTTCAAAATGAAAAGAACCGAGCACCAGTACAGAACCGGTATATATACCGTCTCTAATCACACTCACCTGAATTAAGTTGCTTGAGCCACATGGATCTCAGCACATTTCATATGTGAGTCAGGACATGATGTAAAGAAACCCCGCCATCTTGGAACGTCTGAATATATATAATCGAAACGGCTAAGAAGAGTGAAAAGTCCATTATTGACGCGCAACCACTAGTGGATTTCAAACCACAGTCCTAGGCTGACTATAAAAAAGTGATATACCGGAAAGTAGCCTTAAGACAGAAAACCGACGCATTAAAAACAATAAAGCGGAGGAAATTTCATCACCCAGCAGCCAGCGCCGTCTTAGATCGGCACGTCGTATACAGTTAAATGGGCGCCTACTGTCAAAAAGCCTCGCCATTTTATAATGTCATGTTCTCCCCGAAATAGCAGGTGAACATTAACGTCTTATTAGGCAGCGCATCAAATTTGAATTCACAGTCACAAATAAAGTTAAAAACAGGGAAAAACGTCAATTACGAAATCAGAAACATTAAAGATGTCACTATCAGGTAAGTGCAGTCATATTAGCAGATGTATCACTAAATATATATCATCACTTATCTTCCTATTCCCCCATTGATCAAAAGTGAGGACCCGTAAGATGATAAATGTAAATTTAAACATCTGTTTGTAAAGGTGCTGCTATCAGAGATTGTATCATTTTATGATGTCGGTACATACCAACATCATTAATAGAAAAATACATGTACAAACTTAAAAGTCATAGCTACATATCCGATATGAACCATTATTAAAAAATGGCTAATGTATAGACAGGAAAAGACTTTGTGTCAATGCCATATCACAGCTGTGACATCGAGTTCTCAGAATGTTTTAATCTTTCGAAGTAAATCCGAGCAACATAGTGGCTAGGATACATGTCAATGCACATTTTTCTGAGGCCTCGTATAGAAAGCAAGATATACAAGATACTGCATGCTTTCATTGAAGTTTTAAGCAAGTTAGGTTGAAAACAGGATGAGGAGAGAATAGTTCAAAGATTTGTTATCAAAAATCATACATCAAATACACCTCACGTCGACACCAAGATATATCAGAGTTGAAACATAATAGGGAGTGCAGGGCATTGAGCAAAATTGACCCAAGCTAGAGTGGAAACATTCAATTCGGATAATTATCATCAATAATCATATTTCAGAAGCATTTCTGTATTAGCCCTAGGATATCTTATAAAAAATGGTGGAATTCATTATTAATATTAAGACCAAAGGATACAGCTCTGAGGCGACATATCCGTCTCGCCTCCATCTGTCTCAAATAGGTGACCTTGTTATCAGAACTGGTAAAATTCTGTTGGGTTCCTCAGGAACAGTACCCTCAAGAAGCCCACCTTCCAGCAGGCTTGACTCAAGCTTAACTGCACTGAGTATCAAAGTGGCTAGACGGAGGAAGGGAATTAGGGAGGGTACTGCGGGGAGAGAGACCTGGAACGAGACGTTGTCCTTGATTAGCTTTCCTTTCGTGCTTAGTAAACTCTTTGACTATATTTAACATGGGTTAAACAAAGACAGCATACCTGTAAAAGAAAAGCAGGTTATGCATAGAACAGTTGTTGTGTACGTCTTCTCAGGCTTCACTGGCAATTTCTGTTCCTATAGTTCTCAAGGATACAATGTTATGGCTAAACAACCATGTTTCAAAACGAAGCACATATTCATATAAAGAGCCACTTGGCTTTAGGCACAATGTTTCCGTAATGATGTGCTTTAACCACTGTTAAAGATCACAGTGGTACTTCCAACAACCTTTTTGCAATACACAACACATTACATATGCTAATGAGGCAGATTAATATTCAAATGCCCAAGGGAGCGCTTCAGCGATATGTATCAGAGTTCAAATATGCAAAAGTCCAGGAAGCGCATCAGCGCGATACACTGAGCCCAAATATGCAAATGTTCAAAGAGCGCTTCAGCGCGATGTGACACAATGCCAAAATCATCAGGTATGCAAATCCCCCCAAGAGCGCTTCAGCGCGATGTGCCCAAAATGCCAGAGTCATCAATATGTAAATGACCAAAGAGCGCTTCAGCGCGATGTACAACAGTGCCAAAATCACCAAACATGTAAATGACCAAAGAGTGCTTCAGCGCGATGTACAAAGTGCCAAAATTACCAAACATGTAAATGCTCAAAGAGCGCTTCAGCACGATGTACAAAGTGCCAAAATTACCAAACATGTTAATGCTCAAAGAGCGCTTCAGCGCGATATGCAACTTTCTTTCAAAATGCAAAATAACAAAAACAGCAAATAACAAAAACAACACGTAGTTCCTTTCACGATGCTGTTGGTTAAGAAAGGAACAATCCTACCTGATTGTAGCTGAGAGAGGATCTACAACCTGGGAAAAGAAAACAGAAGTCTCCTTGCTGCAACCGGAATCTTCTTTCAGCAACCGGAGAACAGGAACAGATGCTGCTCAAGCTCAGGGTTCTCAATAACCAGCAACGAGAACAGGGTGTGGCCCCTATGTAAAGGGCTCAGGAATAAGCTTCCATATTCCAGCTCACAGGTAAACTACTGGAGCTGAGAAGGGACAATAGGCCTTGATAACATCATAGTCTGCAACAAGCATTGGCACAGACAAATGGCAAAGTCACAACAAGCATTGGTAAAAACAATAGAAAACAGTAAACAGGTGCCAGACAAGGTGCACCAGGAAACTGACGTGGCAGAATCATGACAGTCCACCCCATCAAAAGTGCTCACACTGCCAGTCATGTGGGAGCCTTTGGATGCTGTCTGTGAAATTTACATATCAAACGTGTGCATGAATAGTATCACTTGGTTCCCATGAGTCTTCATCTGGACCATAGCCTTTCCATGAAACCAAATACCACAATTTTCCTTGTATCTGTTTTCTACCCTTTATACTGTGTACTTCATATTCTTCATGATCTCCAACGAGGAGAGGTGGTGGACCAGTTTGTTGTTTGGTCTTTGCTGGTTTTAACAACGAAGTGTGAAACACAGGATAGATTTTCATGGAGTTTGGTAATTTTAATTTAAATGCTACTGGATTTACACATTTTTCGATCTCAAACGGTCCAATAAATCGTGGGTGGAATTTATATTTCTTTTTGAACTGAAAATTTCTTGTAGATAGCCAGACGATGTCACCAGTCTTGTACTTTGGTCCTACTTTTCTTTTTCTATCAGCAAATCTTTTATAGTTTATTTTTGCTTTCTGTACGTTTCTTTGCAAATGTTTTATAATAGCAGTCATTCCTTGTAATCTAGAGTCCAAAGATGGTATATTAGTTTAAGGTTGTGCTAACAGCAATGGAGCATAATGTGGATGACAGCCATGATTCGCGAAGAATGGTGACATGTTCGTGGAAGCATGCTTTAAATTATTGTAGGCGAATTCAGCTTCCCAGAGTAGATTCACCCATGAGCCTTGTTGTTTAAATAAATAGCTTCGTAGATATTGTTTTAATACCTGGTTCACTCGCTCTGTTTGGCCAGCCGATTCCGGATGGAAACTTGTGGACAAGTTTCTTTTTATCTGTAAAGTGTCGCACCAAGCTTTCCATACTTTTGATGTAAATTGTGCCCCTCGATCGGAAGTAATAGTGCGAGGCAAGCCATGTAATCTTACTATGTTTTGATCCAGTAAGGTTACTAACTGAGTTGCTGTTGGCATTTTCTCACAAGCAATAAAGTGAGCCATCTTTGACAGTCTGTCGACCACCACTAAAATGGTGGTTTTCCCTTGATCCTTGGGTAAGTCCGTAATAAAAGTCCATGGATATATCTTCCCAGAGCCGCGTTGGAGTAGGAAGGGGCTGCAATAATCCTTTTTTGGCGCTATGATCTCCTTTAGCTTGAGCACAAATGTCACATTGAGTTATATATTGGATAACATCTTGTCTCCAGGTAGGCCACCAGAAATGTCTTTGGACAAGCTCTTGGGTTTTTGCTATTCCTGGATGTCCAGTTAATGATTTTGTGTGACACCATTGTAAGACTTGTTTTTGTAATGATTTTGCTGGAATGTATAGGAGTGTTTTTTGAAACGGTAATCCTTGAATAATAGTTCTATCTTTGTGTTTTTGTTGCCAAATTAAGATCTGTTTTAACGGCATACTTTTTCTTATGTCTTGAAAAATTGTTCAGACATGTAACTCCGATAATTTGTTCTTTTGGAATTATGGATGGAGGTGTAATTGCCTTTTTGTTTTTTTCTTCTGCTGTTTCGCATCAAGATAAAGCATCTGCTTTGATATTTATTTTGCCAGGTCTGAACGTTATTACAAAATTAAATTCTGCAAAGAATAAGGTCCAACGTAACTGTCGAGGTGTCAAAGCTCGAGCAGATCGTAAAAATTGGAGGTTACGATGGTCCATATAGACAGTCACCGTATGTTTTGCACCTAGAAGATAATGGCACCATTCTTTAAAGGCGAGACGAATAGCCAACAGTTCTTTTTCTGCCACTGTATAGTTCATCTCAGCCGGTAAAAATGTTTGGGATAGGAATGCAATGGGATGTAATTGGTTAGTTTGTTCATCCTTTTGAGATAGAATTGCCCCAATTGCAGTATCTGAAGCATCCGCTTCAATTATGAAAGGCTGATCGATGTCTGGATGATTTAAAACAGGGGCTGTTGTAAATGCAGTTTTAAGGGTTTGAAAGGCAGATTTGGTTTCTGGCGTCCATTGGAATGGAACATGTTTCCTTAGCAATTTCGTTAAAGGACTTGCTTTGCTGGAAAACTGCTTGATGAAGCGACGATAAAAATTTGCGAATCCTAGAAATCGCTGGATATCTTTCACTGAGGTTGGTTCTGGCCAGTCTAATATTGCCTGAACTTTTCTGGGTGCCATTGTGATTCCTTGAGGTGACAATATGAAACCCAAGAATTCCACCTTGTAGGTGTGGAATTCGCACTTAGATAGTTTACAGAACAGGCCATGTTGGCGCAGGGTGTTTAATACCAGTTTTACATGTTTCTCATGTTCCGAGACAGACTGTGAATAGATCAACAAATCATCGATGTAAGCGATGACGAACCTGTCAAGAAAATCTCGTAAGACATCATTTATGAAAAATTGAAATGCCGCAGGGGCGTTGCATAAGCCAAAGGGCATTACGCAGCATTTGAACAAGCCAAAACGAGTTCGAAAAGCGGTCTTCCACTCGTCTCCGGCTCGGACACGTACGAGATGGTATGCCCCTCTCAGATCCAACTTGGTGTAAATAGTTGCTGATCTTACCTGGTCCAAGAGAATGGGGATAAGTGGCAAAGGATATCGTTTTTTAATCGTGATGTTGTTTAAAGCGCGATAGTCTATGCACGTGCGTAATTCCCCATTACTTTTGGGCACAAAAAACAGAGGGGACGCGGCCAGAGACTTGGAAGGGCGAATAAAACCATTCTTCAAAAATGTGTCTAGGTAGTCTCTAAGATGTTGGTTCTCTTGTTCAGTAAGTGCATAGATCCTGCTACAGGGAATCTTGGCACCAGGTACAAGGTCTATTTCACAGTCATATGTTCTGTGAGGGGGAAGGAGCTCAGCACTTTTCTCACAGAATGCATCTCGGAACTCTTCATACACTGCAGGTAATTCTATGTCCTGCTCCGCAGCTGTAGCGATATAATGAACAGTAGACTTGGTATGATCTTGAACTAAGAGTTTGGACATATTTTCTTGTGGGTGTAAACATTCCTGTTGACACCACTCTGACTGAAAAGTAACACTTCTCTTAGACCAGTCTATTGTGGGATTGTGGTCGGTCAACCAAGGCATCCCGAGGATGACACCAAATTGGGGAGCATCAATGATATCAAAGGATATTTCCTCCACGTGCATTTGATCCTGAGTAAAACATGTCATGGTTACTTTAATAGTAGAATGAGTAATCAGTCCAGATGTTAATTGTTTGCCATCTACCGCATGAACCATTTCTGGTTTTGTTTTTACCAAGGTAGGTATTTCTAATTTTGTTGCGAAAGCGGCATTGATAAAGTTGCCGGTGGCTCCAGAATCCACCATGACCACCGCAGTTTTAGGCTCTTGCTAAGAAATGGTGAATTGTACGTTTAATACTTGATGGGGAATGGAGATTTGCAATGTGTTGGCAACAGATTGATCAGGAGGCAAAGATTTAGTACTCGAGGAAGTCTCCTGGCTGTTCCCCGAGTATTCTAGTTTCCCACTTTGGTCGCAGTTGTATTTGGCTTTGCTAAGCAGTCTTTGACAAAATGTCCTTTTTTGCCACAATATAGACATAGACCTTTTTTCCGACGAGACTCCTTTTCTTCAGAGGTTAAGGGTTTTCGTATACCTCCGATCTCCATTGGTTCACTAGTATCCTGTGATACAAAGTGTGGTTTTTCTTTAGGTCGAATGGAAGGTCTGAACTCCAACTGTTTCTTGTCTCCTTTACGATCCGAAACTCTGTGGTCTAACCGAAGACTTAAAGCTATTAGGTCTTCACATGTTCTCGGTTGAGGGTCTATCGGAGCTATCAAATCTTTTAATTCGTCTCTTAGGCCTTGATAATATAAGGCCGCCCGTTTGTCCTCTGGCCAATTTGTTTCTGCTATTAAGTGATTGAATTGGGTTAGGTAATGGACCAGGTCTTTATTTCCCTGTTTGAGTTCTAATAACTCTCAATCAGCTGATCCTGTTATTGTTCTTTGGTCGAAGACCTTTTCAAAGTCTGTTTTGAAGCGAGACCAACTATAAAGCAATGGGTCATCCGATTGCACCAGAGGGACTGCCCACATGGCAGCGTTTCCACTCAAATAAGAGATCAAGAAGGCAATTCGTGATTGAGCATCGGGGAAGGATGTGGGTTTAACCATAAAGTGTAACTGCACCTGAGTTAAAAAGGTTTGAAATTTGTGGGGTTCACCTGCAAACCTTTCCGGAGGTGCCAAAGGAACAGTCATTGGAACCGTTACCGATACTGTAGATGGATTTGAGCTACTGGCAGCAGCTACCTCAGGAGGACGAGACGGCACTAGTTGTGTCTGTACCTGAGTGACCCTATTAGCTAACACCGCAGTTTTCAGCCTAGCAGCTGACAGTTCTTTCTGCATGTTTCCCAACATAGAACACAAATCTTCCAAGGTGGCCATCCCGAAGATACTGCTCAGGAGGAACCAATTTTGTGGGCTGGTTATTCTGCCAGAACAGGTAAAATTCCGTTGGGTTCCTCAGGAGCAGTACCCTCAAGAAGCCCACCTTCCAGCAGCCTTGACTCAAGCTTAACTGCACTGAGTATCAAAGTGGCTAGACGGGGGAACGGAATTAGGGAGGGTACTGCGGGGAGGGAGACCTGGAACGAGACGTTGTCCTTGATTAGCTTTCCTTTCGTGCTTAGTAAACTCTTTGACTATATTTAACATGGGTTAAACAATGACAACATACCTGTAAAAGAAAAGCAGGTTATGCATAGAACAGTCGTTGTGTATGTCTTCTCAGGCTTCACTGGCAATTTCTGTTCCTATAATTCTCAAGGATACAATGTTATGGCTAAACAACCATGTTTCAAAACGAAGCGCACATTCACATAAAGAGCCACTTGGCTTTAGACACAATGTTTCCGTAATGATGTGCTTTAACCACTGTTAAATATCACAGTGGTACTTCCAACAACCTTTTTGCAATACACAACACATTACATATGCTAATGAGGCAGATTAATATTCAAATGCCCAAGGGAACGCTTCAGCGCTATGTATCAGAGTTCAAATATGCAAATGTCCAGGAAGCGCATCAGCGCAATACACTGAGCCCAAATATGCAAATGTTCAAAGAGCGCTTCAGTGCGATGTGACACAATGCCAAAGTCATCAGGTATGCAAATCCCCCCAAGAGCCCTTCAGCGCGATGTGCCCAAAATGCCAGAGTCATCAATATGTAAATGACCAAAGAGCGCTTCAGCGCGATGTACAACAGTGCCAAAATCACCAAACATGTAAATGACCAAAGAGCGCTTCAGCGCGATGTACAAAGTGCCAAAATCACCAAACATGTAAATGACCAAAGAGTGCTTCAGCGCGATGTACAAAGTGCCAAAATTACCAAACATGTAAATGCTCAAAGAGCGCTTCAGCGCGTTGTACAAAGATGCCAAAATTACCAAACATGTAAATGCTCAAAGAGCGCTTCAGCGCGATATGCAACTTTCTTTCAAAATGCAAAATAACAAAAACAGCAAATAACAAAAACAACACCTAGTTCCTTTCACTATGCTGTTGGTTAAGAAAGGAACAATCCTTCCTGATTGTAGCTGAGAGAGGATCTACAACCTGGGAAAAGAAAACAGAAGTCTCCTTGCTGCAACCGGAATCTTCTTTCAGCAACCGGAGAACAGGAACAGCTGCTGCTCAAGCTCAGGGTTCTCAATAACCAGCAATGAGAAGAGGGTGTGGCCCCCATTTAAAGGGCTCAGGAAGAAGCTTCCAGATTCCAGCTCACAGGTAAACTACTGGAGCTGAGAAGGGACAATAGGCCTTGATAACATCATAGTCTGCAACAAGCATTGGCACAGACAAATCGCAAAGTCACAACAAGCATTGGTAAAAACAATAGAAAAAGTAAACAGGTGCCAGACAAGGTGCACCAGGAAACTGACGTGGCAGAATCATGACACTTGTCACCACCTCTGTCACTACCTCTCACATGATCTAAGGCATGAAATGTGATTCTTGTATCATCAGGATGAGTGGTATGTATGTGTTGCGTGACAGGATATCTCTCATCTCTATTCCTGGTACCCCTTACATGTTCTTGTATACGGACTTTCAGGCTTCGTATACTGCTCCCAATATATATTTTTTCACATGCACATTTGATCAAGTATACAACAAATGTTGTGTTGCAGTTTATAAAACATGTAATTTTGAATTCTTTTGAGTTGTTATAATGGAAACAAGTTAGTTTATTGACACCTAAACTACATACACAGCAATTCCCACAGATAAAGAAGACCTGCGGCTTCTCTGGTAACCATGTCTGTGCAATGATCTTAGATTCTCTAACATAGCTTGGGCACAGCATATCTTTTATTGTTTTCCCCTTGCGGTAAGTGACTCTTACCATTTCGCCAAATGGTATTGCCGAGATAGTAGATTTGGGATGACAACTGGTGGCGTGGAGCACACTGTTACATGATGTAGATTTTCTAAAAATGTCACTTTGTATGGTATCCCCAACTATATATAGTCTAAGATCCAAATATGCAATTTCCTGTTTTGAGCTGTTGATGGTAAGTTTCACATTAAATTTATTGTTATTCAGGTATGTGAAATATTGCTCAAGATCCTCACTGTTGCCCTTCAAAATAAGAAAAACATCATCAATGTATCGGGCATAGAAAAGAATATTGTCAATCCAGTCACTTGCACCTGAGCCCCATGCATGCTCCATCTCATACAGCCCCATAAAGAGGTTTGCATAGGATGGGGCAAACCTGGAGCCCATGCCAGTCCCTTGCTTCTGTAAGAACCAAGCATCACCATGCATAAAGGCATTCTGTATGAGGATCATTTCGGACATTTCTAAGAGCATATGAGTGTGCTCTAGATGACTCGCATTGCGTTTGTACAAAAAGTGAGTCAATGCTCTAAGTCCACAATTGTTTTCAATATAAATATATAGACTTTCTACGTCCATGGTTACAAATGTAAAGCTGTCTCTTTCACATTTAAAGTCTTCCAGTTTGCTTAATAAGTCTCTACTGTCCTTTAAATAAGACAGGAGATTCTGGACAAAAGGTTGAAGAAACTTGTCTACGTACTCTGCGAAACGTTCTGTGGGACCCCATTACCCAATATAATGGGCCTCCCGGGGGGAAAGGGGCCACCTTTATGTTTTTTTGGCAGTACGTAGATACATGGGTATCTAGAGTTTTGAGCTAGGAGGTACCTATATTCTAGGTCAGTGATGAGGCAGGACTCATGCCAATCTGTTAATTTGGCATTGATGTTTCTCTCAATCTTGGCTGTGGGATTAGATTTAAGTCTCTCATAACAAGTAACCTGGCCAAGTTGTCTATCTATTTCTGTCATGTAGTCTCTGTGGTCCATTAAAACAATATTTCCACCTTTATCCGCTTCGTGGATCACTAGATTAGGATCGTCTCTGATAGCTTGAAGAAAAGCTCTATCATCCCTAGTTATGTTCGATTGATGTGTACACTTTTTATCTGTTGCATGACTGTCTTCCAAGCGATACAGGTCTTGAGTGACCCTAGATGAAAATTCATCAATTACAGAATTTGTGTTACTTTGAGGAATGAACTTAGATTTATTGCGCAGACCACTGTCTATTGTTACATCCTCTAGTACATTCAGATCTCGTGCAAATTCTACCAAATCTCCTAAGTTTTCTTCATTATGTAAGGTGGTAATTAAATGTGTTACATGTAAGTCTGATATGGTGAATTCGGAATCATGCACAGTATCAATTATTGGATGATGTACAGACGGATGTTCTGCAAAATAATTTTTTAATTTTAATTTGCGCACAAATTTAAACAAGTCCAAATGTACATTTTCAAAAATAGGTTTTTCTGTGGGGCAAAAATGTAACCCTTTACATAACACTGATATTTCATGTTCATTCTGAACCCTCAAAGACAAATTCACAACATTTAATGTGTTAGTTTCAATCAAATCATGACCACTGTCCACATCGTGACTCACAATCTCCATTATTTCTTGCCCTGTGTGTTCTCCATTCTTGCTTTTATTCCTGTCCTTGTATTTTTTGCCACCCCTCCTTGTTCTTCGTTAAAGTTTTTTTTTTTGTTGCCTAAGCGGTAACGTTGTACCTCCTGTAAAAAAACTGAAGGTGGATTAGAATTGGCATCTATGCTTGGACCTTCAATTGGTCACTTCCTACAGACGAAATTGATGTACTGCTGGAGGAAATGCTAGATTCCCTGCCTTCATTGGAGAGATTAGCTGTTGGTTTTGTGGCAATGTCGTCATATTTCCTAGCAAAGGTAAATATGCGACCTCTGTCATAATCACCTTGATCCCTCTGAATCTTCTGTTGTTTTTTTCTTTAAGATAAATCTGAATATTGGCTAATTCTTTTTAAGATGACATAATTTTTTGAATTACATCTGTAAGATTTGTATCATTTATTTCTTTCTCTAATCTCACTATATCCTCTCTGATTTTCTTAACTTTGCGCTCAGAGTTCCTGATTAAAATGTCCATCATTTTATATGAGGCGTACATATACCTTCTTCCCATTCCTCTAAATGATCTGGGTCAAGATCCTCATGGTTGGGAAAGATGAGGATACGTAAGCCACGTGGTATTCTTTTATTCTCCAAGTATTTTTTTAGAGTGGCACCGTCCCATCATTTGGCGAGTTCTTGTTTATTTAGTCTCTCTAGGCGAACAAATTTATTCTTCAGACCCTCATTCATAGATAATTTCAATGTAGTTTGAGTCGTGGCATTATTTTTCTTGTCAAAGAGGTCTCCAATCATTTTCCTCCCTGTTATCAAGTCCATTGTGTATAGTAATAAAGCCAACAAATAGACTGTGCTAGGAGGCCCAAAAATCACACAAAAACACAGAGAAAAGGTCAGGGCAACAAAACCCTGCACAAGTCGTTTAGCCTATCGTGGCAGTAACAATGAATTTAAACGTGGTGGAATGAGCCGGAGACGTGACCCTCATACGCCCCCAAAAAAATGGAGAATGAACCTTCCCCACACAAATTTAGGCATAGATGGCTCTGCACTCAACTAAACATGTATACGTTTTGTAAATGGAGTGCTTCATTCACAAAGACTTTTCAGCAATCAAAACAAAATGCCGTGGGCTTCCTGTAAGTACGTGCATGACGTGAATTGCCCTTGACATAGACCTCTAAATCTAAAAAGCATACATGCGATTCACTGAAGGTGTTAGTAAATGCCAGGTTCAAAGAGTTACTGTTTAATCACTGTATAAACTGCTCAGCGGTTTCCCTGGTTCCGTCCCACACCAAAAAGAGATCATCTATGAACCTCGTCCATAGGATTATATTGGTTTTCCATTCCTCAACATGTTGTACAATGAGCACCTGCTCCTCCCACCAGCCCATATGCAAAGTCGCATAGCTGGGGGCGAAGAAGGTGCCCATGGCAGTCCCTCTCACCTGTCTATATGTGTCAGTGCCATACATAAAGAAGGTGTTTTCAAGGCTTAGTCTCCCCATTTCTACTAGCATGGCAGAATGCTGATATAGTGTTTTAGATCTCCTGTTCAAATAGTGCCTCATTGCTCTTAACCCACCTTCATGGTGTATGCTTGTATACAGGGATAACACATCCAGTGTGATTAAAAGGAATGTGCCCTTCCATTCAATGTTCTCTATTCTTCTGAGGAAGTCCCTTGTGCCTTGTATGTAGGCTGGTAGCTCTCTAACAAACTCCTGTAAGAAGAAATCCAGAAATCTAGATGTTGATTCAAACAGACTTCCTATGGCAGAGATTATGGGTCTGCCAGGGAGGATCTCTGCGTTTTAATGTATTTTTGGGATGAGATATAGTATGGGCGTCACTGGATTGTCAACCTTGAGAAACTGGTATTCTTCTTGTGATATCATACCTCACCCTCTCCACCTGGCTAGGTCTTTGTGAAATTTGTTTTTTATTTCTACCAAATTGCTGTTGGGTACCTACTGATAGCATCTATTGTCCCTTAACTGAAGCATAGCCTCCTCATTGAACATTTCAAGTGGCCATAGTACTACGTTGCCCCCCTTATCGGACTGACGCACTATTATATCCTTGTGATTTTTTATTTTTGCACGATCATCGCATAGTTTTTATCATTTCGGCTGTTGCCTCGCAAGAATTCTTCACTGGATTCAATTGATAATAATTTCAAATCTTTTACCACTGAGTCCGTAAAAACATCAATTGAGTCTTTGGGTGTACTGGGGACAAAAGTGGATTTCGGTTCGAATGGGGTTTTAGTGCTTTTGTAGATACCTAGACCCATCATTTCAGCAGTTTCTCTTGTAGACTCAGGTCGTCCCACGCCTTCACATTCTCTCTCGAGTTGGTGCAGTTCGTGTAGGAGGTTCAAATCCTCCGCTGCAAGGGACGTAGCTTCTTTTAGGTCTGGTTCTTTTTCTATTGGATTCTCTGCTCAATTGTGGAAAAACTTCCTCAATTTTAAATTTCTCACATATTTGTAAAAATCTATATGAGTCTGGGTGTAATTGGAATTTGTTCTTGTACAGAAGGACAGTCCTAGTGAAAGTATATCTTTTCATCATCGTGAGTTGTAGATTTGACAAATTAATCACAGTTGCTGGATCATTCACTACTTCCGGTGGTATGTGTCCTTGATTTTGGCACCTGAGCACAGCTCCATGCCCTCCCCTTCGTTTCTTGCGTTTCCTTGTCGCTTTTTTTTCCTTTCCATTGTGGCCTCTGCTGAGTATTGAGAGTCCTGTCCAAGCGTAAAAAACGGAATTCCTCAATAACTGAGGGGGGGTCCTGAGGTACCATGTTCTTGCTTGTGCTCCCAGCACCATTCTCTGGTTCTGTATCAGCCTTTGAGCTCACATTGGAACTGGCTTCCGAGCTATATTCCATAGTTCAATATCGCTCATGTCTTCTTTTGTCCTGTCATATGCTGCCTGATAGTCTTTGGCGGCGTAAGTTGTCAAACCGACTGGCAAAAGTATATATCTGGCCTCACTCATAGTCCAGTCTGTCCCTAATGAATTTCGTAGCCTTCCTGTCTCTGATGGTCTGTTCATGTTTTCTTAGTTTCCCATCAAGTTCCTTTTCAAATTTTGTGAGATCTTCCGATTTTGCAATTTTACCTATTTCCTTTTCCACAATTTTAATTTCATCCAAAATCTTCTCTCTGTCCCGTTTGGCGTATTTTACCAAAATCCTCATCATATTGTGCGATGATTCTGCACTGTTTACCGCCCACTCCTGGAGCATTTCAGGGTCAGGGTTTTCAAAGGTCGGGGCAATCAATACTCTCAAGCCCCTCTGTACTCTTCCTACTGCCAGATATTTTTCTTCCCACCATTTCGATACCTCGGTTCGCTTCAGTTTTTCCAATTTGCGCATCTGCATTTGTAAGGTTAATTCCAGTGTTGATGTTCCCGGCCCTTTATTACGAACGTTCGCGTTGACAGCTTTCTCGTCAAACACGGCGTTTGCTGCTTCTCCTCTCTCTTTGATCCAGTTATCCATCTGCTCTCTCTACTCAATACTTGAAACGCTCACTGAAAACTTTCAGCCTCTTCAGCACGTTAGTCGTTCCCCACCGGATTAGCCTTTCCGGTACCTCTCCCCGCAGTTTCTTAAAAAGGGACCCGCCTCACTCTGCAAAGTGCTTACCCGTTTACAGGCGTCCTCCGACACTCTGCTTCTGACCACTCTCCGCCTCACGGTCTCACGACCTCCTTTCACTTCTTCCTTCTTCTTGCAGGGGGCTTCTCGGTATGCGCCGCATGAATCCTCCAAATTGCCGGACTCCAAGAAGCACCTGAACGAGGGTGTGTTGGTCTGGCCGCTCTGCGACCACCAGCGGCTTAACTTTTTATTCCAGTTCCAATTCTATATATATATATATTCACTGAAAAAACCAAAGGATACAGGGATGTTATAGTTAGGCTGACATTTCACTCATACAAGACCAATGAAATTCAGCAGTTATAGTTAGCAGAGTTAACTATAACTCGTGCCCCCGCAATGCACTGCTTATGACCTCACATATTATATCAGTCATGACATGATCAGTGACATCACTGATGACATCCCTAACCTAGCAAGGATCCAATCCTTGTAAAGTACTTATTTTGTGTTTTAAACTTTGCTTTGGAAAGTTATGTAGAAATGTTGCTTACGAATACTACAAATACATTTATTTACAGGGCCTGACTATGCCTTCCCTGTACCTCTTCTGCAATAATTTGTTCTACATTTCTAGATACCATCACCTCTTTCGCTATAGGAGTGTCATTCTTCATTTCATGACAACGTCCTCTTTCATCAATAGCATCAACTAATGTGTTATCCTGGAGATAGCTTTCTTCAATAAAGGAAGGCTCTGTAGTAGAAATATGTAGACATTCTCCACTAAAAAGTGTACAAAAGTTACTTCTATTCACTAATCTTTTCTTCTGGTTTTGCCTCCTCATGTACAACACCATTTTGTCAAATAGTCTTCATTCTATTTATAATCACAATAAAAAACTTACTCTTCAAAGCAAAGGCCTTAACAAATACTCCCTCAACTCATTCTTTCTGTTTCAGTGCCTCTCTCCTTCTTCTATACTTCTTCATATTTCTCAGTAGATTTATAACCATGACACATCTTGGCACTGATTTCCTCAAACTGCTTCTGTGTCCTGGTTAAGGTGTTTCCATCTTTGTTACATTCTTTCCTGTTCTTGTAATATAGATTTTGTCCACTCTTATTCTTTCTCATAGTTTGCTTTTTATTGTCATTATTTTGTAATCTTTGCAGGTGTCTATATATATTTTTAAGACATGACGTTGTCCTCTTACCAGTAGCTCTTTTTTCGTTGACCACTTTTTCTGCATTTTGCCCCTTTTGTGTCTCAGTTCTGCATGGATACTGTAGTTGCTTCTGTTGCTTTTTCCTCTGAGCTTTTGTAGTTATTCTGTCTGTACTTATGTAGATATTGTTCTATAAAAAAAAGTATATTTCAATTTTTACTCTAGCCAACGTACCAACTACTTTACTATTGACGTACACATAATACAAAAACAGTTTTTACGTTATGTTGCAGTTTTAAATCTACAGTTGAACTTAGCTATATAACTACATGCACTTACTTCAATATACCAAACCCAAAGCAAAACACAAAACTTTATTTTTAGTTACCTTTTAACATTATAGCACCCTCTCCTAAAACACAGCTACACCATATATCACTTCACTTATACATTGTAAAAGACCAGTTTATCCCTTCTGTAGTAAATTGCAAAATGAAGATCAACCAAAGTGTAGAGGTACATACAGTGTCTCAATCCTGTAAATCCAAAAACACAACACAAGAGCTATTTGTGTGCCTCTCTACCACTGTGTCACTGGTGGATTTAGTATCGTAGTACTTTTCTACTTAGATGCATCAGATTTAATTTTGGGAATCTGCATTTAAAATCTGCACATTAATCTCTATCAGAGCATAAAGCTCACTAATTCTTCCAAGTACATGCAAAGAGTGTGTGACAGGTTGCATATATAATCACCTGATTGTTCTAAAAGACTACATATTCCTCACTAAAACTTGTAAATACATGTGTTTGTGGTTGAGTACATCAATACTCCTGGGTGATTGAATGAGTGCATAGGCAGTGTCTAGGTTATTCCCTGAGGATACAGGTAGTGCCTGGATGATTCCCTGAGTATGTGGGAACTCTGTGGGTTATTCCATATCTGTATAGTTACTGCCTGCGTGTTTGCATGAGTGGATCACTACTATCTGGGTGTTTGGATGAGTGCATAGATAGTGCCTGAATGATTGGATAAGTGCATGACTAATGCCTCAATAATTCAATACATGCATTGATAGTGGTTGGATGATTAGATGATTCCAGGAGTGCATGCACAGTATATAGGTGATTTATAGAGTGTATGGATAGTGCGTACATGAATGTTTAAGTGCATACATAGCACCTAGCAGATTGGATGAGTGCATGAGTAGTGTTTCAGTGATTGGATGAGTACATGGCTGCTGCCCATGTGTTTTTGGTTGAGTGAACAGGTAGTGCCTGGGTGATTAGATAAGTACATGGGTAGTGCTTGGATAATTGAATGAGTGCATCAGTAGTACCTGACTGATTAGGTGAGTGCATGACTAGTGTCTGAGTGATTGCATGACTCCATTGTTAAAGATTGAGTAATTGCATAAAAGCAAGTGCACTACTGGGGTGATTGTATTAGTGCATCAGTATTGCATCAGTAATTGAACAAGTGCATAGGTACTGGATGGGTGATAGTTTCACTGCAATGGTACTGCCTGCGTATTTCGATGAGTGCATGGGTTGTGCCTGGGTATTTGAATGACTGCATAGGTACAGCCTTGGTGATTGTATAAGTTAATAGTTAGTGCCTGGGTGATTGGCTGAATGCTTCGGTAGTGCCTGCATAGTTCAATGACTACATAATTGGTGTCTACGTGATTGCAAGAGTGCATGTGTAGTGCCTGGTGTATTGAATGCGTGGGTGGATAGTGCTTGAGTGATTCGATGACTGCCTGAGTAGTGGCTGGGTGATTGGATAAGTGTCTGATTAGTGCCTGGCTGACTGTGAAAGTACCTTCATTGCAGTTGTGATTATATCTGTGACTCATTTTTCAAGTCATTTTGTCAGTATCAAACTACCTATTTTAGTGTATCTATTCTTTTCTACTGAGCTATGTGTGAGTGAATTCTGCATATCACACTTGATACATAATTGGATACAGGGCCTCTAGGAGCATACATTGCTCTGTTACTCAGCGTGCACATACATCCGTAACTTTCTAAAACTGAAAACAACAATTGTCACTTTTTCACAGCACCAAAACCTTTCTTAATGACATACCTATATCATTTATCAAATATTTCTTGTGTTTGTTTTAAAACATATTGTTAGAAATGGGATCTCTAGATGGCAAGGGCTTGCACCTTTGTCCAAGTAGGGACCCTTCTTCCTAGTCAGGGTAAGGGTATTACACTCGTGAAGTAACCCCTGCTCACCCTCGTGGTAGCTTGGCACGAGCAGTCAGGCTTAATTCAGAGGCAGTGTGTAAAGCATTTGCACATAGCCAACAGTAATACAGTGTAAGCACTACAAACGGACACCACACCAGTTTAGAAAAATAACCAATTTTTATATACTTAAGACAAGACCAATTACGACGAAAATCCACAATACTATACTTTAAAAATGAATACTTGATAAGGTAACTTCTTCTTTGCAGGAATAGTTCAAAAACAAAGTTTGTACGAGTCGGTAGCTCCGTCCGAGCCTACCGCGATGCTGAAAACCACAGAGTCTAACAGTTCCAGCCGACCGCGTCGATACGGGCCAGCAGAGTCGTGAACAGACTCGGTCACAGTACCTTTCTCATTGTGGCTGGTACGGAGTGTACGAGCCGGTCGGCGTTCGTCGCGGTTGCGGTGCAAGATGGAGCGATGCAAGGTGCGGTGTCCCTCGATGCGGTGCAGGCAGCGGCTCGATGAGCGTCGTGCAGACGGAGTCGGTGAGTCCAAGGCGTGCGATGCAGGGTGAGACGATGCTCGATGCAGTGCTGACAGGTTGCGATGCAGGCGACCAAGCCGGAGTGCGGGAGCTGGCGTCGGACAGCGGTGCGAGTCGGAGCGGTGCGTCACAGACGTGCGAGCGGTGCCCCAAATGCGGTGCGTCACGACTCTTGAGCCAGTTGCAGCGACCGCGTCGGTCGGGTCCGGCTGGTTCAGTGAAGCGATGCGATGCGAACTCCGGTGCCCACGGGGCAAGCAGCGGCTCGGTGTTGGCGGCGTCGGACGTCGCCCACGGTGAGACCAGGGTTGCGATGCGAAGCGGGGCGATGCGGTCTGCGGTGCAAACAGGTCACCGGCCAGGGATGGATTCGGTTGACGGAGTCGGTTGCAGTTCCCTTCCTCTGTGGCAACTGAAACAGCGTTCCAGAAGCGGTACCCAGAGGCTTGTGAAGTCTTTGCAGTCCCTGAGACTTCTTAACAGGAGGCCAGCTCGGTTCCAGGCCCTTGGAGATACTCAGCTCAAGTTTGTAGAAAGTTCCTTCCTTTCACTGCCCAAGGCAGAAGCAGCAGCTGCAGGCCAACCCAACAAAGCAACAACACAGCAAAGGGGCAGTACTCCTCCTGGCAGCTCTTCCAGCTCTTCGTCTTGGCAGGTTCCTTGATTCCAGCGAGATCCAAATTCATGGGGTCAGGGCCCCAATATTTATATCCCAAATTCCTTTGTTCTCTGAAGGCAGAGAGGCCTTTGCCTAGTCCAAACCAATTCTGGAGCACTTTGTTGACAAGTCTCCGTCCCTTCTTTCAGTGAGTAGGCCAGGGACATCAGACGCACCACAGGAGGTGGAGCCAGCATTGTGGAGGGAAGGCACTGTCCTATTCAGGGCCCAGGTGCAACCCCTCCCACCCATCTACATGTAGATCTTGCTATTCAGCCTTGTGCTGACTCACCCTGTCTCCTGGCATCCCCAGCCCCTGTAACTCACACTCCAGACAAGGAATACACAACCTCGCAGAGGCAGGCTTGGATGGTTAGACAAGAAAATACCCACTTTCTAAAAGTGGTATTTTCAAACACAGAATGTTAAAACCAACTTCACTAAAAGATGCATTTTATCATTCTGAGTCCAGGCATACTAAACTCGAATTTCTACCATGTTCCCGGGGTCAGTTAGGATTATAAGCTGTAATAATCAAAACTGCCCGTTCTGGCCTATGGGGAACAGGTAGCCTTGCAATAGTGAAAAACGAACTAGGCTGTAATTCACTATCAGGACATGCCACACACACCAGGGCATGTCCTACCTTTCGCATACAACGCACCCTGCCCACAGGGGTACCTTGGGCCTACCTTAGGGGTGACTAACATGTAGCAAAGGGAAGGTTTAGGGACTTGCAAGTGTGTGCACTTGCCAAGTCGATATGGCAGCCCCAGGCTGCGCACGGGCTCTGCAATGGCAGGCCCGAGTTACACTTTACAGGCTGTTTGCGTGGGTGGCACAATCCAGTGCTGCAGCCCACCAACAGCATTTGGTCTATAGGCCCTGGCACTCGCAGTGCACTTTACAAGGGACTGACACCTAAACCAAATAGGCCAATCATGGAAACGCCAATCCGTAACACATTTTATACAGGAGCACTTGCACTTTCCCACTGGACAGCAGTGAGGAAAGTGCGCAGAATCATTACACCAGCAAAAACAGAGTCAAAACCGGGAGGTCAGAAAGCAAAAAGTCAGGGGAAACACGCCAAAAGATGCCAAGTCTAACACATGTCCCCTCCAGCTGAAAGTAGGGAGAACTACCCAACCCCATTGGAGTTCTCTTCACTAAGGCGGAAGAACCTGGACAGACCATTTGCGTTGGCGTGTTCTGTACCAGGACGGTGTTCCACCGTAAAGTCCATTCCCTGTAGGGAGATGGACCACCTCAGCAGTTTTGGATTCTCACCCCTCATTTGCATCAACCATCTGAGGGGCCTGTGGTCTGTCTGAACCCGGAAGTGAGTCCCAAACAGGTATGGTCTCAACTTCTTCAGCGCCCAGACCACAGCAAAAGCTTCCCTTTCTATGGCACTCCACCTCTGTTCCCTGGGAAGTAGTCTCCTGCTAAGGAAGACTACAGGCTGATCCAGGCCCTCTTCGTTCAGTTGTGAGAGCACCGCTCCCACACCATGCTCTGAAGCGTCAGTCTGCACGACGAATTCCTTGGAGAAGTCAGGTGCCTTGAGCACGGGCGCCGTGCACATGGCTGCCTTCAGGGCATCAAAAGCTTTCTGGCAGGACTCAGTCCAGATCACTTTCCTGGGCTGCCTCTTAGAGGTCAGCTCTGTTAAGGGGGCAACGATGGTGCCATAGCCCTTAACAAATCTCCTATAGTAACCGGTGAGACCTAAGAAGGCTCTCACCTCTGTCTGGGTCTTGGGGGCTCCCAAGCCAGAATGGTGTCAATCTTGGGTTGTAGGGGCGCCACCTGGCCGCTTCCTACCTGGTGTCCCAAGTACACCACAGAACCCTGCCCGATCTGGCACTTACTGGCCTTGATCGTGAGGCCTGCACCTTGCAGAGCCCTCAACACTTTCTCAAGGTGATGTAAATGTTCTTCCCAGCTGGAACTGAACACAGCAATGTCATCCAGGTAGGCGGCACTGAAATCCTCCAGCCCAGCCAACACCTGATTGACCAACCTCTGAAAGGTGGCAGGGGCATTCTTCAACCCAAAGGGCATCACCCGGAATTGGTAATGACCTTCTGGGGTTGAGAATGCTGATCTCTCCTTGGCCCCATCGGTTAAGGCAATCTGCCAGTACCCATACGTCAAATCAAACGTGCTGAGGAACCGGGCAGCTCCCAACCGATCAATGAGCTCATCAGCTCTGGGGATGGGGTGCGCGTCAGTCCTGGTGACGGCATTGAGCCCACGGTAGTCCACACAAAACCGGAGTTCTGGAGTGGCACCGGGCGCAGCAGCCTTTGGGACCAAGACCACTGGGCTGGCCCAAGGACTGTGGGAGGGCTCAATCACCCCTAACGCCAACATCTTAGAGACCTCCTCCTTGACGCTGGCTCTGACCCGGTCAGTCAACCTGTAAATCTTGTGCTTCACAGGAGGGCTGTCACCAATGTCCACGTCATGGGTACACCAGTGAGTAACACCGGGAGTCAGAGAGAACAGTGGGGCGAACTGTCCCAACAACTGGCGACAGTCCCCCTGCTGCTCCTGAGTGAGAGTAGGGGAGAGGATCACACCCTCTACTGACCCATCATGCTCCTTGGTAGACAGGAGGTCAGGGAGAGGCTCACTCTCCTCTTCCACCCCATCATCTGTCGCCAAGAGCATACTCACTTCGGACCTCTCGAAGTGGGGCTTGAGGCGGTTCACGTGAAGGACCCTCAAAGGGTTCCTTGGAGCCTGCAAATCCACCAGGTAGGTGACGTCACTTTTGCGCTCCTTTACCTCATATGGCCCAGTCCACTTGTCCTGCAAGGCACAAGGTGCCACTGGGGCCATGACCCACACTTTTTGCCCAGGTTGAAATTCGACCAGAGTGGCATTCTGGTCATACCATCTCTTCATTTCTTCCTGGCTTGCTTCTAGGTTCGCCTGAGCGAGTTTCCTGAAGCGGGCAGTTTGGTTTCTAAAGGCCAGCATGTAGCTAAATACATCCTGGGGAGTTTTCCTGGGAGCTGCCTCCCAGCCTTCCTTTACCAAACTCAGAGGTCCTCTGACAGGGTGGCCATACAGGAGCTCAAAGGGGCTGTACCCAAGAGACTTCTGAGGCACCTCCCTGTATGCAAAGAGTAGGCATGGCAAGAGGACGTCCCACTTACGCCTCATGGGTTCTGTTAGACCCTTGATCATGCCTTTCAAGGTCTGGTTGAATCTCTCCACCAGACCGTTTCCTTGTGGGTGGTAAGGAGTGGTGAACTTGTAGATTACACCACACTCCTTCCACAGGGATGTCATATACTTGGATATGAAATTGGTCCCCTATCAGAAACCACCTCTCTGGGGAATCCCACACGGGAAAAGATCCCCATTAACGCCCGGCCCACCACTGGCGCCGTCGTTGTCCTGAGAGGGATTGCCTCCGGGTACGGGTGGCATGGTCCACCAAGACCAGGATGTACCTGTTGCCCATGGCTGTCTTGGGATCCAGTGGCCCCACAATCTCCATCCCTACCCTTTCAAAGGGTGTTCCAACAACAGGAAAAGGTTGGAGAGGAGCTTTGACCTTCCTCCCACTCTTACCACTTGCCTGGCAAGTTTGGCAAGACCTACAGTGTGCATCTGACTGCCTTCGCATTTGGGGCCAAAAGAAGTGGGTGACAAGCCTGTCAAAGGTCTTGTCCTGCCCCAAATGTCCTGCCAAAGGCACGTCATGAGCCAGACCCAGTAGGAAGGTCCTGAAGCGCTGGGGTACCACCAGCACACGGGCTGACCCAGGCTCAGCAACCTTAGGCTCACTGTATAGGAGACCACTCTCCCAGTAGATCAGATGTGACCCGGACTGATTACCAGCTGCCTGGTCTGCAGCCTGCCGCCGCAGACCCTCCAGAGTAGGGCACTCGTTCTGCTCCCTGCAGAACTCCTCCCTGGTGGGACCCCTTCTTGCTGCCAATGGGTCAGCTCAGAGATGTCTCCCAGTTCGGCTACCTGCTCCCCTGTAGGCACCGGGCGTCCCCTCGAGGTCCGCCTCCTCCCGGTCCGTGGGAACTTCGGGGGCCGGTTTCCCGCGCCCCTGCCCTTTCTCTTGGCAGGGACTTGGGCCACTGTTCCAGGCTCCAAGTCCTCTTGATCACCCTTTCTGGCTGCCATTGACCGAGTAGACACGCATGCCCACTCTGGCAACCCAAGCATCTCCAAGTGAGACCTGAGCTCAACATCCTTCCATAAGGACTGCTCCAGGTCGTTTCCTAGCAGACAATCTACAGGCATGGTAGGGCTCACAACCACCCTCAAGGGACCTGAGACCCCCCATTCAAAGGGAACCTGCGCCACCATACATTGGCGCTCTGAGTTGTCTACAGCAACTACTTGGTGGAATGCTCCGGGGACTACTTGCTTCTCAGACACCAGGTGACACCGGACTGAGGTCACACTGGCTCCAGTGTCTCTGAGAGCCTCTACCCTGTTCCCATTAATGGTCACCCAGGTGCTATATTTCTTTGTGTTAGGGGGCACCTGGTTTCCTGGGACCATCTCACTGTCCCCTAGTGAGACAAGGGTCATTTCTGCGGGATCCCCACCCTCCTGTGGGCACCCCTCCTCCCCAAGCGCTACACTAGCCAACACTTTGGACTGTCCACCGGTGGGTGGCTGTGTCCCCTTTGGGCACTTGGGGTCCCCCTTAAAGTGACCTACCTGGTCACATGAATAACACTTGCGGGGGCCGGTCTCAACAGGCTTCCATGTAGAGACCCCTTTCTTCTTATCACCGGGGGCTGGGAACCTTTACCCTGGGTACTAGTTTGGGGCCCTTTAGAGAACTCCTGTGCTTTACCCTTGTCCCCCCCACCTTTCTGCTGGGGACCCTGCCCACCTTTGGCTGAGTCTCCCCAAACGCTTTCTTGTGGACCCTGGTACTCACCCAGCGGTCCGCTTCCATAGCAAGCTTCCTGGGGTCAGTTAGCTTACTATCAACTAGGTGCTGGCGCAGATCTGCAAAACATAGACTAGACAAGTGCTCCCATGCAATCAAGTTGTAGAGCCCCTGAAAATCTGTTACACTACTGCCCTTTACCCAACCATCCAGCGACCTGCAGAACACATCCACACATTCCAACCAAGTGTTGGCATCAGACTTCTTACTGGACCTGAACTGATCCCTGTACCTTTCAGGAGTAAGACCATACTTAGTGAGAAGAGCATCCTTCATGTCAGCATAGGTGAGGTGATACCCCGTACCCAAAGCTATCAGAGCATCCCTTGCTTCTTCAGGGAAAAGTGGCCACAATCCTGCTCCCCAATTCTCCTCAGGGACCCCATTCATGTGTATGGCTGCCTCATAACCCTGCCACCACCTTTGTATGTCATCCCCCTTCTTGAACTCCTTGCCTACATTCTTGGGAATGTGCACAATCCTGTCTGCCTTTCTGGATGAATTGCTGCCACCATCTGAGCCTGACTTACTCCTAAGTTCTAGCTCCTTCAGTTCTCTCTCATGCTCTAAGAGCATCTTCCTCTCCTCTATGGTCAATCTCTTCTCCTCCCGCTCACTCTCCAGCCTGAGCTTCTGCAGCTCAAACTGCCTTGCCTCCCGCCTGTCCTCCAGCTCCTCTGGGGACAGACTGCTGCTGCCTGACCTGGCGGGTTCCCCCTACCCAAAAGCATATCCACCCTGGAAATAGGCTCCTCCACCTCCTCACTGAGATTACCAGGCTGCCCACTGGCATGTCTGGCTGCTACCCAGGCCCTCAGCGCCTTCTGTAGCTCCTCCTTCCTTGTGAGGCCTTTAATTTGGACTTTCAGGTTTTTACAAATTGCTCGTAGTTCCTTTACGGCGTAGGTTTCCAACCTATCCTCCTCAAAGATAATTTCCAGAGATGCAACGGATGATGCAGCTGTGTCAGGCATGACAAAAGTAGTGAGTTGAAAACTGGCAAGATCAAAAATAGGCCAAAAGAAAAGGAACCAGTATGTGGTACGTAATGGTCTGCGATATGGTAGTAGTGCACACCAATCACTGTAAGTCAAGTGCAAACACAAGTCCTATCCTCACCGCTGACAACCAATGTTAGACATGGGATCTCTAGTTGGCAAGGGCTTGCACCTTTGTCCAAGTAGGGACCCTTCTTCCTAGTCAGGGTAAGGGTGTTACACTCGTGAAGTAACCCCTGCTCACCCTCGTGGTAGCTTGGCACGAGCAGTCAGGCTTAATTCAGAGGCAGTGTGTAAAGCATTTGCACATAACCAACAGTAATACAGTGTAAGCACTACAAACGGACACCACACCAGTTTAGAAAAATAACCAATTTTTATATACTTAAGACAAGACCAATTACGACGAAAATCCACAATACTATACTTTAAAAATGAATACTTGATAAGGTAACTTCTTCTTTGCAGGAATAGTTCAAAAACAAAGTTCGTGACGAGTCGGTAGCTCCGTCCGAGCCTACCGCGATGCTGAAAACCACAGAGTCTAACAGTTCCAGCCGACCGCGTCGATACGGGCCAGCAGAGTCGTGAACAGACTCGGTCACAGTACCTTTCTCGTTGTGGCTGGTACGGAGTGTACGAGCCGGTCGGCGTTCGTCGCGGTTGCGGTGCAAGACGGAGCGATGCAAGGTGCGATGTCCCTCGATGCGGTGCAGGCAGCGGCTCGATGAGCGTCGTGCAGACGGAGTCGGTGAGTCCAAGGCGTGCGATGCAGGGTGAGACAATGCTCGATGCGGTGCTGACAGGTTGCGATGCAGGCGACCAAGCCGGAGTGCGGGAGCTGGCGTCGGACAGCGGTGCGAGTCGGAGCGGTGCGTCGCAGACGTGCGAGCGGTGCCCCAAATGCGGTGCGGTCACGACTCTTGAGCCAGTTGCAGCGACCGCGTCGGTCGGGTCCGGCTGGTTCAGTGAAGCGATGCGATGCGAACTGCGGTGCCCACAGGTCACGGGGCAAGCAGCGGCTCGGTGTTGGCGGCGTCGGACGTCGCCCACGGTGAGAACAGGGTTGCGATGCGAAGCGGGGCGATGCGGTCTGCGGTGCAAACAGGTCACCGGCCAGGGATGGATTCGGTTGACGGAGTCGGTTGCAGTTCCCTTCCTCTGTGGCAACTGAAACAGCGTTCCAGAAGCGGTACCCAGAGGCTTGTGAAGTCTTTGCAGTCCCTGAGACTTCTTAACAGGAGGCCAGCTCGGTTCCAGGCCCTTGGAGATACTCAGCACAAGTTTGTAGAAAGTTCCTTCCTTTCACTGCCCAAGGCAGAAGCAGCAGCTGCAGGCCAACCCAACAAAGCAACAACACAGCAAAGGGGCAGTACTCCTCCTGGCAGCTCTTCCAGCTCTTCGTCTTGGCAGGTTCCTTGATTCCAGCGAGATCTAAATTCATGGGGTCAGGGCCCCAATATTTATATCCCAAATTCCTTTGTTCTCTGAAGGCAGAGAGGCCTTTGCCTAGTCCAAACCAGTTCTGGAGCACATTGTTGACAAGTCTCCGTCCCTTCTTTCAGTGAGTAGGCCAGGGACATCAGACGCACAACAGGAGGTGGAGCCAGCATTGTGGAGGGAAGGCACTGTCCTATTCAGGGCCCAGGTGCAACCCTCCCACCCATCTACATGTAGATCTTGCTATTCAGCCCTGTGCTGACTCACCCTGTCTCCTGGCATCCCCCAGCCCCTGTCACTCACACTCCAGACAAGGAATACACAACCTCGCAGAGGCAGGCTTGGATGGTTAGACAAGAAAATACCCACTTTCTAAAAGTGGTATTTTCAAACACAGAATGTTAAAACCAACTTCACTAAAAGATGCATTTTATCATTCTGAGTCCAGGCATACTAAACTCGAATTTCTACCATGTTCCCGGGGTCAGTTAGGATTATAAGCTGTAATAATCAAAACTGCCCGTTCTGGCCTATGGGGAACAGGTAGCCTTGCAATAGTGAAAAATGAACTAGGCTGTAATTCACTATCAGGACATGCCACACACACCAGGGAATGTCCTACCTTTCGCATACAACGCACCCTGCCCACAGGGGTACCTTGGGCCTACCTTAGGGGTGACTAACATGTAGCAAAGGGAAGGTTTAGGGACTTGCAAGTGTGTGCACTTGCCAAGTCGATATGGCAGCCCCAGGCTGCGCACGGGCTCTGCAATGGCAGGCCCGAGTTACACTTTACGGGCTGTTTGCGTGGGTGGCACAATCCAGTGCTGCAGCCCACCAACAGCATTTGGTCTATAGGCCCTGGCACTCGCAGTGCACTTTACAAGGGACTGACACCTAAACCAAATAGGCCAATCATGGAAACGCCAATCCGTAACACATTTTATACAGGAGCACTTGCACTTTCCCACTGGACAGCAGTGAGGAAAGTGCGCAGAATCATTACCCCAGCAAAAACAGAGTCAAAACCGGGAGGTCAGAAAGCAAAAAGTCAGGGGAAACACGCCAAAAGATGCCAAGTCTAACACATATTATTCAGCATTTCTCAAAGAAAGGTTACACACCAAGTGAAGCTATCACAAGAACTCTCAACAGATATTCTGCACTATTAACTCTTCTCAATTTTAAACATGGCATGTTTAAAGAAATACACCACCCTCAGCATATGCATGAAATTTTCAACAGTCTTAAAGAACATAGATCACAATGTGAACATGTATGTGATTTCATAATAGATATACACCTTTAGGCCATCTTTCCATAAATATATAGTTCTCTACATATTTAAGTAAACTCAAGAGTCTCATCGTACATATAACTATGTGCACCCAGAAAAACCAAACCTCACCATCTAAACATATTCAAACCACATTGACAAAGACTTCCTAATACATACATACCTACCAAGTATTACTACTTTATAATTGATATACAGGTGCAGCACAGTTTCTTATCTTTTATTCATGGCTACACTACTCCTGTTTAATAATGTGACTAATAGTACTACAATTTCCAGAATGCAAGTAACATAGATCTGTCTGTTCTGCACATGATGCTTAGACATTTAAAACATTGTCATTTTTAAAAGCATTGCTCATTGTAATTTTCAACAGTACTAACATCTTAAACACATACCCTCTGTCAGATACAGTTCATCTGATATATTTTTTTCATATCACTGTGATACTCTTTTTTATCAAACTCCCATATATATCTCCATTTCTAATGTCAATTATTTAAATAATTAAAAAGTTATGAACACACCAGTGCATTGAGTTTGTATATTATATTGTTGTTTTAGCTCTTTCTGGATAGTTTTGACTCTGTTAGGATTTGTAAAAACTAAGCACAAGAATGGTACACCACTCTCATGCAAAGCAACTATAAAATGGCAACCCCTTCAAATTTCCACTCTATGATCATGAGAAAGGCAGCAAATCAAACCATGTCTTACATTTTAGACAACTCAATCTCCACTTGTGAATGGTTAGCATCTGTTAACCTTTTCCCTCTCTTTCAAAAAGAGATTCCTGTCTATGCGTGTTTGCGATGTTTTCGCGATCATCGCGGAGTAATTGCAAAAAAACAGGAGTCCAAATCTATATTTAGCTTCAGTTTTTTTTAATTTAAATACTGCACAACAGTTTATTACATTGGAAATTAAAGTTTATCATTACTTAAATTGTGTCATAACTCTTCAACATTTAAAAAAATGTTGTGTGTCTTTAACACCCTTCCCTCCCAATACACTCTTGGCTGAGTGTGTGTAGCAACCCAGTGAAACCAGTAGGTCACAAGTTCATAGCACAGTCTAGAAGGAACATGCTACTTCCAAATGACATACAGCAGGTGTGGTTTACTCCACAGATTCAAAAGCATAACAATGTCCGCATTACATTTCTTTTTTTAAACAACAGCTAATAATAGGACTTTTCGCTAATGTATCCAACACACTACCTAATTTTTTTTATTTACAAGCTGACAGCATCCTTTAACACCTTCGCCGCGATCGGAATTCCGCTCAGGTGCTGGACATTTCGATCGCGGGCGTGGTCATGACGAGCTCAGCTCGTCATGCGCACACGCCCACCGCGCAGCATGACGAGCTGAGCTCGTCATGAGCATCGAAGGGGATAAAATATATCTTTAAAAAAAAAAGAAAACACCTCAATTTAACTTACTTTTCATTTGGAAAACTACCTCATTCAGCTCCAGCTTTCTCCTGACTGCTATTGCTCCTTCACTTCAAAATGCTTAGAGTGTGGATTGTTGGCCACAGCTATGTCTATTGGGCTAAAGAGGCTGCATAAAAGAGAGGTATTGACAGGGACTTGGGTTTGTTAAATGTGGAGATTTCTTGGTTTGGCCTGAGAGGGTTAAAGTTTCATCAGTTGCTGGCTTTGGTTAAAACCATTGTGGATTACCGAGCTCCTCAGCTCATGATTGTGCACTGTGGTGGGAATGACCTAAGCACACTAACTGGGGTAGGACTGGAAATCCTAATGAAGGATACCTTTGCAGAACTGATGTCACTTTTCCCTCACACTGTCTTGGTGTACTCTAATATATGACAAAGACAGAAATGGAAGTGGTCAAATCAATTCTGTCCGCAGATTAACATAGCCAGGAAATATGTTAATAAAACTGTTTCTGCATTCCTCAGAGACCATTGCATGGGCTGTATCTATAACAACAATCTGAGTTTTCTGATGCATGGAATTTATTGAAATTATGAAATGCACTTTACAGATGAAGGCAACAGGGTGCTTCTAAGTAACCTGAAATTCTGCATCCGGTCTTGTATGTAGCTGTCATATACACACAATTAACACAATGGCTCTTGTCAGAGCCACCCTAGTAGCCAAAATATATATATTTTTTTTTCTAAAGATCCTTTTTTTAGTTTTTGGGAATCTTCACAATGACGTCACAATGGTCGCTAATATTTTGCAACATCGCAAAACAAAAGCACACATTCAACGGCCACCAGCACTTGCAAAAATAATAACTTTAAAAAATCCATTCTAAACATTGCACTACACATATTACTATGTACATGCTTCTTTAAAAAACATTTATAATCTCATGTTTTTGTACTAAGGTTCTTAAAAAACCATCTTTATGACCTATTTTCCCGTATTTGCGGTTATTCAGGGCGTCGCAATGACATCATTAACCGTGACGATCGCACCTTTTTCAAAAAGTGTAAAACACATATATCCACACATATAACAGTATTTTACACACTAGGGGTTTATTACTGTATTGTCTAAATTCATGTTTTTCTAGTGAGTTTCTATAAAAAACATCTCTAAAACCTATTTTTCGTGTTTGCGGTGATGCCGGGACTCGCAATGACATTGGTACCCGCGACAAACGCACCTTTTTTACAGGCTGAAAAACACATATATGAACACATATTATAGTATTTTTGGCACTAGGGGTGTATTACTGTAAAGTCCAGTGTCTGAGTGGGTATGTGAGTGGGTGCACGAGTGTCTGAGTGGATATGGGACTAGGTACTTGGTTGCCTGGTCCTCATCCAGAGCACTGGCCTTCCCTGGAGGTGAATGACAGGGCCAGGCAAGAGCAAAGCAATGCAACTGAGCTGGTCCCCCGAGCATTAGCCCTCCTTGAGGGAATGATCAATTTGACTACTGAACCCAGAATATATTTTCTTCAGCCTGGTGGCCTTGAAGACCCACCAGGTGGCTTATAATTGAGCTAGCAGAGCAAATACTGTTTTCTCAGGTCCTGCTGGTATTTGACAGATGGCATTTATTGCTTTCTGTTCCTGGTGGAGTGTTAGTGTCCATCAACCTGACCATCTAAACATTTGTAATTCTCTTGTTACTTGTTTTAGACTGCTCTCCATTTGATGAGGAAGAGCTCAGGGACCTGGCGCCCTGCTGCTTCTGCTCCTAACAACCTCCTTGGATATGCAAGATTGTTTTACAGCTCAAGCACCCAGCTACCTCTTTCCAGTAGCAGAGTGGGCAAAGAGCCCAGGGCCTGGTCACCTGTCTGAGCTTCTGGCAATCTCCTTGGTTTTGGAACATCCTTCTGCCGTACTCTGTGGGTCACATTTATGTCATACTGCCACCCTGCACTCCACATTCTCCACCACCTCCGATGGCTCTGTGTCCAGCAGGAGTCAATAGATCTCGCTTACAGCACCAGTCGACAAAGGTCCAATGGAACCCTGTCCTTCAGGGTCCCCAGCAAGTCCACTCTCTGCTGTCCTTCCGAGGGAGTGGTAGGGCCAGTTCTACTAACCATCATGACAAGAGTCCAAGAAAGAACAAGCCCAGAGAGTCCCTTTATGCCAGGCAGACATTACTTATTTCCTTTCACATTTTCTACAGTTCCCTTTTCTCCTCAGATTTCTCCCTTTGGCAGATGTTTAAAAGTGGAGATGACAAGATATAGAAGTTGGGCATCTCTGCCCAATCCAGAGATGCCCCATCATCCCTCCTCCGCAGACAAGCACTTTCTAGGAAGGGGCCACTGGCTGGTATACCCACTCACACTGATGAAGTTTCAAGATGGTAGAAACACCTTTTGGATTGTAGTAGGTCTCTGCTGGGCTTTAGCCCTTAACTGCCTTTGCAATGAGTTTCTTCCATCCAAATCTACAAAAGATAGTCCCTGGTGTGAGTGGTGTCAGAGGTCTGTCTGCCTCCTTTTGTTTCTGTGAGAAGAGCATGACAGTGGGGAGACAATTAATTAGCCCATTCAGATTTCTTCCCACCCTCTTCCACTTTCAAGATAAGGCTCAATCCCCTCCAAGTGTGTCTATTGCCTAGGGGAGGCTTTGAACTTCCTGCTGGTTGCAGGTTAATTTACTTGGCTCCCATGATCTCATTAATGCCTACTCAGAAAAATAAAGCAAAGCCGAAAGAATAGGAAGGAGTGTAGATATGAGCAATTCAAAACTGTTATTGATATATTTGTACATGGACCCTTTTTATCCATGGGGCGAAACACTTTAATCTTTTTTCTTTGTTGAGCTAATGTTGGTACAGCTTTCACCTGTAGGGTAAATACAATGAGGCAGTTCAAACTTACAGTGAAGCACTTCAAATTCACGGTAATGTACTACAGACTAAGGGAATGATTCACGAAGGTAAACTTATACCTGAATTCTAAGTTTAGACCTAAAGTCTGTCTTTAGACATAAAGTCTATGTTTAGACCTGAAGTCTACGTTTAGACCTAAAGTAGTGGTGGGCTGAGTTCGGGGAGTTGCACTACACGGAATTCCGCAGAGTTGCATAAAAACTTGTTCCGCTCCGTGTAGTGACAAGAAGCAGCCTGCCTCGCAGGGCTTAGCTCTTAATGGCATGAATTACTTTCTGCAGTTTTGTATTATGGGATTTAGTTTGTAATTTCTGAAAGGTCTAGTCATTAAATACCATCCCTAGCCCCTCGGTCCTTACCTTGTAACAAATCCGTATCCACTGTGCTCAGCAGGCACATGCACATCCAGACAGACTCTGTGGCAGTGACGGGATGTGTGAGAACCGCCCGGTGCCTCCTGCTTGACATCTGCGCATGTGCGAGACACAGAGACCTGAGACACTACACGGTGTAGTATCTCAGGTCACTGTGTCTCGTACATGTGCAGATGTCACACAGGAGGTACCGACAGGTCCTCTCCTCACACATCCCGTCACTACTGGAGGGTCTGTCTGGATGTGCAAACTGCCTGCTGAGCACCGTGGATACAGATTTGTTACAAGGTAAGGACCGAGGGGCTAAGGACTGTGTTTAATGACTGCACCTTTCAGAAAATACAAAATTAATCCCATAATACGAAACCGCAGAAAGCAAATAGGGGTGGACAGCGGGGGCAAACTCAGGAATGCTACGGAATCACAGTTTTTTGCCGAACTCCGCACTCCCACTGGCGGAGCGGAGTTCACTGTCTACTCCTAATCTAAAGTCATTTCCTTTGATTTAATTCAAACTGAGAAAATCTCATCTTCATGAGCTAAGTGGGATCTCAGTTCTGTGTTTTTTCAACTACTGCTTACAAAAGTTACACTCATATCTATCTCATGTATCATAAAATCAGTCAATTGGCTAAAACAAAATGAGCTATCAATCATATATGGTTCGCAAATAAGAGATTCTTCCCCCAGACCTGACACAAGTGAGAAAGGATAGTCAGGGTGACACTGCTCCCCATGAGTTTATGGGAGTACAAATATTTTACGTGTGGATGGTGGATGATGAAAATGAGTGCTGGCCCTGGGCTTATTGCTCAAGCCAGGCCTAATCATACCAGTTCTCAAATCATTGGACTGCCACAAATCTTGCACGCAATTGTTTTATTGTAATGGTGCCAATATACTAATGTTCTAATATTGTAGACTTTAAAGGTCAGGTTAAAGGGACTGTATGTACGTAAGTCATGAGAACACCTAAATATTATTACACATGTTTGAAATTTGCGTATATTACCAGAGAACAGAGAAGAGGCAAGATCTTAATTTTGAAACAATAGAGTTTCAAAATAATGTGTGCCTCACAAGCAAATAGAAGCATATGAATTAAGGTTTACAAAATTAAAACTAGAGACTTAAATGCATTTCAGAAGTGCCACAGAGAAGCAATTACATGCATAATCCTGTTTTCTGCACATATTACTATTGCTATCTATTGGAAAACATGACTTAACCTTTGTGCTTTTGGGACCTTTTGATTTTGACAATGATTTTGCAATGCTGCACAGTATCACACAATGCTGTGCAGTGTATTAAATAGTTTAAAAAAATGGCTACCTGTGTCATTTTGTTGGTGCATGCATTATGCATGAGCAAACCTACCAAATGACGGGGTGGATTGGTAACTAAAAAGAAATTAAAAAACTGTAAAAGCCTTTCTTTTAAAGTGAGCAGACAAGGGGAACAGAAGCAACATGGAGCAGAATGGTGCAAATGGCAAAGCAGCACAGAGAGGGATGAGGACAAACGACAAACCAACACGAGGAAGGTGAGGAGGTGAACACTGTAGTAACGCAGAAGGGGACGTGAAAGCAACAGGGGGAGGTTGTAGGAAAGTGCCCCTTTTTGACATGGTTACCCCCACTTTTTAGCTGGTATCTGATGCAACTTTGACTGAAAGTGTCCTGCTAACAAGGTCCCTAGTACCAGTGTTCTTCCCCTAAACTGTACCATTGTTCCACAATTGGCACTACTTTAGGCTCCATGTAAGTCGCTAGTAAGTGGTACCCCAAGTACCTAGAGCATTGGAACCAAAGAGGGTTTCTAAGGGCAGCCACACAAATTGTGCCACCCTAAGGGAACTCTCACCAAGCTCATGAAAACTGCCACTGCAGCCTGCATGGTTTGCAGCAAAGAAAAACAAAGAGTCAACATGGCACACATCCCTGTGTGCCATGCCTACCCAGCACTGCCTGTGGTATAGGTAAGTCACTCCTACACCAGGCCTAACAGCCGTAAGGAAGGGTACACTATACCCATGTGTGGGCATATCTGCATGAGTGGCTGTGTCCCTGTGATATCTAAATTCACCCTTGGATACCACAAGTGCACAGTGAAGCCGTATTGAGTACATGGGCTGAACACCTGTGATTACGAGTTCCCCAGCTACATGATGACTTCACTGTACCCCCAGATGTTGGGTACCAAAAATCTCGTCTTAATAAACGAACACTAATGCCAGTGTTGGATTTATTAAGAAATGCACCAAGAGGGCACCATAGAGGTGCCCCCTGAAAACCTACCGACTACTAGTGTGTTCACTGACTGGTCCCGGCCAGCCTGCCACCCTAGACAAGTTTCTAACCCCCTGCAGTTCTCAGAGGTCAGGACAAAGCCTGCCATGGACAGGGGTGTTTACACCTCCTACCTGCAGGATGAGCCTTTCCAGGGCGGCGGAAAGCTTCAAATGCCTTGCTGCCTGTGTTATGCGACCCAGGCCTCTCAAGATAGTGGAGATGCCAACCCTCTTGTCCTGACCCCACTTTTCGGCAGCAAGACAGTCGGGAAAACTAGTAAGATTAGGAGGTGTGGCCACCTTCAGGCGGCACCCCCCCTAAGGTGGACCAACTGATGTGGACCCCACTTTTCAGATTCCCCCAATCTTGATTTGGGCAGGATTAGTATTCTAGGGTCAAGGTTATGCCCACTTCCCAAAAGCAAGTGGTCATATAGATGGTGTAGATACGCTAAAGGTAGATAGCCCATTGACTCCCCTGTAACACCCCTAAATTGAGTATTCAGGCACCCCTGAACCTAAGAACTCAGATTTGATGGATCAAGAGAAGAAGGATGAAGAAGAGTCACTGCCCAGTGGGAACTGCAGAAGAGCTGTGAACATTTGGCATGAAACCCTGCCTGCTCTCAAACTTTCTCAACAATTGTAACAGAGTGCTTCACCCTGAAGCCTTGGGTAGCCTGCTAGCACTTCAAAAAGTAGAGGAGCTACTCCCCTGCAGTCCGCAGGCACCTACAAGCAGAGTCCGGTCCAACGCCTTGCAGTTCCAAGGCCCAACCGATGCAGCAGACGACCAAGAGAAGGTACTCGAGCTCTGAACGGTCAGATCTGTCTCCCCAACAAATGTGAAGACACAAGGACTAACCAGAGCCGTGCAGCACCAATACCTGGAGTACCGGATCACCTGCACCCAATACAAACAGTGAGAGGCCCGTTCGGATTCTCACTGCACCATGACCAAGCAGCCATGGAGAGGCATCAGCATCACTCAGGCCCACTTCATGAGAGGCCCAGCTGTCCTGATTTTGCCCCTGCCAGCTGTTTGTCCTGAACCACGATGAGCCTCTTTGCACATCAGCCCAGTCCCCCTAACCACTCTGCACCCAAGCTGCCTGGCCCGGAAACCGAAGAATCGGCTGTGCCCCCTTGTGCCTAGACGCCTTGCGATCCAAGTCCGTGTTTGGGAGCTCTCGAACTTGTCCCCAAGTCCCACTGTGCAGCCTCTTTCCAGTTGGCCACCCCTTCATCATAGAGCACCCAGTTACAACATCACCAGCACCCTGCTCCCGGTAAAACCCGGGCAGTTCCCAAAGAACTGCTGGTAGTACTCTGGACCTTGGCCCTCTACAACTCTAAACCCATAAGGTGAACCCCTGAAGCCAAATGTATTTATCTTTATTGCATTTATTGACTTTTCCTCCCATAGGATTGCATTGTGAGTAAATGCGAAGTGTTACTTACTTGTAAAAATTGATAACACAAAAAGTACTTATCTTTGAATGAAGTTCTTGATTTTGAAAAATATATAAAAACAAGTGTTAATCTTTTTTAATCTGGTCTTGAATTTATTCTTTCAGTGTATGTCTCATTTATTGCCTCTGTGAATACAAAAAATACTTAGCACTACCCTCTGATACGCAGTGGCAGTGCGTCCATAGGGGCGCTGGGGCGTTGCCCCACTAATGCCACATGGCTCCATTCACGCGGCTTCGTACAACTCCCACTTAATAATAACAGCTTGCAGTCTCGCGCAGCGGTCGTGATGAAACGCAAATTGTACCGGGACACGCCCGAGGCTGCGAGGCAATCGGACGGTGATTGAAGGCTCAAGGGGGCGGGTGGGTGGGGCTGCGGCAGCACTTGAGTGACAGAGTGACTCACTGTAACAGTACTGACAGCGCGGCAGTGGTTCGCATGTTCGGGTTTGGGCTGGTCATTTTTACGACCAGCCCGAACATGCGCACTACAGCCACTACTACTCTTCCCATTAGAAGAGCGAGGGACCCGAGGGTTGCTTCGTGCAGCAGCCCGGCCAGCCCCCGGTCTCCTAAATGGGCAGGGAGTATCCCTGCTCTAGCCAATCCTGGCGCTGCTAATGCAGCGTCTGGATTGGCTGAGAGGGGTTGCCAGCCACTCCGAACTCCGAAGACGTTGAAGGCAGGCACCAACGCGGGAGTCGGGACCCCGGCCCAGGAGCAGCAGAGGCGGCGTGGACCCGGTAAGTTTTCTTTTATTAATACTTTATTTTTTAAACACCCACCCCCGCAGCCCACACCCCACCATGACCCCCCAACCCCCCGCGAGACGGTGACCCCCCCACGACTCAAGTATTGCGAGCCGCTGTTGGCTTGTAATGAGAATTCTGTTTGCGGTTCTGACATAAAGGGCAAATCGCAATTGTGGGGATTATGTGGCTACATTTGCTAGGTATTGTGAATCGGACCTCAGCGTGTGTGACGTCACTGTAGCTTGTCAGGAATGCGAAGCAGTCTTAGCCACTGCATTGTTACAGGCTAAATCCATTACCTAGGGTGACTTCTTTTTTGAACTACGGGGTGGGTTATGTAATCAGTCCTAGTGGGAGTATGTCCATTGGAGCCACAAGGCGGTATTTTGGCCTCTGGGAGATCTCCATGTAAGAAGCAGGTCACAGGCCAGAACCATGGAATAGTCATACCAACCTTTCATCCTTCCAGAGTCAATAAAACGAGTATCATTACTTTTTCAACGATTTATAAAGCTTGCGCGGGTGACACCGGGCGGCAGTCCTGACTCTCTTAAGTAGTGTAGGCAGGGTCATTCCCCTGCAGAAATGCAGTTTGTGGTCTCGGTGGCGAGTGCTGAGTAAAGGCGTATCCGTGCTGAGTTGGATGCGTGTGCACCGTTCTGTCTAAAGTGTGCTGTTGTTTGTTTTGTATGTGACATTTGATTGTAGATGTGTGATGTCACTACCCACCTATACGGCACATTGCTCCTGCGCTGGATGTATGTGGAACATTCCTGTTCAGGGTGTCCTACTAAGTGTTTACGTGTGCTGTCCATTCCTAGAATGGGTCTAGGAACGCATGAGTAACGCTGGAGACCGACCTTGCACAGTGATAAGGGGTGGAGGGCACCCCCTACAGAAGGGAGCCAGGAAGAAGGAAGCGTGTGCCCTTGACAGAAGATAGTGGGTAAACTGTGAGGGCAAGTACTTGTATTTATATAGCGCTTACTACCTTAAAGGATGCACTGAAATTGCTCAGTTCCTCGTTCTCTGCATTTCCTATGTAGCTGAGCGCTGTCAATTGTGTGCCCGTTGCAAAATTCTGGACCTCCTATGTTTGTGTGCTGCCAGCAGTTTTTATTTTCCCGTTGCAAAATTGTGGTCCTTATGTGTTTGTGTGCTGTCAGACGTTTTTATTTTCAAAATGTAATAATGCTATTTTCCACAAATGCCAATCAAATTCAACTCCGGAATATTCAGCTCTCCCATCCCAGTGTCTAATTTAAAATTTTATTTCTGTGACAAGTGTATCATGTTTAAACTTTAAACGCACAACGCTTTTGTCATGCGCTTTCATTAAAACAATCCTCCGGTAAAAATGACAAGTTTTCGTTTTGGACGCGTTGGTGAGCGGGATGGAGATTACCGTGACAGGCATCAGGGAGGGGTCTGTCTCTGCAGCCATGACACTGCTGCGCCAACCCAGTCAGAGACCAGTGCTCAATGCCCAGCTCCACTCACAAGACAATTAGCTGCAAATGACATGTTTGTGTTCGTCTTCTGGTTTCTTTATGCGCTGCTGCTATCACACTGTTCTAGCGTTTCACTGGTTGCGCTTCACTGTGTTGTGTCTGTCTGGTACCCACGAGTTAGCTATTTTATAATGTTGTTGTTTATCTGTATTTTTTTCAGTGCATACTTTGAGGCTTGAGCCATGCCAGGTGTTTATGAGGGGCTTTGATTGAGCACGCAGGCGCTAAGGCTAAAGCCAAACAAAGTGCCTGTCAGTGGGTTGGCCTCTCTGCAGAGCACACAGAACAATATTTGTGTATTCCATTTGCAACTGAAATTCTGTGGAAATGTGTGTGAAGGGGGTACACTGATGTAAAAATATTTGCAAGGCAAAAGTAAGAGAAATTAAAGTGCTTATATTTGAGGGAGTGCAGTGCATGTTGGGGGCGGTGAAGTGACAGATGTGAGGAAGGGCATTCGGGAAGAGTGAAAAGAGGATGCTGAAGAGGAAAGAGAGGGGGTTGAAGATGTGCAGATGGACAAGATATGCAGAGAAAAAGAGGATACATATCTAACATAAAGCACACATAATTGAAGGCCAAAAATTCTTCCACAGGCCTCAATGCTATTTAATTCACAGACTCACTATTTCAGAATTTCAGAATGTAAACATTTTCAATGTTAATTATTTATAAGAAATTTTTGTTGTTACTCATTTATCTTAAACAGCTAACACCCAGTGACAAAGCCAATCATACTGACAGGCTTTAGGCATATGTCAGTTGCTGTGCCATTTATCGGGATAAAGTTACATCTCAGAGAGAAACCAAAATACCGGTCTGATGGCACACTATGGGAATCACAGAAATGTATTTGGCATGTTCCTTTATAGGGAGCACCCACTTTTTCATCTCACTTAAAGACCTGTCTGCGCAGATTTCTATATGACTGGTTACAGCCAGCAGCTGTGGGTGCTTCCAAGTCTGGTTAGAGCATATTTTTCCAAAGTTAATGCTGCATGCAGTGCAAGACACTGGGCAAGCATACATTTTAAAGGGCTAAAGTTGTCATGCAGAACAATTTACATATTACAGTAGCTGTTGAACAAATTAATGCAAGAAGATACGGGGCAGTTTTTAATGTGTTTAATATTTCAAGACTATACGTTCCCACTGCTTAATAAGCCTTGCTTTATCGCTGCATTCATTTGCTTTAAAATGCACCATTTGCCAATCTTTTTAAAATTTCTTTCTCAGGAGATGGACTCTCCCTAGACCCCAGGTTTGTTCATTGAACTTGTTCACATCGCTAACTATTGTTTTCTCTTGAAAAGGGTAGAGCCCTAGCCCTCTTCAGAAGTCAGACTTGCTTGGCAACCCAGAAATTCTCTGAAATAATGTATGAGTTTTCTGTTATGAATGCCTAGAAGAACTGAATTTTTAGTCCATTTATCACAGAAATAGTGCTGAAAATCGCACCAAAACAATTTTTTTAAAAATTCTTCACGGGGAGAACCCCCCCGAACCCGCCTTATTGCCGTCGGGCTCGCTCGCTGCGCTCGCTCGCATGCGTTGATGCGTTCTGCTTACACCTCACCAGTTTCAAATTACACCAGCCGCCACTGCTGATACGCCTAACTTATTGCCCACACTACCACATTAGCTAAATGTTCACCCACACCACCACAAAAGTGAGCGTTAGTATTAACTATTTTACCCTCTTTCAACCAATTGGGAACCCACTGGACTCTCTGCACAGTGTACTTCTTTTTAGTACACTATACAGCATGAGCAAAAGCAAAACTGGGGTTGGGGGAAACAATAGTGAGGGAAGCCGTGTAGGAGGCAATGGGGAGAAGCACATGAGCGAACGTAAGACGAAGAGGGTTGTAAGAATCAGTCGGGTAACAGAGAGCAACACAGAGTGCAGTGGGAGAGATGTACTTGAGGTCCACGGATCAAAAACACATGGAGTGCTGCACTCAAAGGTAACAAGCATTGGCAAAGCCAATAGCTCTTGCCTTTGAGACCTATTAGCTTTGCCAATACTTTGTAGTGATGTTCTACACTATGGTTACCCGCAAACATTTTTCCAGCGACCAAAACTATTTGGGGTTTGGTGCAGCCGAGGGCTTCATTAATGGCAGCAAGGTGGCGGTTCAGGGGACAAGTGGATGTAAGGTGAGCGTATACAGAGCGAAGTATGACTGTGAGTCATGGAGTTATTTTGAAGGTTGCATTCCATAGTGCCATCTGAATTATGCCCCTAGTCTCTAGACGTGACACAGATTTGCCAATACTGTGCTATGCCATATCTGAGTCACTGACCCTCTACAACCGGTAGGGTAACCCTTCTCTGCTTGCTATTGCTACCTTTAACGAGTCAAGAGTGCAAAGGAAGTAACTTGATTTTTTAATTGGAATGAAATAAAACCTTAGGTCTCACAAACTCCTTATTCATTTAGTCTCTAATCTGTAAACATTAGGAATGCTTAGAAACAGGCTCAGTTAAGATAGTTAGTGCTATAAAAACTCTTTGACCTCCGCTTTGACGAGCCTTGCACTATCAGTGTTGCTGTTAAGAAAATTATAACTAGAGCTATAAAAAGGGCCTCGTTCTGTCCTAGGGAGTGCTTACTGACAGATTAAGAAAGCCCTCTGATGCAAAAATAGTGATGGGAGTACTTTCTCACCAGGAGGTAATGAAGTGAACAATATTGTCACAAATAATTGACAGTTAGGACAAGACGCCTTCAAACAGGTACTCTTATTTGTATACAAGAGGTATAAGAACATCAGGGACTACGCTATAAGAGAACATATTGATACTCTTAAAAAATGTGACATAAGAACGATGTGGGGTCTTCCTGAAGTATTAGGCAACTACAGATGTGGTGGTTGTTCAGTGTGTAAATTCACATCATATACTAAAACACTCAAAGTGTATAACAGAATATTTCACTTTTTGTCATTTTCTAACTGTAATACACAAAATGTGATTTACATTATTAGATGTCCATGTATGAAAATGTATTTGGGTCAAACGACACAAATAGTGAAACAACAGATCGCCCAGCACAGGAGCTGAATCAGAATCAAATGCAAAGTGGAGGGGGTACCACTGAGGATGAAATAAACTGGCAAGTTGCAGAAGTAGCGTCCATGGACAGTTAGAGAGCCAACATCAAAGGACTCTTGGAGAGATGAGAATTCAAATAGATGGACATGTTGAACAGCACTCAGAATTACTTGAATGATGTCAATGCCTTAAGGCGCCTCTCAGTAATGCCACCATGAAAGACTGATCGGCACAGATTACAATTAGCATATAACAGTCGTATGTGGCTACGATTAGCAAGGAAAAGATAACCTGTTTTTAGGTTGATCTTAGGATATGAGAGAGTATACCATAAGTTTCTTTCTGTACATAGTAGGTATACTTTATGTTGGTCAAGAATGTATTGCACATATGTAATTGATGTACATGTATCACATTTCTAGATAGATCATTTGTAGCATAATATTTCAGCCCCTTTCCCGTTTTTTGCTCCACTTTGTTAAGATAAGATGTTTTTTACTCAGGCTGCTTCATCACTAGATTGTTCTACATGAATTCAGTGTGTATTCACATTTAGAGGGAATATCGTAAGTTGAGTATGAGGTGTTCCCCCAACATGGCTACAAAGGGTTGGTGGTCCAGTCATTTGCTGGACACAAGGGGAGATAAGTCGGCAGTGTCTGCCACATCATCCCTTGCTGCACATTGATTTTCATGGCGACCGACTGTGAAGCGGATGTGATCACCGCTTACGGTAAGGCACTGTAGGTCTTTCCATATTGGTGGATAACAGGCTCGTACTTTGGTGTACAGATGGCAATCTAATTAGTGATAACTTTTTACCCCACAGGATCTTCGCTGAGTGATAGTGTGGATTATGCTTGATAGGAGTGAGACGTAACTCCAATTAACAGGTGACCTGCCTACTACTGTATATGTTCACGGTGGACGGATTCTACATTTCACTAATATAGTTGAGTGTGGAAACTAACACCTACCTTTCAGGTAGATATGGTCCATTACACTTGGTGAATAGTTGTACCATACTTTTTTGTCCTCGCTGGTGGTGACATTCACACTGGATACTGTATGGCATCTCGTTGTGGTAAAGTATCATCATTGGCAGATTTAGATCACAACTTGATATGTGACTAATGGCACACCCCCTTTGGGGAATTTTTGTGCCCCATTAGAAAGATATGTATTGAATTGCTTTGTAATCTCATACCGTTATAGGCAGAGTACTGATTACTAAAGATAATATGGCAGACTATATCAGACGCGAATCTGGACTCACTTGTGGGTAAGTGGAGGAATATTTGGAGATTTCACTCACGGTAGAGTACCAGACTATCATGTTATAAGAATAATTGGGACTGAGGATTATATCCAGTTTCTGTCTTCATTGTAAGCAGGTTGAATAGTCAGATGACTTGGTCCTGAGGAGATCCCATCATTCATACAGGGTCGAAACTTTGACATACCCCCCTTCATTATCAGACAAAATGATATCATAAGGGACTGTGAATTGTCTTACAGCACCCTAATATGTATGCTCATGAGTAATTTGCAACACCAGGGGATTGTACAATGTTTTATGGCATATATGTTGCAAATATTCATTCACTTTTTGAGCACTGCGTCGTCTGCATTTTGTTCACTTATTCACATAACACTGCATATGAATTGCGAATATATGTAACCTCTAGCAGTCCATTGTTCTTCTTTTTTAATATTTAGGTAGTGTTTTAGGAAATTGATGTTGCATTAGGTAGTGGATTCCTCTGAATCATTAAGAGGGGTACAAGATTTGGAAGGAGTCCCATTGGATGATGTTAATGCTTTATATATTGATCCTGGTCCTCGTGGGCATATAGAGTTGTCCTTGTTTTGTGTTACATAGCCATTAATGTTACATCACTGCAGTTATAGGGATTGTGAAAAATCCATGTGTCCAACAAAGAACAAGTGTAGCAAATGTATTCACCAGGAAAGTGGTAATGATGTAGTAAGAAGCAGTTAGTACATTTTGGAGCACAGTGTCTCAAATATAAAGCATGGTGTGGTAGCGCACTGAAATTTACAGACTATGCACTTTCCACTGAAATGACCTCCAATTTTGCACAGACCCACATTTTTACTGATAAAACTATATAACACTTAGACAATAATGTGTGGAAATCAGATTTCAACAAATATTTCACTTGCACATCACCAAGTGAATTGATTTGTTTTGACTGCCCAGGAAGAGTGCTACGGGCAATTAACAAATAAAAAGTGTAGCAAATGTATTCACCAGGAGAGTGGTAAGGCTGTAATAAGAAGCAAGTAGTAAATTTTGGAGCACAGTGTCGCAAATATATTACTAACGCATGGTGTGGTAGCACACTGACATTCACCAACAATGCACTTTCCACTGATATGATGACCAAATTTGCACAGACACACAGTTTTACTGATAAAACTATATAGCGCAGAAACAATGATGTGTGAAAATCAGATTTCAGCAAATATTTCACTTGCGCATCACCAAGTGAATTGATTTGTTTTAATTGGATTAAAATCTTTATTTCCACCACACTTCAGAATTAGAAAAACGTGCTTTATTTGTGCTTTTGTAGCTGCTAATATATTCTGAATTGTTTGTGTAGTTCATTTACAGGTATTTAACTTTTGTAGTGTGTTAGAAAAAAATGACTTCCTTTCACACTCTCTGTGCCCAGGAAGAGTGCCACGGGCAATTTACAAAATCCTCTAACTTTGCAGTCAGAGAAAGAAAAGTAAACATCAACCTCCCTTTAAATAAATAACAGCAATTTCCCAGAAGACACAACCTGACATTTGACCTCTGTATTCGAACATACAGCAAATGTGACAAGATAAAAACAAAATTTAAAGATGTCTTTATTGCTCATTTGACTTCTGAACTTTAGGTCTCTTTTAAGTTATGCTATTGGTAAAGACAACTGACCAAAATAAACAAGCTCATAGACAGAACATTGTTCCTCACAGCTATGCGTGATTGACAATCTCGTAATGCCAGAGGTAAGTAGAATCAGTTATGGAGAAAGATAGGAGGCAGGAAATCTATTCCGAGAAACACTGCAAGTTTAATGCAGCAGTTGCTTCATGAACTAGCAAACAAGGGGAGACAGCTGAAAACACCTACACTCTCATTGAGTATCTTACTGAAAAGAAAAAAAGAGTTTCCAGAAAGAAAGCACTCATGCAAGAATACAAGGAGAAAGTCAGAGAGGTCATAAACAACCTAAACTCCCTAGGAGGGATGAAGACATGCTAGACGACCTAAAACAAATGAAGCCAGTGAATTGAATGCAAGCAAATGTTAGTTACAAAACACAAAGCTAATGTTAAGCAGTGGGCAGAATGCATTCCTAGATAATTCCTAAATAAACTTGCAGCATGTCCCCAATAAGTATTTGCAAACAGACAGCTGTGCAGTCTGGTAGGCTTTTACCTAAAAAGTAGTGCTTGAAAAACAAGCAGAGAAAGCAGCAAAGCCAGCCAATCAAAGAGATTTTAAAGTGGAAATAATCCATGGAAGGGACAAACACAGTATAGACAAGTTGGGACACACATAAGAATCAGGCAAATAAGGAAAGCCAGCCAATGGAAAGCAATGGGCAGGTTCCAGGCCGCAATACGCCTCGCAACAGATAGAGCATGCACTGTCCAGTAGGCTCGACCTAATGAGCGGCAAAACTGACTGTGTAGTACATATTGAGAACATCATTAAACAGGGAAATAATATTATTAGGGACAACAATATTTGATCTTCCCACCATCAAATAACTGGTGGGGAGTGTGCAGAAAAAATGTACAAAGCCAGGCACTAAGATTCTGGGCGTGTGTTATACCTTATTTTCAAACATGCTGACTTTTATTTTTCAGTTTTCTTGCATTGTAAACTATTTTGGACATCAATGTAGAATTATCTTTGCATTCATGTATCTAGAATGTGGAACTGTTGGAACAAGACATCCCATGCATGGCAAATGGGCGTGTACCCCTTCCCTAAGTGCACTTGAAGCTAACCTCACTTTTTGACCCAGCAGACATGCTAATCTAGCATGTGCACTGAATGCATAGGCTTGTTCCTGGTGATTGCAAGGTCTAGAGTTTATTCTGTAACCAGGTGAGTTGCACCAAGTATTCCCTTTTCATTGACATTGGAATAGTCTCCATGTCCTGGGTTCTTGACATTAACCGGTGGTGGCAGCATACTGATATTTTTGTGGATTGATAATAATGCGCAATCTTTTTTTCCTGTTTTAGGGGAGGGAGGCCTACAGGTCCTACTCATGTATAGTTTTGTGTATATGTGACACCCAAACTTTGGCACTCCCATCTTGTGTGTCAAGTCTGTGAGTGTGCAAAGAATGAATGGTAGCAGCACTCCTTGTTGTGGTGAGGGTATGGTTACTGGAACCAGTGCGATCCATTTTTTGGTGCCCCTGATTTGACATGGGACAAGACGGAGGACAGAGTACAGCTCCTCTAGGCATTGGAAGTGTATTGCCTGCATTCATGGAGCTGAAGAGAGGATCATCAGACATGGACGTGTTCATGGATGGCAAAAGAAATTCCATGTGAGCCTTTTAGCAGGGGGCTACTGTTTAATTATTCTTAAGCACAGATGAATCAGCAGATTCTGTTGTTCAGCACAGAAAAGTTTCTAGGCAAGGCCTGCTGTTTTGTCTTTCCCTGATTGCTACTTCAGGAAGGCTGAGGACTATTTTCAATTATTGTTTGGATTTTGATCAATTCCCTTGACTAGATCTATTCAACCAATCATATAATGTAGGTTTGAAAGGTTTTCTAGAACAATTCCTTCAGGAGTTTGTGTGCTTGCATTTCTTCAAGATACGATCTGTGATCGTATCGCATTGTGCGCATTGTTGGAAACTCCTACTTGGAGTAAGCATCATCACTATCTGCTGTTAGAGCCATCACCTTTCACAAAGACTGTGTCTGCACTTCAGCCAGAAAATTACATTTAAAAAGGAACCCACACAAACTGTTTCCAAGACTTTTGACAGCAGATAAACATCCCATGTTTGGAAAATCAGTCTAAACTTGGGACTCAAACCATCCCTCTTTGTTCTCATTCCAAGTTCTTCTGGACCAAGGAAGGTAGTGCTCTGCAGATTACTCGAAGAGCTGCTCGAAGAGCTGCTGTAATTCTAGCCTGATGTCCCCATGTCAGCCAGTCTCCCAGGGGTAAGGGACATCATCTGCAGTCTGCACAACTTGCTGGTGAGCTGCGGGACTGCCTAGTGCCTAGAAGGCTGCCTCCCTCCTCCGAGAGGGAAGCTGTGTGCTTGACCCTGCAGGAGGAGAGACTTCCAGGAGCAGAAGTCCAGCCACATTCTCAGACTGAGAAGCACCCAGAAGAGCTGATTTGTTGCTGTGAGTGTAATTTACACTAACCTGAGATGTGGGTAATCACCTGGGCTTCCAGTGAGATTCATGTGGCAAACTGTGTGAAGAACAATAACTCCCAAGTGACAGCAGGCCATCTGGTATCACTGCAACATGGCCATACTTGAACAGCTGTGAGTCCTGCAAGGCCCAACAAACACAAGCGTTATGAAGGACACAACTGCCAAAGATGAGTGACTGTTGCCAAGGTCTGCCATGCTGTTTGCCCTTAATGATGAGATCCATGAGACGAGTCACTGCCTGCGAACCTGCACCCTCTGGCTGAGATGCTTACTGAACTGACCTACATGCTACTGAACTTATTAATTATTCGCACAAGATTACTATTGAATTCACACCTGTGCCCTATTCCTGCCCATGATCTTTTCTTTGCAGGCACAACACTGATTAGTAATAATCACGAGAGGATCTTCACTTGGTTTACAAATTCTTCAAGAATCAATTTCCGGATCAGAAAATGGAGACAGACATGCAACACCTGTTTTGAAGATGGTCTGTTCTGCTTCTGTCCCATCAGTTGCAAAATACGTAGATAAACAATCAGGTAAAAAAATAAAATAACACAAATTAGCATAGATGTGATCAAATTAGAGCAAGTAAGTAGGAAAAATGAACACAAACATAGGTACAACATCAAAAACCTAACCTTATACCAAAACGTTACAGTGAATTCGTATTTTAATCAGTTTAAATCTTTGGGCAACATCTACCCTTTCATATTACATCAAATCCTTAGGACTACACATGCATTCTCTCCAAAAAAGGTGTGAAAATGATATTTGAGAAAATCTTTCTGCGAAAGTTTAACTCAAGGAAATCATGTTTCTAATAGCAATTAAACTATTTGTTGATATTTATAAAATAGCTATAAAATATCAAATGTATACTTTTATTATAATGGGTGTAGGATTCCCAATCCCATTTAACAGAATTATAAATATGGTTGAAATACCTTTGGTTCGTTTTTAAATGCTAACCAAGAGATAGTGCTATCATATTCCTTCAGTATACACAAAGCAATTTCTAATGCATAATTAGAAGAGAAAAATTAATGGACAGTATTTGTCTCTTATTAAGAATTTACTTGAGTGTTGCTAAATGGTCTGAATATTTAACATAATTCTCTCAGTTAAAAGCACATTCGATACACTAACCGTTCAATTTCACCAATCTTTTGTTTCACTAACAGAATTAAAGATTGGAAAACAACCTCTAGGTTCATCAGCCTTGTAATAGTCTGTTGAAGGAGCGACCAGTACAGGAAGCTGCAAGAAGACACATGGCAATATTTTATGAATCAGCCAGGATGTAACATTCCCTGTGATTAAGTATAAAAATGGCATTTTAGAAGAGAAGAGTTCTAGCTGAACCGCAATATTCATTTAGCCCCAATCTCTTAACTTAAACAAACAGTAGAGGTAAGTGCTGCCATTCTGACCCCCTATTTATATTCTCTGTCGAGTTTGTATCTGACGTCACATGCAGAAGGAAAAATGCGAGATCAACATAATGACATGAATCCGGAAGCAGATATTTAAAAAATATATAATTTAATTTAGGATAGGCTTTCTAAAGAAGGTGAGTAAACATGAAGCAGGGAAGTGTAGAAGTGGGGCTCAATGCAATATTTTCCTCATCGAAGAAAATATATTAAAAATGTTTTTTTAAATTGTATCTCAAGTGAATGGATATTACTTTAAAGGTACTTCTCACATCCTTAACGGTGATTCGAACCCTGAACCATAGCCACCAAAAAAGAATTCCACCTTTTGGGTTGACACACGTGTGGAGCCTAAAATGAATTCCACCAAATGGGGCTTATTGACCAGCACCTTGCACCGCAAGTGCGTCACTTTTTATGATGCTCCGGTGGCGCAGAGTGCAGACCCATATCTAGGAGGCTACGCAAAGCCACTCTGCATGGCTTTTCATGGACGTTGCGGTGGGTGTTTCCATGCAACACCCAAGGGTTTTGACGCATTCCCAGATTTACAAGGATCATTTTCACTCGGGAATGCATCAAAACTGTACACCTCCCCAAGGCAGGCGTATTGAGGAGAAATTTGTTTTTTTCTCCTTGTTTTTTACTCTTTCTACGTGTGATGCATTCTGCAGCACACGTAGAAAGATGGAACATGCCTCCATGGATTGTTTTTGTGCAGGAAGTTGTCCCTTCATGCACAAAAACAATCTTGCCAACAACGCAGACACATTTGCACCATGGTGCAAGGGTACCTGCGTTGGCGCTAGGCACCATATTGTGAGCCGGGGCTGGCTGAAAGAAAAGGAATACACAGAAACTCGTAAATAACCTGCATTCCTGCCCTTTCGATTTGGTGTAGGGCAGCGCAGCAAAAAGACTTGCGCAAAAAGGGTGAAAAGGGTATGTTCCTCGACTAAAATTCATGCTCCCACCACTGTCCGTCCCACAAATCCTAGGTAAAGAGGGAGGGAGCTACACTGTCGTAGTGCTGTGAATTTGGGTGCCCCTGACCTCAAGGCTCTGGGAACTGGGATCTCAGTCCATGGAACAGGAAGGCCCCTCTAACTATGAACATCTATATAAATATTATAATCCCTAGTCTTATGTCTTTGAATTGATTAATTTTGCTCAATTCTCCTCAGATGATTAAATCCCCCCAGAGATTGTCCTAGCGTATTGCAGGATCCTACTCTCAACTTCTGCAGGGGTTGCAACGTGGATTACCTGTTTGGACATAAGTGCAGGAACAGTAGTGGTCTTCAGCATCATTATTAGGCAAGGTAAGTGAGGCACAACTAGGTACTTAGGTGAAATTATAAAAACGATGCTGGAAAGTTGAGATGTCATTGGGTATAGTGATACTCAAAATGTTATTAAAGGGCTAAAGACGCATGACTCAATATAATGGAGATCGATATACATAATCAACATTTTAGGGAATGCTCTATTCTTAGCAAAGTGAGGTGATGAGAAGTGATGTGGAGCTAGTATTACTGTGTGCATGTGTGCAAGTGGCTAGATTTTGACAGTGTACAAGTGATAGAAGCAAATGTGTATGTGCTGTGCCTCCTGAGACATAGGTATTTCTTTCCTTGGTTATTTCTCAGTGTCCCACCTTTTGACATTGCAGTTGTGCAGTTTGTGGATGTGTCCTTGATGCTATATGACTTAGCCTGTGATTAGTAAAGTCATGTTTACTGAAATGTCATGATCAGGGCTAGCTGCACAGTTTAAATCGTCTCAGTCACTTACAATAGTGAGTATTGTGTATAGTTTTGCTCTGATGGAGATCTGCACAGGGACAGAGTATATTTGTTCAAATGGCTTTTTGAACTTCATCATTATCACAGGTCTTATATGATTATTTGTGGTAGTGCTGCTGAGACAGTAATTCTTGTACCTATTTGTTTTTTTGAAAACCAGCAAGATCACTTTATGGATTCAGTCTCCGCTGCAGAGGTATGTGTGGCAGTCACATGCATGTTTCCCTTCACAGGTGAGTTTTCAGAGCCTATTTTAAATTGCATTTTAGGAGATAGCCTGCAGATGCAATGGCAATGTATTCACAACCAAAATCTCACTTTCCTAACTACTGATGAAAGCTGCATGATGTTGAAGTAACAATTCTCTGATGTATTAATCGGTGGGTTATTGAGAGACTCTTAGAATCAGAAACCCTACACTTGCCACTGCTGGAAGCCAATGAAAGCAGATCATAGCCAGACATGCTTCTTGGTATGAAACATACAGATCAACTGTACCAATCAGTTCTAAACCCACTTCAATAACCTATATATGAAGGGGACAAGCATATAGGCTCGGGCGGAGTTTGCGTAGCAGTGCTACGCGAAACTCCGGGAAGAGGTAAATAACTCCGCAACGGTACATGGAGTTCCGCGAGCATATGGAGTTGCTTGGTCCACATGCTTGCGCATGCTCGCGAGACGTTTCTGACGTTCAGCAGTGCGGATTGCGTGTTCGGGGGAAAATATCGTGCGAACTTCACCACACGATCTCCAATGGGTGCGGCCATCTTGTTTTTCTACTTTTTGTATGGTTCTGGGGCCTGTTTTTGAATCCTCTCAAATCTTTTCAATCCTCTGTTTCTAAAACTTTTTTTCTGATCTTTTTTATTTATTATCTATCCCTCTCGCTTCCTAAGTGTATATTTTGCGTTTCATTTCTACTTTTACTGCGTTTTATGTACTTGCTTTTTTGTTTTTTTACTTCCCTACTTCTTCTCCTGTCTTTATTTTTTACTCCTACATTTTCTTTTCCGCCCCCGCCCCCTCCAGAACCATGGCTAAGAGTAGTACAACCAGGAGCTGCCTTTCTTGCGGAAGGCGGCGCCAAGTAGGGGTGCAGACCAGGGCCTTATTCTCAGAGGTGGAGGTGGCTGCCCTAGTTTTTTTCGTGCAGCGCCACCTCCCCTTAACCTTGGCAGCAGGCGGCAGGCCTGGTTCCGGCTATGGGATCCAGGAGCGTCACCGCTGAGGGGTGAGGGTGCGCCGGGCAGTGTTTCATTGCTCTGAGGTCTAGCGCACCCACAATCAGCTGACTCACCGGTGGTCCGACATCCTGGACCGGGAGCAGGACCTGCTAGGTGTTGAGGTCGTAGGGCTTGGTGAGTAGCTAATTATATTACTATTGTGTGTTCTGTGTTATTGCGAATATAATTTTTTTCCCAAATAGCAAGAATGCTGCTGCTGCTGCTTACATGCAGCTAAGTTACGTTTAAAAATCTTATAATATGTGATTGTTATTCTTCTAGACAGGTGCTCGGCGCTACTAATCTTACTTGTTTGCAACTTTGCGCTCGCTTGGGCTGATTATGTAAGAGAGGTTAGAGAACTTGAGTTAGGTAATGCTAGAGAGACTCCTTTCCTTTGTCCTGTCACTAAGATAGTGGTGGTAGGTAGTTATAATAATTAGTTACTTAGTATTAGTTGGTAATTTTTTAGCGGTCCGCGTGACGCGTCCTCCGTCACGTGCTGCTGACTCCAGTCCTTAGTAGAACCTTTTGTAATTTGTTAGTGAGTGAATAATATAGCAATTCAGCACATCAGCAACCAACCAACAATTTGGTGCATGCAATATGCATGCGTCCATCTATGCATTTTTGAGGAATAAAATAAATGGAAATGCAGACTTAGTGAACAATTGGCCCATTAAAGGGGTTGATTAATTGCGAATGAGAGGAAGCAAATATAATTTTTGACAATTCATTCCAAAGTCTTTGGAATAGGCGGGCTAGGTGGTACTTAGGTTTAGGATTCTGGAATTGGAAAGGACACTGGAATAATAAAGAGAGAGGACGGTCCGCAACCGTGATACTACTAGTCGATCTGATTAGATAGGTCAATTTTATTCCATTTGTCATTTCCTGTCAACAAATCTTTTTGAGCGTTTTTTTTAATATTTATTATTTGTTTCACACCAATCAATTTTTGTCTCTTTATTATGTCTTACATGATCAGCATACAGGGGCAAGAAGACGACGGGGTCTGCTGAGGCGGGAGCTGTAGGTGCCTCCCTGGGCCAGGATCGCTCCTCTACAGATGGCTCTGCTTCTGGCCCCAGTAAGTCCTCCTGTTATTAGTAGTTATATTTCCCTAACTTTTACTGCACCTAATTTTTTCGAACTATTTATTTCCGTTTCCTAATTCTAATTTCTACCAAATCTTCTTCGATCTATCTGTTTCTAAATTCTTATTATCACTGCATTACCTACCTACATAGTATTATATTTCTAGTGTCTGTTTTTTTTTTACATCAATCTAACTGCCTCTGACTCTGTACTACTACTTTATTAATCTGTCTGTAGCTTGCTTTATAATTTATTCTGGTTTTTCAGTCAGCTGTCCCTCTCCCCTTATATTTTGTGGTCTGCCTAGTAATGGTACTAATGTAAGGCTCACATTGGTCCTTTACTACTATTAGTACTACTACTCTGCTATGCAGATTGCATGCCCAACTAAAGTATTCTACGCATGTTTGTTGAGATTAGAAGGCTTTTTTACTTTCTTCCCATGCTCCATCAGTAAATAAAATGTTGGTCACTTTGGACACCCCAAAGTGGTGTATTTTTACTTTTTCTCGTCTAGGCCTAGTACTATTATTATTTCTTTAGCAGCAGCAGTTGATTGTGAACAACTGATTACTGTGCACCATGGCTGGAAGGAAGTATGAGGAGTAGGAGGGCACAATTATATTTTCCAACCAAGAGGGAGGACTCGAGTCGAGAATCGTGACTTGAGAGACCTCATGTCTGATTGTCCGCCCAGTTGGCCACTCTTTTTCTTTTTAAAAAGTTTTAAAACTCAGATTCACCAATAGCTCTAGCCACTGAGTCCAGTCCTTTGGGTTGCCCTCTTCTTGAGAGGCTTTTCGAAAATTGCCACCAACAAAATGCCCAACCAGATATTTTATTATTTTTGATAGGATAGGAGGACATACTACTGTCTACTCTACTCTAGTACCTGATTTGTACTAGTGATGTGTGTGGTGTATGTATGTATTGTATTTTCAATTTTGCTTGTGAAAAAAATAAATAGGGGAGGCGTATATGGCATCTAAAAAATGTGTAATTTTTCTAGGCGTGCTGACCACCAGTGCCGGGGCCAGCAGGAAGGCGACGCCAGCCAGGAGTGAGCAGATGCGACAGCTGCAGGGGTGGGTGAGCCAGCAGCAGTGGCGGGCGGTGGTAAGTTATATTCCTTACTTATTGACAATACACACTCGCCTCAAGGGTGTACACTGTAGCGTTAAGAGAGGCTAAGTTGTTGTGAACAACGGTTGATGAAGACACCCGGGCCTTTACTTAGCATTAGCAATAGCATTGGCGGCGGGAGTTGAGTAACTAATTGCCTTTTCTATCTGACTTCAACTCAGCTGGGAAAGGTTTATGAAGAAGACTAAGAGTTGACGACCTTGATGGATGGGTTGAACGAAAAGTGAAAGAAGGATGGAAGTAGAAAGGACGGGACATGTAATATATGACTGGCAGATAATGATGCGTGGGTGAAGGAAGGGGGCTCGGGATTCATAGGTGGCTGATAGGATGCATGGGTGGTTGAAGGATGGGTAAAACATGAAAGAAAGGATGCCTGCCTGGGTGGGTGGGTGAAACTGTATGGGTGATAGGAATCGCCCGGGGGTTTGATGGGTCAAACTCAAAGGCAAGGAAGGATGCATGGGTGGTGGTTTAAAAAAATTACAAATGTATGTTGTTGGTGAAAGGTTTGTTGAGAGATTAAGAAGAATGATAGCCATGTTTACTTTGAATGAATGGATGCCTGGATGGTATTCAATCATAGCATAGGTAGAGACTGTCACTGGATGAAGACAATGTAAAAGAAAAATAAACCGTGCCAGAGAAGCAAAGCCAAGGGTGAAGATAAGAATAAGATTAGAATAAAAAATATATAATGCTAGAAGAGCAATGCAATGATAAATGGAAAAATTGCTGGGAAGAGAAACAAGGACTGTTTTTTTCAAGGTTTGTGATTCAAGGTTGTATTTCAGAATACTCCCTTGACTCACAGTAGTTTGCATGCACAACATATATATTGTGTATGTATGTACCCATACCCACCCATTATCAATTGCCTCCCTCTGACTCCGAGGCCCACTCCCTACCTATGTCATTTAGACCGTGTCAGCCATGGGTGGCCTATCGGCCTCATGGTTACCCAATCAATCAATTGTGCCTCACGTCGTCCCATATATAATCATTCAGATCAGATATCATCTGCCTTGTTGTAGTAGTCAGGGTGAAAGTGAAATTGGGCAGTTGCCATTAATGTAACAGAGTATGGTCATAATAGAAAAATAAGATAATTGTGTAGTTGTAGACTACAGCTGCCCCACCTGCAGACAGTAGTGAATAATGTGAGTCTGCGACATGAGCAAGCTGACTGAGCTGGCATGCCTACAAGGTTAATTTAGCTAAACAAGAGAGAGAAGAAGGCTCCATAGTGCCTAGTAATGCCTGAAACCTGGGAAGTGGGAGAATACCACAAATGTTATGTACTGTGCTTGCTAGTGCTACTGTGTCACTATAATTTTATGTGTATAATTAATTTTGTGTTACTGTCTTGCTAAGAGTATTGGTTACAAATGGCTTTTTTCTTTCTTGATATAGCTACTCCTTCCCAACCGAAACAACCAAACAGGAAGGAGTTAGCAGCCATGGCCCGGCAACAGAAGCTGGAGGCCATCTGAGCTGAATATCGGTGTCTGGTGGTTCTGGCGGAGGAGGGGGAGGAGGTGGCAGCAGCTGCAGCCTCCTCCAATGCACCGGGCCCCAGCCAGGCCCCCCCCAGTGCCTCCAGTGGCACGGTGCCGTGGTCTGGCAGCCGCCCACCACATGTCTTTGAACACTGCTGCCCACCCCTGTTTATGCAACTGCAAGGCATTTAAGCGCCGCATTCTCCACCGGATGGCGCGCCTAGAGGAGCGGATAAACACCCTGGAGAGAAAGATCCAGTGAGCCCACCGCTAGAACTCCGTCACCTTGCCCCTTTTTTAATCTTTTTTTTGGTTGGTAGGAATTGGGCGTTGGGGAAAAGTTTGGGTTTATGGACATTGGACTCTTCTGATGGACATTGGTTGGGGTTTGGGTGGGGGGGTCAGGTGTTGTGGGGTTTTTTCATTAGTTTATTTGTGAGGGGAAATTTATAGTTTACATATGATGTAAAAAATGTTTTGTGGGGGGTTACTCTTTTACTTCACACGGTTTCCTTTGCTGCAACAGGGCCGCAGCCAGTTTTTGATTGAAATAATCTGCCGATAGTGTAACACACCACAGATAGATGTGGTACCCTCACTTGGGACTCGTCCTACTAGTACTGTCAGTCTCTCCTCCTAGTCTATGCAGTCTGCAACTAAAACCCCTATGGACTCGGAAGAGTGTGGGTGTGTGAATTAATTAATTAATTTCCATATTATTATGCCTCCCCCAAACTTCTTCTCTTACCTGTGATTGATGTTTATTTATACTTAGGTGAAGCGATGGCTGCATGGTGATGATTTGGTTTCCCAAGGGGCCATGGTGGTGGTAGTAGTAGTAGACACTGACAGTAGCATTTGCAAAAAAAGCAAATGAGACTGTCAGTCACCTAAGGGAGACTTGGGAACGAGTAGTAGAAGTACAGTACACAAGAAGACTGCCAAACAAGAAACTATGATGATTAGCAATCTAAAGTAAAATAAACCAGAATGCCTGGAGGGCTAGCCTAGTACAAGTTACAAACTGAAGTCGACTCGAGCTGTGATGATGAAGCGGACAAGCGGCTTCGTAACCTTTAGTGCTGGAACTAGGATGATTGATGACTCGATGCTGGCAACCAATTATATTATTATGATGGATTATGTTCCTCTGGGAAAAAAAATTGAATATTGAATACTGTGCATGGGTGGGCAATCTAATATTGCCGGTGTGGGCTAAAGTATATATACTTAGAGCAGAAGAAGATCCTCGCCCTGCCTTGAGTTAGTGTTGCTTTTACCACATCCGCCCCAGCAAGTGTGTGATCAATAATTGGTGTAAATTTTATTTAGTCACACCACAATATAAATCACTCAGCCTGGGGGAAGAGGGTTAGGGTTCATGAATGGTTGGGGGGGGATTTGAGGGAAAGGTTTTGACAAAGACAAACACTACACATGGATAACACACAATCTTGGCAGCCGACCATCATAAATCTGTTAAGGAAGAAAAAGGAAATGCATGCATGATGATGACTTGATGAGTAGTACTAGACTAGTAGTACAGTGCAGCGGTATATTATTAATTATTATTATGCAATTGCCTTGCCTGTCTGCCCCCAGAGAGACCCAAGTTACATACATTTTATTTTCTGTTGTACCAGGCTTCCTTTTAAAGCTAGCTAAGAAAATTAAAAAAATATCTGTAGGAGTCAAATATAAGCAAACATAAACAATATAAGTAAACATAAACAACAACACACACAGTCGTAATGATTGAAGAGAAAAAATGAATCAAATGAAATGATACTATGATTATTGTCAAATTGGGAGTTGCATCTAAGCATTCCTCTTGGTCCTTCCTTGGACTGTCCGTCCGTCAATCTTGGGTGCCTGCCTGGAGGATGCGGTTTGGTAAGGTCAGTGTGAGTTGTTTTTCCCAGTATAGCGCAGGGTAAAGGCCGGCCTGTAAGTATAGATGGAAAAACAAAAAAGAATATTGAAAAATCAAGAAGAAAAGTAAAGTTAAACTGCATAAATTAGGGAGGAGTGCAACAAGAAAACTTTCAGAGGCGGCATGGCTAAATCATGTCTACTCTGTTTCCAGCAGTTACCTTTAACAACAGGAGCAGGCCCACCCACCCAAACTCCACTTAGCTTAGATTTTGAGCCAGACAGCACTGAGCACACATACACACACACAGCAATATAGCATTTTCCAAATTAAGTAACAAAATCAATGTACCGCTGTCAGTCACACCACCACACTCGCCTCCACCACTACACAGACATGTAGGTCTGATGTTGTTGTTTACCTTTTAGGCCACTTCATGAAACGCCCGAGTTATTCCATCAATCATCTCCGATCCTACTGACTGACTGCGACTATGGTATGGTCATGGTGTCCAACTCTGTAGTGTCCCGAGTGAGTCCAGAATCAAAAATGCAATGGATCGGCCTGCAGTAGTACAAGAATTTTGTTATTGAATAACAAGAAGGGAAACATTGACTTGAGTTACTTTTTTTGTGTGCAGAACATGATTAAATACTAGTAAACATCATGAACAACAACACAAACAACAATCACTCCGAGTCAGCGTGCAATGCATGCCATCATTTACCTGTTCTTCCGGGGCAGTCCTTCTAGGCTCAGAAAGAAGTATAGATATATAGTCAGGTTCTTTGGAGGGACTCGAGGCAGGCACACATTTCACATTTGTTGTACTATACTCCATCCAATGTCTGGCTTGAGGCAAATGGATTTAGGGTGAGTCAGGACTCGGAGGAGTGGACTTACTTCTTCACTGACTGCACACAGTTGCAACTCCAATCGGGCAATAAAAGAGTAAGACGGTGGTGATGGATTTGTTGTGATTCGAAAGAGAAAGACAGAGACATACACAAATAATAAAAGTAAATAATATTCCTTAGCTTTATCTTTTGGGGGGGGTTTGGGCGTCAAAGCAAGAAAGGAAGTAACTCGAAAGCCTAGTTGTCAGGGAAGTAGAGCTCGTCCTCAAACTCTGGTGGTTCACCCAGAAGTAGGTCACCTAACAAACTACTTCCATGACCTGAGTCGCCATCATCATCTTCCTGCTGTGCTACTTCTGGTATGGTGTAATCCGGTGGTATAAAGTGCTGATTCATTTTGATCATGATTAACCTCTCCCCTTTTTGGGGCAAGAGACTGGTCCTTCTCACTGTCAGAACGGCACCAGCAGCACTGAAAACACGCTCAGAAGAGACACTTGCAACAGGGCAAGTCAGATAGTTTATCGCCAGCCTGCTGAGCACTGGCCATTGGCGCCTTTTCCCATACCAATACAGCAATGGGTTTTGATCAAAGTAGACCTCTGTTGGGTCATCCAGATAGGCCTGGACCATCCGCTCAATGCTCATGGGTGCTCCGCTATGCTCGGCCTCTTTTGCCTTTGCCTCAGCACTGGACTTAAGCCCTTGCTGTAGAAACCATTTCTGTGCCAATTTTGGGGCTGATGCTCCTGTTCTTGTTCATGTTGTTGATGTTGTTCTTTGTGTTGTTGGTGGTTTTGGCTACTGTGAGCCAACCGCACTGCCCTCAGGCTCTGAAGTTGAACTTCAAGCCGGCTGCCCTGCAGTACTTGTTGTGCCCTGGAGGAGCGGGCCTCTAATTCCCGGCCGTTCTTTTTCTAGCTGACCGGCTTCCACAGCTATCCAAGTTTTGTAGTTGGCAACATCCCGATCTGAAAAAGGAATGAAAGTGTGCAGTAATGGTTTGTACCGTGGATCCAGAATTGTGGCACAAATGTAATGGTTGGATGACACAATGCCTCTTAGCTCCCTTGTATTTTCCGATAAGTGAAGGGTTAAGCTCTCCACCAACTCATATGCTTCTTTTTTTCCCTCCACACCTGCGTACATTGCAGACACCCCCTTCAGCTGTTCCTGTAGCATGTGCAACAATGGGATAGCTTGGCCCATAGTACAGTCCTCCTTGCTGACTTCACGTGTGAAGACCTTGAAAGGAACGAGCATCTCTGTCAGGCATTTAACTATTGGTCATCTCAATGATCATGCCTTTCACAGTAGCATCCCCTCTTTGCATGACATATTCATTGATTGGTCTGTACTGCTCAAACAGACGTTCAAGCATGTAATAAGTTGAGTTCCAACGTGTTGGCACCTCCTACATGAGTGCTTTAACTGGCATTCTATTATAACGTTGAATGATCCTCAGCTGCTCCCGGGCTTTAAAAGAATGGCTGAAATGTGTGCAGATTCTTCTGAAGGTGATCAGTAAGTTGCTGACTCGGTCTTCTTTTTTCAGAAAGTCTTGAACAATGATGTTAATGCAGTGCGCCAAACACAGGACCCTGAAAAAGCCACCATCGGCCATGGCCTTAACTATATTACTGCCATTGTCCGTGACAACAAAACCAATGTTAAGCCCTCTTGGTCGCATGCATTGAAAGAACTTGCTGTCAAAGTCTTCCAAAATGTTTGCAGCTGTATGAGATTTCTCCATGGCAAACATTGCTACAGTTGCATGTTTCCGAGTGGCATTAAAAATCTCAGCAGTGTCAACAGCACCTGCTGAAGATATCTTTTCTTTAACCCCCACAAAAGGGATCCAGTGTGCAGTGATGCAGATGGAATCAGTGACTTGGCAACTGGTCCACATATCTGGTGTCAGGCGGATAGTGTGAACAGCACTCTTGCAAAGCTTGTCTAAGCAAATCCAGCACGTCGTGATGTAGTGCTGGATCAGCAACTCTGGCGAAATAGGACCGGCTGGGAACCTTCCATTTCGGGCTGATGGCTGCCACAAATTCAAGAAAACCCACCCCTTTCACAAAAGAAAAAGGGAGGAGGTCCAGCACTAACAATTTAGCCAGCTTCGCGTCGTACAAACGTGCCGTTGGGTGGTTGCGTTCGTACTGCCCCTCCGACCGAAACATGCTGAGAATGGTAGCCTGGATTTTTTCTTTTCTGGTGCCACTGATGGTGTGACTTCTTGACGCCAGATGTTAGGCTCAATGCACGTTCTTTCGTTGCGGTACTCTCTTGCCTTGGACCCCTTGGTGTCTCAGTCTGACTCTTGTGCCATTGCAATGTTGCTGATGATGATGTGGGCAGTACCACTGCACTGCTGTGGACAGGGCTGCTTTGTGCAACAGAGAAAATGTCTCCATCTTGTTCACCATCCACCATGATCAGGTCATCTTCTTCATCCCCTCCACCAACAACACATGCAGTTTTTTAGCCGCTAGCGTGCGCCTCCCACTGTATCAAGTGGTGTTTTCTCAGATGGGTTGTTTGGCCTCCGGTACCATAGTTTGTACCAAGCTTCCCCTGACTAACACCTTGTCTACAAATGGAGCATTAAGCAATGTTCACCTCCTGCTTGCTAACCGAAAAAAAGTCCCAAACTGGGGAGGTCAATTTTCTGGCACTTCTGGTGCCACTTGCAATGTCGGATGAACTGGTAGGTGGGTGGGACGTTTGACTCTCTGCAGTACCTACTTCTACTGAGGAGGTTCTGGTGGATGCAGGTCGCTGCCGGCGAACTATGGAAGCTGGAGGTGGTGTTGGTGGTATCATCTGTGTTGGTGGTATCCGTGCCACATCCCTCAGAGCAATTTGGCATGAGGTAATGTCGGTCTCCACTGGGGCGGGACTAATGCCCATGATGACTGGCTTGTCATCATCCTCCTCTTCTACATCTACCTCCATAACTCTAAGACTTTCTGAACCTTCCTTTTCCCTAGCCTTGTCTCATGGTGTGTCTCACTCTCAGACTGAGGTGGCTTCCAAGTGGTGTCTAGATCATCAGAAGGGGGGGCTTGCAGAAGAGGTTTATGGACTAACCCTCCTTTTCCTTGCTGGGGATCTGGAAGACAATGGATCTTCTGAAAGAGTGGCTTGCTCCTCTTTTTCTTCTTCAGGAAGCTCGATCTCCTGAACTGCCCCTACTTCAGGAGGAACAACTACTATTGGAGTTGGTTGCAGCTGTTGTTGCCCACTTATCTGAGTTTCCTGCATTGATTGGGTACTACTTTGCGATAATGATAAGTCAATTTCAACATCACTTCTCGTCGGCGTTGGACTCGTGATTAGACTGACTGCCTCTGCGACAGACATGGGCTTGGGCCTAGGCTGGTGGGGTGGGTCCACTGATGCGGGGGTACTGCTCCCAGCTTGCTCCTCGGACTCAGCTGTTGCAGGCGCAATTTTTGGTTTCCCAAAAAAGATCTTAGTCAACATACCGGTCTTGGTATTGGCAGTGCCTTCTTCTCAATGGCAACTTTCTTGGTACTGGACCTGGTACCTTTCTTTAGGGCCATCTTGAAGATGTCAGCAGCACACAGTGGCACAAGTTGAAGAGATGTCTGTGGTCACACGTCACGTGACGTCGTGCGCAGCAGGACTTCTGTCTGGCAGTACAATGGGTGATGTTGTCTCCTCTTTTATGCACCTAAAAGCAAAGAAGCAAGAAGAACATCAGTGAAACGTGGCATTCATTGTTGTGGTTCAATTACTACTAGTACAAGCAAATAAATATAATATATAACTTAGTGTGTGGTCACTCTTGTTAGTGTTATTAATGTTATTAAATGTATTAGCACAGTTATTAAAACAACATAACTATACAGTGTAGCCATTATTAGACTTTGACAACAACAATGGCTTTCATGGTTGGTGTACTGTACAGTACACTCAGGAAGGATAGGAAAGAAGAAGAACAACAACAAAAATACAAATGTAACGGACCCGGTTTGGCATTGTGAATCACGTGGGATGCAGCATTCAGGGAGCTGCAGCTGACAATGGATGGAAGCAATAAGCCAAGAGGGACTAAGGAAAGACATGCAGGCCTATGGCAAAAGCACACTAACTACCACTACAAAATGGCCACCAGCCACATGGTCACTCACAACAAGCAGGAGGCCTGAAAACAATGAACTCAAGCAGGCCTATATAGACACAGACTTTACAAAATGGCCCTGGCCACATGAGGAGGCTCTGCCAAGGCAAATGCTGGCCCACTATTACAAACACACTCACACACTGCCCAGACAAAGGAGGCATGCTAAACAACACAGCTTTAAAGCAACAATGCCAAAAATGAAAATCCACAGGGCTAAAAAAAGGTTTGCAAGTTACAACCACACACATCCAACAAAGGCATTTATTTAACACACATGAAAAAAGTGAAATACCCAAAAAAACATTTTGCATTTCAATCCAATGCCATCCATGCCCTAAATGATGTTTAAATTCAACAGACACCACAGAAACATTTCATGCACCCATGAGTAGCTCTGGGCCTATTGGTTGGAAAACCCATTGGCAGACTAGGCCACATAGTGAATCAATTCAAATCAATAATATTGCAAATTTATTAGAAAATGTAGTGAACTGTGCTACATTTTTTGCTGGATAAAAGAAGAAAAAATTGCATGCAAAACAACAACCAGCAAGAAGACATGGCCACCACAAAGAAGGCTTGGAGGCCTAATGCAGAAGCACACTGGTTGCCCCTTCACAAAATGGCCGCCAGCCACATGGCCAGGCCACAACAACAAGAAAGGGAAGACAGACAATGTAGGCCTATGGCAAAAGCACACTGGCTGCCTTCACAAAATGGCTGACAGCCACATGGCCAGGCCACAACAACAAGAAAGGGAAGACAGACAATGCAGCCCTATGGCAAAAGCACACTGGCTGCCTTCACAAAATGGCCAACAGCCACATGGCCAAGCCACAACAACAAGAAAGGAAAGACAGACAATGCAGCCCTATGGCAAAAGCACACTGGCTGCCTTCCATATAAAGGCCGCCAGCCACATGGCCAGGCTACCACAGCAAGAAGCAATAAGCCAAGAGGAACAAAGGAAATAAGACATGCAGGCCTATGGCAAAAGCACACTAACTACCACCACAAAATGGCCACCAGCCACATGGTCACTCACAACAACAAGCAGGAGGCATGGAAAACAATGAACCTAGGCAGGCCTATATGGACACAGACTTTACAAAATGGCCCCTGGCCACACGGGGAGGCTCAGCCAAGGCAAATGCTGGCCCACTATTACAAACACACTCACACACTGGCCAGACAAAGGAGGCATGCTAAACAGCACAGCTGTAATGCAACAATGACAAACGAAAATCCACAGGGCTGAAAAAGGTTTGCAAGTTACACGACAACCACACACATCCAACGCAGGCATTTATTTAACACACATGAAAAAAGTGAAATACCAAAAAACTACATTTTGCATTTCAATCCAATGCCATCCATGCACTAAATGATGTTTAAATTCAACAGACACCACAGAAACAGTTGTTTCATGCACCCATGAGTAGCTCTGGGCCTACTGGCTGAAAGGCCTATTGCCAGACTACTGGGCTAGTGAATTAAATAAATATTGCAAATTGATTTCAAAAGTTGGAGAAAATGTAGTGAACTGTGCAACATGTTTCCTTTATAAAAGAAGAAAAATTACTTACAAAGAAACAACTAGGCCCCTACTGAAACTACATGCCACCCACCACAATACATTTTAAAGAAACGATGAAAAGTACAAAAAATGTAGGTGCAATGCCCCAATCAAACAACACCAATTTTCAAACTTACTTGTGAAATCTCAAATTCAAAAGTCCTCAAATCCAATGATATATATGATGCAGCAGACACTAACAGTAATCCTTCCACCTCCAAATCCAAAGGAAAAGTGAACAGGAGATGGACAAAGCACTGGGAGGAGCCTGCTGGACAGGAATAGGAAGTTGGAGACTCTGGGGCGCTTCCTTCCTCTTAAAAAAAAAGTCAATAAAGAAAAAGGACTCCATGCACAAAAAAGTACAGTCAAATATCAGTCTGAAGAGTTTTTTTTAATCCAAATCGTCATTTTGAGAAGGTTTTGATGCTGCTTGGGAGAGAACCTTCTCCAGATTGCAGATTCTACGTGTTCGTTCTTCACAAAACTTCCGCCGAAAGTCCGATGGCACGTCCGAATGACGTGTTTGCGATCGCAAACTCTCGCGGGACCGTGCGTCTGGCTACCAAATCTCGTGGCGCTCACGAACGGATGGGAAATCTCGTTGCATTTTGGGCACACAAACACAAAAAACCCTCCGTTCCGTTGCGGAGTTTTCTGGCAACTCCCCGTTCTACGCGGAGTTGCCAAAAATCTGCAAACTCCGCGAGCGGAGCAGAGTTTTACGTCCAGGGTTACAAGCATACAGAGTGTTACAAGAGAGATTGTGGCCAAGCCAAGCCAAAAACTTAAGATTTTCATGTTCAAAACCTGGTGGAGAGAAACCTAGGTAGGCAAATATCTGGGAATAATAGCTCAAGAGATCAAACATGTGAATCAATTATGTGTAAGTCAGGTCTCTGTTAAAATTACAGCTACTGAAGTTTAAAAAGATCAAATAAATCTTCAATTTCGTAGGCATGTGCACCAGGTCATGAACGAATGGTATGCCTACAAGAGCGACTGTATAGTTTGTACTTATTGATGTTTGCTATAGGTTTACCATAAAAATATTATTATGTGACATCTCAGCATGAATGTATTCAGGAAAGCGATAGATATAGCGATAGGCATGAGAAAAAGACAAAAACATAAAGGGCATCCCGTCCACTTTGTTACAAGAGGATATATGCACTTGTAATGAGGCAGGTGAGATAGATATGTGTCACATTTGTGATAGATGAACCCATCCTCCTAACTCTAAATAAGGCCTTTAGGGGCTTATTTACAAGCCCCTTGCGCCGCCAATGCGTCACTTTTATAATGGGAAAAAGTGGCGCAACGGCGGCACAAGGGGCTTGTAAATAAGCCCCTTAGTTTGGAAGATAATGAGTATACCAAAAGTGGGGCTTTGTAGGAAATTTGTCTTGCAAAACCAATTTTTGTGGCATTACAGGCAGCAAATAAAACTTGGGATCTATAGCAAAACTTCATATAGATTGCAGCTTTGAAATACTTAAAAGTTTACAGCGGGACGTCGGTGCAACTTTGCACATCCTTACCCATAATGGGGGAACTGTTGTACAAAATGAAACCTGCATGCTGCTTTCATAATTTAAAAAAATAATTGAAATCCATCATTTTGATAAGGAGAAGCAAACTAAAATTATCTGCCACAAAAGTCTTTTCACATTTTGGCTGATGCACACAAATTGCCATAACCCACCAAAGGCTGCTTAGAATGCAGATTGAGGCGGTCTATCAAATTCATTATACAGTCTCTTCAAAGAGCTTTTTGTACAATGGCAAAACGTTCAAAATATTTGTCAGGCAGCACAATTCAATTTGAGTGTTATGATCAATATTCAAGCGGTCACGGATTTAAATAAATAGTGCATATACTTGTTTCATATGCATTCATCTTGAGCCCACCTACAAGCTTCCTGAATTTTTAGAATTTAACGAGGAAAAATAGTTATGCCAATGCTGTCTAGATTAACTGGTTTAACATTGCATTTAATGGTGTGGTGGGAAGAGATAAAGGTTCCTTCCTGTATGTGTACAAAGTCAGGTGCACTGCAACGGTCATTTGAGATGTGATGTACCTCTTTGTACTGGCAACTGTAGAGCCCATTGCAAAGTGCCATGGTGTTGCACAAAAGGCCTTTCTCGCATTGTGCAAAGGCATCAGGCAGGGTTTTCATAAAAGCAAATCTAGTAAAAGTGCAAGTTTGGACAGAAGTTGCATGGCTGGTCTGGTCATCGGCACAGATGGAGACCCACAAGCAAAGAAGGAGTATTTGGCATTGCTCTCCACATGCACTCACCAGTAACTTGTTGTGACTGTGATGGACAGGTAAAACATTCCATACCTAATAGTGCAACCGCATTTCAAAAGAATTGGCCTTCATTCTCCAGAGGTGTATAACAATTGCCCCATTATGACAACTACACCATATCTTCACTTTTTGATAGAAAAAATTAACCTAGAATAACATTTCGAAAATTGCAAAACCCTCGAATATCTTCAACTCAGTGCTAGCTCATATTTTGACAAAACAAACTTTCCAGGATTGAATCTGACCTGAGAAGGTCTTATGGTAACTCTGTCGCATTCTACACTAGCCTAACCTCAGTCGGCTCTTACTCTTTGAGGGGAACAAGTCACCATTCAAGTTATTATCAATCACTGCCACGAGTAAAAGGTGAAAGGTAATACTAAAGGCCAGAGAGCCCCCCCTAGCAACTAGTGTAAAGACCTGACTGTGGGTAAAAGGCTCATTGAAGATGCAGTGAAAATTGGCCTACCTCAAGGCAGTGAGACTTCTTAGGGGTTGAGGTCTGCTTTGGACACCAAATCAGTATCCCAGGGTTAAAGTGCAGATAAGCCACCATTACTAGTCCAGTTTTTCAAACTTCAGGGTAACTGTAGCACAGGTGACACATGGTTTGGAAAGCAATTAGCTTTCACTGCGGGGTCACTGACTACATAGCTAAATGCTGGGCCTACCACTAAATCACTTCCAGTCTATCAGTGTTTTTCGCTCCTATGGGTTTCTGTAATTCTTGTGTACATGTGCATACGAGGAAATCATTAGTTTGTGTTTTAGGTGATTGCAATGTTGTAATTGAGAGTGTAGGGGGCTTTGCACATTGTTAAATACGTTTTTTGTAGTTTCACAGTCCACCCAATCGCAAGGGCTTTCACATCTGGTCCCGTTTCTAAAGTCAAAACTGAAATGCAAAATGTATTGCATCATTTTAATTTAGTCGTGATGTAGTCTAAGTAGAAGAGCATACTAGATGACAAATATTCCATAACACATTTTATGATCGTTTTTAATTAGCCTAGCCCTTTTATAATGAGGTAGCAGATGAAGGTTAAAATGGCTAACATTCAGCCTGCTTTAATTTGCAATTAATGCAAATCTATGCAGAAAGTTCCAGAAACGTTTGCTGTCTGTGCTTGCTGGTTTATCTGTGGATAAAGTAAGAAAATCACAAATTAACACTGCTTTTGTGAAGACTGAGGGGCCGATTCCGATCTCGGCCGGTAGGGCACCGAATCGGATTCGGCTTAACCGGATCCGATTCGGAGCCCTCTTTTCCGACCGACTCGTACGTGCGTCTGGCCGAGCGAGTACGATGCAAGCACACGCGAAATCGCCGACCGACTCGTACGCGGGTCCAACCCGCTCCGACCGACTCGCTCGGACACTGTTCGCACCGCGCAATGGAGACGTTCCCCGGCTGGGCAAGTACGATGCGTGCCGCGAGCAGTCCGACCGACTCGCGTCGTCCGGCTCGAAAGAGCAGTCGGAGCCGGACTTTGGGGGTCCGCGTCGGACCCCCCTGTATGCGTAGCTGCGCGAGTCGCACACAGGGGGGACCCATGGGTCCCCCCTACCTGTGCATGTACGGCGTAACGCGCATTGACGCGTACTTGCTGTAGGGGGCGCCCTTGTCCACCTCGCACCCATTGAGTCAATGGGAGCCCGCGTACGCGTTGTACGACCGGCTCCCATTGACTTCAATAGGAGTCCGACCGACTCGAGTCCGAGTGCATGCGTGCGCATCGTACTCGTTCGGTCGGACTGCCAGGGTCCGATTCGGTCGGAAATCTCTCCGGGTCCGGCTCGGTCGGAGAGTTTTCCGGCCCGAATCGGAATCAGCCCCTGAGTCTCTGTTCTCATGAAAAGCTTTTGACTGATGTTATACAATATGCTTTTGATCTAATACCATGTTACCATCATATAACTCTGGTACCTTGTGTTTATCTACAATTCCCAACACGATCTGCTTGCAGTAAGACTCATTCATCGAATAATTAGGGCACACTTCAAGATAATACAAAACAATGGAACATCATGTAGAAACGTGTTTTTTGTGCATTGGAAAGCCACTAAGGACCAAAGAGAATTTTGTGGAATGCCAATGCGCCTAAAACTCTTCTTGTCTTATAGCATCAAGACAAGATCAGAAAGTTTTTTTGCTTGTGGTAATGTATGTCCTTGTTGGCAAGGTAATGCAGTTCTTGGTGCAAAACACCTTTTACCATTTTGTTATGAAAGCAGTTTTCTGGAGGTGGGAACAAGAATGTGCATATTTGTTTGTGCTATTGATGTGTTCTGTTGTTTTGCGCGCAATGTTGTTTATTGTTCTGCGTTATTGCAATGTGATGATGTGTTGTACTGTGGTTGTTGCATTTCCTTCTTTTATGACTGTTGTCTTGTGCCATGTTATGTTTAAGTTGTGCTTTAATGTTACTTTGTGTACGTTATTGTGTTTTGTTCTAGTGTTTACTTTAAGTATGTCAACAAATACTGCTCCATTTTTGGCCAAAAAAAGCACATTAGGTTAAAGTTACCATGGCGAGCAACCATTTACATGTAGGTTGGTGAAAGAGTGCTGCTCCAAATCTGACACCAAATCTGTTGTAGACACTGCGTCTAATTTAGTTCTCACAGTGCTTTCTTTATGTGATACGGTCCATGTATTTTCTGCAGTTTTGGGCTGACTGGTGTCTTAAGTAGTTCAATAGCTAGAGCAGCGCTACTTTACCACCTTATACAGTGGTAAATGGTTGCATGTCACAGGAACTTTCAAGGCATGTGCTGTTTTTGGCTGGAAATGTACCAGCATTTGTGGACATATCTAAACTAAATATGCAGAGAATAATGTATCAGCATACACCAAGCAATATAACAACAGAATAAAAACATAACCAGAAACAACACAACAACTGCAGGACAACACAACAAAATCATATTGGAATAATGCAGCACAATAACACAACAGTATAAAAAAGAACAGATCACATCATAGTTCTTCCTCCCCAACTCGGTAGCATGCAAATAACCATGCCACACACAGAGCTCTGTAGTGCACATTTTTATTCTTCAGAGTGCAACCGTTTACTAACTGTGCGCATTGCGTCATGAGCTTTATTGACCACACCCAGACACCCCCAAATGAGTATGTCATTCTTCAATCAGGGAGCAGAAGGGTTCCACTATACATATTTACAAGACACTACATCTCCCCCTCTGTTAAATAAAAAGTACAAATATTACACATATACATCATAGTTCCTCAATGAGTCATCAAGGGGCTTGAACCAGTCTTCTAGACCTAGTCAGGTGAGGCTGATGAAGTGGATGAGCGGGGCCTGCCTCAGGCACCGGGGATGCAGAGGTAGGTGTAGTTGGTGCGCTCTCTGGACTATCAGGTCTCACTTCTGACAATTGGAGCCGATGAAAATTGAGGGAGGTGCTTGAAGTGTGACAAATCTCTTGTGATGGACTTTCCGGGACGTTGTGTGGTCATCATATGCCCTTTGCTCGTCACAACCCTCAGGGGTTCACCCTCAGGGGTTCAGCATAAAATGGAGCATCAGACTTGCGTATCCGTTTTTGCTTGTCCATGCCCTGGTCTCCTTCCTTGAAAGCCGTGTCCCAAGCAAATCGGCGTTTATTAGCAGAGGTCTTTATTCTGGAGTTGTGCAAGGAGTCTCTGTTTTTTTTCCTCATGTCACCACCGATTAGCACCAGACAATACGCCCTTCGTGGGTGCTCAAGATCGGCTACAACTCAATCAGATTTACTGGGTTAAATCGAAGTTTGCACCGCCCGCCCAGTTGCTCAATTGAGAGGGTGTAATCATTGGACAGAAAGGTCTTCAGAACTTTAGCAAGTCCCAGAACCTGAGCCTACTTGTATCCATCTCCTTGAAAAAACCCACCTAGTTCTTCCATACCTGCCACCAGGGGGCCTCCGTCTGAGTCCAAAGTTTGCAAATTTCTCTCCTTGCTAGTAATATTAAGTAAAAAATCAGATAGTGACAATCGTACTTGCCTTTAACCAGCTGGGATATCCCAAACATAATTAAATCTGGTCTTACCTCTATGTTGACACCCACGGAGTGCGAAATAGTCTTACCCACTGCTGACCAGGATTCTCCCAGTTTTGAGCAGGTGGCAAACATGTGCTCGTCGTTGGCATCTCCACTGCCACACCGTTTTCATTTTGGATCGGAACTTCCCTTTATATTTCCCAGCTTTTTTGGGGTCCAGTAGATTCTATGCAGGGTAAAAAAGTGATTTGTTTTTAAAGCAGCAGGTTTAACAACCAAATGAAGAGTAGGGCAATATTCTTGCCATATATCTGCCAGCTCCACTTCCGGCAATTATCCATCCCATGCGCTATATGGTGTTTTCATTTCCGCAAATTCTGCTTCCAGGAGATGTTGATACCAAAGTGCCACCTCTTTTTTTCTTGCCGTTGTGTCCTGAAGTTCCAGATCTATTTGTTCTGAGTCCACATCCAGCCCATTTTGGCTCTTAAGACAGGCATTGACCTGGTAGACTTTATATCTGGAGATTGCCCCTTTCGTCTTGTCGTGCCAAAAGCTCCACGTTAAATTTTGTCCACCATCTACCAACTGACCCCACTGCCTAACATCTCGCTGATTCAATGGTATTGCCAAGCTATCAGATAGACATTCCTGGGTTCCTGGGGAATCCCATATGGGGGACAGTCTGCTGTAATAGGGTACGTCCAGAGTCGATCTTATCTCGTACCAGGTCCTTGCCGCTGTCTGGAGACATTTTAATCTAACCTTTTTAAAACACTTTGGAGCCCCATATTTATAAGAGAAGCCCTCCTCCGGTAGGCCCACCATGATGGTTTTAAACATAACCCCTATTAAAGATTCATCGGGTCGTTGAAGAAGCATTCTATTGTTTTTGAGTTGGAACGCCCAACAATAGAGCTGAAGGTCTGGGAGACCCAAACCCCCCAATCCCGCTTTCCGTCTCAACTTTTTCCATGAGAGGCATATTCCTCTACTAGCCCAGATAAAGGATGATATCTTCCTTTGCAATTTTAGGAGAGTTTTGTTTTCAAAGTGTAACGGCATATTGTCAAAAAGAAAAGTACGTTTTGGCAAGATGGACATTTTCCGGCCATAGATCGTAAGTAGAAGGTTCTGCTATCTTTTTAATAACACATCTATCTCTTTTCCTACTCTTTCCAAATTTACAGCCGCTATCTTCCCAAGGTCTTTAGTTATTTTTATCCCCAAGTATCTCAATTCCTCAGCATAGTTTATTTCTCCACCATCTTGGTTCCAGATCATTATCTCTGTTTTTTCCTCATTTGCCGCATATCCTGCCAGTTTGCCAAAATCCCTCACTTCCGCCATGAGGTGTGGTAGGGTAGATACTACGTCCGAGGTGAAGGCCATAAGGTCTTCAGGTAGAGTGAGATCTTCCTTGTGTATGCCCCAATTTTAAAAGGTTTAATCTCTTCATTTAACCTCAAGCTTTGAGCAAAAGGCTCTATGTAGAGATCGAATAATACAGGAGACAGAGGGCATCCCTGTCTTGTACCTCTCTCAATTCGCACAGGAGGAGTCAGGCTATCATTAACCAAGATCCTTGCCATTGGAGCTCTAGTCTTTAAATACCTCCAATTGACGCGGTCAAATGCTTTTGCAGCATCCAGGGTGACAATCGCGAGAGGGGCATCCTGCGTTGTAGCTAGATCTATAGAACCTATCAAGGTATGGTTAAGCTCATTCATATATCTCCCAGGAAGAAAACCCTTTTGATCTTGATGAATCAACTGCCCCAATACCTGACGTGCCACAAGGACCCCAGAGAAGATCTTATAATCGCTGTTGAGTAAAGATATTGGGCAAAATGATTGGCAGTGTGCCAAATTCTTGCCTGGCTTCAAAATTAGAGAAATTACTGCCTCATTCCATGACAATGGGATTGGCCCCCCAGCTATCAGAATGGAGTTGAATAGCTTAACCTATACAGGGATAATCTCTTCCCGCAACACAGAATACAGTTCGCTGGGGATCCCATCTGGGCCAGCAGCTTTCCCTTTTTTTGCTGTTTCAGAATATCCAAGATCTCACTACCACCAATTTCTCGTCCTAGATAAAGAGCTTGGGTCTCTGTGAGTTTAGGGAGTTGCTTTCCTAAGAGCCAACCTTTTATTGCTTGCTCAGTTACCTCTAAGTCTTCTGCGTATAGCTCCTGAAAACAGTTGGTAAATGCGGCTCTGATTTTATCGCTCTCTTCCACTATGAGCCCTGACTTCTCTTCTAGGATCGTCCCTATAAAATTTTGGATTTCTATCCAACCTTGATTTCCAAGCCAAAAGCTTTCCACAACACTCCCCTTGTATGATATCTCTGGCTCTGCTCACCTCCCACTGTTGAGTCATTTTCTCTTCCATTTTAGTTCTAAACTTCAAGCGTAGGCCTTCCAGCTTATCTACCCATTCCTTTCTTTCTCCTTCCAGGCTTTTATTATCCTTTAATAGACTCTCTACTTTGCCTATCTCTTCCTCTACACTATTAAGGTATTTTTTTCTCTTCTCTGACTCAATTTACTGTTAAATTTTTAATAATTCCTCTTAACCATGCTTTATATGCATCCCATACCATATACAGGGGAGCTGACTCCATTATTTCAGACTGCAGCATTATCCTTCTATTAATTGTCTGCCTACCGATAATATGGGTGTCTCTCCTCTTGATTTTGAACAACAATGCTGCATGGTCCGATAGATGTATAGGCAAATGGTCTATCCCGACTACCTGCTCCACTTCTTTCCTGTCCATGAACAAGTAGTCTATTCTCGAGAAGTGCCCATTCTTCTTACTATGGAAGGTGTATCCCCTGCGGTTACCCTCCACTCTGCGGAAAACATCACATAAGTTGAAATTCTCCTCCATATCCAATAGGTATGCCCTCATCTTAGGGGAGGTGATTTGGGTCCTAAATGACGACCTATCAATATCATTATTTAATAGGACATTAAAATCTCCACCCAGAATGATGGGAGATTGAAAATCAACCAGGTTGGAGAAGAGGTGGGTCAGAGGGGTTATATCATCTATGTTTGGACCATAATAGTGTGTATGTCGAGGGGGCTATTTTGATTTCGGCAATTATCCAACGCCCACCCTCATCTGCTCTATACCTAAGTAGCTCAATCCCTGACTTCACTTTTAATAGTATTGCTATCCCTTTAGTACAATGAGTTTGGCCTCTAGATACCCAATTTCCTATACATCTTTGTTTTGAAAAGAATTCCTTACATTCTTGTCTCAGGAGATGCGTCTCCTGAAGCATAATTATTTGGGCGTTCTGTTCTTTTAAATATTGCGCTATTACTCTCTGCCTTCTTTTAACCCGCAACCCATTCACGTTCCAACAAAGAATCGTCAAATCATCCTTATTCATGCTCCTTCTTATTTCTCTTTTGGCACCCCTGCTGACCTTCCTTTGAGTGATTTCTGACAAGATTTCCTTCACTGACTTGAGGACAAAACATTTTTTAAATGTTTTCCCTATGCTCCCACCTCTAGTGCACCCTCCCGTGGAAACCCTCTCAAAAAATATTTTATAGGCATCACTGCTGCCTACTTAGCTCATGCTAAGGGGGAACCTATATTACCTATATTACAATCACCTCGTCCTGCCGCCAACCATCTATCTATTGCTTGTATTCCCTAGTTTCGCTTCCTCAATAAATTTATCCACCTCAACCTGGTCTGAGAAATTGTGCATCTTGTTCTGCCACATCACTTTTAAAAAAGCCAGGAATCTCATTTGTACAGATGCTCCCAGTTTCTTTAACTCATCCATTCTGTTACCCAGTTCCCACTGTCTATCAGCTGTCTCCTTAGAAATATCCGATCTAACTCTGTAGGGGGCACCCAATGCTTGCAGTGATTTTTCTTTTAGAGCTAGTCCCAAGATTCTTTCCTTCACAGAGTATGATAGAAAGTTTACCAGGATCTTTCGAGGTTTTTTACGACCTGGATGTAGCTTGAAAGGATCTCTATGTATACGTTGAATTTCTTCATCTAACTTTAACGTAGCGACCTCCTGTGGGAAGGAATTTTTCAACATATTTATCACAAATTATTTTAGATCTGAGGCTTCCAACCCTTCAGCCACACCCAGGATTCTAATATTATTCCTCCTGGCGTTGTTTTCCAGCCTTTCATGTCTTTCCAATAAAGCCCTCCCTCTTTGCTTTAGCCGCTCCACCTCTGTGCAAGGAGGCTCTTGCTTGGATCTCGTCCGCATCTGTCGACCTATGAGTCGTCCATTGCAGCAATTCAGTTCACATGGCTCCCCCAACCATCAAGGTGGCAGGAAACTCTTTAAACTCTCGGCTGTTGAACGATGGGCCATTGTCGGACTTAACAATGAAGGGGACACCCCATGTTGCAAAAATGTCACTTAATGTCGCAATGGCTTTGTCATGGCTGGTTGACGACAGGTCTTCCACCAGGGGAAATCGTGAGTACTCATCAACAACTACCATTAAATGATGTCCATTGTTAAAAGGTCCAAAGAAATCAACTGCAATCCTCTCCCATGCCTGCTTTTGGAGACCAGACATAACTTATGAATCCTGCATTGTTTTGGGAGACAAGCAGTTGCATAAATGACAGGCCTTTAATTCTCTTTCAACTCTTTCATCAAGGCGAGGAAACCACACTCAGTCTCGAAGAGCTCTCTTGGTGGAAACTTGTTGTCGCAGACTCTCTGGAATGACAATTCTAGAACCTCATAATATAATCCCTTCTTCTGTGTCAGAGAGTTCCTCGCTCACATTTTTGAACTTTTGGTATTCAAAATCATCCGTAAGAGGTGGAGTGTGCTCCTTCCAGTATTGCTGGGCAATAATGTCTTTGAGAACACACAGATGTCAAACTGAATTTGTAGCAGAAAGAATTTGCTCCACTGAAAGAGCTGCAGGTTAACTTGACTATAAAGTTAACATAAGCCTCAGCTGTTTTACATGAAAAGTAGTCAGCAGGATTTTTATCTTTCCCAAGCCTATGCACAATACTGTAATCATGCTCTTGCAATCGCAATCCCCCCTTTTCGATGCGAGGGGGCATCTTGGCTTTCAGATTCCCAAAAATAGTAAGTAAAGTTTGGTTGTCAGTGACAAGGATGAAGTGTTTTCCATATAGAAACACATGGAAGGGTTCACAAGCCCACACCACAGCCAGACTTTCTTTCTCAAGTTGGGAATAAACACATTCGACCTGCAACATACTCCGGCTCGCAAAAGCCACAATGTGCCTTTGAACATTGTTGTGCTCACTGTGCCGGTCAAGGATCGCACCCAACCCTACTGGGCTGGCATCTACTACAATCTCAGTATGAAGTTTTGGATCAAAATAGGCCAATTCTGTGGTGTTCTCAATTGCATGTTTGATTTTCTTAAAGCTTTGGTCGCATTCAGGTGATCACTTGAACACAGCGTTCTTTTTTGTCAAGTCTCTCAATGAGGCGCTGACTGTGGCAAAATCATAAATATCATCACAACACAGAGAACCCTTGACACTATCCACGGTAGGGAACTATAGGCTGTAGGGCATCAGGGTGAGCTGGCCTCCAGTCACAACTGTTTAACACAACTAAGCCACCCGAGTAAATATTCTATATCTATGGTTCAGCTTACAGCAGCCTATCTCAGGACATACACAAAACTGTGACGGGATGTCCTCACATACCACCAGGTTTCATGCTTCATCATAGGATTCTCCTCACTCTTCAATGAACCCGGTTTGATGAAGAGCAGGCATACACCCTGGAGTCAGGAAGGCACTTCTAACTAGGTATGGACCCGTGATATAATATAATTAAAAACCAATGTGATTTGCCAATCTGACCTTTATGTTAAGTGGGATACCACTTGTATTAAAAACAGTGTGGAGGCAAGGGGAACTAGTACCCAATCACCATCATCACCAGATCAGGAGGAAGGAGCCAGTACCAGTAGGTGAACAAATAGGAACGAACCTTGGTGTATGTGTGACTACAGGGGTTCCTGAGCCCTTTCTCCTTAAGGCCCAGATTACCTGAATTTAGGGGACCTAGGGAACATAGAGGTCGACAAAGGTCAGCCCTCCATAAACAGTGCCATGTACAGTGTTGTGTGCTACAAAGGGATACCGTGTTTCCGTCCTGACGAATGCCACGGACTTTTATGAGCCTACAAGCAGAAACATGTTGACAGTTTGAGTGGTGATGGGGTACTGGTTCCCTGTTAGAAATGGGGGCCTCTAGTTCGCAGAGGTAGGTACCTTTGTCCAAATAGGGACCCTTGCTTCTCGTCAGAGTAAGGGCGATGAACACTTTAGATAACCCCTGCTCACCACCTGGGTAGATTGGCACGAGCAGACAGGCTTATCCCAAAGGCAATGCGTAAAGTATTTGTACTCAAAACACACAGTAATATAGTGATAAAACCACAAATGGACACCCCACCAGTTTAGGGAAAATAAAGTATCTTTATCTAACCTCAACAAGACCAAAACGACAAAAATCCAACATACATTTAATAAGAATATGACTTTCAGGGGTTTCAAGGAACTGGGTCCATACAAAACTATAGATGAGTGATTCTACACAAAGTACCTGTAGATGTGTCACAATTCACAAGGCCAAACAGCCGCAGAGATGGGAAGCGTCGAGAAACAAAGAGATGCGTCAGTTCCTGAGACCTTGGAGAGGCAATGCAAAAGTTCTGCTGCACGCGGGAGAAGTAATGCTTAAAATCCGGTCTGTAAGGGGAAGTGGTGCATCGACTCCAAGGCGGTTCTGGTCTGCGGGTGATGCATCGGGAAAACTTGCTGCACAGGTGCAATGCGTGGAAATCCGGGATGCGGCTGCGATCGATGAGGTGGCAGCAAGCGGCATTGCGTTGGTTTCTTCAGCCGCGATCCCTCGGTGCGTCGATTTTTGCAGCCGCAACAGGCGCTGCGTCGGCTTGGCAGCGGAGCGGCGATGCTTGGAGTTTCTTCTTACACAGCGGTGCTGTGTCAGGAAAAACAGCCGGAAGAGGAGCAATGCGTCGATTTCTTCAGTTCTTTGGGTTTCTTCCAGCTCCCAACAGCAGGAACAACTTCCAGAGGCTCAGAACTGGAACAGACACCTCCTGGCAGGTCAGAACTCTCAGTAGCAGAGTTCAGGGGAGCTGGGGGTGACACCTTTGTGTCCCAGAGACTTCAGAACAGGAGGCCAGCACACACAGGCCCTTGGAGATCTTCTTCAAGCAGGTTCAAAGCAAAGTTCCAGTCTTTGTCCTCTCCTTGGCAGAAACAGCAACTGCGAGCCAACCCCACATAGCACACAGCAAAGAGGCATTACTCCTCCCCAATGCTCTTCAGCTCTTCTCCTTGGCAAAGGTTCCTCTTGAGTCTAGAAGTGATCTCAAGTTCTGGGGTTTAAGGTCTACTACTTATACCCCATTTTGTCTTTGTTCTCTTTGTGCAAGGGTCTCTGAGCCCAGTCCAAACCAGTTCTGTCCACACTGGTGCAGTATTGAGAAAGCATTGTACAAGGGAGACAGGCCCTATTCAGGTGCAAGGAAATCTCCTCCCACCACTCTAAATGCAGCCAAGCCCCATTCAGCTCTGAGTCATCCGGGAAGGGTCAGGCACACCTCAACCCCCCCCCCCCAGTGGTTGTCTACAGTGAAAGGACATCCCCAGCCACTGTCACTCCAAAAAAAGGCAGTCAATCCACAAACAGGCATAGGCATACAGAATGGTTAAACAAGAAAATGCCTACTTTCTAATAGTGCAAAAAGAAAAATTGATGGACAGAATGCAGAACAATGTCATACATTCACCCCAGTACAGAGATCTGGGCCTAAATCCATCATTTGTTTGCTCACCATGCCATTCCAGTTTAGACCCAGCCATATACAAATCAGTCTTGACCCTGTGCCTCATGGGAACAGTCCAGCCCGAACTGCCAGGCCAGGTCCTCCCTGGACTGGAAACAAGCATCCTAGGACCGGTTTCTGGGTTTCACCCCTCATCAGCCAAGATAGCTTGACTCCAGTGGCATGGAGAGCATGGGACCCACGTCTGAGGAAACCTGTCCCACTCGGGGTGACAAATGCAAAAAGAACAATTGATGGACAGAATGCAGAACAATGTCATACATTCACCCCAGTACAGGGATCTGAGCCTAAATCCATCGTTTTATTTGCTCACCATGTCAATCCAGTTTGAAACCAGCCATATGCAAATCAGTCTTGATCCTTTGCCTCATCGGAACAGTCCTGCCCGAACTGCCAGGCCAGGTCCTCCCTGGACTGGAAACAAGCATTCTAGAACTGGTTTTAGGGTTTTATACCTCATCAGCCAGGGTAGCTTGACTCCTGTTGGTATTGTGAGCATGGGACCCACATCTGGGCATACCCGTCGTCCCACTCGGGTGACAAATTCAAAAAGAACAATTGATGGACAGAATGCGGAACAATGTCATACATTCACCGCAGTACAGAGATCTGGGCCTACATCCATTGTTTTGTTGCTCACCATGCGATTCCAGTTTGAACCCAGCCATATGCAAATCAGTCTTGACTCTGTGCCTCATGAGAACAGTCCAGCCCGAACTGCCAGGCCAGGTCCTCCCTGGACTGGAAACAAGCATCCTAGGACCGGTTTCGGGGTTTCACCCCTCATCAGCCAGGATAGCTTGACTCCAGTGGCATGGATAGCACGCAACCCATGTCTGGGCATACCCTTCTCACTCGGGGTGACAAATGCAAAAAGAACAATTGATGGACTGAATGCAGAACAATGTCATACATTGACCCCAGTACAGAGATCTGGGCCTAAATCCATCATTTTTTTGCTCACCATGCCATTTCAGTTTGAACCCAGCCATATGCAAATCAGTCTTGACCCTGTGCCTCCTGGGCAAAGTCCAGCCCCAACTGCCAGGCCATGTCCTCCCTTGACTAGAAACAAGCATCGTAGGACCGGTTTCGGAGTTTCACCCCTCATCAGCCAGGATAGCTTGACTCCAGTGGCATGGAGAGCATGGGTCCCATGTCTGGGCATATCAGTCTCACTCGGGGTGACAAATGCAAAAAGAACATTTGATGGACAGAATGCAGAACAATGTCATACATTCACCCCTGTACAGAGATCTGGGCCTAAATCCATTGTTTTGTTGCTCACCATGCCATTTCAGTTTGAACCCAGCCATGCAAATCAGTATTGACCCTGTGCCTCATGGGGACAGTCCAGCCCAAACTGCCAGGCCAGGTCCTCCCAGGACGGGAAACAAGCATCCTAGGACCGGTTTCGGGGATTCACCCATCATCAGCCAGGATAGCTTGACTCCAGTGGCACAGAGAGCACGGGACCCACATCTGGGCATACCCGTCCCACTCGGGGTGACAAATGCAAAAAGAATAATTGATGGACAGAGTGCAAAACAATGTCATAGATTCACCCCAGTACACATATCTGGGCCTAAATCCATTGTTATTTTGCTCACCATGCCATTTCAGTTTGAACCCAGCCATGCAAATCAGTCTTGACCCTGTGCCTCATGGGAACAGTCCACCCCAAACTGGCAGGCCAGGTCCTCCCTGGACTGGAAGCAAGCATCCTAGGACTGGTTTCGGGGTTTGATCCCTCATCAGCCAGGATAGTTTGACTCCAGTGACATGGAGAGCACGGGACCCACGTCAGGGCATACCCGTCCCACTCACGGTGACAAATGCAAAAAGAACAATTGATGGACATTGTGCAGAACAATGTCATACATTCACCCCAGTACAGAGATCTGGGCCTAAATCCATAGTTTTTTTGCTCACCATGCCAATCCAGTTTCAACCCAGTCAAATGCAAATCAGTCTTGACCCTGTGCTTCATGGGAACAGTCCAGCCCGGACTGGCAGGCCAGGTCCTCCATGGACTGGAAACAAGCAATCTAGGACCGGTTTCGGGGTTTCACCCCTCATCAGCCAGGATAGCTTGACTCCTGTGGCATAGTGAGCATGGGACCCACATCTGGGCGTACCCGTCCCACTCGGGGTGACAAATTCAAAAAGAACAATTGATGGACAGAAGGCAGAACAATGTCATACATTCACCCCTGTACAGAGATCTGGGCCTAAATCCATAGTTTTTTGCTCACCATGCCATTCCAGTTTGAACCCAGCCAAATGCAAATCAGTCTTGACCCGGTGCCTCATGGGAACAGTCCAGCCCGAACTGCCAGGCCAGGTGCTCCCTGGACTGGAAACAAGCATCCTAGGACCGGTTTCGGGGTCTCACCCCTCATCAGTCAGAATAGCGTGACTCCAGTGGCATGGAGAGCACGTGACCCACGTCTGGGCATATCCGTCCCACTCAGGGTGACAAATGCAAAAAGAACAATTGATGGACAGGATGCAGCACAATGTCATACATTCACCCCAGTACAGAGATCTGGGCCTAAATCCATCGTTTTTTTGCTCATCATGCCATTCTAGTTTGAACCCAGCCAAATGCAAATCAGTCTTGACCCTGTGCTTCATGGGAACAGTCCAGCCCGAACTGCCAGGCCAGGTCCTCCCCGGACTGGAAACAAGCATCCTAGGACCGGTTTCGGGGTTTCACCCCTCATCAGCCAGGATAGCTTGACTCCAGTGGCAAGGAGAGCATGGTACCCAAGTCTGGGCATACCCGTCCCACTCGGGGTGACAATTTCAAAAAGAACAATTGATTAACAGAATGCGGAACAATGTCATACATTCACCCCAGTAAAGAGATCTGGGCCTAAATCCATCGTTTTTTTTGCTCACCATGTCATTGCAGTTTGAAACCAGCCATATGCAAATCAGTCTTGACCCTGTGCCTCGTCGGAACAGTCCAGCCCGAACTGCCAGGCCAGGTCCTCCCTGGACTGGAAACAAGCATCCTAGAACCGGTTTTAGGGTGCTATGCCTCATCAGCCAGGATAGCTTGACTCCAGTGGCATGGAGAGCACGGGACCCACGTCTGGGCATACCCGTCCCACTCTTGTGACGAATGAAAAAAGAACAATTGATGGACAGAATGCAGAACAAAGTCATAGATTCACCCCAGTACACATATCTGGGCCTAAATCCATTGTTATTTTGCTCACCATGCCATTTCAGTTTGAACCCAGCCATGCAAATCAGTCTTGACCCTGTGCCTCATGGGAACAGTCCACCCCAAACTGGCAGGCCAGGTCCTCCCTGGACTGGAAGCAAGCATCCTAGGACTGGTTTCGGGGTTTGATCCCTCATCAGCCAGGATAGTTTGACTCCAGTGACATGGAGAGCACAGGACCCACGTCAGGGCATACCCGTCCCACTCACGGTGACAAATGCAAAAAGAACAATTGATGGACATTGTGCAGAACAATGTCATACATTCACCCCAGTACAGAGATCTGGGCCTAAATCCATCGTTTTTTTGCTCACCATGCCATTCCAGTTTGAACCCAGCCAAATGCAAATCAGTCTTGACCCGGTGCCTCATGGGAACAGTCCAGCCCGAACTGCCAGGCCAGGTCCTCCATGGACTGGAAACAGGCATCCTAGGACCGGTTTCGGGGTTTCACCCCTCATCAGCCAGGATAGCTTGACTCTGGGTGGCATTGTGAGCATGGGACCCACATCTGGGCGTACCCGTCCCACTCGGGGTGACAAATTCTAAAAGAACAATTGATGGACAGAAGGCAGAACAATGTCATACATTCACCCCTGTACAGAGATCTGGGCCTAAATCCATAGTTTTTGCTCACCATGCCATTCCAGTTTGAACCCAGCCAAATGCAAATCAGTCTTGACCCGGTGCCTCATGGGAACAGTCCAGCCCGAACTGCCAGGCCAGGTGCTCCCTGGACTGGAAACAAGCATCCTAGGACCGGTTTCGGGGTCTCACCCCTCATCAGCCAGAATAGCGTGACTCCAGTGGCATGGAGAGCATGGGACCCACGTCTGGGCATATCCGTCCCACTTAGGGTGACAAATGCAAAAAGAACAATTGATGGACAGGATGCAGCACAATGTCATACATTCACCCCAGTACAGAGATCTGGGCCTAAATCCATCGTTTTTTTGCTCATCATGCCATTCCAGTTTGAACCCAGCCAAATGCAAATCAGTCTTGACCCTGTGCTTCATGGTAACAGTCCAGCCCGAACTGCCAGGCCAGGTCCTCCCCGGACTGGAAACAAGCATCCTAGGACCGGTTTCGGGGTTTCACCCCTCATCAGCCAGGATAGCTTGACTCCAGTGGCAAGGAGAGCATGGTACCCAAGTCTGGGCATACCCGTCCCACTCGGGGTGACAATTTCAAAAAGAACAATTGATGAACAGAATGCGGAACAATGTCATACATTCACCCCAGTACAGAGATCTGGGCCTAAATCCATCATTTTTTTGATCACCATGCTATTTCAGTTTGAATCCAGCCACATGCAAATCAGTCTTGACCCTGTGCCTCATAGGAACAGTCCAGCCCGAACTGCCAGGCCAGGTCCTCCCTGGACTGGAATCAAGCATCTTAGCACCGGTTTTGGAGTTTCACCCCTCATCAGCCAGGATAGCTTGACTCCAGTAACATGGAGAGCACGGGACCCACGTCTGGGCATACCCGTCCCACTCTCTGTGACGAATGCAAAAAGAACAATTGATGGACATCGTGCAGAACAATGTCATACATTCACCCCACTACAGAGATCTGGGCCTAAATCCGTCATTTTTTTGCTCACCATGCCATTCCAGTTTGAACCCAGCCATATGCAAATCAGTCTTGACCCTGTGCCTCATGGGAATAGTCCAGCACGAACTGCCAGGCCAGGTTCTCCCTGGATTAGAAACAAGCATCGTAGGACCAGTTTCGGGGTTTCACCCCTCATCAGCTAGGATAGCTTGGCTCCAGCGGCATGGACAGCACGCGACCCAAGTCTGGGCATACCCTTCTCACTAGGGGTGACCAATGCAAAAAGAACAATTGATGGACTGAATGCAGAACAATGTCATACATTCACCCCAGTACAGAGATCTGGGCCTAAATCCATCATTTTTTTGCTCACCATGCCATTCCAGTTTAAACCCAGCCATATGCAAATCAGTCTTGACCCTGTTCCTCATGGGAACAGTCCAGCCCGAACTGCCAGGCCAGGTCCCCCCTGGACTAGAAACAATCATCGTAAGACCGGTTTTGGGGTTTCGCCCCCCATCAGCCAGGATAGCTTGACTCCAGTGGCATGGAGAGCACGGGTCCCACGTCTGGGCATACCCGTCTCACACGGGGTGACAAATGCAAACAGAACAATTGATGGACAGAATGCAGAACAATGTCATACATTCACCCCAGGACAGAGATCTGGGCCTAAATCCATCGTTTTTTTGCTCACCATGCCTTTTCAGTTTGAACCCAGCCATGCAAATCAGTCTTGACCCTGTGCCTCATGGGAACAGTCCAGCCCGAACTGCCAGGCCAGGTCCTCCCAGGACGGAAACAAGCATCCTAGGTCCGGTTTTGTGGTTTCACCCCTCTTCAGCCAGAATAGCTTGACTCCAGTGGCATGGAGAGCACAGGACCCACGGCTGGGCATACCCGTCCCACTCGGGGTGACAAATGCAAAAAGAACAATTGATGGACAGAACGCAGAACAATGCCATACATTCACCCCAGTACAGAGATCTGGGCCTAAATCCATCATTTTTGCTCACCATGCCATTTGAGTTTGAACCCAGAAATATGCAAATCAGTCTTGACCCTGTACTTCATGGGAACAGTTCAGCCCGACCTGCCAGGCCAGGTCCTCCCTGGACTGGAAACAAGCATCCTAGGACCGGTTTTGGGGTTTCACCCCACATCAGCCAGAATAGTTTGACTCCAGTGGCATGGAGAGCACGGGACCCACGTCAGGTCATACCCGTCCCACTCGGGGTGACAAATGCAAAAAGAACAATTGATGGACAGAATGCAGGACAATGCCATTCATTCCCCCAGTACAGAGATCCGGGCCTAAATCCATCGTTTTTTGCACAGAATGCCATTTGAGTTTGAACCCAGCCATATGCAAATGAGTATTGACCCTGTGCCTCATGGGAACAGACCAGCCCGAACTGCCAGGCCAGGTCCTCCCTGGACTGGAAACTAGCATTCTAGAACCGGTTTCGGGGTTTCACCCCTCATCAGCCAGGATAGCTTGACTCCAGTGGCATGGAGAGCACAGGAACCACGTCTGGCCATACCCGTCCCACTCGGGGTGACAAAAGCAAAAAGAACAATTGATGGACAGAAGGCAGAACAATGTCATACGTTCATCCCAGTACAGAGATCTGGGCCTAAATCCATAGTTTTTTTCTCACCATGCCATTCCAGTTTGAACCCAGCCAAATGCAAATCAGTCTTGACCCTGTGCCTCATGGGAACAGTCCAGCCCGAACTGCCAGGCCAGGTACTCCCTGGACTGGAAACTAGCATTCTAGAACAGGTTTTGGGGTTTCACCCCTCATCAGCCAGGATAGCTTGACTCCAGTGGCATGGAGAGCACAGGACCCACGTCTGGCAATACCCGTCCCAGTCGGGGTGACAAATGCAAAAAGAACAATTGATGGACAGAATGCAGAACAATGTCATACATTCACCCCAGTACAGATATCTGGGCCTAAATCCATCGTTTTTTGATCACCATGCCATTCCAGTTTGAACCCAGCCATATGCAAATCAGTCTTGACCCTGTGCCTCATGGGAACAGTCCAGCCCGAACTGCCAGGCCAGGTCCTCCCTGGACTGGAAATAAGCATCCTAGGACCGGTTTCGGGGTTTCACCCTCATCAGCCAGGATAGCTTGACTCCAATAACATGGAGAGCACAAGACCCACGTCTGGGCATATCCGTCCCACTCGCGGTGACAAATGCAAAAAGAACAATTGATGGACATCATGCAGAACAATGTCATACATTCACCCCAGTACAGAGATCTGCGCCTAAATCCATTGTTTTTTTGCTCACCATCCCATTTCAGTTTGAACCCAGCCATGCAAATCAGTCTTGACCCTGTGCCTCATGGGAACAGTCCAGCCCGAACTGCCAGGCCAGGTCCTCCCAGGACCGGAAACAAGCATCCTAGGACCGGTTTTGGGATTTCACCCCTCATCAGCCAGGATAGCTTGACTCCAGTGGCATGGAGAGCAAGGGACCCACGTCTGGGCATACCCGTCCCACTCTGGTTATGAATGAAAAAAGAACAATTGATGGACAGAATGCAGAACAATGTCATACATTCACCCCAGTACAGAGATCTGGGCCTAAATCCATTGTTTTTTTGATCACCATGCTATTCCAGTTTGAATCCAACCACATGCAAATCAGTCTTGACCCTGTGCCTCATAGGAACAGTCCAGCCCGAACTGCCAGGCCAGGTCCTCCCTGGACTGGAATCAAGCATCTTAGCACCGGTTTCGGAGTTTCACCCCTCATCAGCCAGGATAGCTTGACTCCAGTAACATGGAGAGCACGGGACCCACGTCTGGGCATACCCGTCCCACTCTCAGTGACAAATGCAAAAAGAACAATTGATGGATATCGTGCAGAACAATGTCATACATTCACCCCACTACAGAGATCTGGGCCTAAATCCGTAATTTTTTTGCTCACCATGCCATTCCAGTTTGAACCCAGCCATATGCAAATCAGTCTTGACCCTGTGCCTCATGGGAATAGTCCAGCCCGAACTGCCAGGCCAGGTTCTCCCTGGACTAGAAACAAGCATCGTAGGACCAGTTTCGGGGTTTCACCCCTCATCAGCCAGGATAGCTTGGCTCCAGCGGCATGGAGAGCATGCGACCCAAGTCTGGGCATACCCTTCTCACTCGGGGTGACCAATGCAAAAAGAACAATTGATGGACTGAATGCAGAAAAATGTCATACATTCAGCCCAGTACAGAGATCTGGGCCTAAATCCATCATTTTTTTGCTCACCATGCCATTCCAGTTTAAACCCAGCCATATGCAAATCAGTCTTGACCCTGTTTTTCATGGGAACAGTCCAGCCCGAACTGCCAGGCCAGATCCCCCTGGACTAGAAACAATCATCGTAAGACCGGTTTTGGGGTTTCGCCCCCCATCAGCCAGGATAGCTTGACTCCAGTGGCATGGAGAGCACGGGTCCCACGTCTGGGCATACCCGTCTCACACGGGGTGACAAATGCAAACAGAACAATTGATGGACAGAATGCAGAACAATGTCATACATTCACCCCAGGACAGAGATCTGGGCCTAAATCCATTGTTTTTTTGCTCACCATGCCTTTTCAGTTTGAACCCAGCCATGCAAATCAGTCTTGACCCTGCGCCTCATGGGAACAGTCCAGCCCGAACTGCCAGGCCAGGTCCTCCCAGGACGGGAAACAAGCATCCTAGGTCCGGTTTTGTGGTTTCACCCCTCTTCAGCCAGAATAGCTTGACTCCAGTGGCATGGAGAGCACAGGACCCACGGCTGGGCATACCCGTCCCACTCGGGGTGACAAATGCAAAAGAACAATTGATGGACAGAACGCAGAACAATGCCATACATTCACCCCAGTACAGAGATCTGGGCCTAAATCCATCATTTTTGCTCACCATGCCATTTGAGTTTGAACCCAGAAATATGCAAATCAGTCTTGACCCTGTACTTCATGGGAACAGTTCAGCCCGACCTGCCAGGCCAGGTCCTCCCTGGACTGGAAACAAGCATCCTAGGACCGGTTTTGGGGTTTCACCCCGCATCAGCCAGAATAGTTTGACTCCAGTGGCATGGAGAGCACGGGACCCACGTCAGGTCATACCCGTCCCACTCGGGGTGACAAATGCAAAAAGAACAATTGATGGACAGAATGCAGGACAATGCCATTCATTCACCCCAGTACAGAGATCCGGGCCTAAATCCATCGTTTTTTGCACAGAATGCCATTTGAGTTTGAACCCAGCCATATGCAAATGAGTATTGACCCTGTGCCTCATGGGAACAGACCAGCCCGAACTGCCAGGCCAGGTCCTCCCTGGACTGGAAACTAGCATTCTAGAACCGGTTTCGGGGTTTCACCCCTCATCAGCCAGGATAGCTTGACTCCAGTGGCATGGAGAGCACAGTAACCACGTCTGGCAATACCCGTCCCACTCGGGGTGACAAAAGCAAAAAGAACAATTGATGGACAGAAGGCAGAACAATGTCATACGTTCACCCCAGTACAGAGATCTGGGCCTAAATCCATAGTTTTTTTCTCACCATGCCATTCCAGTTTGAACCCAGCCAAATGCAAATCAGTCTTGACCCTGTGCCTCATGGGAACAGTCCAGCCCGAACTGCCAGGCCAGGTACTCCCTGGACTGGAAACTAGCATTCTAGAACAGGTTTTGGGGTTTCACCCCTCATCAGCCAGGATAGCTTGACTCCAGTGGCATGGAGAGCACAGGACCCACGTCTGGCAATACCCGTCCCAGTCGGGGTGACAAATGCAAAAAGAACAATTGATGGACAGAATGCAGAACAATGTCATACATTCACCCCAGTACAGATATCTGGGCCTAAATCCATCGTTTTTTTGATCACCATGCCATTCCAGTTTGAACCCAGCCAAATGCAAATCAGTCTTGACCCTGTGCCTCATGGGAACAGTCCAGCCCGAACTGCCAGGCCAGGTCCTCCCTGGACTGGAAATAAGCATCCTAGGACTGGTTTCGGGGTTTCACCCCTCATCAGCCAGGATAGCTTGACTCCAATAACATGGAGAGCACAAGACCCACGTCTGGGCACATCCGTCCCACTCGCGGTGACAAATGCAAAAAGAACAATTGATGGACATCATGCAGAACAATGTCATACATTCACCCCAGTACAGAGATCTGGGCCTAAATCCATTGTTTTTTTGCTCACCATGCCATTTCAGTTTGAACCCAGCCATGCAAATCAGTCTTGACCCTGTGCCTCATGGGAACAGTCCAGCCCGAACTGCCAGGCCAGGTCCTCCCAGGACCGGAAACAAGCATCCTAGGACCGGTTTTGGGATTTCACCCCTCATCAGCCAGGATAGCTTGACTCCAGTGGCATGGAGAGCAAGGGACCCACGTCTGGGCATACCCGTCCCACTCTGGTTATGAATGAAAAAAGAACAATTGATGTACAGAATGCAGAACAATGTCATACATTCACCCCAGTACAGAGATCTGGGCCTAAATCCATCGTTTTTTTGATCACCATGCTATTCCAGTTTGAATCCAACCACATGCAAATCAGTCTTGACCCTGTGCCTCATAGGAACAGTCCAGCCCGAACTGCCAGGCCCTCCCTGGACTGGAATCAAGCATCTTAGCACCGGTTTCGGAGTTTCACCCCTCATCAGCCAGGATAGCTTGACTCCAGTAACATGGAGAGCACGGGACCCACGTCTGGGCATACCCGTCCCACTCTCAGTGACAAATGCAAAAAGAACAATTGATGGATATCGTGCAGAACAATGTCATACATTCACCCCACTACAGAGATCTGGGCCTAAATCCGTCATTTTTTTGCTCACCATGCCATTCCAGTTTGAACCCAGCCATATGCAAATCAGTCTTGACCCTGTGCCTCATGGGAATAGTCCAGCCCGAACTGCCAGGCCAGGTTCTCCCTGGACTAGAAACAAGCATCGTAGGACCAGTTTCGGGGTTTCACCCCTCATCAGCCAGGATAGCTTGGCTCCAGCGGCATGGAGAGCACGCGACCCAAGTCTGGGCATACCCTTCTCACTCGGGGTGACCAATGCAAAAAAACAATTGATGGACTGAATGCAGAACAATGTCATACATTCAGCCCAGTACAGAGATCTGGGCCTAAATCCATCATTTTTTGCTCACCATGCCATTCCAGTTTAAACCCAGCCATATGCAAATCAGTCTTGACCCTGTTCCTCATGGGAACAGTCCAGCCCGAACTGCCAGGCCAGATCCCCCCTGGACTAGAAACAATCATCGTAAGACCGGTTTTGGGGTTTCGCCCCCATCAGCCAGGATAGCTTGACTCCAGTGGCATGGAGAGCACGGGTCCCACGTCTGGGCATACCCGTCTCACACGGGGTGACAAATGCAAACAGAACAATTGATGGACAGAATGCAGAACAATGTCATACATTCACCCCAGGACAGAGATCTGGGCCTAAATCCATTGTTTTTTTGCTCACCATGCCTTTTCAGTTTGAACCCAGCCATGCAAATCAGTCTTGAACCTGTGCCTCATGGGAATAGTCCAGCCCGAACTGCCAGGCCAGGTTCTCCCTGGACTAGAAACAAGCATCGTAGGACCAGTTTCGGGGTTTCACCCCTCATCAGCCAGGATAGCTTGGCTCCAGCGGCATGGAGAGCACGCGACCCAAGTCTGGGCATACCCTTCTCACTCGGGGTGACCAATGCAAAAAGAACAATTGATGGACTGAATGCAGAACAATGTCATACATTCAGCCCAGTACAGAGATCTGGGCCTAAATCCATCATTTTTTTGCTCACCATGCCATTCCAGTTTAAACCCAGCCATATGCAAATCAGTCTTGACCCTGTGCCTCATGGGAACAGTCCAGCCCGAACTGCCAGGCCAGGTCCTCCCAGGACGGGAAACAAGCATCCTAGGTCCGGTTTTGTGGTTTCACCCCTCTTCAGCCAGAATAGCTTGACTCCAGTGGCATGGAGAGCACAGGACCCACGGCTGGGCATACCCGTCCCACTCGGGGTGACAAATGCAAAAAGAACAATTGATGGACAGAACGCAGAACAATGCCATACATTCACCCCAGTACAGAGATCTGGGCCTAAATCCATCATTTTTGCTCACCATGCCATTTGAGTTTGAACCCAGAAATATGCAAATCAGTCTTGACCCTGTACTTCATGGGAACAGTTCAGCCCGACCTGCCAGGCCAGGTCCTCCTGGACTGGAAACAAGCATCCTAGGACCGGTTTTGGGGTTTCACCCCGCATCAGCCAGAATAGTTTGACTCCAGTGGCATGGAGAGCACGGGACCCACGTCAGGTCATACCCGTCCCACTCGGGGTGACAAATGCAAAAAGAACAATTGATGGACAGAATGCAGGACAATGCCATTCATTCACCCCAGTACAGAGATCCGGGCCTAAATCCATCGTTTTTTTGCACAGAATGCCATTTGAGTTTGAACCCAGCCATATGCAAATGAGTATTGACCCTGTGCCTCATGGGAACAGACCAGCCCGAACTGCCAGGCCAGGTCCTCCCTGGACTGGAAACTAGCATTCTAGAACCGGTTTCGGGGTTTCACCCCTCATCAGCCAGGATAGCTTGACTCCAGTGGCATGGAGAGCACAGGAACCACGTCTGGCCATACCCGTCCCACTCGGGGTGACAAAAGCAAAAAGAACAATTGATGGACAGAAGGCAGAACAATGTCATACGTTCACCCCAGTACAGAGATCTGGGCCTAAATCCATAGTTTTTTCTCACCATGCCATTCCAGTTTGAACCCAGCCAAATGCAAATCAGTCTTGACCCTGTGCCTCATGGGAACAGTCCAGCCCGAACTGCCAGGCCAGGTACTCCCTGGACTGGAAACTAGCATTCTAGAACAGGTTTCGGGGTTTCACCCCTCATCAGCCAGGATAGCTTGACTCCAGTGGCATGGAGAGCACAGGACCCACGTCTGGCAATACCCGTCCCAGTCGGGGTGACAAATGCAAAAAGAACAATTGATGGACAGAATGCAGAACAATGTCATACATTCACCCCAGTACAGATATCTGGGCCTAAATCCATCGTTTTTTTGATCACCATGCCATTCCAGTTTGAACCCAGCCATATGCAAATCAGTCTTGACCCTGTGCCTCATGGGAACAGTCCAGCCCGAACTGCCAGGCCAGGTCCTCCCTGGACTGGAAATAAGCATCCTAGGACCGGTTTCGGGGTTTCACCCCTCATCAGCCAGGATAGCTTGACTCCAATAACATGGAGAGCACAAGACCCACGTCTGGGCATATCCGTCCCACTCGCGGTGACAAATGCAAAAAGAACAATTGATGGACATCATGCAGAACAATGTCATACATTCACCCCAGTACAGAGATCTGGGCCTAAATCCATTGTTTTTTTGCTCACCATGCCATTTCAGTTTGAACCCAGCCATGCAAATCAGTCTTGACCCTGTGCCTCATGGGAACAGTCCAGCCCGAACTGCCAGGCCAGGTCCTCCCAGGACCGGAAACAAGCATCCTAGGACCGGTTTTGGGATTTCACCCCTCATCAGCCAGGATAGCTTGACTCCAGTGGCATGGAGAGCAAGGGACCCACGTCTGGGCATACCCGTCCCACTCTCGGTGACAAATGCAAAAAGAACAATTGATGGACATCGTGCAGAACAATGTCATACATTCACCCCACTACAGAGATCTGGGCCTAAATCCGTCATTTTTTGCTCACCATGCCATTCCAGTTTGAACCCAGCCATATGCAAATCAGTCTTGACCCTGTGCCTCATGGGAATAGTCCAGCCCGAACTGCCAGGCCAGGTTCTCCCTGGACTAGAAACAAGCATCGTAGGACCAGTTTCGGGGTTTCACCCCTCATCAGCCAGGATAGCTTGGCTCCAGCGGCATGGAGAGCACGCGACCCAAGTCTGGGCATACCCTTCTCACTCGGGGTGACCAATGCAAAAAGAACAATTGATGGACTGAATGCAGAACAATGTCATACATTCAGCCCAGTACAGAGATCTGGGCCTAAATCCATCATTTTTTTGCTCACCATGCCATTCCAGTTTAAACCCAGCCATATGCAAATCAGTCTTGACCCTGTTCCTCATGGGAACAGTCCAGCCCGAACTGCCAGGCCAGATCCCCCCTGGACTAGAAACAATCATCGTAAGACCGGTTTTGGGGTTTCGCCCCCCATCAGCCAGGATAGCTTGACTCCAGTGGCATGGAGAGCACGGGTCCCACGTCTGGGCATACCCGTCTCACACGGGGTGACAAATGCAAACAGAACAATTGATGGACAGAATGCAGAACAATGTCATACATTCACCCCAGGACAGAGATCTGGGCCTAAATCCATTGTTTTTTGCTCACCATGCCTTTTCAGTTTGAACCCAGCCATGCAAATCAGTCTTGACCCTGTGCCTCATGGGAACAGTCCAGCCCGAACTGCCAGGCCAGGTCCTCCCAGGACGGGAAACAAGCATCCTAGGTCCGGTTTTGTGGTTTCACCCCTCTTCAGCCAGAATAGCTTGACTCCAGTGGCATGGAGAGCACAGGACCCACGGCTGGGCATACCCGTCCCACTCGGGGTGACAAATGCAAAAAGAACAATTGATGGACAGAACGCAGAACAATGCCATACATTCATCCCAGTACAGAGATCTGGGCCTAAATCCATCGTTTTTGCTCACCATGCCATTTGAGTTTGAACCCAGAAATATGCAAATCAGTCTTGACCCTGTACTTCATGGGAACAGTCCAGCACGACCTGCCAGGCCAGGTCCTCCCTGGAGTGGAAACAAGCATCCTAGGACCGGTTTTGGGGTTTCACCCCGCATCAGCCAGAATAGTTTGACTCCAGTGGCATGGAGAGCACAGGACCCACGTCTGGCCATACCCGTCCCACTCGGGGTGACAAATGCAAAAAGAACAATTGATGGACAGAATGCAGCACAATGTCATACATTCACCCCAGTACAGAGATCTGGGCCTAAATCCATCATTTTTTTGCTCACCATGCCATTCCAGTTTGAACCCAGCCATATGCAAATCAGTCTTGACCCTGTGCCTCACGGGAACAGAGCACCCCGAACAGGCAGGCCAGGTCCTCCCTGGACTGGAAACAAGCATTCTAGTACCAGTTTCGGGGTTTCACCTCTCATCAGCCAGGATAGCTTGACTCCAGTGACATTGTGAGCATGGGACCCACATCGGGGCATACCCGTCCCACTCGGGGTGACAAATTCAAAAAGAACAATTGATGGACAGAAGGCAGAACAATGTCATACGTTCACCCCAGTACAGAGATCTGGGCCTAAATCCATAGTTTTTTTCTCACCATGCCATTCCAGTTTGAACCCAGCCAAATGCGAATCAGTCTTGACCCTGTGCCTCATGGGAACAGTCCAGCCCGAACTGCCAGGCCAGGTACTCCCTGGACTGGAAACTAGCATTCTAGAACAGGTTTCGGGGTTTCACCCCTCATCAGCCAGGATAGCTTGACTCCAGTGGCATGGAGAGCACAGGACCCACGTCTGGCAATAACCGTCCCAATCGGGGTGACAAATGCAAAAAGAACAATTGATGGACAGAATGCAGAACAATGTCATACATTCACCCCAGTACAGATATCTGGGCCTAAATCCATCGTTTTTTTGATCACCATGCCATTCCAGTTTGAACCCAGCCATATGCAAATCAGTCTTGACCCTGTGCCTCGTCGGAACAGTCCAGCCCGAACTGCCAGGCCAGGTCCTCCCTGGACTGGAAACAAGCATCCTAGAACCGGTTTTAGGGTGCTGTGCCTCATCAGCCAGGATAGCTTGACTCCAGTGGCATGGAGAGCACGGGAGCCACGTCTGGGCATACCCGTCCCACTCTTGTGACGAATGAAAAAAGAACAATTGATGGACAGAATGCAGAACAATGTCATAGATTCACCCCAGTACACATATCTGGGCCTAAATCCATTGTTATTTTGCTCACCATGCCATTTCAGTTTGAACCCAGCCATGCAAATCAGTCTTGACCCTGTGCCTCATGGGAACAGTCCACCCCAAACTGGCAGGCCAGGTCCTCCCTGGACTGGAAGCAAGCATCCTAGGACTGGTTTCGGGGTTTGATCCCTCATCAGCCAGGATAGTTTGACTCCAGTGACATGGAGAGCACGAGACCCACGTCAGGGCATACCCGTCCCACTCACGGTGACAAATGCAAAAAGAACAATTGATGGACATTGTGCAGAACAATGTCATACATTCACCCCAGTACAGAGATCTGGGCCTAAATCCATCGTTTTTTTGCTCACCATGCCATTCCAGTTTCAACCCAGTCAAATGCAAATCAGTCTTGACCCTGTGCTTCATGGGAACAGTCCAGCCCGGACTGGCAGGCCAGGTCCTCCATGGACTGGAAACAGGCATCCTAGGACCGGTTTCGGGGTTTCACCCCTCATCAGCCAGGATAGCTTGACTCTGGGTGGCATTGTGAGCATGGGACCCACATCTGGGCGTACCCGTCCCACTCGGGGTGACAAATTCTAAAAGAACAATTGATGGACAGAAGGCAGAACAATGTCATACATTCACCCCTGTACAGAGATCTGGGCCTAAATCCATAGTTTTTTTGCTCACCATGCCATTCCAGTTTGAACCCAGCCAAATGCAAATCAGTCTTGACCCGGTGCCTCATGGGAACAGTCCAGCCCGAACTGACAGGCCAGGTGCTCCCTGGACTGGAAACAAGCATCCTAGGACCGGTTTCGGGGTCTCACCCCTCATCAGCCAGAATAGCGTGACTCCAGTGGCATGGAGAGCATGGGACCCACGTCTGGGCATATCCGTCCCACTCAGGGTGACAAATGCAAAAAGAACAATTGATGGACAGGATGCAGCACAATGTCATACATTCACCCCAGTACAGAGATCTGGGCCTAAATCCATCGTTTTTTTGCTCATCATGCCATTCTAGTTTGAACCCAGCCAAATGCAAATCAGTCTTGACCCTGTGCTTCATGGGAACAGTCCAGCCCGAACTGCCAGGCCAGGTCCTCCCCGGACTGGAAACAAGCATCCTAGGACCGATTTCGGGGTTTCACCCCTCATCAGCCAGGATAGCTTGACTCCAGTGGCAAGGAGAGCATGGTACCCAAGTCTGGGCATACCCGTCCCACTCGGGGTGACAATTTCAAAAAGAACAATTGATGAACAGAATGCGGAACAATGTCATACATTCACCCCAGTACAGAGATCTGGGCCTAAATCCATCGTTTTTTTGATCACCATGCTATTTCAGTTTGAATCCAGCCACATGCAAATCAGTCTTGACCCTGTGCCTCATAGGAACAGTCCAGCCCGAACTGCCAGGCCAGGTCCTCCCTGGACTGGAATCAAGCATCTTAGCACCGGTTTCGGAGTTTCACCCCTCATCAGCCAGGATAGCTTGACTCCAGTAACATGGAGAGCACGGGACCCACGTCTGGGCATACCCATCCCACTCTCGGTGACAAATGCAAAAAGAACAATTGATGGACATCGTGCAGAACAATGTCATACATTCACCCCACTACAGAGATCTGGGCCTAAATCCGTCATTTTTTTGCTCACCATGCCATTCCAGTTTGAACCCAGCCATATGCAAATCAGTCTTGACCCTGTGCCTCATGGGAATAGTCCAGCACGAACTGCCAGGCCAGGTTCTCCCTGGATTAGAAACAAGCATCGTAGGACCAGTTTCGGGGTTTCACCCCTCATCAGCCAGGATAGCTTGGCTCCAGCGGCATGGACAGCACGCGACCCAAGTCTGGGCATACCCTTCTCACCAGGGGTGACCAATGCAAAAAGAACAATTGATGGACTGAATGCAGAACAATGTCATACATTCACCCCAGTACAGAGATCTGGGCCTAAATCCATCATTTTTTTGCTCACCATGCCATTCCAGTTTAAACCCAGCCATATGCAAATCAGTCTTGACCCTGTTCCTCATGGGAACAGTCCAGCCCGAACCGCCAGGCCAGGTCCCCCCTGGACTAGAAACAATCATCGTAAGACCGGTTTTGGGGTTTCGCCCCCCATCAGCCAGGATAGCTTGACTCCAGTGGCATGGAGAGCACGGGTCCCACGTCTGGGCATACCCGTCTCACACGGGGTGACAAATGCAAACAGAACAATTGATGGACAGAATGCAGAACAATGTCATACATTCACCCCAGGACAGAGATCTGGGCCTAAATCCATTGTTTTTTTGCTCACCATGCCTTTTCAGTTTGAACCCAGCCATGCAAATCAGTCTTGACCCTGTGCCTCATGGGAACAGTCCAGCCCGAACTGCCAGGCCAGGTCCTCCCAGGACGGGAAACAAGCATCCTAGGTCCGGTTTTGTGGTTTCACCCCTCTTCAGCCAGAATAGCTTGACTCCAGTGGCATGGAGAGCACAGGACCCACGGCTGGGCATACCCGTCCCACTCGGGGTGACAAATGCAAAAAGAACAATTGATGGACAGAACGCAGAACAATGCCATACATTCACCCCAGTACAGAGATCTGGGCCTAAATCCATCATTTTTGCTCACCATGCCATTTGAGTTTGAACCCAGAAATATGCAAATCAGTCTTGACCCTGTACTTCATGGGAACAGTTCAGCCCGACCTGCCAGGCCAGGTCCTCCCTGGACTGGAAACAAGCATCCTAGGACCGGTTTTGGGGTTTCACCCCGCATCAGCCAGAATAGTTTGACTCCAGTGGCATGGAGAGCACGGGACCCACGTCAGGTCATACCCGTCCCACTCGGGGTGACAAATGCAAAAAGAACAATTGATGGACAGAATGCAGGACAATGCCATTCATTCACCCCAGAACAGAGATCCGGGCCTAAATCCATCTTTTTTGCACAGAATGCCATTTGAGTTTGAACCCAGCCATATGCAAATGAGTATTGACCCTGTGCCTCATGGGAACAGACCAGCCCGAACTGCCAGGCCAGGTCCTCCCTGGACTGGAAACTAGCATTCTAGAACCGGTTTCGGGGTTTCACCCCTCATCAGCCAGGATAGCTTGACTCCAGTGGCATGGAGAGCACAGGAACCACGTCTGGCCATACCCGTCCCACTCGGGGTGACAAAAGCAAAAAGAACAATTGATGGACAGAAGGCAGAACAATGTCATACGTTCACCCCAGTACAGAGATCTGGGCCTAAATCCATAGTTTTTTTCTCACCATGCCATTCCAGTTTGAACCCAGCCAAATGCAAATCAGTCTTGACCCTGTGCCTCATGGGAACAGTCCAGCCCGAACTGCCAGGCCAGGTACTCCCTGGACTGGAAACTAGCATTCTAGAACAGGTTTTGGGGTTTCACCCCTCATCAGCCAGGATAGCTTGACTCCAGTGGCAGGGAGAGCACAGGACCCACGTCTGGCAATACCCGTCCCAGTCGGGGTGACAAATGCAAAAAGAACAATTGATGGACAGAATGCAGAACAATGTCATACATTCACCCCAGTACAGATATCTGGGCCTAAATCCATCGTTTTTGATCACCATGCCATTCCAGTTTGAACCCAGCCATATGCAAATCAGTCTTGACCCTGTGCCTCATGGGAACAGTCCAGCCCGAACTGCCAGGCCAGGTCCTCCCTGGACTGGAAATAAGCATCCTAGGACCGGTTTCGGGGTTTCACCCTCATCAGCCAGGATAGCTTGACTCCAGTAACATGGAGAGCACAAGACCCACGTCTGGGCATATCCGTCCCACTCGCGGTGACAAATGCAAAAAGAACAATTGATGGACATCATGCAGAACAATGTCATACATTCACCCCAGTACAGAGATCTGGGCCTAAATCCATTGTTTTTTTGCTCACCATGCCATTTCAGTTTGAACCCAGCCATGCAAATCAGTCTTGACCCTGTGCCTCATGGGAACAGTCCAGCCCGAACTGCCAGGCCAGGTCCTCCCAGGACCGGAAACAAGCATCCTAGGACCGGTTTTGGGATTTCACCCCTCATCAGCCAGGATAGCTTGACTCCAGTGGCATGGAGAGCAAGGGACCCACGTCTGGGCATACCCGTCCCACTCTGGTTACGAATGAAAAAATAACAATTGATAGACAGAATGCAGAACAATGTCATACATTCACCCCAGTACAGAGATCTGGGCCTAAATCCATCGTTTTTTTGATCACCATGCTATTCCAGTTTGAATCCAACCACATGCAAATCAGTCTTGACCCTGTGCCTCATAGGAACAGTCCAGCCCGAACTGCCAGGCCAGGTCCTCCCTGGACTGGAATCAAGCATCTTAGCACCGGTTTCGGAGTTTCACCCCTCATCAGCCAGGATAGCTTGACTCCAGTAACATGGAGAGCACGGGACCCACGTCTGGGCATACCCGTCCCACTCTCAGTGACAAATGTAAAAAGAACAATTGATGGACATCGTGCAGAACAATGTCATACATTCACCCCACTACAGAGATCTGGGCCTAAATCCGTCATTTTTTTGCTCACCATGCCATTCCAGTTTGAACCCAGCCATATGCAAATCAGTCTTGACCCTGTGCCTCATGGGAATAGTCCAGCCCGAACTGCCAGGCCAGGTTCTCCCTGGACTAGAAACAAGCATCGAAGGACCAGTTTCGGGGTTTCACCCCTCATCAGCCAGGATAGCTTGGCTCCAGCGGCATGGAGAGCACGCGACCCAAGTCTGGGCATACCCTTCTCACTCGGGGTGACCAATGCAAAAAGAACAATTGATGGACTGAATGCAGAACAATGTCATACATTCAGCCCAGTACAGAGATCTGGGCCTAAATCCATCATTTTTTGCTCACCATGCCATTCCAGTTTAAACCCAGCCATATGCAAATCAGTCTTGACCCTGTTCCTCATGGGAACAGTCCAGCCCGAACTGCCAGGCCAGATCCCCCCTGGACTAGAAACAATCATCGTAAGACCGGTTTTGGGGTTTCGCCCCCATCAGCCAGGATAGCTTGACTCCAGTGGCATGGAGAGCACGGGTCCCACGTCTGGGCATACCCGTCTCACACGGGGTGACAAATGCAAACAGAACAATTGATGGACAGAATGCAGAACAATGTCATACATTCACCCCAGGACAGAGATCTGGGCCTAAATCCATTGTTTTTTTGCTCACCATGCCTTTTCAGTTTGAACCCAGCCATGCAAATCAGTCTTGACCCTGTGCCTCATGGGAACAGTCCAGCCCGAACTGCCAGGCCAGGTCCTCCCAGGACGGGAAACAAGCATCCTAGGTCCGGTTTTGTGGTTTCACCCCTCTTCAGCCAGAATAGCTTGACTCCAGTGGCATGGAGAGCACAGGACCCACGGCTGGGCATACCCGTCCCACTCGGGGTGACAAATGCAAAAAGAACAATTGATGGACAGAACGCAGAACAATGCCATACATTCACCCCAGTACAGAGATCTGGGCCTAAATCCATCATTTTTGCTCACCATGCCATTTGAGTTTGAACCCAGAAATATGCAAATCAGTCTTGACCCTGTACTTCATGGGAACAGTTCAGCCCGACCTGCCAGGCCAGGTCCTCCCTGGACTGGAAACAAGCATCCTAGGACCGGTTTTGGGGTTTCACCCCGCATCAGCCAGAATAGTTTGACTCCAGTGGCATGGAGAGCACGGGACCCACGTCAGGTCATACCCGTCCCACTCGGGGTGACAAATGCAAAAAGAACAATTGATGGACAGAATGCAGGACAATGCCATTCATTCACCCCAGTACAGAGATCCGGGCCTAAATCCATCGTTTTTTGCACAGAATGCCATTTGAGTTTGAACCCTGCCATATGCAAATGAGTATTGACCCTGTGCCTCATGGGAACAGACCAGCCCGAACTGCCAGGCCAGGTCCTCCCTGGACTGGAAACTAGCATTCTAGAACCGGTTTCGGGGTTTCACCCCTCATCAGCCAGGATAGCTTGACTCCAGTGGCATGGAGAGCACAGGAACCACGTCTGGCCATACCCGTCCCACTCGGGGTGACAAAAGCAAAAAGAACAATTGATGGACAGAAGGCAGAACAATGTCATACGTTCACCCCAGTACAGAGATCTGGGCCTAAATCCATAGTTTTTTCTCACCATGCCATTCCAGTTTGAACCCAGCCAAATGCAAATCAGTCTTGACCCTGTGCCTCATGGGAACAGTCCAGCCCGAACTGCCAGGCCAGGTACTCCCTGGACTGGAAACTAGCATTCTAGAACAGGTTTCGGGGTTTCACCCCTCATCAGCCAGGATAGCTTGACTCCAGTGGCATGGAGAGCACAGGACCCACGTCTGGCAATACCCGTCCCAGTCGGGGTGACAAATGCAAAAAGAACAATTGATGGACAGAATGCAGAACAATGTCATACATTCACCCCAGTACAGATATATGGGCCTAAATCCATCGTTTTTGATCACCATGCCATTCCAGTTTGAACCCAGCCATATGCAAATCAGTCTTGACCCTGTGCCTCATGGGAACAGTCCAGCCCGAACTGCCAGGCCAGGTCCTCCCTGGACTGGAAATAAGCATCCTAGGACCGGTTTCGGGGTTTCACCCCTCATCAGCCAGGATAGCTTGACTCCAATAACATGGAGAGCACAAGACCCACGTCTGGGCATATCCGTCCCACTCGCGGTGACAAATGCAAAAAGAACAATTGATGGACATCATGCAGAACAATGTCATACATTCACCCCAGTACAGAGATCTGGGCCTAAATCCATTGTTTTTTGCTCACCATGCCATTTCAGTTTGAACCCAGCCATGCAAATCAGTCTTGACCCTGTGCCTCATGGGAACAGTCCAGCCCGAACTGCCAGGCCAGGTCCTCCCAGGACCGGAAACAAGCATCCTAGGACCGGTTTTGGGATTTCACCCCTCATCAGCCAGGATAGCTTGACTCCAGTGGAATGGAGAGCAAGGGACCCACGTCTGGGCATACCCGTCCCACTCTGGTTACGAATGAAAAAAGAACAATTGATGGACAGAATGCAGAACAATGTCATACATTCACCCCAGTACAGAGATCTGGGATTAAATCCATCGTTTTTTTGATCACCATGCTATTCCAGTTTGAATCCAACCACATGCAAATCAGTCTTGACCCTGTGCCTCATAGGAACAGTCCAGCCCGAACTGCCAGGCCAGGTCCTCCCTGGACTGGAATCAAGCATCTTAGCACCGGTTTCGGAGTTTCACCCCTCATCAGCCAGGATAGCTTGACTCCAGTAACATGGAGAACACGGGACCCACGTCTGGGCATACCCGTCCCACTCTCGGTGACAAATGCAAAAAGAACAATTGATGGACATCGTGCAGAACAATGTCATACATTCACCCCACTACAGAGATCTGGGCCTAAATCCGTCATTTTTTTGCTCACCATGCCATTCCAGTTTGAACCCAGCCATATGCAAATCAGTCTTGACCCTGTGCCTCATGGGAATAGTCCAGCCCGAACTGCCAGGCCAGGTTCTCCCTGGACTAGAAACAAGCATCGTAGCACCAGTTTCGGGGTTTCACCCCTCATCAGCCAGGATAGCTTGGCTCCAGCGGAATGGAGAGCACGCGACCCAAGTCTGGGCATACCCTTCTCACTCGGGGTGACCAATGCAAAAAGAACAATTGATGGACTGAATGCAGAACAATGTCATACATTCAGCCCAGTACAGAGATCTGGGCCTAAATCCATCATTTTTTTGCTCACCATGCCATTCCAGTTTAAACCCAGCCATATGCAAATCAGTCTTGACCCTGTGCCTCACGGGAACAGAGCACCCCGAACAGGCAGGCCAGGTCCTCCCTGGACTGGAAACAAGCATTCTAGTACCAGTTTCGGGGTTTCACCTCTCATCAGCCAGGATAGCTTGACTCCAGTGGCATTGTGAGCATGGGACCCACATCGGGGCATACCCGTCCCACTCGGGGTGACAAATTCAAAAAGAACAATTGATGGACAGAAGGCAGAACAATGTCATACGTTCACCCCAGTACAGAGATCTGGGCCTAAATCCATAGTTTTTTTCTCACCATGCCATTCCAGTTTGAACCCAGCCAAATGCAAATCAGTCTTGACCCTGTGCCTCATGGGAACAGTCCAGCCCGAACTGCAAGGCCAGGTACTCCCTGGACTGGAAACTAGCATTCTAGAACAGGTTTCGGGGTTTCACCCCTCATCAGCCAGGATAGCTTGACTCCAGTGGCATGGAGAGCACAGGACCCACGTCTGGCAATACCCGTCCCAATCGGGGTGACAAATGCAAAAAGAACAATTGATGGACAGAATGCAGAACAATGTCATACATTCACCCCAGTACAGATATCTGGGCCTAAATCCATCGTTTTTTGATCACCATGCCATTCCAGTTTGAACCCAGCCATATGCAAATCAGTCTTGACCCTGTGCCTCATGGGAACAGTCCAGCCCGAACTGCCAGGCCAGGTCCTCCCTGGACTGGAAATAAGCATCCTAGGACCGGTTTCGGGGTTTCACCCTCATCAGCCAGGATAGCTTGACTCCAGTAACATGGAGAGCACAAGACCCACGTCTGGGCATATCCGTCCCACTCGCGGTGACAAATGCAAAAAGAACAATTGATGGACATCATGCAGAACAATGTCATACATTCACCCCACTACAGAGATCTGGGCCTAGTCCATCATTTTTTTGCTCACCATGCCATTCCAGTTTGAACCCAGCCATATGCAAATCAGTCTTGACCCTGTGCCTCCTGGAAACAGTCTAACCCGAACTGCCAGGCCAGGTCCTCCCTGGACTGGAAACAAGCATCCTAGGGCCGGTTACGGGGTTTCACCCCTCATCAGCCAGGATAGCTTGACTCTAGTGTCATGGAGAGCACGGGACCCAAGTCTGGGCAAGCCCGTCCCACTTGGGGTTAGAAATGCAAAAAGAACAATTGATGGACATCATGCAGAACAATGTCATACATTCACCCCACTACAGAGATCTGGGCCTAGTCCATCATTTTTTTGCTCACCATGCCATTCCACTTTGAACCCAGCCATATGCAAATCAGTCTTGACCCTGTGCCTCATGGGAACAGTCAATCCCGAACTGCCAGGCCAGGTCCTCCCTGGACTAGAAACAATCATCGTAGAACCGGTTTCGGGGTTTCAACCCCCAGCAGCCAGGATAGCTTGACTCCAGTGGCATGGAGAGCACGGGTCCCACGTCTGGGCATACCCGTCTCATTCGGGGTGAGAAATGCAAAAAGAACAATTGATGGACAGAATGCAAACCAATGTCATACATTCACCCCAGTACAGAGATCTGGGCCTAAATCCATTGTTTTTTTGCTCACCATGCCATTTCAGTTTGAACCCAGCCATGCAAATCAGTCTTGACCCTGTGCCTCATGGGAACAGTCCAGCCCGAACTGCCAGGCCAGGTCCTCCCAGGACCAGAAACAAGCATCCTAGGACCGGTTTTGGGATTTCACCCCTCATCAGCCAGAATAGCTTGACTCCAGTGGCATGGAGAGCACGGGACCCACGGCTGGGCATACCCGTCCCACTCGGGGTGACGAATGCAGAAAGAACAATTGATGGACAGAATGCAGAACAATGCCATACATTCACCCCAGTACAGAGATCCTGGCCTAAATCCATTGGTTTTTGCTCACCATGCCATTTGAGTTTGAACCCAGAAATATGCAAATCAGTCTTGACCCTGTGCCTCATGGGAACAGTCCAGCACAACCTGCCAGGCCAGGTCCTCCCTGGACTGGAAACAAGCATCCTAGGACCGGTTTTGGGGTTTCACCCCGCATCAGCCAGAATAGCTTGACTCCAGTGGCATGGAGAGCACTAGACCAACGTCTGGTCATACCCGTACCACTCGGGGTGACAAATGCAAAAAGAACAATTGATGGACAGAATGCAGGACAATGCCATACATTCACCCCAGTACAGAGATCTGGGCCTAAATCCATCGTTTTTTTGCTCAACATGCCATTTGAGTTTGAACCCAGCCATATGCAAATGAGTATTGACCCTGTGCCTCGTGGGAACAGACCAGCCCGAACTGCCAGGCCAGGTCCTCCCTGGACTGGAAACTAGCATTCTAGGACCGGTTTCGGGGTTTCACCCCTCATCAGCCAGGATAGCTTGACTCCAGGGGCATGGAGAGCACAGGACCCACGTCTGTCCATACCCGTCCCACTCGGGGTGACAAATGCAAAAAGAACAATTGATGGACAGAAAGCAGCACAATGTCATACATTCACCGCAGTACAGAGATCTGGGCCTAAATCCATCATTTTTTTGCTCACCATGCCATTCCAGTTTGAACCCAGCCATATGCAAATCAGTCTTGACCCTGTGCCTCATGGGAACAGAGCAGCCCGAACTGGCAGGCCAGGTCCTCCCTGGACTGGAAACAAGCATTGTAGTACCAGTTTCGGGGTTTCACCCCTCATCAACCAGGATAGCTTGACTCCAGTGGCATGGAGAGCACAGGACCCACGTCTGGGCATACCTATCCCACTCGGGGTGACAAATGCAAAAAGAACAGTTGATGGACAGAATGCAGAACAATGTCATACATTCATCCCAGTACAGAGATCTGGGCGTAAATCCATCTTTTTTTGCTCACCCTGCCATTCCAGTTTGAACCCAGCCATACGCAAATGAGTCTTGACCCCAGGGCCGGCTCTAGGGCGGTGCGACCGGTGCCACTGCACCGGTTGCTGACTTCGGGTGGGGGCGCCCTATTTGCAAGTATATTATTCTTTTAAAAGCACCTGCTGCCACGTTTCTGGCCTCCAGACATTTTCAGGCAACTATATAAATGTAAAGATAACTTCCTTGATTAATGTTCTTCCTGGAGCGAGATGAGTTTTGTCTCGTGGATGTTTTGCGTCATCCAAACGTAGTGTAGATGGTTAATATGCCTGCTGCAAAGAAAATGTACCATTCAGATCACAAAGTGCACATAATATAAAAAGGTCAGTGGGTTACTGCTTTTGTCTGAGAGATCCTTTTATTACTTGCAGTTTATACATTATAATCCTAACATAGAACAGTGAGCTATTAACTGTCATCAAAGAGCTGCATGCAAACTGCAAGGTATAGTTTAGAGCGTTATGATTTGTTCCCCAGTCTTTCATTATCCTAATGTTGCAAAAAGGTTCATTTGGATAGAAATCAATTCTGATGATTAAAGAGAAACCCCAATCATGGTCTTAAGTTGTAAATTCTGAGTTTTTGCTTCTCCAGACCAAGCACTGTTAAACTATACTGCCTACCAGTGTGGATGGCAAGTGATGTGACTCCTACACCTTGTAGTTCTCTTCCTTATGTAACATTTCCTATACATTAATTTACACACCTATGATTGCTTGTCTATGTGGAGTGTGTGTCATGTAAACTGCTCTGACACCCTACACTGGTATGAGCAGCGGCGGCGCTACAAAACGAATTAAACTCATCTGAGAGAGAGTGGTTATCGAGAATGGAGGGGCAGTGGTAAAGAGTGGTAGTGAGGGAATCTGTAGCGGAGGTGGTCATTGGGGGAGCGCCAACAAACATTGACGCACTGGGTGCCAGCAGCGTTAAAGCCGGCCCTGCTTGACCCTGTGCCTCATGAAAACATTCCAGCCTGAACTGCCAGGCCAGGTCCTCCCTGGACTGGAAACGAGCATCCTAGGACCGGTTTCGGGATTTCACCCCTCATCAGCCAGGATAGCTTGACTCCAGTGGCATGGAGAGCACGGGACCCACGACTGGGCATACCCACCCCACTCGGGGTGACAAATGCAAAAAGAGCAATTGATGGACAGAATGCAGAACAATGTCATACATTCACCCCAGTACAGAGATCTGGGCCTAAATCCATCGTTTTTTTGCTCACCATGCCATTCCAGTTTGAACCCAGCCATATGCAAATCAGTCTTGACCCTGTGCCTCATGGAAACAGTCCAGCCTGAACTGCCAGGCCAGGTCCTCCCTGGACTGGAAACAAGCATCCTAGGACCGGTTTCGGGGTTTCACCCCTCATCAGCCAGGATAGCTTGACTCCAGTGGCATGGAGAGTACGGGACCCACATCTGGGCATAGCCGTCCCACTTGGGGTTACAAATGCAAAAAGAACAATTGAGGGACATCATGCAGATGAATGTCATACATTCACCCCAATACAGACATCTGGGCCTAAATCCATCGGTTTTTTTGCTCACCATACCATTCCAGTTTGAACCCAGCCATATATAAATCAGTCTTGACCCTGTGCTTCATCGGAACAGTCTAGCCCGAACTGCCAGGCCTGGTCCTCCCTGGACTGGAAACAAGCATCCTAGGACCGGTTTCAGGGTTTCACCCCTCATCAGCCAGGATAGCTTGACTCCAGTGGCATGGAGAGCATGGGACCCAAGTCTGGGCATACTTGTCCCACTCAGGGTGACAAATGCATAAAGAAAAATTGATGGACAGAATGCAGAACAATATCATACATTCACCCCACTACAGAGATCTGGGCCTAAATGCATCGTTTTCTTGCTCACCATGCCATTGCAGTTTGAACCCAGCCATATACAAATCAGTCTTGACCCTGTGCTTCATGGGAACAGTCCATCCCGAACTGCCAGGCCAGGTCCTCCCTGGATTGGAAACAAGCATCCTAGGACCGGTTTCGGGGTTTCACCCCTCATCAGCCAGGATAGCTTGACTCCAGTGTCATGGAGAGCACAGGACCCAAGTCTGGGCATACCCGTCCCACTTGGGGTTACAAATGCAAAAAGAACAATTGATGGACATCATGCAGAACAATGTCATACATTCACCCCAGTACAGAGATCTGGGCCTAAATCCGTTTTTTTTGCTCACCATACCATTCCAATTTGAACCCAGCCATGTGCAAATCAGTCTTGACCCTGTGCCTCATAGGAACAAACCAGCCCGGACTGCCAGGGAAGGTCCTCCCTGGACTGGAAACAAGCATCCAAGGACCGGTTTCGGGGTTTCACCCCTCATCAGCCAGGATAGCCTGACTCCAGTGGCATGGAGAGCACGGGACCCACATCTGGGCATACCCGTTCCACTCGGGGTGACAAATGCAAAAAAAACAATTGATGGACAGAATGCAGAAAAATGTCATACATTCACCCCAGTACAGAGATCTGGGCCTAAATCCATCTTTTTTTGCTCACCATGCCATTCCAGTTTGAACCCAGCCATATGCAAATCAATCTTGACCCTGTGCCTCCTGGAAACAGTCCATCCCGAACTGCCAGGCCAGGTCCTCCCTGGACTGGGAACAAGCATCCTAGGACCGGTTTCGGGGTTTCACCCCTCATCAGCCAAGATAGCTTGACTCCAGTGGCATGGAGAGCACGGGACCCACGTCTGGGCATACCCGTCCCACTCGGGGTGACAAATGCAAAAAGAGCAATTGATGGACAGAATGAAGAACAATGTCATACATTCACCCCAGTACAGAGATATGGGCCTAAATCCATCGTTTTTATGCTCACCATGCCATTCCAGTTTGAACCCAGCCATATGCAAATCAGTCTTGACCCTGTGCCTCATGGAAACAGTCCAGCCCGAACTGCCAGGCTAGGTCCTCCCTGGACTGGAAACAAGCATCCTAGGACCGGTTTCGGGGTTTCACCCCTCATCAGCCAGGATAGCTTGACTCCAGTGGCATGGAGAGCACGGGACCCACATCTGGGCATAGCCGTCCCTCTTGGGGTTACAAATGCAAAAAGAACAATTGAGGGACATCATGCAGATGAATGTCATACATTCACCCCAGTACAGACATCTGGGCCTAAATCCATCGTTTTTTTTGCTCACAATACCATTCCAGTTTGAACCCAGCCATATATAAATCAGTCTTGACCCTGTGCTTCATCGGAACAGGCCAGCCCGAACTGCCAGGCCAGGTCCTCCCTGTACTGGAAACAAGCATCCTAGGACCGGTTTCAGGGTTTCACCCCTCATCAGCCAGGATAGCTTGACTCCAGTGGCATGGAGAGCACGGGACCCACGTCTGGGCATACCTGTCCCACTCAGGGTGACAAATGCATAAAGAACAATTGATGGACAGAATGCAGAACAATATCATACATTCACCCCAGTACAGAGATCTGGGCCTAAATGCATCGTTTTTTTGCTCACCATGCCATTCCAGTTTGAACACAGCCATATACAAATCAGTCTTGACCCTGTGCTTCATGGGAACAGTCCATCCCGAACTAACAGGCCAGGTCCTCCCTGGACTGGAAACACGCATCCTAGGACCGGTTTCGGGGTTTCACCCCTCATCAGCCAGGATAGCTTGACTCCAGTGTCATGGAGAGCACGGGACCCAAGTCTGGGCATACCCGTCCCACTTGGGGTTACAAATGCAAAAAGAACAATTGATGGACATCATTCAGAACAATGCCATACATTCACCCCAGTACAGAGATCTGGGCCTAAATCCATCCTTTTTTTTGCTCACCATACCATTCCAGTTTGAACCCAGCCATGTGCAAATCAGTCTTGAACCTGTGCCTCATAGGAACAGACCAGCCCGGACTGCCAGGGAAGGTCCTCCCTGGACTGGAACCAATCATCCTTGGACCGGTTTCAGGGTTTCACCCCTCATCAGCCAGGATAGCCTGACTCCAGTGGCATGGAGAGCACGGGACCCACGTCTGGGCATACCCGTCCCACTCGGGGTGAAAAATGCAAAAAGAACAATTGATGGACAGAATGCAGAAAAATGTCATACATTCACCCCAGTACAGAGATCTGGGCCTAAATCCATCTTTTTTTGCTCACCATGCCATTCCAGTTTGAACCCAGCCATATGCAAATCTGCCTTGACCCTGTGCCTCCTGGAAACAGTCCATCCCGAACTGCCAGGCCAGGTCCTCCCTGGACTGGGAACAAGCATCCTAGGACCGGTTTCGGGGTTTCACCCCTCATCAGCCAAGATAGCTTGACTCCAGTGGCATGGAGAGCACGGGACCCACGTCTGGGCATACCCGTCCCACTCGGGGTGACTGTTAGACCTGGCACCATTGGCGTGGGTCTCCCTTCCATTTTTTGCTGTTGCCTCTTATGTTTTTGCTGGTTTTAGATGCTTTTGGGCACTGTGCCACTGCTGTTCAGTGACACAGTGCAAGTGCTCCCTATGGTAAATTGATGTATGGATTAGTGACTCCATGATTGGCTTGTTTGGCTTACTGTCAGACCCTAGTACAGTGCACTGCGTGTACCCAGGGCTTGTAAATCAAATGCTGCTGGTGGGCTTGCAGCACTGTTTGTGCCACCCACCGGAGCAGCTTGTAAAGTGTGTCTCAGGCCTGCCATTGCAGAGCCTGTGGGCAGTCTGGTACTGCCATGTTGACTGGGCAAGTGTACCCACTTGCCAGTCCCTAAACCTTCCCTTTTATACATATTAGTCACCCCTAAGGTAGGCCCAAGGGCAGGGTGCATTGTAGGTAAAAGGTAGGACATGCCCTGGTGTGTGTGGCATGTCCTAATAGTGAATTACAGCCATTTTCGTTTTTCACTATTGCAAGGCTACCTGTTCCCCATAGGCCAGAATGGGCAGTTAGATTATTACATCTTATAATCCTAACTGACTCAGGGAACCAGGTAGAAATTCGAGTTTAGTACGCCTGAACTCAGAATGATAAAATACATCTTTTAGTGAAGTTGGTTTTAACATTCTGTGTTTGAAAATACCACTTTTAGAAAGTAGGTATTTTCTTGCCTAACTATCCAAGCCTGCCTCTGCTAGGTTGTGTATTCCTTGTCTGGAGTTTGAGTGACAGGGGCTGGGGGCTTCCAGGAGACAGGGTGAGTCAGCACAGGGCTGAATAGAGAGATCTGCATGCAGATAGGAGGGAGGAGTTGCACCTGGGACCTGAATAGGGCTGTGCCTTTCCTCCACAATGCTGGCTCCACCTCCTGTGGTGTGTCTGATGTCCCTGGCCTACACTGTGAAAGGAAAGAAGGAGTCTTGTCAACAAAGTGCTCCAGGACTGACCAGAACTGGTTTTGGACTAGGCAAAGGCCTCTCTGCCTTCAGAGAACAAAGAGAAAAGTAGTATAAATATTGGGACCCAGACCCAAGAACTTTAGATCACTTCTGGGAATCAAGACGAACCTTTGCTGAGGAGAAGAACCAGGAAGCTGAAGGAGGAGACTACCCCTGTGCTGTGTGTTTGGGGGTTGGCCTGCAGTGGTTGCTTCATTGCCAAAGAAAGGAGAAAAGGACTGAGTGTGCTTTCTATCAACTTGAAGAAGAATCTCCAAGGGCTTGAACTAGAGCTTGCCTCCTGCCTGAAGTCTCAGGGATACAAGACTTCACCAACCAGCTCCCCCTGAATTCCCTTGCTGGGAATTGAAGTGCCTGCTGCTGTGCTGGGCCTTCTGAGAGACTGCGTGTCGCTGGGAGCTGGAAGCGCGACGCAACAACGAGAAGCGTGTCGCCGCTGCAGCCGCTGTCATCGCATCGCCGAGGAAGCGAGACGCCGCTGCCGCTGTCATCATCGCATCGCCGAAGCGCGGCGCATCGCCGGAGAAGCGGGACGCTGCCACAGAGGACATCGTCGCATCACCGGAGAAGCGCGTCGCAGGGCCTGTCGCGGCTCCCAAGATCATCGAGTCGCCGCACGGCCGTCGGGCGTGCACGCATCGCACCAACGTTGTCGCATCGCAGCCAAGACGCCATTTTTATCGCATCGCACCGGAGAAGAGTATCGCATCGAGGTGCCATCTGTCGCATCGCACCGGAGAGCAGTAAGAAACCGACGCATCAACTCCCCACACAGTAAGGAAGCGAGCATCAACTCCCCTGCGCAGCAGTAAGGAACCGACGCATCCACTCCCCTGAGTGTACGGAACCGACGCATCACCTTCCCTGCGACCCTTTTGTTTTCTTTGCGTTACGCATTCAAGGTACATTGAGAGTAAAGTGTCGCATCTACAACTTGAGAGAACTGAACTATTTTATAACCTTTTCAAGTCTATTTTTGAGTACAGTATTGTGGATTTTTGTCGTTTGGTCTTGTGTTAAGTCTATATAAAAATACTATTTTTATAATACAACCTGTGTGGTGTCCATCTGTAGTGTTGTCACTGTATTACTGTATGTGTTCACAAATGCTTTACACACTGCCTCTGAGATAAGCCTGCCTGCTCGTGCCAAGCTACCAAGGGGGTGAGCAGGGGTTATTTTAGGAGTGTAGCCCCTCACCCTGACTAGACGCAAGGGTCCCTATTTGTCACAGGTACCTACCTATGCCAACTAGAGACCCCCAAATCTAACATTGGTGGTCAGCGGTGAGGATTTGGACTTGCATTTGTGATTCATATACAGTGATTGGTGTACACTACTAGTGAGTGCAGACCATAACGCAACCACATACTTTTTGAGAATTTTTCCTTGGAACTTCTTTTCTATTTTTGATTCTTGAGAACTGCCAGTCTTTTTGCTACCATGAGCAAGACAGCATCCATAGTATCTGTAGACATTGTTTTGGAAGAAGAGAGAATTGATACTTACACTGTGCCTTATCTCAAAGCTTTGTGCAAGAAATTTAAAATCTCTGTGAAAGGCCTCACCAGGAAAGAGGAATACCAAAAGGCGCTGAGGGCCTGGGTAGAATCTAGGAATGCCAGTGAGCATCCTGAGGAGCCAGTAATGGAGGCAGAGGATTTAAATGAGCACCTTGAGGGGCCAGTGGGCCCAACTGGAGGGAAAGCACCTTCAGGGGCGGGCAGCAGTGTTTCTTCCAAAGGGTTGTCCCCAGGAGAGCTGGAGGACAGAGCAAGGGAGAGGATGCATAAATTGGAGCTAGCTAGGCTCAAAATGGATGGTCAGAAAGACATAGAGAGCAAGAAAATAGAGCTTGGGATGGAGTTAGAAATGAAGAAGTTAGCCTTAGAGGAAAAGAGAATGCATTTTGAGCATGAGAGAGGATTGAGGGAATTGGAACTCAAGGCCAAGAAGTTAGAGGTTCCTCCCTCTGGTGGCAGCACACCGCCAGTGCATGTAGAAGCAAGAACCTACATTCCCAAAGATGTAGTTAAAGATTTCCACAAGAATGAGGATATTGGTCAGTGGTTTAGGGCTTATGAAGCTGCAATGTTGGCCCACCGGGTCCCTGAGAAGGATTGGGGAGCGGGGTTGTGGGGCCGCTTTGTTAGTGATGGGAGGGACACTTTGTTGGATTTGCCTACAGAGGAGCAGATGTCCTATACCCACATGAAGGGAGCCCTAATGTCCAGATTTGGTTTGACCCCAGAGCTATATAGACAAAGGTTTAGAAATTGCAGAAAACTGGAGTCTACCACTTGGGTGGAATATGTGTCTTTCTTTTGCAGAGCATTGGATGGTTGGGTGAAGGGTAGCAAAGTGGATAATTTTGAGGCGCTCTATGATTTGCTTGCATGGGAGCACTTGTCAAATAACTGTTTTCCAGAGCTACGCCAGCATCTTATTGATAGCAAGCTGACTAACCCTAGGAAGCTTGCTGAGGAGGCGGACCGCTGGGTGAGCACCCGGGTCCAGAAGGGTCATGTGGGAGACTTCGCCAAAGGTGGGCAGGGTCCCCAGCAGAAGAGTGGGGGGACAAGGGTAAACAGAGGGAGTTCCAGAAAGGGCCCCAAAGTAATCCCCAAGGGAACCAAGGGAAAGGTTCCCAGCCTCCCCCTGAGAAGAAGGCAGTGGCCCCGACAGATAAGCCTGTTCACAAGGGGCCCAAGACCTGTTTTAAGTGTGGTCTAGTAGGCCACTGTTCTTATGATGCTAGATGTCCCTTGTATGGGAAGACAGCACCCACTGGTGCACCACCCCGGCAGTTGGCTAGTGTAGCCCTGGGGGAGGAGATGGGTGCCCAAGGTGGGTGGGGTCCCGCAGAGATGTCCCTTGTCTCTTTAGGAGACTGTGAGGTGGTCCCCAGGACCCAGCTGCCTGATAACACTAAAAAATACAGGCAGTGGGTGACCATCAATGGCAAGAGGGTGGAAGCTCTTAGAGACACCGGAGCCAGTGTGACAGCTGTCAGTTGTCGGTTGGTGTCTGAAGAGCAGGTAGTCCCCAATGCATTTTACCCAGTTGTTGCCGCTGACAACACAGAGAGCCACTGCAAGGTGGCACAGGTTCCCTTTGAGTGGGGGGGTCTCAGGGACTCTTCAAGTAGCTGTGAGGCCAGCCATGCCTGTTGAATGTCTGTTAGGTAACGATTTGGAGAGCTCCCCTTGGGCTAAGGTGGAGCGGAGAGCTCATTTAGAGATGTTGGGTTTGCCTGAGTGGGCCTGCGTGACCACTCGGTCTATGGCAGCCAGTAAGGGTGTTCAAGAGGACCTGGAGCCTGAGAAAATGGCCCAGGTGCCTGCCTTAAAGAGAAGAGGTAGGGGCGCGGGAAACCGGCCCCTGAGATTCCCACGGCCCAGGAGGAGGCGGACCCTGAGGGGGATGCCCTGGAGCCTACCGGGGAAGAGATTGCTGAACTGGGAGACCTGCCTGAGCTGACCCATTGGCAGCAGGAAGGAGGTCCCTCCAGGGAAGAGTTCTGTGAGGAGCAGAACAAGTGCCCTTCTCTTGTGGGTTTGCGGCAGCAGGCTGCAAACCAGGCAGCAGGTGATCAGTCTGGATCACATTGGATCTACTGGGAGAATGGTCTCCTGTATAGTGAGCCTAAGGTTGCTGAGCCTGGGTCAGCCCGTGTGCTGGTGGTACCCCAGCGCTTCAGAGCCTTCCTACTGGGGCTGGCTCATGATGTGCCTTTAGCAGGACATTTGGGGCAGGACAAGACCTTTGAAAGGCTTGTCACCCATTTTTATTGGCCCCAAATGCGCAAGAGTTCAGACACTCATTGCAGGACCTGTCAGACTTGCCAGGCAAGTGGAAAGAGTGGGAGGAAGCGCAAGGCTCCTCTCCAGCCATTCCCTGTGGTCAGCACCCCCTTTGAAAGGGTGGGCATTGACATTGTGGGGCCTCTGGATCCCAAGACAGCCATGGGCAACAGGTTCATCCTGGTCTTGGTGGACCATGCCACCCGGCACCCGGAAGCCATCCCTCTCAGGACAGTGACGGCCCCCGTGGTGGGACGTGCACTGATGGGGATTTTCTCCCGCGTGGGGTTTCCCAGAGAGGTGGTGTCAGACCGAGGTACCAACTTCATTTCCAAGTATATGAAGTCCCTGTGGCAGGAGTGTGGTGTAACCTACAAGTTCACCACTCCTTACCACCCCCAAGGTAATGGGCTGGTTGAGAGATTCAACCGGACCCTCAAAGGCATGATTATGGGTCTTGAGGAACCCATGAGGCGTAAGTGGGACGTCCTCTTACCATGCCTTCTCTTTGCTTACCGTGAGGTGCCACAGAAATCTCTAGGGTTCAGTCCCTTTGAGCTTCTCTATGGACACCCAGTGAGAGGACCTTTGAGTTTGGTCAAGGAAGGCTGGGAGCAATCTCCCAGGAAACCTCCCCAGGATGTATATAGCTACATGCTGGCCTTTAGGAACCAAACTAGGCGATTCAGAAAACTCGCTGAGGCGAATCTGGAAGCCAGCCAGGAGGAGATGAAGCGGTGGTACGACCAGAATGCCACTCTGGTTGAGCTTCAGCCTGGTCAGAAAGTGTGGGTCATGGCCCCAGTGGAGCCCTGTGCGCTCCAGGATAAGTGGACCGGACCATTTGAGGTGGTGGAGCGCAAGAGTCCGGTTACCTACTTGGTGGACTTGCGGTCTCCCAGGAACCCCTTGCGGGTCCTGCATGTCAACCGCCTGAAGCCCCACTTAGAGAGGTCCGAAGTGGGCATGCTCCTAGCAACAGATGCTGGAATGGAGGAGGAGACTGAACCTCTTCCTGACCTCCTGTCTGCAACAGAGCAAGATGGGTCAGTGGATGGAGTGAACCTCTCTTCCACCCTGACCCCTGAGCAGCAGAATGACTGTCACCAGTTGCTGGGACAGTTTTCTGACCTGTTCTCCCTGATTCCCAGTGTCACTGATTGGTGCGTCCATGATGTAGACACTGGGGACAGTCCTCCTGTCAAGCACAAAACTTACAGGGTGACTGACAGGGTGAGAGCTTGCATCAAGGAGGAGGTCTCCAAGATGCTTGCGTTGGGGGTGATTGAGTCCTCTAACAGTCCTTGGGCCAGCCCAGTGGTCTTGGTCCCAAAGGCTGCCGCACCGGGTGTCTCACCAGAACTGCGGTTCTGTGTGGACTACCGAGGGCTCAATTCAGTCACCAGGACTGACGCGCACCCCATCCCCAGAGCTGATGAGCTCATTGATCGGTTAGGGGCTGCCCGGTACCTCAGCACGTTTGACTTAACGTCTGGGTACTGGCAGATCGCCTTGACTGATGGGGCAAGAGAGAGGTCAGCATTCTCCACACCAGATGGGCACTACCAATTCCGGGTTATGCCCTTTGGGATGAAGAATGCCCCTGCCACCTTTCAGAGGTTGGTCAACCAGGTGTTGGCTGGACTGGAAGAGTTCAGTGCCGCCTACCTGGATGACATTGCAGTGTTCAGCGCCAGTTGGGAAGAACATCTGCGCCACCTCTGGGAAGTGTTGATGGCGCTGCGGAGAGCAGGCCTCACGATCAAGGCGAGTAAGTGCCAGATCGGGCAGGGTTCCGTGGTGTACTTGGGACACCAGGTTGGGAGCGGCCAGGTGGCGCCCCTACAGCCCAAGATTGAGACCATCCTGACTTGGGAACCCCCAAGACCCAGACAGAGGTGAGAGCCTTTTTAGGACTCACTGGGTATTACAGGAGGTTTGTCAAGGGGTATGGCAGCATTGTTGCACCCTTGACAGAGCTGACTTCCAGGAAGCAGCCCAAGAGAGTGATTTGGACTGACACCTGTCAGAGAGCTTTTGATGCCCTGAAGACTGCCATGTGCACGGCGCCCGTGCTCCTGGCACCCAACTTCTCAAAAGAGTTTATTGTGCAAACAGACGCTTCAGAGCATGGTGTGGGGGCTGTTCTATCACAGATTAATGAGGAGGGCCTAGACCAACCTGTAGCCTTCATCAGTAGGAGGTTACTTCCACGGGAACAGAGGTGGAGTGCAATTGAGCGTGAGGCATTTGCTGTGGTCTGGGCACTGAAGAAGTTGAGACCATACTTGTTTGGGACTCACTTCCGGGTTCAGACAGACCACAGGCCCCTCAGATGGCTGATGCAGATGAGGGGTGAGAATCCAAAGCTGTTGAGGTGGTCCATATCCCTACAGGGGATGGACTTTACGGTGGAACACCGCCCTGGTACAGAACACGCCAATGCTGATGGTCTGTCCAGATTTTTCCGCCTTAGTGATGAGAACTCCCCGGAGGTAGGGTAGTTCTCCCCACATTTCAGCTGGAGGGGACACGTGTTAGACCTGGCACCATTGGCGTGGGTCTCCCTTCCATTTTTTGCTGTTGCCTCTTATGTTTTTGCTGGTTTTAGATGCTTTTGGGCACTGTGCCACTGCTGTTCAGTGCCACAGTGCAAGTGCTCCCTATGGTAAATTGATGTATGGATTAGTGACTCCATGATTGGCTTGTTTGGCTTACTGTCAGACCCTAGTACAGTGCACTGCGTGTGCCCAGGGCTTGTAAATCAAATGCTGCTGGTGGGCTTGCAGCACTGGTTGTGCCACCCACCGGAGCAGCTTGTAAAGTGTGTCTCAGGCCTGCCATTGCAGAGCCTGTGGGCAGTCTGGTACTGCCATGTTGACTGGGCAAGTGTACCCACTTGCCAGTCCCTAAACCTTCCCTTTTATACATATTAGTCACCCCTAAGGTAGGCCCAAGGGCAGGGTGCATTGTAGGTAAAAGGTAGGACATGCCCTGGTGTGTGTGGCATGTCCTAATAGTGAATTACAGCCATTTTCGTTTTTCACTATTGCAAGGCTACCTGTTCCCCATAGGCCAGAATGGGCAGTTAGATTATTACATCTTATAATCCTAACTGACTCAGGGAACCAGGTAGAAATTCGAGTTTAGTACGCCTGAACTCAGAATGATAAAATACATCTTTTAGTGAAGTTGGTTTTAACATTCTGTGTTTGAAAATACCACTTTTAGAAAGTAGGTATTTTCTTGCCTAACTATCCAAGCCTGCCTCTGCTAGGTTGTGTATTCCTTGTCTGGAGTTTGAGTGACAGGGGCTGGGGGCTTCCAGGAGACAGGGTGAGTCAGCACAGGGCTGAATAGAGAGATCTGCATGCAGATAGGAGGGAGGAGTTGCACCTGGGACCTGAATAGGGCTGTGCCTTTCCTCCACAATGCTGGCTCCACCTCCTGTGGTGTGTCTGATGTCCCTGGCCTACACTGTGAAAGGAAAGAAGGAGTCTTGTCAACAAAGTGCTCCAGGACTGACCAGAACTGGTTTTGGACTAGGCAAAGGCCTCTCTGCCTTCAGAGAACAAAGAGAAAAGTAGTATAAATATTGGGACCCAGACCCAAGAACTTTAGATCACTTCTGGGAATCAAGACGAACCTTTGCTGAGGAGAAGAACCAGGAAGCTGAAGGAGGAGACTACCCCTGTGCTGTGTGTTTGGGGGTTGGCCTGCAGTGGTTGCTTCATTGCCAAAGAAAGGAGAAAAGGACTGAGTGTGCTTTCTATCAACTTGAAGAAGAATCTCCAAGGGCTTGAACTAGAGCTTGCCTCCTGCCTGAAGTCTCAGGGATACAAGACTTCACCAACCAGCTCCCCCTGAATTCCCTTGCTGGGAATTGAAGTGCCTGCTGCTGTGCTGGGCCTTCTGAGAGACTGCGTGTCGCTGGGAGCTGGAAGCGCGACGCAACAACGAGAAGCGTGTCGCCGCTGCAGCCGCTGTCATCGCATCGCCGAGGAAGCGAGACGCCGCTGCCGCTGTCATCATCGCATCGCCGAAGCGCGGCGCATCGCCGGAGAAGCGGGACGCTGCCACAGAGGACATCGTCGCATCACCGGAGAAGCGCGTCGCAGGGCCTGTCGCGGCTCCAAAGATCATCGAGTCGCCGCACGGCCGTCGGGCGTGCACGCATCGCACCAACGTTGTCGCATCGCAGCCAAGACGCCATTTTTATCGCATCGCACCGGAGAAGAGTATCGCATCGAGGTGCCATCTGTCGCATCGCACCGGAGAGCAGTAAGAAACCGACGCATCAACTCCCCACACAGTAAGGAAGCGAGCATCAACTCCCCTGCGCAGCAGTAAGGAACCGACGCATCCACTCCCCTGAGTGTACGGAACCGACGCATCACCTTCCCTGCGACCCTTTTGTTTTCTTTGCGTTACGCATTCAAGGTACATTGAGAGTAAAGTGTCGCATCTACAACTTGAGAGAACTGAACTATTTTATAACCTTTTCAAGTCTATTTTTGAGTACAGTATTGTGGATTTTTGTCGTTTGGTCTTGTGTTAAGTCTATATAAAAATACTATTTTTATAATACAACCTGTGTGGTGTCCATCTGTAGTGTTGTCACTGTATTACTGTATGTGTTCACAAATGCTTTACACACTGCCTCTGAGATAAGCCTGCCTGCTCGTGCCAAGCTACCAAGGGGGTGAGCAGGGGTTATTTTAGGAGTGTAGCCCCTCACCCTGACTAGATGCAAGGGTCCCTAATTGTCACAGGTACCTACCTATGCCAACTAGAGACCCCCAAATCTAACAGTGACAAATGCAAAAAGAGCAATTGATGGACAGAATGAAGAACAATGTCATACATTCACCCCAGTACAGAGATATGGGCCTAAATCCATCGTTTTTATGCTCACCATGCCATTTCAGTTTGAACCCAGCCATATGCAAATCAGTCTTGACCCTGTGCCTCCTGGGAAAAGTCCAGCCCCAACTGCCAGGCCATGTCCTCCCTGGACTAGAAACAAGCATCGTAGGACCGGTTTCGGAGTTTCACCCCTCATCAGCCAGGATAGCTTGACTCCAGTGGCATGGAGAGCACGGGACCCACATCTGGGCATAGCCGTCCCTCTTGGGGTTACAAATGCAAAAAGAACAATTGAGGGACATCATGCAGATGAATGTCATACATTCACCCCAGTACAGACATCTGGGCCTAAATCCATCGTTTTTTTTGCTCACCATACCATTCCAGTTTGAACCCAGCCATATATAAATCAGTCTTGACCCTGTGCTTCATCGGAACAGGCCAGCCCGAACTGCCAGGCCAGGTCCTCCCTGTACTGGAAACAAGCATCCTAGGACCGGTTTCAGGGTTTCACCCCTCATCAGCCAGGATAGCTTGACTCCAGTGTCATGGAGAGCACGGGACCCAAGTCTGGGCATACTTGTCCCACTCAGGGTGACAAATGCATAAAGAACAATTGATGGACAGAATGCAGAACAATATCATACATTCACCCCAGTACAGAGATCTGGGCCTAAATGCGTTTTTTTGCTCACCATGCCATTCCAGTTTGAACACAGCCATATACAAATCAGTCTTGACCCTGTGCTTCATGGGAACAGTCCATCCCGAACTGCCAGGCCAGGTCCTCCCTGGACTGGAAACACGCATCCTAGGACCGGTTTCGTGGTTTCACCCCTCATCAGCCAGGATAGCTTGACTCCAGTGTCATGGAGAGCACGGGACCCAAGTCTGGGCATACCCGTCCCACTTGGGGTTACAAATGCAAAAAGAACAATTGATGGACATCATGCAGAACAATGCCATACATTCACCCCAGTACAGAGATCTGGGCCTAAATCCATCCTTTTTTTTGCTCACCATACCATTCCAGTTTGAACTTAGCCATGTGCAAATCAGTCTTGACCCTGTGCCTCATAGGAACAGACCAGCCCGGACTGTCAGGGAAGGTCCTCCCTGGACTGGAACCAAGCATCCTAGGACCGGTTTCAGGGTTTCACCCCTCATCAGCCAGGATAGCCTGACTCCAATGGCATGGAGAGCACGGGACCCACGTCTGGGCATACCCGTCCCACTCGGGGTGAAAAATGCAAAAAGAACAATTGATGCACAGAATGCAGAAAAATGTCATACATTCACCCCAGTACAGAGATCTGGGCCTCAATCCATCTTTTTTTGCTCACCATGCCATTCCAGTTTGAACCCAGCCATATGCAAATCAGTCTTGACCCTGTGCCTCCTGGAAACAGTCCATCCCGAACTGCCAGGCCAGGTCCTCCCTGGACTGGAAACAAGCATCCTAGGACCGGCTTTGGGGTTTCACCCCTCATCAGCCAGGATAGCTTGACTCCAGTGTCATGGAGAGCACGGGACCCAAGTCTGGGCAAACCCGTTCCACTTGGGGTTACAAATGCCAAAAGAACAATTGATTGACATCATGCAGAACAATGTCATACATTCACCCCAGTACAGAGAACTGGGCCTAAATTCATCTTTTTTTTGCTCACCATACCATTCCAGTTTGAACCCAGCCATATACAAATCAGTCTTGACCCTATGCTCCATGGGATCAGTCCAGCCCGAACTGCCAGGCCAGGTCCTCCCTGGACTTGAAACAAGCATTCTAGGACTGGTTTCGGGGTTTCACCCCTCATCATCCAGGATAGCTTGACTCCAGTGGCATGGAGAGCACGGGACCCAAGTCTGGGCATACCCGTCCCACTCGGGGTGACAAATTCAAAGAGAACAATTGATGGACAGTATGCAGAACAATGTCATACATTCACCCCAATACAGAGATCTGGGCCTAAATCCATTGTTTTTTTACTCACCATGCCATTCCAGTATGGACCCAGCCATATGCAAATCAGTCTTGACCCTGTGCCTCATGGAAACAGTCCAGCCCGAACTGCCAGGGCAGGTTCTCCCTGGACTGGAAACAAGCATCCTAGAACCGGTTTCGGGGGTTTCACCCCTCATCAGCCAGGATAGCTTGACTCCAGTGGCATGGAGAGCACGGGACCCAAGTATGGGCATACCCGTCCCACTCGGGGTGACAAATGTAAAAAGAACAATTGATGGACAGAATGCAGAACAATGTCATACATTCACCTCAGTACAGAGATCTGGGCCTAAATCCATCGTTTTATTGCTCACCATGCCATTCCAGTTTGAACCCAGCCATATGCAAATCAGTCTTGACCCTGTGCCTCCTGGAAACAGTCTATCCCGAACTGCCAGACCAGGTCCTCCCTGGACTGGAAACAAGCATCCTAGGGCCGGTGTTGGGGGTTTCACCTGTCATCAGCCAGGATAGCTTGACTCCAGTGTCATGGAGAGCACGGGACCCAAGTCTGGGCATACCCGTCCCACTTGGGGTTACAAATGCAAAAAGAACAATTGATGGACGTCATGCAGAACAATGTCATACATTACCCCAGTACAGAGAACTGGGCCTAAATCCATCTTTTTTTTGCTCACCATACCATTCCAGTTTGAACCCAGCCATATACAAATCAGTCTTGACTAACCCTGGGCGTAGTTCGCGTAGTCGCGCTACGTGAAGCTACGCAAAGATGTTAAAGCACTACGCGAGCTACGCATAGCTACGCGAGCGTGCATAGTTGCTTGTCGCGCCCATTCGCGATGCATTTTTCTTCTTTGGGAACGCGTTGTGCGTGTTCGGGATGCTGTTTGCGTGCTCGGGGGATAGTATCTCGCGAACTTGCCCATGCGGTCGCCTATGTGTGCGGCCATCTTGTTTTTTACACTTGTCCCGCCCGTTCGCGATGCCTTATTTCCTGTTCCGGGTCGCGTATAGCGTGCTCGCGATACGCATTTCATGTTCGGGAATGCGTCGTACGTGTTCGCGATGCTTTTTGCGTGCTCGGGGGGAAATATCACACAAACTTACCCACGCGGTCGCGATGGGCGCGGCCATCTTGTTTTTCACTCTATGCTATGGTTCTGGGCCTGCTTTTCTATCCTCCCTCAATCTTTGCAATCCTTAGTTTTTTACACTGTTTTTCAATTTTTTTTATTTATTATCTATTTCTCTCTGTCCCTAAGTCTATATTTTGCATTTATTTCTACTTTTACTGTGTTTTTTACTTTTCTACTGTTTTATATTACTTCCTTCTTTAAGCTCCTACTTCTTCCCCTAACTTTATTTTTCCTTCTAACTTTTCTTTTCCGCCTCCCACACACCCCAGAACCATGGCGAAGGGTAGCAGCACTACCGGCTCAAAGGGCAAGGCGCGTGCGCCCAGAGCCGCCTGCCTTGCGGCAGACTGCGCCCTGCAGGAGTGCAAGCCCGGCAGCTTTTTGCGAGGCGGAGGTGGCCGCCCTTGTTTTTTTGTGCAGCGCCACCTCCCCTTGACCTTGGCAGCAGGCGGCAGGCCAGGCTCCGGGTACCCTACCCAGGAGCGTCACCGCCGGTGGGCGAAGGTGCGCCGGGCAGTGTTTCGCTGCTCAGGGGTCCGGCGCACCCATAACCAGCTGGCCCACCGGTGGTCAGACATCCTGGACCGGGAGCAGGACCTGTTGGACCTGCTAGGTGTCGAGGTCGTGGGGCTTGTGAGTAGCTAATATATAGTAGTATAGGTATTGTGTATAATTTTTTTACGAATAACAAGAATACTGCTGCTTACATTGCAGGTAAATTACGTTTCAAAATCTTCTAAGATTGTAGGAAACAGGTGCTCGGCGCTACTCTTACTTGTTTGCAACTTTGCGCTCGCTTGGGCTGATTATTATGTAAGAGTTTACTTTAGAGAACTTAAGTTAGGTAATGCTATTGCTAGAGAGACTCTAGTCCTTCCTTTGTTCTCCTGTCAAATAGTGGTGGATGGATTAATACTAGGTTTAGTTAGTATTAGTTGATAATTTTTTAGCGGTCTGCGTGACGCATCCTCTGTCACTGAGTGCTGCTTACCCCAGTCCTTAGAAGAACCTTTTGTAGTTTGTTTAGTGAGTGGTAGGCTTAGCAGTGTCAGTCAGTAGCAGAACATCAGACGCAACCAACCAACAATTTGGTGTATGCACAAATTTATGCATGTGTCCTTCATCTCATCTATGCATTTTTGAGGGCTAAAAAATGGAAATGCAGACTTAGTGAACAATTGGCTCGTCTGGAATAGGTGGGCTAGGTCAGGTGGTACTTAGGCTTAGTTAGTGTTCTGGATTCGAATCAATCAGAATGGAACACTGGATTAGTGTTCATAAATAAGTAGACGGTCCGTGAATCCCGCAAGCCAGTAGTCGATCTGATTAGATAGGTTAATTTTATTGCAATTATTGTTTCCTAAAATGTTTTTTGAGCGTTTTTAAAATAATTTATTTGTTTCACAGCAATCATTAATGTTTGTCTCTTTCTTTATTATATCTTACATGATCACTGATCAGCAGCACCCAGGGGCAAGAAGACGGGGTCCGAGACGGCGGGACAACCAGAGGACCGCTCCTCTACCGAGGGCCCTGCTGCTGGCCCCAGTAAGTCCTCCAGTGGTTAATATTAACAATTATATTTCCCTAACTCTTACTGCACCTTATTTTTTCCGAACTATTAATTCTGGTTCCACTTCCTAATTCTATTTTTTACAAAAGCTTCTTTGATCTTGACTATCTGTTTCTAAATTCTGGTTATCCCTGCCTCTCAGTTCTAACTGCCTCTGCTATGACTCTCTGTACTACTACTATTAGTCTGTCTGTAGCTAAGCTTGCCCAGTTTGCCACTCTTTATTTTACGGTTTTGAATAAAACTCAGATTGACCAATAGCTCTAGCCACTGAGTCCAGTCCTTTGGGTTGTCCTCTTCTAGTCTTCTTAATCTTGAGGCTTTGACAATTACCACCAACAAAATGCCGACCAGATATTTGACTATTTTTGATAGGATATAGTACATACTACTACTGTTGTGGGGATTCTGCACAGCCACATACAGAACTATGCACAAGAAAATAGGATGTTGGTGATGGGAGGTTGGACCTTCCTCACACCTCAGTCAGAAGTGAACCCACAATCCCCTGACCGACTAGCTATAGTGTCTCATTAGGTCCCCGAACCCCCACCCGAAGATAACCAATGATTACACAACCCAGAACATAACACCCTTTCGCTCACTCACTCGTGTAAGTCCACCACCACACCAAATACCACAGAGTCTATGTGTAAGTTCAAAAGCGAATTTCATTGTGCGCACTGCACCGCCAAATGCGATGAAGTGCGCGCAACGAAATTAGTTTTATTTATTTATATGTTTACTTACCTGTAATTGGCCGTAATCCATAGTTTACTACCCCCCACCCTGCCCCTCCCCACGTCACCGCCTGGCAGCACTCCGTAGCCAGGGCAGGGTGAAAGTGAAATTGAGCAATTGCCCTTCATGTAACAGAGAGAGTATGGCCAGTGCCACCCGTAATAGAAAAATACGAGCTTCCCCAACTGCAGACAGTAGTAAATAAAACTAACGTGAGTCTGTGTCATGACTCGTATGTTTGTCTTGGGTGCAAGTTTAGCTGACTGAGCTGGCATGCCGGCTACAACCAGGTTATGTAATTTCGCTAAACTAGAGATAAGAAGAAGACTAGTGTTAGTATAATGCCTGAAACTCCCATAAATGTTAGAGGCTGAGGAAGTGGGAGGATAGATTATTACCACAAATGTTATGTACTGTGCTTGCTAGTGCTACTGTGCCACTATGTGTTGAATTAATTTTGTGTTACTATTTTGCTAAGAGTATTGGTTACAACAATATTCTTTTTCTTTCTTGATATAGATCCTCCTTCCCAAGAAAAACCATCACGGAAGGAGTTGGCAGCCAGGGCCCGGCGCCGGAAACTGGAGGCCATCTGCCAAGAGTACCGGAGGCTGGTGGCTCAGGAGGAGGAGGAGGCGGCAGCAGTTGCAGCCTCCTCCAATGCCCCGGGCCCCAGCCAGGCCCCACCTCCAGTGGTACGGCGCCACGGTCAGGCAGCCGCCTGCCGCCGCAATTCCTTAACAGCCAGCACTGCTGCCCCCCACCCTTGATGCCACTGCAGGGCATTTCGCCGCCAGATGCTCCTCCGGATTTCACGCCTAGAGGAGCAACTAGAGGAGCGGGTCAAGATCCTCGTAGACAAACACCTGAAAGCCCGCCGAATCTAAGAACTATGTAGGACCCCGTTGGATTGCCCCTTTCTTATTCCTTTTGTTGGTGGGTGGGAATTGGGCGTTGGGGTTTATGGACATTGTTTGGACTTTTTCGTTTTGGACATTGGTTGGGGTTAGGGAGAGGGGTGGGTCAGGTGTGGGATAGTTTATTTTTCTTAGGGTAATAAATTATATTTATACTTAAACATACGATGTTAATGTTTTGTGGGGGGGTTACTGTTTTACGAATTTACATCACATGGTTTCCTTGCTGCTGCAGGGCCGCAGCCAGTGTTTGATTTAAATAATCTGCCGATTATGTAACACACAAACAGATAGATGCGGTACCCCTCACTGAGTTATTTGTCCTACTAGTACTGTCAGTCTCTCCTCCTAGTACATTATACCTCCCACCAAACTTATCTTACCTGTGATTGATGATGATTAAGTTCGGCACAGCGATGGCTGCATGGTTTCCCAAGAGAATGGAGAAGATGCCATGGTTGTGGTGGTAGTAGTAGACACTGGCAGTAGCATTTGCAAAAAAATAAAAAAGAGACAGTCACTTGCCTGAGAGAGACTGTGGGAGGAGTAGTAGAACGAAGTAAAGTACAGTACAGAAGAAGACTGCCAAACAAACAATATTGCAACTGCTAAAGTAAAATAAAACATAATGGTGGCGCGGACAGCCTAGTACAAGAAGTTACAAACTGTAGTTGTGTCCAGTGAGTCACTTAACTTAACACAATCGTAATTCGTAACCTTTACTGCTGTGTGGTAGGATGTTGATGATGAATCCAATCAATGCCGGCAATTAATTATGATGTATTAGGTCCCTTTGGAAAAAAATTGGCTTGCACATAGACTGAGCATGGGTGGGCAAGCAGAAGAAGATCCTCGCCCTGCCTTGAAATTGAATTAGTGTTGCTTTCACCACATCTGCCCCAGCAAGCGTGTGATCAATTGGTGTACATTTAATGTAGTCACATCACACCTCAATATAAATCACAGCCCGGGGGAAGAGGGTTAGGGTTTGATGAATGGATGGGAAGGGGGTTTGGGGAAAGGTTTGACAAAGAAAAACAGTACGCATGGACACAACAAAAGCAAAGCACAATCTTGGCAGACGGCCATGATCTTATCCAATAAATCTATAAAGGGAGAAAAAGAAAATGCATGCATGATGATGAAGATAACTTGATGGTTAATGAGTAGTACTTACTAACTACTACTAGACAATTAGACAGTACAGGGCAGCAGTATATTCTATGCAATTTGCCTTGCCTGTATGCCCTCAGAGAGACCCAAATTACATGTTGTACCGGGCTTACTTTTAAAGATAGCAAAGAAAATTAAAAAATAGTTGTAGGGATCAATTAGCAAACAAACAACAACACAACACACAGTCGTAATGATTGAAGAGAAAAAAGGAATCAAATTAATTAAAAGACGAATGATGAATGATACTAAAGTTACTGTATTATCCTGGTCAAATTGTGGAGTTGAATCTCGTCATTCCTCTTGGTCCTATCTTCCATGTGACGCTCCGCACATCAATCTTGGGTGCCACTGCCTGCCTGATGCGGATTGGTAAGGTAAGTGTGAGTTGTTTCTCCCAGTATAGCACAGGGTAAAGGCCGGCCTGTAAGTCTAGATGGAAAAACAAAGGGGTATTGAAAAATCAATGAATAAAAAAAAGCATCAATTACGGTGGAGTCCAAGAAGAGAAGAGAGAACACTTTCAGACTGAGGCGGCTTGGATACATCGTGTCTATTCTGTTTACAGCATTAAGCTACAACAACAACAGGACAGAACAGGCCCACGGCACCAGGCCGTGACCCAACCTCCATTTACCTTAAATTTTGACAGAGCCAGACAAAACTCAAAGGCATATACAGCAACCTAGCATTTTCAAAATTAAGTGACTAAATCAATGCGCCGCTGTCAGTCATATGACTAACACTCGACTCCACCACTACATGGACATGTAGGTCTGCTGTGTTTACTTTCTTGTTGAATTGTTGTGTTTACCTTTTATGCCACTTCATGAAACGCAGTTATTCCATCAATCATCTCCGATCCAACTGACTGACTGCGTGCAAAGGTAGTATGGTCATCATCATGGTGTGGTACGTGTTGTCCAACTCCAACTCAGTCTGTAGTGACTAGTCTCCGATTAAGTCCATATTCCATATTAAAAAATTGCAACGGATATTGGCCTGCACCTGCAGTAGTAGGAGTACAATTTGGTTATTAAACAACAAGAAGGGAAACATTGACTGTCACTTGAGTCACTTTCACTTTGTAGATTAACTAGTAGAGTTCGACTTCATGCACAACATCAACACAACAAACAACAGCAATCGCTCAGAGTCAGCAAGCTCCCAATGCATGCCATCATTATTACCTGTCTTGCTCTTCTCTTTGGCTGTCAGATCATCAGATGCCTAGTTCTGACAGGTGTGTGTTTTTTTTTTAATGAGGCAGTGGCCTCATTATTACTCCACCTTCATTTTGAGTGTTGGTAGTCGCTGTTTCGGTTTTCGTCTTATTCATCTGTGGCACTTTGTCGCAGTTTAAGTTGGTTCACATGGTCAGCGCTGTGATGGGCCGCGGCCTGGGTAGCGGTCATTGCTGGTCAATTGAGTTTGCAGAAATGTCAGCAAGTTTCTTCGAAGAGTCTTGTCTTTCTCTGCCAAGTACCTTCTGTCCTGACAGTGATGAGCTTTGGATGCCTGCCGAGGCTGTAGCCTTCTGACAGTGATGAGTTTACTTTTGGATGCCTGTCCAAGGTCTGACAGTGAAGAGTTGTGGATGCCTGCAGAGGCGATAGCCTTCGGACAGTGATGAGTTTCGGCTCGGAAACAAAACGGATGATAGCTATAGTCACGTTTCACTTCTTATGGAGGGACTGTTAGAGGCAACATTTCTTGTACTCCAATGTCTGGCTTGATGGAAATGTAATTAGGGCGAGTCAGGAAGATGGAGCAGGACTCTGAGGAGTGGACAGTTAAATGCACAGACGTGCAACTCCAATAGGGAAATAAAAAGAGAAGACGGTGGTGATGGATTTGTTGTGATTTGATTTGAACCAGAAAGACAGATACACAGACAAATAAAGGAAGGAAGAAAGTAACAATTTGAAAGCCTAGTTGTCAGGGAAGAGGAGCTTGTCCTCAAACTCTGGTGGTTCGGACAGAAGTAGGTCCTGTAACCCACTACTTACGTCATCGAAGTCGCTCTCCTCTTCCTGCTGTGATTCACGTATTTTGTAATCCGGTGGTATAAAGTGCTGATTCATTTTGATCATTATTAACCTCTCCACGCTTTTGGGCGAGAGACTGGTCCTTTTCAAAGTTACAATGGCACCAGCAGCACTGAAAACACGCTCAGAAGAGACACTTGCGATAGGGGAAGCCAGATACTTTATCGCCAGCCTGCTGAGCACTGTCCATTGGCTTCTTTTCCCATACCAATACACCAATGGGTTTCGATCCATGAAGACCTCTGTTGGGTCATCCAGATAGGCCTGGACCGTCCGCTCAATGCTCAGGGGTGCTCCGATGTGCTCAGCCTGTTTTGCTTTTGCATCAGCACTGGACTTACCATACCCCTGCCGTAGAAACCAATCAGTTGCCGATTGTACTGTGGATGATCCTGTTCTTGCTGTTGTTGATGTTATTGGTAGTGTTGGTGTCAGTGACTGCTGGGAGGCAAACGCACTGCCCTCAGGCTCCAAAGTAGAACTTGACTCTGGATGCCCTGTAGTACTTGTTATGGCCTGGGGCGGGGGCCTGTAATTACCAGACGTTCGTTTTCAAAGTCAATGGCTAGCTGAGCTATCGAAGTTTTGTACTTGGCAACATCCACTTCTGAAAAAGGAATTACTGCCTTACTGTTCAGAAATACTTTGTACCGTGGATCCAAAATTGTGGCAGTAATGTAATGTTGATCTGACACAATTTTATTTTGAATCCTTGTATTTTCAGATAAGCGAACGGCTAAGGACTCCGCCAAATGATATGCGTCTTGTTTGTCATCCACACCTGCGTACGTTTCAGACACCTCCTTCAGCTGTTGCTCTAGCATGTGCAACAATGGGATAGCTTGGCCCATAGTACAGCCCTCCCTGCTGACTTCACGTGTGAAGATCTCAAAAGGAAGTAGCATCTCTGTCAGGCATTTAACGAGGTCCCATTGACCCATCTCAACGGTCATGCCTCTCACAGTAGGATCCCCGAATCTTTGCATGACATAAGCATTGAGTGGTATGTACTGCTCAAACAGACGATCAAGCATGTAATAAGTTGAGTTCCAACGTGTTGGCACCTCCTGGATGAGTGCTTTGACTGGCATTTTATGCTCACTTTGAATGACCCTCAGCTGCTTCCGGGCTTTAAAAGAATGGCTGAAATGTGTGCATATTCTTCTGCAGGTGGCCAGTAAGTTGCTGACTTTGTATTCATTTTTCACAAAGTCTTGAACAACAATGTTAATGCAGTGTGCCAAACACTGGACCCTGAAATAGCGACCATTTTGCATGGCCCTAACTACCTTACTGCCATTGTCCGTGGCAACAAAACCAATGTTAAGCCCTCTTGGGCGCAGCCACTCAAAGACCTTGCTGTTAAACTCTTCCAAAATGTTTGCAGCAGTATGAGATTTCTCCATGGCAAACATGGCTACAGTTGCATGTTTGCGAGTGGCATCAAAAATCTCAGCAGTGTCAACACCAGCAGATATCTGTTCTCTAACCCCTGCAAAAGAGATCCAGTGTGCAGTGATGCACATGTAATCAGTGGCTTGGCAACTGGTCCACATGTCTGTTGTCAGGTGGATACTATGAACAGCACTCTGCTTCAAGGCTTTTCCAAGCAATTCCAGCACGTCGTGATGTAGTGCTGGAACAGCAACTCTGGCAAAATAGTAGCGGCTGGGAACATGCCATTTTGGGCAGATGGCTGTCACAAATTCCAGAAAACCCACCCCTTCAACAAAAGAAAAAGGGAGAAGGTCCAGTGCTAACATTTTAGCCAGCTTCGCATTGTACAAACGTGCTAATGGGTGGTTGCGTTCATACTGCCCCTCCCCCAAACATGCTGATAATGGTAGGCTGCATGGTTTTCCTTTCTCTTAGGCTCAACAACGCACTTTTTTTCATTGCGGTACTCCTTGCTGTCTCAGGCTGACTCTTACTCTTGTGCCACTGAGATGTTGCTGAAGTTGTGGGCGACGATAACACTGCACTGCTGGGGACAGGGCTACTTTGTGTAGCACTACCAGAGAGAATGTCTCCCTGTCCTTCCTCTTCCACCGTGATCAGATCTTCTTCTCGTTTATCCCCACTAACACCAATGGTTGCAGTTTTTATGCCGCGAAGGTGGTCCTCCCAGCTGATCAAGTGGTGTTTTTCAGATGGGTTATTTGGCCTCCGGTACCATAGTTTGTACCAAGCTTACCCCGACTAACAGAGGTATTACAAATGGAGCATATAGCAATGTTCTCCTCCTTTTCGCTAACCGTAAAGAAGTCCCAAACTGGGGAGCTTAACTTTTGCCTCCTGCTGGAGGTGCCACTTTCAATGCCGGATGAACTGGAGGGTGTGGGTTGAATTTGACTCTGTGCTGTACCACTACCTACTTCTACTGAGATGGTGGTGGTGCTGGATGTAGGTCGCTGCCGGGCCTTTGCTAATGCAAATATGGAAGCTGTAGGTCGTGTTGGTGTTACCTGTGGAGGTATGCGTGCTACATCCCTCGCAGCGATTTTGGATAGGGTAATAATGTTGGTCTCCATCTCCTCGGTGCCGGGAGTGATGTTCATGATGACTGGCTCATCATCATCATCCTGCTATTCTACATCGACCTCCATAAGTGTAAGGCTTTCTGGAACCTTCCTTTTCCCTAGCCTGGTCTTGGGACGTGTCTCCCTCTCAGACTCAGTTTGTGGCTTCCAAGTGGCATCTAGATCATCAGAAGGGGGGCTTGGCAAAGAACTTGATGGACTAACCCTCCTTTTCCTTGCTGGGGATTTGGAAGACAATGGATCTTCTGAATGAGTGGCTTCCTCTTCTTCTACCTCTGCATGAGGCTCAATTTCCTGAACTGCCCCTGCTTCGGGAGGAACAACAACTACTATTGCGGGTGGTGGTTGCGGCTGTTGTTGTTGACCACTTATCTGCTGTGTTTCCTCCTGCGTTGATTGGGTACTACTTTGAGATAGCGATAAGTTTATCTCAGGCTCAGCATCACTGCTTTCCACCATTAGGCTGGCTACCTCTTCCACACTCATGTGCTTGGGCCTTGGGTTGGTGGATTGGGCCCACTGATGCGGAGGTGCTGCCCCCAGCTTGCCCCCTGGACACCGCTGCTGCAGGCGTAATATTTTTTTTCCCAAAAAAGGTATTGGGCGACACACCAGACTTAAGTGTCACTTCCTTCTTCTGTTCCTTCTTCTCAATAGCAACTTTCTTGGTACTGGAGGACCTGGTACCTGCTTTCTTTGGGCCCATCTTCTTCAGATGTCAGCAGCACTCAGTTGCACAAGTTGCAGAGATGTCTGGTCAGGTCACACGTCACGTCGTGTACAGCAGCAGGACGTCTGTCTGGCAGTACAACGGGCAATGATGACACACCTCCTCCTGTCTTTTGTGCACCTAAAAGCAAAAAAGCCAGAAGAACATCAGTCAAACGATAGCACAAATCAAACTAATATAATATATAACTTAGTGTGTGGTTGTCTCAATTATTACATTTTAGAAACTCAGTGAACAACAACAGTGTAGCCATTTATGAGACTTTGACAACAAGGCCAGGGCTTTCCTGGTGTACTGTGTACACTCAGGAAGAATAGCAAAGAACAAAAACAAAAATGTAGTGGAGCCTGTTTGGCCTAAATTTGTGCATCACGTGGGATGGATGCAGCATCAGTGAGCTGTAGCTGGCAATGGGGATGGATTTGGAAGCAGTAAGACAAGAGGAACAATGGAAATACACGCAGGCCTATGTGGCAAAAACAGCACACTACTAACTACCACCACAAAATGGCCCCAGCCACATGGTCACTCACAGGCACAAGGCACGGCAAACAATGAACTCAAGCAGGCCTATATGGCCAGACAAAGGATGCCTGATAAACAACACACACAGCTTTAATGCAAAAACTAAAATCCACATGGCTAAAAACAGGTTGGAAAGTTACACAACCACAACAACAACACATACACACGCAAAAAAGGCATTTATTTAACACACCCAAAAAGTGAAATAGACCCCCCAAAAAAACCCACATTTTGCAATTCAATCCAATGCCATCCATGCCCTAAATGATGTTTAAATTCAACAGACAACACAAACAGTTTTTATGCACCCATGATGATAACTACCTCTGGGCCTACTGGCAGACTAGGCCGCAAGCTTGGAGGCCTATGGCAAAAGCACAGTGGCTGGTCCCACAAAATGGCCGCCACCACATGGCCAGGCCACCCACAACAACAAGAAAAGGAAGACAAGACAGACAATGCAGGCCTATGGCAAAAGGACAATGCCTGGCTTCACAAAATGGCCGCCACCCACATGGCCAGGCCACCCACGATAACAAGAAAGTGAAGACAAAGGACAGGACCAGGAAGTTGGAGACTCTGGGGAACTTCCTTCCTCTTTAAAAAATTGTAAAAAAAGAAAAATGACTCCTTGCTCACAAAACTACATCTAAATGACAACCTGAGGAGTTTTTGAGCAAAATGAACAAAATCATCATTTTCGAGAAGGTTTTATGCTGCTCGAGAGATATTCTTCGCTAGATTGTAAATTCTGCGTGTTCGGCATCGCGATCGTCACAAAAAGTCGTTATCGCGCACGCAACGCATATTGAGCGCGCGAAGAAGAAAAAAGTGTAAGTCCGCGTTGTTGCACAGTGCGGAGTTGCCAAAAGTCCGCGAGCTGAGCGCCCAGGGTTACCTACTGGCTGAAAAGGCCTATTTATTTAACACACACCAAAAACTGAAATACCACCCCAAAAACCACATTTTGCAATTCAATCCAATGCCATCCATGCCCTAAATGATGTTTAAATTCAACAGACAACACAGAAACAGTTTTTATGCACCCATGATGACTAACTCTGGGCCTACTGGCAGACTAGGCCACAAGCTTAAGCCTATGGCAAAAGCAAGCACACTGCCTTGCTCCACAAAATGGCCGCCACCCACATGGCCAGGCCACCCACAATAACAAGAAAGTGAAGACAGACAATCAATGCAGGCCTATGGCAAAAGCACACTGCCTGGATGGCTCCACAAAATGGCCGCTAGCCACCCACAACAAAAAGAAATGGAAGACAGACAATGCAAGCCTATGGCAAAAGCACACTGCCTGCCTTCACAAAATGGCCGCCACCCACATGGCCAGGCCACAACAACAACAAGCATAAGCCAAGGGGAACAAAGAAAAGACATGCAGGCCTATATGGAAAAAGCAGCACACTACTAAACTACCACCACAAAATGGCCCCAAGCCACATGGTCACTCACAGTCACAACAGGCCATGGAAAACAATGAACTCAAGCAGGCCTATAATATGACCAGACAAAGGAGGCCTGCTACAACACAGCTTTAATACAAAAATGCAAAAAGGAAAATCCACAGGGCTACGAAAGGTTGGAAAGTTACACAACAAGCACACACACACATCAAACAAAGGTATTTATTTATTAACACACACTCAAAAAGTGAAATACACCCCAAAAACCACATTTAGCAATTCAATCCAATGCCATCCATGCCCTACATGATGTTTAAATTCAACAGACACCACAGAAACATGCACCCATGGGTACCTCTGGGCCTACTGGCTGAAATTTCAATCAAAGAAAAACAACTAGACCCTACTGAAACTACAGGCCACCCAGGCCACAACAATACATTTTAAAAACCATGAAAATCCCCAAAAAATGTAGGTACAAACAAGCCCCAATCAAACAAACAAGAACACCAATTCTCCAACTTACTTGTAAAATCCCAAATCCAAAAGTCCTCAAATCCAATCCAATGATATGATGCAGCAGACAGACACAAAAAGTGATCCTTCCAGCTCCAAATCCAAATGAAAGTGAACAGCACATGGACAAAGCACTGGGAGGAGCCTGCTGGACAGGAACAGGAAGTTGGAGACTCAGGGAAACTTCCTTCCTCTTGAAAAAAAAAGTAAAAAAAGAAAAAGGACTCCTTGCACAAAAAACTACTGCCAAATCACAATCTGAGGAGTTTTTTGGAGCAAAATAATCATTTTCGAGAAGGTTTTATGATGCTCGACAGATATTCTTCGCCAGATTGTAGTTTCTTCATGTTCGGGATCGCGATCTTACCAACACTGCCGCCGGAAGTCAGATCGCGAGTCCGAATGACGTGTTCGCGTTCGCACACTCTCGCGGGATCGTGCGGCCGGATTCCAAATCTTGTGGCGCCCATGAACGGATAGGAAATCGCGTCGGCGAATGCAGAATCACGGTAGGTCGTTACCGCGCGCGCGAGAACGCATATTGAGCGCGCGAAGAAGAAAAACAGCTACGCGGCAAATAGCGTAGTGCTCGGTAACTTCGCGTTCTACGCGAATCGCGAAGTTACCGAAACTACGCAAACTCCGCGAGCGTAGCGTAGTTCACCGCCCAGGGTTAGTCTTGACCCTATGCTCCATGGGAACAGTCCAGCCCGAACTACCAGGCCAGGTCCTCCCTGGACTGGAAACAAGCATCCTAGGACCGGTTTCGGGGTTTCACCCCTCATCAGCCAGGATAGCTTGACTCCAGTGGCATGGAGAGCACGGGACCCACGTCTGGGCATACCAGTCCCACTCGGGGTGACAAATGCAAAAAGAACAATTGATGGACGGAATGCAGAACAATGTCATACATTTACCCCAGTAGAGAGATCTGTGTCTAAATCCATCGTTTTACTGCTCACCATGCCATTACAGTTTGAACCCAGCCATATGCAAATCAGTCTTGACCCTGTACCTCCTGGAAACAGTCCATCCCGAACTGCCAGGCCAGGTCCTCCCAGGACTGGAAACAAGCATCCTAGCACCGGTTTCGGGGTTTCACCCCTCATCAGCCAGGATAGCTTGACTCCAGTGTCATGGAGAGCACAGGACCCAAGTCTGGGCATACCCGTCCCACTTGGGGTTACAAATGCAAAAAGAACAATTGATGGACATCATACAGAACAATGTCATACACTCACCCCAGTACAGAGAACTGGGCCTAAATCCATCTTTTTTTTTGCTCACCATACCATTCCCGTTTGACCCCAGCCATATACAAATCAGTCTTGACCCTATGCTCCATGGGAACAGTCCAGCCCGAACTGCCAGGCCAGTTCCTCCCTGGACTGGAAACAAGCATCCTAGGACCGGTTTCGGGGTTTCTCCCCTCATCAGGCAGGATAGCTTGACTCCAGTGGCATGGAGAGCACGGGACCCACGTCTGGGCATACCCGTCGCACTCGGGGTGACAAATGCAAAAAGAACAATTGATGGACAGAATGCAGAACAATGTCATACATTCACCCCAGTACAGATATCTGGGCCTAAATCCATCGTTTTTTTGCTCACCATGCCATTCCAGTTTGAACCCAGCCATATGCAAATCAGTCTTGACCCTGTGCCTCCTGGAAACAGTCTATCCCGAACTGCCAGGCCAGGTCCTCCCTGGACTGGAAACAAGCATCCTAGGGCCGGTTTCGGGGTTTCACCCCTCATCAGCCAGGATAGCTTGACTCCAGTGTCATGGAGAGCACGGGACCCAAGTCTGGGCATACCCGTCCCACTTGGGGTTACAAATGCAAAAAGAACAATTGATGGACATCATGCAGAACAATGTCATACATTCACCCCAGTACAGAGAACTGGGCCTAAATCCATCTTTTTTTGCTCGCCATACCATTCCAGTTTGAACCCAGCCATATAAAAATCAGTCTTGACCCTATGCTCCATGGGAACAGTCCAGCCCGAACTGCCAGGCCAGGTCCTCCCTGGACTGGAAACATTTATCCTAGGACCGGTTTCGGGGTTTCACCCCTCATCAGCCAGGATAGCTTGACTCCAGTGGCATGGAGAGCACGGGACCCAAGTCTGGGCATACCCGTCCCACTCGGGGTGAAAAATGCAAAAAGAACAATTGATGGACAGAATGCAGAACAATATCATACATTCACCCCAGTACAGAGATCTGGGCCTAAATCCATTGTTTTTGCTCACCATGCCATTCCAGTTTGAACTCATCCATATGCAAATCAGTCTTGACCTTGTGCCTCATGGGAACAGTCCAATCTGAACTGCCAGGCCAAGTCCTCTCTGGACTGGAACTAAGCATCCTAGGACCGGTTTTAGGGTTTTACCCCTCAGCAGCCAGGATAGCTTGACTCCAGTGGCATGGAGAGCAGTTGACCCACGTCTGGGCATACACGTCCCACTCGGGGTGACAAATGCAAAAAGAACAATTGATGGACATCATACAGAACAATGTCATACACTCACCCCAGTACAGAGAACTGGGCCTAAATCCATCTTTTTTTTGCTCACCATACCATTCCCGTTTGACCCCAGCCATATACAAATCAGTCTTGACCCTATGCTCCATGGGAACAGTCCAGCCCGAACTGCCAGGCCAGTTCCTCCCTGGACTGGAAACAAGCATCCTAGGACCGGTTTCGGGGTTTCTCCCCTCATCAGGCAGGATAGCTTGACTCCAGTGGCATGGAGAGCACGGGACCCACGTCTGGGCATACCCGTCGCACTCGGGGTGACAAATGCAAAAGAACAATTGATGGACAGAATGCAGAACAATGTCATACATTCACCCCAGTACAGATATCTGGGCCTAAATCCATCGTTTTTTTGCTCACCATGCCATTCCAGTTTGAACCCAGCCATATGCAAATCAGTCTTGACCCTGTGCCTCCTGGAAACAGTCTATCCCGAACTGCCAGGCCAGGTCCTCCCTGGACTGGAAACAAGCATCCTAGGGCCGGTTTCGGGGTTTCACCCCTCATCAGCCAGGATAGCTTGACTCCAGTGTCATGGAGAGCACGGGACCCAAGTCTGGGCATACCCGTCCCACTTGGGGTTACAAATGCAAAAAGAACAATTGATGGACATCATGCAGAACAATGTCATACATTCACCCCAGTACAGAGAACTGGGCCTAAATCCATCTTTTTTTGCTCGCCATACCATTCCAGTTTGAACCCAGCCATATAAAAATCAGTCTTGACCCTATGCTCCATGGGAACAGTCCAGCCCGAACTGCCAGGCCAGGTCCTCCCTGGACTGGAAACATTTATCCTAGGACCGGTTTCGGGGTTTCACCCCTCATCAGCCAGGATAGCTTGACTCCAGTGGCATGGAGAGCACGGGACCCAAGTCTGGGCATACCCGTCCCACTCGGGGTGAAAAATGCAAAAAGAACAATTGATGGACAGAATGCAGAACAATATCATACATTCACCCCAGTACAGAGATCTGGGCCTAAATCCATTGTTTTTTTGCTCACCATGCCATTCCAGTTTGAACTCATCCATATGCAAATCAGTCTTGACCTTGTGCCTCATGGGAACAGTCCAATCTGAACTGCCAGGCCAAGTCCTCTCTGGACTGGAACTAAGCATCCTAGGACCGGTTTTAGGGTTTTACCCCTCAGCAGCCAGGATAGCTTGACTCCAGTGGCATGGAGAGCAGTTGACCCACGTCTGGGCATACACGTCCCACTCGGGGTGACAAATGCAAAAAGAACAATTGATGGACAGAATGCAGAACAATGCCATACATTCACAACAGTACAGAGATCTTGGCCTAAATCCATCGTTTTTTTGCTCACCATGCTATTTCAGTTTGAACCCAGCCATATGCAAATCAGTCTTCACCCTGTGCCTCATGGGAACAGTCCAGCACGACCTGCCAGGCTAGGTCCTCCCTGGACTGGAAACAAGCATCCTAGGACCGGTTTCGGGGTTTCACCCCTCATCAGCCAGGATAGCTTGACTCCAGCGGCATGAAGAGCACGGGACACACGTCTGCGCATACCCGGCCTACTCGGGGTGACATATGCAAAAAGAACAATTGATGGACAGTATGCTGAACAATGTCATACATTCACCCCAGTACAGAGATCTGGGCCTAAATCCATCGTTTTTTTGCTCACCATACCATTCCAGTTTGAACCCAGCCATATACAAATCAGTTTTGATGCTGTGCTTCATGGGAACAGTCCAGCCCGAACTGTCAGGCCAGGTCCTCCCTGGACTGGAAACAAGCATCCTAGGACCGGTTTCGGGGTTTCACCCCTCATCAGCCAGGATAGCTTGACTCCAGTGGCATGGAGAGCAGGGGACCCAAGTCTGGGCATACCCGTCCCACTCGGGGTGACAAATGCAAAAAGAGCAATTGATGGACAGAATGCAGAACAATGTCATACATTCACCCCAGTACAGAGATCTGGGCCTAAATCCATAGTTTTATTGCTCACCATGCCATTCCAGTTTGAACCCAGCCATATGCAAATCAGTCTTGACACTGTGCCTCCTGGAAACAGTCTAGCCCGAACTGCCAGGCCAGGTCCTCCCTGGACTGGAAACAAGCATCCTAGGGCCGGTTTCGGGGTTTCACCCCTCATCAGCCAGGATAGCTTGACTCCAGTGTCATGGAGAGCACGGGACCCAAGTCTGGGCATACCCGTCCCACTTGGGGTTACAAATGCAAAAAGAACAATTGATGGACATCATGCAGAACAATGTCATACATTCACCCCAGTACAGAGAACTGGGCCTAAATCCATCTTTTTTTTGCTCACCATACCATTTCAGTTTGAACCCAGCCATATACAAATCAGTCTTGACCCTATGCTCCATGGGAACAGTCCAGCCCGAACTGCCAGGCCAGGTCCTCCCTGGACTGGAAACAAGCATCCTAGAACCGGTTTCGGGGTTTCACCCCTCATCAGCCAGGATAGCTTGACTCCAGTGGCATGGAGAGCACGGGACCCAAGTCTGAGCATACCCGTCCCACTCGGGGTGACAAATGCAAAAAGAACAATTGATGGACAGAATGCAGAACAATGTCAAACATTCAACCCAGTACAGAGATCTGGGCCTAAATCCATCGTTCTTTTGCCCACCATGCCATTACAGTTTGGACCCAGCCATATGCAAATCAGTCTTGACCCTGTGCCTCATGGAAACAGTCCAGCCCGAACTGCCAGGCCAGGTAATCCCTGGACTGGAAACAATCATCCTAGGACCGGTTTTGGGGGTTTCACCACTCATCAGCCAGGATAGCTGGACTCCAGTGGCATGGAGAGCACAGGACCCAAGCCTGGGCATACCCGTCCCACTCGGGGTGACAAATGTAAAAAGAACAATTGATGGACAGAATGCAGAACAATGTCATACATTCACCCCAGTACAGAGATCTGGGCCTAAATCCATCGTTTTATTGCTCACCATGCCATTCCAGTTTGAACCCAGCCATATGCAAATCAGTCTTGACCCTGTGCCTCCTGGAAACATTCTATCCCGAACTGCCAGACCAGGTCCTCCCTGGACTGGAAACAAGCATCCTAGGGCCGGTTTCGGGGTTTCACCCCTCATCAGCCAGGATAGCTTGACTCCAGTGTCATGGAGAGCACGGGATCCAAGTCTGGGCATACCCGTCCCACTTGGGGTTACAAATGCAAAAAGAACAATTGATGGACATCATGCAGAACAATGTCATACATTCACCCCAGTACAGAGAACTGGGCCTAAATCCATCTTTTTTTTTGCTCGCCATACCATTCCAGTTTGAACCCAGCCATATAAAAATCAGTCTTGACCCTGTGCCTCATGGGACCAGTCCAGCACGACCTGCCAGGCCAGGTCCTCCCTGGACTGGAAACAAGCATCCTAGGACCGGTTTCGGGGTTTCACCCCTCATCAGCCAGGATAGCTTGACTCCAGTGGCATGAAGAGCACGGGACACACGTCTGGGCATACCCGGCCTACTCGGGGTGACATATGCAAAAAGAACAATTGATGGACAGTATGCTGAACAATGTCATACATTCACCCCAGTACAGAGATATGGGCCTAAATCCATCGTTTTTATGCTCACCATGCCATTTCAGTTTGAACCCAGCCATATGCAAATCAGTCTTGATGCTGTGCTTCATGGGAACAGTCCAGCCCGAACTGCCAGGCCAGGTCCTCCCTGGACTGGAAACAAGCATCCTAGGACCGGTTTCGGGGTTTCACCCCTCATCAGCCAGGATAGCTTGACTCCAGTGGCATGGAGAGCAGGGGACCCAAGTCTGGGCATACCCGTCCCACTCGGGGTGACAAATGCAAAAAGAGCAATTGATGGACAGAATGCAGAACAATGTCATACATTCACCCCAGTACAGAGATCTGGGCCTAAATCCATTGTTTTATTGCTCACCATGCCATTCCAGTTTGAACCCAGCCATATGCAAATCAGTCTTGACACTGTGCCTCCTGGAAACAGTCTAGCCCGAACTGCCAGGCCAGGTCCTCCCTGGACTGGAAACAAGCATCCTAGGACCTGTTTCGGGGTTTTACCCCTCATCAACCAGGATAGCTTGACACCAGTGGCATGGAGAGGGTGTTACCCTCACTACGCCACTGGAGTCAAGCTATCCTGGCTGATGAAGGCTGATAGCCTGAAACCGGTCCCTGGATGTTTGATTCCGGTCCAGGTAAGACATGGCTTGGCAGTTCGGTCTGGACTGTTCCCATGAGGCACAGGGTCAAGACTGATTTGCATATGGCTATGTCTGAACAGGGGTGGCGTGGTGAAGCAAAATAACGATGGATTAAACCCAGATCTGTGACTGGGGGTGAATGTTTGCCAATGTGCAGCATTCCGTCCATCATCTTGTGTGTTTTGCCCAGGATGCTTGTTTCCGGTTCAGGGAAAACCTGGCTTGACAGTTCGGGTTGGACTGTTCCCACGAGGCACAGGGTCAAGACTGATTTGCATATAGCTGGGCCTGAACTGAGGTGGCTAAGTGAGCTAAAGAACGATGATGGATTCAACCCAGATCTGTGACTGGGGATGAGTGTCTGAAAAGTTTCAGCGCTCCGTCCATCATCTCCTTGTGTTTGCTTTGTTCGCCCTAAGTTGGCAGGGTATGCCCAGATGTGGGTCCCTTGCTCACTTTGCCCCTGGATTCAAGCTAGCCTGGCTGATGAGGGGTTTTACCCCAAAACCGGTCCCAGGATGCTTCTTTCCGGTTCAGGGAAGACCTGGCTTGGCAGTTTGGGCTGGATTGTTCCCACAAGGCACAGTGTCAAGACTGATTTGCATATAGCTGGGTCTGAACTGAGGTGGCGAAGTGAGCTAAAGAACGATGATGGATTCAACCCAGAATTGTAACTGGGGGTGTGTGTCTGAAAAGTTTCAGCACTCTGTCCATCATCTCCTTGTGTTTGCTACTTTCTAATAGTGGCATTTTACAACACACAATTTAAAAACCATCTTTACTAAAAGATGTGTTATTAAATTCTGAGTTCAGAGAGCCTAAACTTTATTTCTCTATCTTGCCCAATGATAAGTCATACTTGTAGGATGTTACACAGTATTTCCTATTCTATCTTATGGGGCAGATAGCCTTTCAACACGGAAAAAATAAATTGGCAGTATTTCACTATCAGTTCATGTCACACACACCAGTACATGTCCTACCTTTCACCTACACTGTACCCTGCCCAGGGGGTATCTTGGGCCTACCATAGGGGTGTCTCACATGTAAGAAAAGGGAAGGTTAGGGCCTGGCAAGTGGGTGTACTTGTCAGGTTGACATGGCAGTTTAGAACTGCGCACAGACACTGCAGTGGCAGGTCTGAGATACCTTTTCAGGGCTACTCATGTGGGTGGCACAATCAGTGCTGCAGGCCCACTAGTAGCATTTGATTTACAGGCCCTGGCACACTCAGTGCACTCTACTAGGGACTTACCAGTAAATAAAATATGCCAATCAGGGAGAACCAATTGTAATCACAATTTACACAGGGAGCACTTGCACTTTGACACTGATCAGCAGTGGCAAAGAGCCCAAAGCATCTAAGCCAGCAAGAACGAAATCCAGCACAGCATCAAAAACGCAGGAGGTAGAGGCAAAAAGTCTGGGGAAACCACGCCAAAGATGCCAAGTCTAACATTCCCCTTGTCTCCACACTGTTTTTTAAAACCAAGTTGTATCCTACTTAACATGAAGGTCAGATTGGTATATCACATTGGTTTTTAATGTTATTATATCGCAATTCTATACCTAGTTAGAAGTGCCTCCCTGACTCCAGGGTGTAGGCCTACTCTTTATCAAACCTCGTTTTTGAAGAGCAAGGGGAGTCCTATGATGAAGCATGACACCTGATGGTGTGTGAGGACATCTCGTCATATTTTTGTGTATATCCTGAGATAGACTGCTGTAAGGTTAGGCATTGATATAGAATATTTACTCAGGTGGCTTATTTGTGTTAAACAATATCACAAATATGCCTGGAACAGTAACTGGCCATGCAAGGAAGGATCACAGCATGGTCACATCTTGAGGTAGAGTAGTGGACGATAAGTCTTGCATTTTAGCCAGATCTGGTGTTATCCCCTTTTCAGAGAAAATATGCCCAAGGAATTTGAGTTTTGTTTTGTCAAACTCACACTTTTCTGCATTCAAAGTGAGACTGGCATCAGCTCACAAGCTGAATACTTGTGTAAGGGCTTTGTGATGTTCTTTTCGAGTGGCCCCAAATACCAGTATGTTTTCACTATAGTTAAAAGCATGTGTGACAGGCTGTATTATGGGGCAAATTACATCCTGAAAAAGTTCTGCAGTTGACGACACCCCAGAACTTAGCCTTTTACATCTGAACAAACCAATATGGGTTGAAAAGGTAGTAATGTACTTGCAGTTTTCCTCGAGTTCAAGTTGATGATAACCCATGTTCAGATCAAGTTGGGAAAAGACTTTGGCACCATTCAGCTGTGTAATCATATCTGCAATGTGCGAACTGGGATGTCTTTCTCTCTCAATTGCCTTATTAGCTTAGCGCATGTCAACACAAATGAGCACAGCACTTCTACTGTTCTTTTTGTGCACTGCCACTATGGGTAAAACCCATGGTGTTGGGCCAGTAGAGCATTTAATGATATCTTTTTTGAAAAGAGTGTATCCAGTTCTTTCTCAATAGTTTCCTGCAAGTGAAAGGCAATTAGTTGATGCAGTTGAGCAACAGGGCGAATGTCCTCATTGATATGAAGTTGCACCTTCATGGTCTTAAACTTTCCTAGTCCTTGAAACAATGAAGGGATCTAACATACTATGTCAGCACGTGCATTTATATTATAGTTGATGGAAATCAGACCCATGTCTGCAGCAGTACTGAAACTGAGTAAACATGCACCTGACGAAGTACCTTTAAGAAGATGAATCAGTGCTTGTGCCTTCGTCTCATTGTGTCACACGGTTGCTACAAATGATCCTTGACTTTGCAATGGTGTGGAGGCAGCCCATGTGTATACCTTTGTCTGTGAAGATGTCTGACGGGGCACCGGTGACAGTTCGTTGTTCTTCTGTGCTGACATGATGTTTATCGATGCACCACTATCGATGATAAAAGGAATGGACAACCCTTCACCTTTAGTGTGATCTTGGGGCAATATCCAAAGAAATATTGTTGTTTCACGTGGCGATCCCGCTTGGACTTGGACTCTTCTCTGCATGATGGCAAACCCACGTTGCTTACGTCGTTCATCAGTTGACATCATCATCGCACATCCATCATCTTCACTGTAGCTCGACAATGAAGATGGAGCATGGAAGAGGTAAGATGAATTCAATGACAATTGACCTCCTTTAGTTTCCACTTTCCTCAATTGGTGTCACCACTTGGTCTTGTGGGCATGGCTAGAGAATTTCTGGAACTTACTGGCATCTATTTTCTCTTCTCAATGTGTCGCAGTCGTTTTCTCTTTCGCTTTGCAAACTGTTACAAAATGTGTTTTTGATTTCCCGCAACCTTTGCATGTTTGTCCAATGGTGGGACATTTACCTTCGTGCGGAAAGGATAAGATAAGATAAGATAATATTTATTTTTGCTTGATTAATTAAAATCTTTGCAAATACATAACAGAAAAATTCCCATTATACACAAATTATTAAGCTTAAAACAACATTAAAATGATCATCAATAAAATATTCCCAGTTTGTGCGATTGGCTGTTCTGTAAGACATTACACATAAATACTTATACTTCAAATAGTGCTGAGCTGGCAATAACTACCATTGGATTACATGCCGCCTGACACAGCATAACCAAGTCCATTGTTCAAACTATTGGGCATTATTAATTTAAAAAACTAGTGCAACTATAGGAAGGTGTTAAGTTCATTTAAAAAAGCGTTTTCTTGACCTTTCGGCAATTAATAAAAAGTGCTGGTGCAATTATAAAATGTTATTATTCATTTTTGATTTTTGCGAGTCCCTTCTGATGCCCTTGTACTCTTGTTTTTAACATACTTCAGATGACGACAAATTTTTGAGTCTCTTGGATACTGTCTCAAAAAGTTTTGTTAGCCGACAGTTCAGCTGAATGTCAACAGGGTTGAAACAAAGCTTCACTGCCTGCCTGCAGGACCGGGTGCCATAATACCTGAAAAAGGGACGTAACAAGGTGCATCTTATATCCTTTAAGTTGGGACAGATACAGATTACATGAATAATGTCCTCCTTCCCGCTTCCACATAAACGGCAAGTCGGTGTACCTCCTCTTCTTTCCCATGGTGGGAGGTGGGGATTAATCGCAATTATCCCCAATCGCAGCTTTAGAAAGTTTTCCTTCGTTCTTATTTTGACTCCTGCACTCAAGTAGGATTGGGGTTTGAGCCTTACGTAATCACTAAGCACTATCCAGCCGTGTGCCTTTTTAGTAAGAATTGCTTTGTCTTCTAAAACAGATAACATGGACGTTGTCTTTTTCACTGTTTTTTTAAATGAAAGATGATCTGTTGATACGGCCCAGAGATCAGACAAACCCAGTAGCTCAATGGAGTGAAACAGGTAATCCCTGGCTGAGCATTTTCCTTGACGAAGTAAGGCGATCCAGAGGTGGGAGTTTAGGGATCCTGCCTCTGCACTTCGGATTTTATGCCAACTTTTTACATAAGCACTTCTTCTTTCCACCGTTTGTCTTTGGACCCCAAATTCCAGCCGTATTTGAGCGGGGGAGACATATTTTGGAAGATTGAAAATCGCTCTATAAGAATTGGCTATTACTACGTCTAGGGTTGCTGCGTCTTTACCTTTAAGAGCCTCACTCCCGTATGTTAGTGTCGGCAGCAGTTTGGCCCGCAAAACCTGTAGGAAGGGATCCAGCGTGAGGTCGGGAAGCCGTCTCTTCAATGACTTCAGTGCTAAATAAGTTGTAGTTCCCTTTCTCCGCATGGACTCTAGCTGAGGTTTAAAGGAGCTTTTATGGTCCATTAGTATTCCCAGGTATTTATAACTCGTTACCTGGTCCAAGCGTTGGCCATCTAGGAACCAACTGTTATTCTTCTTTTTATGATAGTTAACTGCCATAATTTTAGTTTTCTTGAGATTTATTTGGAGGGCGTTCCGATGTGAGAAACTACTTGTCGTATTTAGAAGATGCTGAAGACCAATGGGAGTCCGACTAATCAAAACCAGGTCGTCAGCATATAGCAGGTTTGACAATAACTTGTTTCCCAATTTTGGAGCATGGGATATACAGCTGTCCAACTCCCCTGGGAGATCAGCTAAAAGAGGTTAAAAAGAAGCGGCGCAAGGACGCACCCCTGCTTGAGGCCTTTCGAGGTCATGATTCGTTTTGAGATATGTGTCCCTGCGCCTAATTTAATCCTGATCCAGGTGTCTGTGTGTAACTGTTTAAGCCGATCCAAGAGTGAATTAGGTAAACCCCAGCTTTCAAGTTTTCTCCAGAGTTTGGCTCGGTCAACATGATCGAAGGCGGCTGTATAATCAATGAAGCAGAGGAAGAGGGGGATTTTCGATTCCTTAGCTGCGTCCATTAACAGTGTTAGGGCCAAGATGTTAGTTGATGTTCCTTGGCCACTGCAAAACCCAGTTTGATTGGTAGGAATGATGGAGTTTTCTGAGGCCCAAGAAGTTAACTCATCCAAGATTATTCCTGCGTAATATTTTGCATCTATGTCGATAAGGGCGATTAATCGATAGTTGTTTGGATCGTTTCTATTGCCCTGTTTAAATATAGGACTGATAATTGATCCTTTCCAAGATTCCGGGATGGTAGCTGTAGAATTTATGCCCTTAAAGACTGGTAATAAAGCCTTGCTCCAGAAGTCGGCATCATGTTTGTACAACATTGAACATTTAGTTTGATCTTCCCCTTAGACTATTTCAATAACTAATGGCTGATTTATATCTTAGCGGCTAGCTCCTCCATCCTCTGCGATGGGGGTGTCAATCTATCTGTTTGGCTGGCAGAGTATCTCCTGCCCAATTTATATATTGGACAGGAGAACCTTTGTCAGCCTTGACGGACGTTTAACCATCTGACTAGCGGTTCTCCCCGTAGACAGCACACAATCTTCAGCCATCAGACAAAACTCCATGGCTTTGGAGTGCTGCTATACTGCCCATCAAGTTTGTATAAATTCGTCAAAGTGGTGGCCTCGCAGCTGTGTGCTCATGGAGTAAATACGTTGAAGACCCGTTTGGTGTTGATATATTCATGGGTCTTAAAGACAGATGAATTTGTGACACACATGAGATACATGTGCAAAGTAATCACACCTGCACAGGGCACTATAAAACACGCTCTTCCAAACCATGATCCTTTGCCTTTCTAACATTCAAACAGTAACAGCTAGGCACGTTTTTATTTGCCACATTCTTTTCCACTGTTTGGTGTTCCATTTTTCTCTACAGTTACATTTCATTATTAAAATGTTCTAGTCTTCATTTACACCATGTGTGGCAGAAAACCCCCAGATTCTCAGACACAGAATTGACAGTCTTGGTGAATGAGATTATTAGGGTAGAACCACACTTGTTTGGAGCCCTTGTCCAAAGTACTGCTATCACTCCTTCAACCAACAAAATTCTTCAAAGATTACTAACATTCAAAAAAGGCAAATGAGGGAGAGAATTGTCTCAAGATTGAATGATGTATCTAACAACAGGCACTCACAGGAGGAAATTAGGAAGCCCTGGAATGATATGTGGGGGAGGGAGGGGAGTCAGATCCCTGGCCTCTAAAGCCCACCTAGAGGCCCAGCAGACTGGAGGTGGTTTTCCCAGGCCTATGAACCTCTTGCCCTGGGAGGAGGGAGAAGGTTTCTGGGATCATATACATTGAAGGCTTTGCAGAAATTCATGATGGTTTGGAGACTGGTAAGTACAATCATTGTATGTTATACGGCAACTGTCACTACTCCATTTGTATGCTACTAGATCTAAATGTGTCTCCTTCCTCACAAAAATGTGTTTTTAATGTATATTTGGCCTTAAATGTATGGCAAAGTTTAGTAAGTTGCTTATGGAGACTACCTTTATCATAAATGTATAATCTGTAAACTTATCTTAACAGTGGCGTAGCTAGAGCTTTTGCCGCCAGGGGCGATCCCTGTGTTAGCCGCTCACTGGGCGGAGCAGGTAAGGGTGGGGCGTGCTGGCGACAGACGATGACAAGCAGGGGGTGCTGGTAACAGGCGATGACGAGCAGGAGGAGGCGACAGACGACTAGGAAGGATATATTTAAAATCAAAAGACAACTTACCTTGCGCTCGCCGCCCCCCCTAAAACAGTGCTGCCCTGGGTGGACCGCCCCCCCCGCCAGCTATGCCACTGTATCTTAACCTTAATTCCTTCCCAGAATGTAATCAGTACACCCATATCTATAGTTCATTCTTATATGTGTTTGTTGGACCTGGACCTTTTTGCAGGGTTATCCCGAAACTGTTTTTGTTGGCTTTAGGACTCTGGGCACTTTACCACTGCTCACCAGTGGTAAAGTGCATATGTTCACTGTGTAAATTGTATTGGTGATTGGTTTATCCATGATTGGCATATTTGTTTTACTTGTAAGTCCCTAGTAAAGTGTACAGGTGTGCCCAAGGCCCATAAATCAAATGCTACTAGTGGGCCTGCAGCACTGATTGTGCCACCCACATGAGTAGCTCTCCAAACATGCCTCAGACCTGCCAATGCAGTGTCTGTGAGTGCAGTTTTAAACCACTATTTCAACCTAGCAAGTGCACCCTCTTGCCAGGCCCAAACCTTCCCTTTTATTACACGTGTCACCCCTAAGGTAGGACTAAGACAGCCCCATGGGCAGGGTGCAGTGTATTTAAAAGGTACAACATGTACTGGTGTGCTTTACCTGTCCTAATAGTGAAATACTGCGCATTTCTTTTTTCACTATTGCAAGGACTATCTCTCCCATAGGGTAACATGGGAATTGCCTTGAAATATCTTTTAAGCGTAATTTCTCATTGGGAGGTGATAGAGATTGGGGTCTCTTAACGAACAATCTAAAAGTACATCTTTTGGTGAAGTTGGTTTTTCAATTGCGTTTTTGAAAATGCCACTTTTAGAATGTGGGCATTTTCTTGCTTAACCATTGTGTGCCTCTGCCTGTCTGTAGAATCCACGTCTGTGTTAGGATGACAGATGGGCTCTTGTGCATTAACTCTAGACAGTCACACATAGGGTGCTGAGGTGTGCCTTGCATATCCTGATGGCCATCACCAGGCTGATGGGCCTTCCTGAGCTAGAGAGGTGGGAGGAGTTGTCACTGACACCCGAATAGGTCTGTGCCTGTCCTCACACAAAGCTGTCTTCACGCCCCTGTAGTGTGTCAGTAGCCAGGTCAGGGAAGGCAGGGTCTTGTGCACTACAAAGACTTTCTTTTGAAGTTTGCCTACTTCAAAGGCAGAAAGGGGTATAAGTATTGGACCTCTGACACTCTCAAATCAAAACACTTCTGGACTGCAGGACATTTTGCCAGGAAGAAGAGCTGGATGCTGTAGGAGGGGCTGACACTCTGCCTGTTGCATTGTTGTGCTGGCCTGCTGCTTACTGCTTCTGTCCTGGGAGTGAAAGGACTGGACTTTGCTTTCTGTTCTCCAAGGGCTTGCCTCCTGTTAAGAAATCTCAGGGCCATCAAAGACTTCACCTACCAATGCCTGGGCTCTTCTGCTGAGATACCTGACTTGCCAAGCGGTGCCAAATCCATTTCCTGTGCCCTTGGAAGTTGAATCTGGTAATCTAAGAAGCAAATCCAAGCATCGGCTCCCAGTGCCTGTCACATCGACGTGTAGTGGCCCAAGATCGCCGCATCACCGATGTGTGGCCGAAGAATCAACGCAGCACCCGGAAATGCGACCAAAAAAGTTGCTGCAGCGTAAGTCTTGAGCCCTGTGTCACTGATGTCCGTGGCACCCGCTCCGACTCTGACGGAGCCCATGTTTGCGGCTCTGGAAACGACGCAGCACCTGCTTTGCTGCTGCCACATCTACGCAGCCCTTCTGGATTTTCGACGCATCGTCACTAGGGCCGATTCTTCATCGACACCGTACCACAGTAAGGAACCAAGGCTGTGTGACTCGACCCTGACGCATCACCTCCCTTACCAGCAAGGAATCAACACTTCACCTCCCCTGCCTAGCAGTAAGGAACCAACGCATCACCTCCTCTACGGTAAGGAACCAACGAATTACCTCCTCTGCCAGTACGGAATTGACGCTTCACCTCCTCTGTGTAGGTGTGCGAACACAATATGGAGTAAAAAATATTGAGTTGCACAAATATCGAGTAATAAATATTGTGGTTCAGAAATATCGACAGCAAGAATATCGTGGTCAAGAACATCGACTTAAGGTAAGTAATATCGATTTGAAAAATATCTAAGTGTTTAATATCGCTTGCAAAAATATAGTTGTTAAAAATATTGTTTTTTTAATTAATGTTAAGTATTTCAGTATATATTTTATATGTATGTGATGTATTTTTTTTGTATAAGAATTGTTTGTATTTTTAATATATGTGTTATATTTTTTGTAGTTATTAATTTTTTTATTTGAATTTTGCGTTTTTAGTTCCATAGTGGGTTGTGGGTTTATAGGGGAATAGGGTGGGAAGTAATTTAATTATATTAAATTAATTGATTATTTTGCATTTATTAATATTTGTTTAATTGAGATTTTATAGTTTTAGATGTGTAAAGTAATTTATTAGTAAGTAATTAATACTTGGTTGTTAATTAATTTTAATGAGTTAAATGGTAATTAATTATGGTATTTGTGTAAATAATTTTAGGTGTGTGTTTTGGTGTTTATAGGTGTAAAGGGTGGGAAGTAATTTATTTTTAATTGATGAATTAATAATTGGTTGTTAATTAATTTTAAAGAATTAATTGGTAATTAATTATGGTATTTGTCTAATTAATTTTAGGTGTGTGTTTTGGGGTTTATTGGGGTAAAGGGTGTTGAGTAGTTTATTTATTTTTTATTATTAATTTTTTGTTAATTGTTATTAATTAAATTAATTACAATTTTATTAAGGTAATTGTGTAATTAGTTTTAAGTGTGTGTTGTGATGTTTATAGGAATAAAGGGTGGGAAGTAATTTATGTTTAATTAATTAATATATAGTTGTTAATTAATGTTAATTATTTGATATTTATTTTGGGCAATTGTTTATTTTTTTGTGTGCTGTTTTTACTTTTATAGGGGTAAAGGGTGGGTATTAAATACATTTTAATTACTTTATTATTATTATTATTATTTTTTTAAATATCCTCATATGACCTCCGTAGCTAAAGCAACCTCTCGGTCTGATCCACCCCTGCTGCTCGTAACTTGGGGGTCCAGTCTCAGCTGATGTTCTTGCGAGAGCCACCCGCACCACACATCATGAGCTGACCAAGAGGTATAATCATTGGATACTATAAAGTGATCTAATCAGGATCTAAGTGATCTAACAAATTCCAAAATAACAAAAGTTCTGTTCTTTCTCTATATACATTAACCTTCTGATCTAAATCTCTATAGTATCTCACTGAGTTCCACCAGGCTCTCCATGTTGGGGGTACCGCCTGACGCCATAACTTACAGATCTCCCTCCTTGCCAAAAGGACCAAATAAAACACCAATTTATTCTGTATCCCCGTGAGACCCAACGCCCCTTCGGGCATCAATACAATGCCAAACAAGATAAAAGAAGGGCTTACCTCAACCTCAGTGCCCAGGACGTCGGACAGAGTCTTACCCACATTGCCCCAGAATTCTGGAATCACGGGGCAGGAAGCAAACACATGGATATTTTTAACAGACTCCAGATTGTGCAAAATGCGGCAGCAAGACTGCTCTTGGGCATTCCTAGGTTCGTCTCAGTGGCAAAGGGTCTTCGAGATCTCCACTGGCTTCCAGTGAAACAACGGACACGGTTTAAGGCACTGTGTATGGTTTTCAAAGCCTTGATGGGCAGTGGCCCAGTCTACCTGAGAAACCGACTACTCTGGTATGTTCCTGGAAGATTGCTACGTTCCTCGGAAGCTAAGCTAGTGACTATTCCCCGAGTTAAGAAAGCCAGTTGGGGTGGCAGGAGTTTCGTTTACTGTGCCGCTAGGGCTTGGAATGATCTTCCTGTGCATCTAAGAAAGGCCACAGATCTCCTTTCCTTCAGGAAGGAGTTGAAAACCTGGCTTTTCTCTGTATAATTCTCCGTCAGGTCACCCACCAGGTAGTGCTTAGCGCCAGGACGCCTTTGGGCAGCAGCTGCGCTTTACAAGTTTCATTAACATTAACATTAACATATCATCCGCCTTCTGGGCACCACATCTCATACACCTTGCTTCTCCATTGCCCTTTATTTTGGAAAGTTTGAGTGGGGACCAGTATATCCTGTGGAGCGTAAAAAAGTGGTTTCTCCTTAGTGCAGCAGATTTATTAGTTGTTAGTAGTAATAGTTTTTAATTTAAAAATAAGTTTTAATTGTGTTTTATTATTTTGTAGTTTAGTTTAGGTGTGTGTTGTGGATATTATAATGTTAAAGTGTGTATAGTCAATTAATGTTTATTAGTTTTTTTATTAATTATATTTTTTAATTGATTATTAATTATGTTAATTATGGAAGTAAATTTAATTTAAAATGTTGAACTGTTTTGTTTTTGGTTTGGTGTTATAGAGTAGGAAATAAAATTAATACATTTATGTATTAATAATTTTTTTGTTTGTCAATATTTTCTAGTTTAAAACTTTGTATATAATATCTGTTATATGTAATTAATATTATAATATGTTTTCTTTTTATATATTTAATATATTAGATTTTTCATTTTTTAAATATTGTTTATTTATTTTTATGATTTTTAAATAATTTTAATATATATTTTTATAACTGCATGAGTATGATTAGTAAATTTTACCTCTCCTCTATCCAAAACTTTCCCTAACATTGCACTCAGAGGAGTGGGAATAATTATTATTACCGCTCCGCTATCCAGCACTTTCCCTACTGTTGCACTCACTGGAGTTGGAATAGTATTTTTACCCCTCCGCTATCAAGCACTTTCCCTACTGTTGCACTCACTGGAGTGGGAGTAGTTAATTTTTCCCCTCCGCTATCCAACAATTTCCCTACTGTTGCACTCACTGGAGTTCGAATAGTAATTTTTACCCCTCCGCTATCCAACACTTTCCCTACTATTGCACTCATTGGAGTGGGAATAGTAATTTTAACCCCTTTGCTATCCAACACTTTCCCTTCTGTTGCACTCACCGAAGTGGGATAACATTTTTACTCCTCTGCTATCCAACACTTATCCTACTGTTGCATTCAGTGGAGTGGGAATAGTAATTTTTACTCCTCCGCTATCCAACACATTTTCTACTATTGCACTCTTTGGAGTGGGAATAGTAATTTTTGCCCCTCCGCTATCCAACACTTTCCCTCCTGTTGCTCTCACTGGAGTGGGAATAGTAAAATGTACCCCTCTGCTATCCAACACTTTCCCTACTGTTGCACCCACTGGAGTTGGAATAGTACTTTTTACCCCTCCGCTATCCAACACTTTCCCTACTGTTGCACTCAGTGGAGTGGGAATAGTAAATTTTACCCCTCCGCTATCCAACACTTATCATACTGTTGCACTCAGTGGAGTGGGAATAGTAATTTTTACCCTTCTGCTATCCAACACTTTCCCTACTGTTGCGCTTTTTGGAGTGGGAATAGCAATTTGTTCCCCTCCACTATCTAACACTTTCCCTACTGTTGCTCTTACTTGAGTGGGAATAGTAATTTTTACCCCTCCGCAATCCAACACTTTCCTTACTGTTGCACTCACTAGAGTTGGAATTGTAAATTAAATTTCTCTGCTCCAACACTTACTCTACTGTTGCAGTCACTGGAGTGGGAATAGTTATTTTTACCCCTTTGCTATCCAACACTCTCTGTACTGTTGCACTGATAGTATTGTGAAATTTAAGTTTAAATATTTTTTAATAGTTTAATATTTTAATGTATTATAGATTTTTGTTTTTTTATATTTTAAATCATGAATATATATTTTATTTTTTATATTATTTTAAACTTTTAACATAAATTAAAAATAATAGTTTATTAATTGTTTTAAAGTAAATATATATGTATAAATTATGTTTGTGTGTTTATTTTTTTATTAAGTTTATTTGTTATATTTTATTAAAATGCATATTACATTTATTTTATTTTGTTAAAATTATATTTAATATTTTTAATATATTTTATTTTATATTTATATAAAAGTCGATATTTTATACATATATATTTTTTACATCGATATTTTTTAGTCAATATTTTTGTACTTACCTGTTTAAGTACAGGAGTCAATATTTTTGCTGTCTATATTTTTTACTCTATGTTTTTAACATCGATATTTTTTAAATAGATGTTGTGTCAGTGAACCCTCTGTCTAGTAAGGAGCTGACTCATCACTGTGTTTTCCAGCACCTCACCTCCTATGCGGCCTGCATCGTCTTTGTTTTTGACGCATCTCAGGTACTTTGTGCTAAAACACTCGTATCCATTGATTTCTATGAATTAAGACTTATTGAATCTTTGAAAAGCGATATCTTTACTTGTATATGTTGGACTTTTATCGTTTTGGTCTTGTTTTAGTCAGATAAATATTGACTATTATTTCTAAACTGGTGTGAAATCATTTTGTAGTGTTTTCACTGTTTTACTGTGTGTCTATGTAAAAATGCTTTACACATTGCCTCTGAGATAAGCCTGACTGGTCATGCCAAGCTACCAAGGGTCTGACGGGGTTATCTTAGTTGTGTGATCCCCTTACCCTGACTAGAGTGAGGGTCCCTTCTTGGACAGGGTGCATACCGACTGCCAACTAGAGACCCCATTTCTAATAGTGTTACACTTAGGTACCAAGTTAACATTGTGTGTGTGAGTTGTGAAGCTGCACCTACATGAAAAGTAAGAACTTAAGAAACTGCATACAATTCTCTTTGTATGGATCTGCAGAACACATCACCTTTTAAATTATTGATAATATATAGTAATGTGTAAATTTGTTTCTAAGTAATTTTATTTTTGACACAGAGTCATTCTAAAGTGCGATATACACATACTTCTATCACTTAGTGGTCAATGGCAGCATCTCCCATAAAGCATCATAATGGATAATATTGGTGTATGTGATGTTTCACTTTCATCATACCATATGTTGCACTCATAAGACATCAATACAAGTATCATGTTCATCCAAATAGCCATGTACTCACTTTAAGCAGCATTCATAGATGAAGCTGAGTTACTCATAGCTGTGGTTTTACACTTACCATAATATTAATTGTTACTCAGTGCTTCGTGGGGGTCTTTTGTTTCATGAAGTGTCTGATGCATTTTCATGTGGCTGTTACCCTTTACAAGTTGTGCTTAATGGCAGGCACTTTTTATATCAACATGATGTATTGTTCAAAGTCACAATTGTAATGAGAAAGTTATGATGTGTAAGAAAGCTTAAGATGATAAAGTACCGCATGTAACTTTAGTCTATTGACTTACAAGTGTGATGTTAAATAAATACTTTGCATATGACTTGATATTGGTGAAGTAATGTTTGTGGTTCTGAACATCTTCTCAGTCTAACTGAAGAAGTGTAATTTTAAGGCATAAGCTAAGATTTTTGTTTTCTCTCCTTTAGGAACACAGAAGAATGGAGAATTCAATTCACTTTGAGAATAAATGCCATATATTTTTGGTTTCAAATGCCTGATATATAAATGTAATATTACCCAATTTTACACAAGTGTCCTACTAATCATTATCTTATTTTACAATGTATGACCAGCTCCCTGTCAGTATTGTGAATACAGATGCAAATTTGCAAATTGTGGCTGTGACAGGAAATAATGTTATTAAATGGTCAATACGTTATCTATGTCAAAATTACAGAGGTGCTGTGACATTTGACAAAATTAAAGTTAATTTCCTTAGTAACATGGGGCAGGAGAAGACTACCAACATGGCACCCAGAAGTTGACAAAGTGGTGAGACAAGACATAGACAAGTTTTTCAGGAAGTCAGATTTGTCTCACAAGATGTTGGAGGAAGTAGTTCAGTTGAAATTTATATTAAGAGAACAATTCGGCAGCTACTTGCTTCCCAAACCAGTTAGGGGCCGATTCCGATTCAGGCCGAAAATCTCTCCGACCGAGCCGGACCCTAGCAGTCCGACCGAACGAGTACGATGCGTTCGCATGCTATCGGACTCGATTCGGTCGGACTCCCATTGAAGTCATGGGAGCCGGTCGTACAATGCGTATGCGGGCTCCCATTGACTCAATGGGTGCGAGGCGAACAAGGGCACCCCCTACAGCGGGTACGCGTCGAAGCGACTCGCGCCGTACATGGGTCCCCCCTGTGTGCGACTCGCGCGGCTAGGCGTACAGGGGGGTCCGACACAGACCCCCAAAGTGCGGCTCCGACTGCTCTTTCGAGCCGGACGGCGCGAGTCGGTCGGACTGCTCGAGGCGCGCATCGTACTTACCCGGCTGGGGAACGTCTCCATTGCGCGGTGCGAGTCGTGTCCGTGCGAGCCGGTCGGAGCGGTTGGGTCCCGCGAACGAGTCGGTCGGCGATTTCGCGTACGCTCGCATCGTACTCGCTCGCCCGGACGCACGTCCGACTCGGTCGGGAAACAGGGCTCGGAATCAGATCCGGTAATGCCGAGTCCGATTCGGAGCCCTACCGGCCGAGATCGGAATCGACCCCTTAATCTCTTTCCTCGGACTGTCATCTCTGTTTCTATGATGCAAAGGAACTTTCAAGTAGAAGATATTTTCGTGTTACCTTGGTTTGTAACCTTGACGCATGGTAGGTTTGTTATGAATCCTTTTTGGCTCAGAGTTAAATGTATGAACCTTCAGCAATCAGAGTAAGACATTTAAACCGAAGATTTCTGACTTCATGAAGCCCTTGTTTAAAATATAAAGTGATTGAACTAAGCTGTCCCAAAGTTAAAGAAGCTGAACAAAAACAAGTCCTGATGCTCTTAAAGCTTTATTTTTTGTATAACTAAGGAGCCGATTATGATGGCGGGCGGACTTTGTCCGCCCGCCATCGCCCCGGTAAATGGGACCGCCCGCTATGTGTGCGGCGGTCCCGCACATGTGATTAGGATGCCACCGCCACGGTGGCGGTGGCATCCCCATTTCCAGCATTGTGGCGGGCGGTGCTCACAGCACCGCCCGCCACAGTGCTGGAAATGCATGTTGTGCATCTGCATGCACAACGTGACAGGCACCGCGCGGTGCCTGCCACCTTGTGCATGCAGATGCAGGGGGTACCGTAGGTACCCCCATGTGCAGCCCCACCCCCCAACACCCTGGGGGCCCGCAACGGGCCCCCAACAGCAAAGACCGCGAGCCTTTCCATGGCGGCGACGCCACCATGGAAAGGCTCATCTCCGCCGGCATCATAATATGGATGGCGGTGTCTTGCAGACACCGCCACCATATTAAACCCTTTCCGCCCGGTCGACTGTTTGGCCGGGCGGAAAACATGCGGACGGTCTTACCGTCTGCCGGGCTCCCCTCCGCCATGGTAATATGGCGGGGGGAATTGTTGGCGGACGGGCGATTATGGCGGGCGGATCGCCACCGCCATGCGGGCGGTGGCGATCCGCCCGACATCGTAATCGACCCCTAAGTTTGATAAGGAACTGCAAGGGCATATTTGTTTTGTGAACATTATTTAGAAATATTCTGTGCTAACGCTTGGCAATTTCAGTGTGAGGAAAGAATTATTTGTTTAACAGATTTTGTGTTACAAACCTATTATTTTTTCTAAAGTACCCTTGGCATAGAGGTGGGTGTAAACACACTTATTGATTGTATTAAAATATTTACACACATTGCAATTGTGGAGCTATCAGTCCCCCAGAAGAGAGGTCACTTGGCTGGACCAGTGGCAGAGAATCCCACCAAAACCACTACCAAGATGCGCAAGTCATAATTTCCTCCTGTGAAATAGTAACATTCACTCTTGGAACAATTTTTTTACACATGTGCCATCTAAGGAAAATATATATTTTTGAAATGGAAACTGTGGCTTTACCCTTATAAATCTCATTTACCATCATTGCCAAGTCTGTGTTTGTTATATAATGTCTTATTTGGTCATACTCTGTTTTCTCACAAATTGTCTTATAACACCTTAGTGAAACCATTTTTCATTCACAATAATTTTTGTTTTTCAATACATTTACACCTTGTTCTGCTATGCTGTATGCTGGGTTGTTAATAGCTCCTGTAATTGAATAATTGTATTGTGTCAAAGGTTATAAAGTAAGTACATGGACACAATGTACATTTTTATATAAAAATAATTTTATTTCCATACATGTTGAGGATTTATCCCAACAAAAAATTACAACCAAACATTGATGTCAATGACCTGACAAAGATATTTATTACATATCATCATGTGTTTATTCTGGTTTTCAACACATTAGGAACAAAGCTTATAGGTACATACCATTAACATAAAATCATATATGTACATACACAGACATCAGTATTAGCTATTCCTGAAAACACGCATTGCAATTCTGTCAGCAGAGACTACGGGGCCGATTCCGATCTCGGTCGGAGGCGCACCCAATAGCATTCGGTCGGGAAAAAAGCCATGCGAAAGCCTGTTTCCCAACCGATCCGTACAGCACACCGAACGAGCAAGTACGATGCGCACAACAGCAAAGAATCCGGCCGAGCCGTACTCACCCAAACCAGGTCCTGTTCTCCGACCGAGGCGAATCCGGAAACGCCGAATCGAGTCGCACGGAAGGAAAAATGCAGCCCCGTCCGGCCGGACAAGTACGATGCGCTTTCCGTACGCGCCGAACCCGTCGCTACGCACGGCACGTCAAAGCATCCGGGAGAGGCGCACATAAGCTCCGATTCGCGCCACAACACGATCCACGGCTCCGAGACGAACACAGCAGCGACGAGGACGACGCGAAGCGACGAGGACGAGGCGGCGACGAGGACGAGGCGAGCGGCGAGGACGAGGCGAAGCGACGAGGACGACGCGAAGCAACGAGAAGGACGAACGACACGAACCAACCATGAATCCCTTCGTCCCGATCATACCAATATTCTACATATACTACCGGAACAGGCACGGACGCGTACGGCGCAGAAGGTAAGCCAGACACCAACCACAAAACACATACAACACGTACACGACACATCACACACACACACAGGGATGCAGAATATACTTACACCAGCAACAGCAGCACCATAGGGGCGGGATGCCCATCACCAATGCCACATATGCACACAGGGGCCTGAATGCGCACCACCACCCCTACCCAGGGGGCAGGATGCCTACCACCACTACCACCCTTACTCAGGGGGGCTGGATGCCTACCATTACTACCACCCTCAGCCAGGGGGCAGGATGCCTACCACTACTACCACCCTCACCCAGGGGGGCAGGATGCCTACCACTACTACCACCCTCAGCCAGGGGGGCAGGATGCCTACCACTACTACCACCCTCACCCAGGGGGTCAGGATGCCTACCACTACTACCACCCTCACCCAGGGGGGCAGGATGCCTACCACTACTACCACCCTCAGCCAGGGGGCAGGATGCCTACCACTACTACCACCCTTAGCCAGGGGGGCAGGATGCCTACCACTACTACCACCCTCATCCAGGGTGGGCTGGATGCCTACCACTACTACCACCCTTAGCCAGGGGGGCAGGATGCCTACCACTACTACCACCCTTAGCCAGGGGGGCAGGATGCCTACCACTACTACCACCCTCACCCAGGGGGGCAGGATGCCTACCACTACTACCACCCTCACCCAGGGGGGCAGGATGCCTACCACTACTACCACCCTTAGCCAGGGGGGCAGGATGCCTACCACTACTACCACCCTCACCCAGGGGGGCAGGATGCCTACCACTACTACCACCCTCACCCAGGGGGTCAGGATGCCTACCACTACTACCACCCTTAGCCAGGGGGGCAGGATGCCTACCACTACTACCACCCTTAGCCAGGGGGGCAGGATGCCTACCACTACTACCACCCTCAGCCAGGGGGGGCAGGATGCCTACCACTACTACCACCCTTAGCCAGGGGGGGCAGGATGCCTACCACTACTACCACCCTCACCCAGGGGGGGCAGGATGCCTACCACTACTACCACCCTCAGCCAGGGGGGGCAGGATGCCTACCACTACTACCACCCTTAGCCAGGGGGGGCAGGATGCCTACCACTACTACCACCCTCACCCAGGGGGGCAGGATGCCTACCACTACTACCACCCTCAGCCAGGGTGGGCTGGATGCCTACCACTACTACCACCCTTAGCCAGGGGGGCAGGATGCCTACCACTACTACCACCCTCACCCAGGGGGGCAGGATGCCTACCACTACTACCACCCTTAGCCAGGGGGGCAGGATGCCTACCACTACTACCACCCTCACCCAGGGGGGCAGGATGCCTACCACTACTACCACCCTTAGCCAGGGGGGCAGGATGCCTACCACTACTACCACCCTTAGCCAGGGTGGGCTGGATGCCTACCACTACTACCACCCTTAGCCAGGGGGGGCAGGATTCCTACCACTACTACCACCCTCACCCAGGGGGGCAGGATGCCTACCACTACTACCACCCTCAGCCAGGGGGGCAGGATGCCTACCACTACTACCACCCTCACCCAGGGGGGCAGGATGCCTACCACTACTACCACCCTCAGCCAGGGGGGCAGGATGCCTACCACTACTACCACCCTTAGCCAGGGGGGCAGGATGCCTACCACTACTACCACCCTCACCCAGGGGGCAGGATGCCTACCACTACTACCACCCTCAGCCAGGGGGGCAGGATGCCTACCACTACTACCACCCTTAGCCAGGGGGGCAGGATGCCTACCACTACTACCACCCTCACCCAGGGGGGGCAGGATGCCTACCACTACTACCACCCTCAGCCAGGGTGGGCTGGATGCCTACCACTACTACCACCCTTAGCCAGGGGGGGCAGGATGCCTACCACTACTACCACCCTTAGCCAGGGGGGGCAGGATGCCTACCACTACTACCATCCCCACCCATAGGATGGACAATGCATGACACAACCAGCACACCACAACCTAGGGAATGCAAGAAGAAGACAAGCGTGTGTAGACTGTGTCAAATGCCTACAACACCGAACATGACTTCTAACATACAATGTGACCCCCTAGCACATGTGCCACACAAATATGTGTGTGGCACACACAACGCAAGCAGGCCATGACCATTGTGGCAATGGGGTCCAAACACCCATCATCACAGTGACCAAAAGTTAAGTGTGGGGTCCATAGCTGCAGCACATTTTGAACATTGTGGCAATGGGGTCCAAACCCCCATCATCACAGTGACCAAAAGGCAAGTGTGGGGTCCATAGCTGCAGCACATTTTGAACATTGTGGCAATGGGGTCCAAACACCCATCATCACAGTGACCAAAAGGTAAGTGTGGGGTCCATAGCTGCAGCACATTTTGAACATTGTGGCAATGGGGTCCAAACCCCCATCATCACAGTGACCAAAAGGCAAGTGTGGGGTCCATAGCTGCAGCACATTTTGAACATTGTGGCAATGGGGTCCAAACCCCCATCATCACAGTGACCAAAAGGCAAGTGTGGGGTCCATAGCTGCAGCACATCTTGAACATTGTGGCAATGGGGTCCAAACACCCATCATCACAGTGACCAAAAAGGCAAGTGTGGGGTCCATAGCTGCAGCACATTTTGAACATTGTGGCAATGGGGTCCAAACCCCCATCATCACAGTGACCAAAAGGTAAGTGTGGGGTCCATAGCTGCAGCACATTTTGAACATTGTGGCAATGGGGTCCAAACCCCCATCATCACAGTGACCAAAAGGCAAGTGTGGGGTCCATAGCTGCAGCACATTTTGAACATTGTGGCAATGGGGTCCAAACCCCCATCATCACAGTGACCAAAAGGTAAGTGTTGACAAAGTAAGAGGTGCAACTGCCAAACTGCATGGATGATTCCTGGTCACAGAACAACAAACACATCAGTGGCAAAGTAGTGTATGTGTCCCATTGCAACATAAATTGGGGGAGCCAAATCCTGCAGTGCAAATAAGACATAACTTTGGCCATGTGCAGACAAACAACACCCATGGGGGCTGACACCGTCAACAATCATCAATGACACAATGACAGAAGTGACCATCCGAATGCAGACCCACATATTTGCACCAATGGGCACACACATGCAGATACCCTGTGGAGACTGCAGATGTGAGGCGAACAGATACCATACCATGGCAGCAATGGGACACACAATGAACAATTAGCACCAAATGAGGGCTCCCGTCCCATCAGCCTGGTCATGGAAGTGCCAACGGAATCATCAGCACAGATCCAACACACTTGTATAGCAATGTTGCACTGACAACACAGATGAGTCCTTCCCCATTGATGCCCAAACCTGCATGTTCACTGGAGATGGCCACACGGTCAGGGAAGTAGACGAATAGAACAATGGCAGGCACAACAGATGTGCAGGGGTGGAAGCCACAGATGTGAAGTTGCCAATCTAAGTAGGAAATCTCATTGCCAAATACTGAACACATGACACCCTCAGATGCTGCTATGGATGACATGGATACACCACAGGATAGGACACATTCCCCCTGGACCACATGGGTTCCTGCACAGTAACACTTCATTATCATGAGACCAAATATCACCATCACTGCAGCAAGGGCATTGTTAGCATCATCAACATCATGTACATCAGAAGCAAAAGCACTAGAGAACAGAAAGTTGCTTTATTCAGCATATGTGGCATTAAAAGTAGAAGTCTGGTAGAACATAAACAAAGGCCAATGGCCAGTCCATCAACAAAGTCACAAGTGGGTGACAGTGGCAGATGCCACCCTACACATGCCTGCACAAAACCAGGGACAATCCACTAGGAGGGGCAACCAGGGGGGTAGGCCAGGCACCGCAGGGACAGGATCAGGGCTCACCAGGAGGAAGCAGGGAAGGGGTGGTGGGTGCTGAAGAGCCACTGACAACTGCAGTGGAGGTGTCTGACATGGTGTGTGCCGGCACAACTGGGGGCATGGCTCAGATGTTGTGGGTGCCGGCACGACTGCAGTGGACCCTGCAGATGGAGTGGACAGGTCCGCCACTGCAGTGCCCAAGTCAGACAGGGTGGTAGTGGACTCCACTGCAGTGCCTACCACCAGGGGAGGAGAATGGGGAACAGGCAAGGTGGGCTGGACAGAGGGGAGGACACCCTCACCACATCAGTGGCACAGACAAGCGCAGCGGGGGGTGTGGTGCCGGGAGAGCAAGTGGCAGGGGAGAAGGCCGGAGCCTCTTGGGGATGGTATATCTGTGGGTGGGGGAACCTGGGGCAGGGTGTGGTGGGGGCACCTGTGGAGTGGGGGCCTGAGGGATGGAGGAAGGAGACCTGGTGCTTGAGCTGCAGGGCGGCGGCGGGGTCTTGCTCTTAGCACTCCGGGGGGACTTGCGGGTGGGGGCCTCAGTCTGTCTGCACCTGGGGGAGGGTGTCCGGGGGCGAGGGGCACTCTGCTCCGTGTGGGGGGCTTCCTCTTCCCCCTGGATGCTGGGGCAGCTGGATCGGAGGGGAAGAGGCCGAGGTCACTGAGGAAGAGGCGCTGGGTCTTTGGGGTTGCAGGTGAGGCAAGGGAGGGTGCTTTGGAGGGAGAGGCAACTGAGGACTGTGCAGTGCCCGTGGATGCGTGTGTGTGTACCAGGGCCCCATCCCCTGTGAGTCTGGTTTCAGTCCCCTGACTGTGCGTGCGTGTGCGTTTAGTTTGTGGCGTGTGTGTCTGTGTGCTGGATGTGTGTGTGCTGGTGTGTGCCTGTGCCGGTGTGTGTGTGCTTGGGACGGGCAAGGTGCTGGGGAGTGTGGATGGAGCAGAGGCAGGAGGGGTGAGGGACTGTCTGAGGAGGGACACTGCTGCCGTCAGGGAGGAGTCCATGGACCTGTTGCCCCTCTGTAGGTCAGACATGCCCGATGAGATGCCCTCCATGAACGACACCAGCTGAGTCAACAGTGCGGTGTGCGCATGGAGGACACTCAGCATGGCTGTCTGCCCTACATGGAGCTGGCGAAGGAGGTACACAGACTCCTCACTCAGGGCAGCAGGGGACACAGGGGCAGGGGTGTGGTGCCTGGCCCAAAGGAGACACGCTCCCGAACATGGGAGCCTCCACGGACCTTGGGAATGGGAGCCGATGGGAGGGCGGTGGTGGTGCTGGTGGTGGCGGGGACAGCAACACTAGCTGGGGTGTGGTGGCTGCTGACACCCGCCTCCACAAGGGAGTCATCCTCCGAGTTGCTCTGGTCCTCAGCTGAGGTGGATGGTGCTGAGGACTCCTCGGTGTGGCTCCCCTCGCCCTCCGTGCCACTGGGTCCCTCCGACCACTCCTCGGCTGCTGACCCAGTCTGGCTCTCTGGCTCCTCCTGGTCCGTGGAGCTGCCCCTTCCGTGGCCGTGGATGTATCTGCAAACAATGGGGAAACAGACAGACATCAGTCGCCTGCACCAAACGCACACACCACTGTGAGCACAGCACATCACAGAGCAAGCCCTGGCATCATTAGTTGTACATTGCTAAAAGTGCCCTAACTGAACAGGAGAAGCCAATTGTCAGTCTGATGCCAAGCATGGCACTCACATCCCACATGGCCTTGCACCCATCTGTCTGGTGTCTGTTGGATTGCAATACCCCAGTGTGGACACATGCACCAAGTACACAGTAGTTGGACAGTGCAGAGGACACGGTGTGGACACATCACAGCTCTTGCCACTGAGTCAGTACAGGTTTCCGGATGAAAGGGATGCCCAGAGTCAAATAGGAAATGCATGTGATGCATACCAGCGACAGACACCATGATGCACCCATGTCCTGATAGCCAGCGCCACTATGGTGTGCATGTAGCACATGTCACTCCCCTGCAGGACCACAAATAAGTTGACACATGCCATGGCAGAGGCATGACTGCTAAGTCATACATCACTGTCTCAGTGATGTATGACTTGGCAGCCAGACAACAACACTATGCACTGTGTCACAATAGTAGGTCATGGGGAATGCAAGTCCTGGAGCTGCACAAGTGCACATGTACATCCCCCACACAACACATCATCTCAACCCTCATCTGTCCAGGTCACACCTATTGGACATATGGGAGACCTGTGACACTACCCTCTGAACCTGAGCCCCTCACAATTTGCTGTGAATGGGGAACAGCTGCCTGAACATCACATTCGCATATCCCAGTCTGCACGGGCAGCTGATCAAACACCTATGTGACACACAAGTATCGTCTCCTATGGTCACATCTCCTGGGGCATGCTGAGCCCCTACCAAGAAACACCCCAGCAGTCCTGGCAACTAATCCACAGCACACTGACACAGAGGCAGACACCTGAGGGGTCAAATCACTGTGCACAATGTGTCAGCTGATACACGGGAGTGGGAGTACAGAGTGCATTGCATGGCCTGGAGTAGGCATGACTGAACTGCTCCACATGAATGAGGGATGTACCCTGGACAGTGGATAGCTGGCTATGTATGTGTGACACACGTAATCTGCACACTCCTGGGGCCCAAACATTGTTCCCACCTGCTGCATGGGCGTGTGCCACATACCCCAGGCACATGTGGTGGCTCAGCTCAGCAAGTGGACCGCATATCAAAGCAACACGCAGATCACATGTCCAAACCCAGGCGTTGTGTGAACAATGGACCCACCCATGATGCCCACAACAGAGTTAGGGAAACAGATGCTGTCCCCCACCTTTAGTGAAGCAAACTGCAAGGACACAGTCCCAAGTGACACAATTCCCTGAATGTAAGGGCCACACCTGGGTATCAGATGAGCAGTGGGCAGTGCACAATAGAGGGACATGGCTCCTGGACAACATGACTGCTGCACTGTGGCAGTTGAACCAGGCCAGAGGAGGGCACAAAGCATGTAATACAGAGTTCACAGTGCAGTCTTTGACTCACCCCCTCCTTGCTGCTGTCTGGCCTTCAGCTGCCCATCCAGGTCTGGAAACACCACCGCCAGGATCTGGAGCATGTGGGGGGTCAGGGTCCGTGTTCCGCCCCTCCTGCGAGGAGGCGACAGCTTCAGCTGGACCCGTGCAATCCTCCGGGTCCAGCCCCGAAGGTCCTGCCACCTCTTCTGGCAGTTGCGGATCCGGCGCTTGTAGACCCCCACGGACCGGACAGCCCGGACGATGTCCTTCCAGATTTCCTGCTTCCGATGGGCATTAACCTGTCAGGATGACAAAGTGAAAAGGCCATTACCACACATGCAACATATCCGTGCATGACACAGTTGCATATACATGTCTCAATCACAGGGGCACATGATGTACACAGGCAGTGCAAAGCTGACCATGGACAGTTTGCCAGACGTCACTACATGGTATCATTGCATGGGAAGTAAAACCATGTTCAAATGCACTGTCACTGCACCATACCTGTCCAGTGCAAGTCACTACACACTATGGGGGGTGACAACTACTCAGTGAGCCTGCTAGCCAGTGGCGTGCAGACTCTCAGCCTTGCTAGTCACACAAAATGCACATTCTGAAAGGCAGTGCACAGAACACTCACCTGCTCCCCTGGTGTCCCATACAGCTTGCTGTACTGTGGAAGTAGGCTGTCCAGCAGGGCCTGGTTCTCTTCAAGGCTGAAGGCTGGGGCTCTCTCCACAGTACGTGCCATTGCAGGGTCCAGAGGGGCAGAGACAGCAGCAGTGCAGTGGCAGATGTCGTCCTGGAGCATGTAGTGCAGGCAAGTGAGCTCTCAGGGGAACAGCCAGCAATATATATGTGCTGGAGAGGCAGATACTGTCCCTTGTGTCCAAAGTGATAGGTCCAAGTCGTTTGCATCTTCTGAATCTGGCCAATCCATGGAATAGCAGCACCAAAACACGCCCACAGCATCCTTCAAATCCTCAACTTCATGGCATACATGATTTTGCAACATTGTTGTGGGTGACCAACTGAATTTCCAGCAACCGACTCGTTCGAAATTCGAAAACGCGTCCGTTGCCAGGCAAGCCCATTGTCAATGGGTGCGCACCGATCGGTCCATTGCGGTACAACGCGCACAGGGGTACAACGCGTACCCGCACACATTGAATGCAATGGGCCGGCCGGAGGCACCGATCGGTCCATTGCGGTACAACGTGCACAGGGGTACAACGCGTACCCGCACACATTGAATGCAATGGGCCGGCCGGAGGCACCGATCGGTCCATTGCAGTTCAACGCGCACAGGGGTACAACGCGTACCCGCACACATTGAATGCAATGGGCCGGCCGGAGGCACCGATCGGTCCATTGCGGTTCAACGCGCACAGGGGTACAACGCGTACCCGCACACATTGAATGCAATGGGCCGGCCGGAGGCACCGATCGGTCCATTGCAGTTCAACGCGCACAGGGGTACAATGCGTACCCGCACACATTGAATGCAATGGGCCGGCCGGAGGAACCGATCGGTCCATTGCGGTACAACGCATCACTGTACATGTGACTGGCATATGTCAGCATGCCTGTCTCAGATGGACATATGCCAGCCACAGATAGCTCCCAGGGAGTGAGGGGCACACCTACATCACGACAGCCTGTCCAAACCTTATCATAAGGCATGTAAGGATGCATTTCCTATTGTGTGTATGTTGGTGTACATGTTGTCCTGTGGGTGTCACCTGTGGGCAGCCACCCCCAGGCTGTGCACGTGTTCATGGGGACAGGATCCTGGGTGTTACGTGTACGTGACCACTGTGATGTGCAACTGTTCATATCTGTGCATGTGCCATGGTCACATTTCACAGTGGTGTATGTGTATGTCATGTCACATACCCCGTGAGTCCCATGTGGGACGGTATGTTTGAGCCAGGGTGTCCCAGTGGCACAATAGTGATGGTCCTCCACAGTCTTTGTGCATGTAGTGTTTACAATGTCTCTGATTTCATGTGCACAATGGGAGACAGTCTCCACATCCACGTTGTGTGTGCATGGACTCTGATGTTGTGCGTGTGTGTCACAGACGTCCATGTCTGTCCTGCCGTGGCAAGTGGGGCCACTACCTGTGGGGGTCATGGTTGTTTTGCTGTGGTGTATACATGATACTCCATGTAATGCCAGTGTCCATGTGGCATTACAGGGTCCCTGGGAATGTACCTGTTGTTGAGCTGTGGTGCCTGGGGCACATCTGTCCTCACATGTCACTGTGGGGGTTATTGTGACACGGCAGCAGGAGATGGGAACTGTGACACGGCCTCATGATATCCAATGGGCCAACCTGGGACAAATTGATGCCACCTGTTGGACCGTGTTGACAGATGTTGGCCATGTATGTACCATACATGTCCTTCCGGTACTGCACACTTCATGTAGTTGTGCCTCATAATGATGTATGTTGGGATCTTGAGTGTGTTCAATGCCGCATATGTGGGGTGACTGACAATCTTGCTTACTTCTCCTCTGCACTGCAGGGCTCCTGCTGTCCATCGGCCATTCCCAGACCTGGCAACGATGGTGGAACGGGACAGCATCCGACGGTACCGCTTCACCAGGCAGCTGATTGAGGATTTGGCAGTGCAGTTGTCCCCACATTTGCAGCCTGGCCGGCCGTATCCTACAGCGCTGACCCCCAAGGTGAAGGTGATGGCAGCCCTACACTTCTTTGCCACTGGTACCTTCCAACATACTGTGGCGACTGCTGGTGGGATGTCACAGACCATGTTCAGCCGTGTGCTCCGCGATGTTTTGGCGGCAATGTTGCTCTTCCTGAACCGGTACATCTATTTCCCTAGACTGCGACGACTCACTGACGTGAAGAGTGACTTTTATGCCCTGGGGAGGATGTCGCATGTAATTGGCTCCATTGATGGGACACATGTGGCTTTGGTACCACCACAGGCCCAGGAGCAGGCCTACAGGAACCGCAAGCACTACCACTCGGTCAATGCACTGGTGGTGTGTCTTGCAGACATGACCATCACACACGTGTGTGCCCGTTTCCCTGGTTCAGCACACGATGCCTTTGTGATGAGGAGTAGTCGCATCCCCAGGATGATGGCACAGATGCAGAACCAGCGTGCCTGGCTTGTCGGTGTGTACTGACTTTGTGCCATTGTGTGTGATCTGATCTGTAGTATTCCGCCCACTTTTCCAAGTCAGCTAATGTGCACTTGTCTGTCCGTAGGTGACTCGGGATACCCCAACATGCCGTGGTTGCTGACACCCCTCAGGAACCCTGTGACACCTGCCCAGATGCGCTACAATGAGGCACATGGTCGGACCAGGAGAGTGATTGAGCGGACCTTTGGTCTCCTGAAGAGCCGCTTCCGCTGCCTGGACAAGACCGGAGGGGCCCTCCCATATGCCCCTGCGAAAGTGTGCAAGATTATCATCGTCTGCTGCATGCTCCACAACCTGGCAGTGCGGAAGGAGTTGCCTCTCATCCAGGATGACAATGACCAACATCCGCCACCTGTGGAGGATCCTGGCCTGGACCACGATGCCAGTGACGATGATGATGATGATGGTGATGGTGATGTCCGCACACAGCTCATCACCAACTTCTTTAGCTGAATGTGAGTATCCTGAGGTGTCATGTCAATGATGTGAGTTGGCATGATGTGTGGGTGGTGCTCTGGTGCTGTTGGAGTGTGTCCATGGGCTACTTGACTGGATGTGTGTTGCGATGTGTGGTGACAGGTGGGCTGTACTCCCCAACAGTGTTGACATGCTAACTTAGTTCTGGGTGGGTATCTTGTAACATGTATTGTGCATGAGTTTTGCTGTTCTGTCCTGTACTCCATTGCTTTTGACTGTGTGTCATTTCTGTCCTTCACAGGGTACTTTCAGATTCGTTTGGTCAACTGTGTCCACCGACGACGTGATTGCACATCCAGGCTGGTAGCTGTTGTGTCCCTACAGGTGATGTGCGCCACACCCATGGACTTCCTTCCGTCTACAGTTGTTGACTGTGTGCCCGCTGCCAGGTGGGGTTACCTTGCATCTGTAGTGGTTACGGCATGTTGCAACTGTGTAATAAACCTGTGCTTCACTTTGTGATGTGCGTTGTCTGTGGTCACACATTTGACTGCCATTTGCTTACTGCACCTGTGGGCTACTTGACTACAACTGGGAATGGGTGTGGTGTCTGTGCATTGCACCGTCTTCCCTGGCAACATCAGTGTAGGCAATGAGTCAGATGGCCTAGGTGTGTATGTGTTGTGTAGCCCTGGTGGTGTGTCTCCCTCATGTGTGTCACGTTGCCTGTACTCACATGCCTGTGTTGTCCTTGCTGTTGCAGTTCGCATACACAGTGTAATTTTGCAGTTCATCATCCCCATAACAGCACCCATGTTGGAATCACGACAGAGGCAAGTATGGTGTATTAGTGTGTTTATTGTGATACATTTGTGTTAATAGTGCATAGGATGGGTTGTGCTGTACATAAATCTTGCAATCCCAAGTTCCTAGGTGAATTGAAAGTCCGGGTAGACAGGATCCCCAGTATCGGGGCCACAGTTGTCTGACACATTGGTCCAACTTGTACTCCCCATGCAATGTGTGGGAGTAGTGTTGCCGTTAACAGGGTGAACAGTCTGTGCACAAAGGCGAACATCCAGAACAGGTTCAGGCTTCCTGGGAGTTGCGCTTGGCCATCGGCCTTACACTTTTCCCTCCTCGGACGACCCCTCTTCTTGGGGGGGCCCCTCAAGTACAGGCTGCTGCGGTGCAGGGGACTCTCCGCCAGAGTCCTCCTCCCTCCCTGTGGCAGTTGCAGTTTGTTCGGCACCAGATGTTGTTGGCACACAGGGAGGTGTGGACTGGTTGCTGTTCATCTGGCGGAGGCATTGTAAAATGTCCCTGTGCACCGCCGTCATCTCATGCAGTGCATCCCACTTGGACTCCACGCGGGACATGTGTGAGTCCACACGGGACATGTGTGACTCCACGTGGGACATGTGGGAGTCCAAGCGGGCATGATGGGCAGCCTGCTGCTGTTTAATGTCTCTGAGGAGCCCCACTACCTGGCTGAGCTCTCCGGTGCTGGACTGGTACGCATCAGCTATGCGTACCAGTTGTGGGTCATCATGCACACCAGCAACGTCTGCAAGCAGCGACCTCTGTCTCCCACCCCTCCCACCACCCCTGCTGACATGTGCAGTGTGTGCAGTGGCACGCACAGATAACCCTGGTCCACCTTGGGGGTTGGTGGTGGTGTCCATGGCCCCAGGTTAGTCCAGGGTCACTGTGCTGGTGTTGCTCCTTGTTCTGTCCATGTCGGCAGGGATGGTATTCGTGGTGACAGTCGTTGGAGGGGTGGGTGCAGGGGGTGCAGCTGGTGGTCCTGCTGGTGCTGCAGCTGGTGGTCCTGCTGGTGCTGCATGTTGACTTGCACCGGATGTGCCAGGTTGTTCTTCATCGTCCGAGGAGGACAGAGGCTGTACGACGCCAGTGAGCTCGGCATCCTCTTGAGCCTGGGACTGGGACTCCTCAGCGTCTGCTGCTGTGTCCCCATCATCACCTGTTTTTGGGAGACACAAACACTGTATGTCATGTTTCTGCAGGCATCAATGGTTGACACACATGACAGTTGTGACTGTGCCTCTGGGTGCGGGCCTGTACATTGCATTGTCCTAAGTCGTCACAGTCAGGGGTTGATATTGGTGTGGCACATTGTCCTGCATTATTTGGGCATTTCTATGTATTTTCTGGGGTGTGAACATGGTCTGCATTGGTTGTGTTTGGTTGACAGCCGGCCCTCCTTCCCACCCACCCAGCCAGTCAGTTATCCCACCATGGAACGTGCTTGCGTTGCAGGGAGTGTAAGTTGTCTCTCAGGATGTCAGTCAGTGGTGTCCTGCTGTTTGTTGGTGCACATTTGCCAGCAGGGCCTTGTGCTCCCCACAGCAGTAGCCAGTGTCAGCCATCTTGTGAGTCCTTCTCCACTCCCTGTGATGTGAGCATGGTTCAGGGTGGTGTTGATGGGACAGTTGTGGGGGTGACCAATATCAGTGACTACGACTCCCATCATGCTATTGCCTCCACCCCCCTTCCCAGCATGCCCATGCTTCCTTCCTTTTGATTCTGCTTCCCTGTGGGGTGGGCTGGCTGTGCTGACAGGATGGCTGGGAGTGTTGTCCTGGCAGTTGTTTGGCTAAGAGTCCCAAGAGTGTCCCTGTGCTTCACACAACATAACCCAGGGTGGTGGTTCTTTGTGGGATCTTGTGTTAGGATGGAGGGCATTGCATTCTACCAGGTGGGTACTGTGGAGTTTGTGTTGGGGTGTGTGTGAGGGGAGGTGCTTGTGACTATGGTTAGTGCTGCAAGTCCTCCTTCCCACCCAGCCAGCCAGCCAGTTATCCCACCATGGAACGTGCTTGCATTGCAGGGAGTGTAAGTTGTCTCTCAGGATGTCAGTCAGTGGTGTCCTGCTGTTTGTTGGTGCACAGTTGCCAGCAGGGCCTTGTGCTCCCCACAGCAGTAGCCAGTGTCAGCCATCTTGTGAGTCCTTCTCCACTCCCTGTGATGTGAGCATGGTTCAGGGTGGTGTTGATGGGACAGTTGTAGGGGTGAGCTATGTCTGTGACTACGACTCCCATCATGCCATTGCCTCCACCCCACTTCCCAGCATTCCCATACTTACTTGCTTTTGTGTGGAGTTCAGTGTGTGTGGGTGTGAGAGCAATGGCAAGATGGCTGACAGTGGTGTCCTGCTGTTGGTTGGTGTGCAGTACCCAGCATGCCCTTGTGCTCCCCACGACACAGCAACAGTGTCAGACATCTTTGATGGGCCTTTCCACTCTCTGTGGGATGTGCATGCGTGAGTGTGAGCTTGCTGGGCCATGTGGTGGGGGATGTAGAGCTGTGACTACGACTCCCATCATGCTATTGCCTCCTCCCCCTTCCCAGCATGCCCATGCTTCCTTCCTTTTGACTCTGCTTCCCTGTGGGGTGGGCTGGCTGTGCTGACAGGATGGCTGGGAGTGTTGTCCTGGCAGTTGTTTGGCTAGAAGTCCCAAGAGTGTCCCTGTGCTTCACACAACATAACCCAGGGTGGTGGTTCTTTGTGGGATCTTGTGTTAGGATGGGGGCATTGCATTCTACCAGGTGGGTTCTGTGGAGTTTGTGTTGGGGGTGTGTGAGGGGAGGTGCTTGTGACTATGGTCAGTGCTGCAAGTCCCCCTTCCCAACCAACCAGCCAGATATCCCACCATGGAACGTGCTTGCATTGCAGGGAGTGTAAGTTGTCTCTCAGGATGTCAGTCAGTGGTGTCCTGCTGTTTGTTGGTGCACAGTTGCCAGCAGGGCCTTGTGCTCCCCACAGCAGTAGCCAGTGTCAGCCATCTTGTGAGTCCTTCTCCACTCCCTGTGATGTGAGCATGGTTCAGGGTGGTGTTGATGGGACAGTTGTGGGGGTGACCAATATCAGTGACTACGACTCCCATCATGCTATTGCCTCCACCCCCTTCCCAGCATGCCCATGCTTCCTTCCTTTTAATTCTGCTTCCCTGTGGGGTGGGCTGGCTGTGCTGACAGGATGGCTGGGAGTGTTGTCCTGGCAGTTGTTTGGCTAAGAGTCCCAATAGTGTCCCTGTGCTTCACACAACATAACCCAGGGTGGTGGTTCTTTGTGGGATCTTGTGTTAGGATGGGGGGCATTGCATTCTACCAGGTGGGTTCTGTGGAGTTTGTGTTGGGGGTGTGTGAGGGGAGGTGCTTGTGACTATGGTCAGTGCTGCAAGTCCCCCTTCCCACCCAGCCAGCCAGATATCCCACCATGGAACGTGCTTGCATTGCAGGGAGTGTAAGTTGTCTCTCAGGATGTCAGTCAGTGGTGTCCTGCTGTTTGTTGGTGCACAGTTGCCAGCAGGGCCTTGTGCTCCCCACAGCAGTAGCCAGTGTCAGCCATCTTGTGAGTCCTTCTCCACTCCCTGTGATGTGAGCATGGTTCAGGGTGGTGTTGATGGGACAGTTGTGGGGGTGACCAATATCAGTGACTACGACTCCCATCATGCTATTGCCTCCACCCCCCTTCCCAGCATGCCCATGCTTCCTTCCTTTTGATTCTGCTTCCCTGTGGGGTGGGCTGGCTGTGCTGACAGGATGGCTGGGAGTGTTGTCCTGGCAGTTGTTTGGCTAAGAGTCCCTGTGCTTCACACAACATAACCCAGGGTGGTGGTTCTTTGTGGGATCTTGTGTTAGGATGGGGGGCATTGCATTCTACCAGGTGGGTACTGTGGAGTTTGTGTTGGGGGGTGTGTGAGGGGAGGTGCTTGTGACTATGGTTAGTGCTGCAAGTCCTCCTTCCCCCCAGCCAGCCAGCCAGTTATCCCACCATGGAACGTGCTTGCAATGCAGGGAGTGTAAGTTGTCTCTCAGGATGTCAGTCAGTGGTGTCCTGCTGTTTGTTGGTGCACAGTTGCCAGCAGGGCCTTGTGCTCCCCACAGCAGTAGCCAGTGTCAGCCATCTTGTGAGTCCTTCTCCACTCCCTGTGATGTGCGCATGGTTCATGGTGGTGTTGATGGGACAGTTGTGGGGGGCAATATGTGTGACTGCGACTCCCATGATGCTATTGGCTACACTGACTTGGCCAGCATACACAGAATTCCTTCCTTTGAGTGGTCTTCACTGTGTGTTGATGTTGTTGTGGTGGCTACATGTGTGGATGTGTTTGTTAGTTCTATTTGTGCCACTGCCTAGCTGTAGTTGTGGTTGTGTTTGTACATGTGTTGGCACAGTTGGATGTGACTTTTTGATGGCATGTGTTGTGTTTATCTGACTGACATACACATTTTGGGATGATTCTGTTCTAGTTGCTGTGTAATTGCTATGAGTGCATGGTTTGACTCTCCCCTTGACAGTGATGTGTGTGTTTTTATGGCAGTATATTGTGTACATTTGTTGTGTACTCACCAGGCTCTGGGATGTCCTCTAGTCCATATACGCTCACTGGCGGAAGGATGGCCCGCACCTTCTCCTCCCAGGGCCTGAGGTATATTGGCTTGGCAGGAGGGCCACTGCCGGTGTATTGGCTGTTGATGTAGTCTTTCTTCAGCATGTCCCGTACCCTCCTGCGCACGTCATACCACCTGTTCTGGATGTCCGTCTTTGTGCGCCGACATGGTGATTGGGCGTTCACCCTGTTGATGATCCTCTCCCACATCTTGGTTTTCTGCGACATGGGGGTCTGTTGGACCAGTGTGCCAAACAGCTGTGGCTCCACCCTGAGGATCTCGTCTACCATGACTTCCAATTCACTATCTAGGAACTTGGGATTCTTCTTGGGGGGCATGGTGATGGGTGGTGATGGTGGGTGATGTGTGTGTTGGTGTGCAGGTGAGGGTGTGTGAGTGTGTGTTTTGCTGGGTGTATGTGAGGTAGGTATTTGTTGGTGTGCTGATGGTGTGTGGCTTGTGTGAGGGATGAGCTGTGGGTGTGTGGTTGCTTTCTCTTGGGTGCTGGCAGTGGAATGGCATTTGCAAAGGCTCATGGTAATGATTTGTGTCCTTTATATAGGTGGAGTTGTGGGTGTGTCTTTGTTCTCTGTCCCCACCCCCCAGTATTTATTGGCTTGGTAATTGCTTGTTTGGCCTTTTTTTGGGTGATTTTTCCTTTGTGCTGTTTGTGTATGTTGGAAACGTTCTTGTGACCGAGTCGGACCCTGCATTGGTCTCGTACGGTGTTCTCTGTTTCGTTCACGCTGTGTTTGTGCAGTTTTCTATGCTGCGTACGCGTCGGTCGCGGTGTATTGTGTTGCTTCGGCTCGGTTTTGTATGCGTGTCGGTCGTATGGCTTGTCCTCCGTCCGACTCGCTCGTGGTTTTCGCGCCTTGCATCGTACTTTGCGGTTTGGAGTTCGCGTGTACGTTTCGGTCGGATTTGTTCCGGGTGCGTGTCGGTCGGTTGGATTCGCGTGTTTTTCCGGCCGGATTGCTGTTTTCCGTGCGGCTCGGTCGGTCGACTTTGTTTCGGTACGTGTCGGTCGGATTTTTCGCGCCTTGCATCGTACTTGGCGTGTCGTGCGCCACGGGTACGTGTCGGTCGGTATTTTTCCCGGATCCGAGTCGGTCGGTGCTTTTTTTGGCCCGAATCGGAATCGACCCCTACATGTTTTTAAAGTAAGAAAAAAGGTGACAACATTCTACATCAGTGCATCACAAGTTAGATAATTTACCTCCCAAAAAAGTAACCAATGCTTCATTTGTGCTGCTGAAGGTGATAGTGTGAGGTGACCTATAACAAAAATGTGCATGTCAGTATTCTAGTATAAGCTCAAAAGCACAAGACATCAATGTTGCCACTTAAAATGTGCACCTTCTCATCTAACATTCAACAAAAATACGTCTTTCATAGAAAAGGAATGACACTCTGCCATGTAACAAACACACTAAAATACATCACCATGTATAACAATCTTCTGTCAACTTACTACTTAATGAAAATAAACATTAATTTACATGTATAGGAAAATTATTATAACTTTCATTGCTAATACGTACCCTCATGATGAGAAGTTGTCAATGACTACTTGACAATAATAATTTCCTTCTTCCTCACCACTGTCATCTTCATTAGGCAATTCTTCATCATCAACCCGGGCCTCCTCATTGTAGTCATCATCCAGGATGAAAGGGAAGTTCAGCTGCAGGGCAATGTTGTACAGCATACAACATCACATTGTAATTTGACATGCCTGATCAGGTGAGTAGACGAGGGCTCCACCAGACTTATCCAGACAACAAATTCTTGCTTGTTGGAGCCCAAATGCCTGCTCCACAGGTCTCCTAGTTCTACCATGTGCCTCATTAATGTGGACTTCCCCTGACATTGTTGGATTTCTCAGAGGTGGTAACAATCACAATCGATTTGGTTAAGCTGAAGTCTCCTGAAGCTGAAGTCTGTTAATAAATAAAAGTATTCACATCATGTAAGAGGAACTTTTGAGATTGTAATTTTAAGAGAACAACATTTATAAATTTTGACATATATTCAAACATAGCACTTACCAACAAGCCAGGCCCTCACATTTCCAAGTTGTGCCATTTGATGTTGTACGCTGCTATTGCCTAGCACAAACGAATCATGGGTGGATCCAGGGAAGCGTGCACAGACGCTTGTGATATACAGAACGTGAATGCAAACAATGTGCACATTTATAGAATGGAATTATTTCCTGTTGAGGTACACTTGTTCTCTGATGTGTGGTGGAACCAAGGCAGTGTGTGTCCCATCAGTGCCACCTACATGTGGAATGCCACACAAAGCATAAAAGTCTGCCTTCACATTGTTAATAACTTATGGATTTCTTGGAAATTCAATAAAGATGTTCCTGTGGGTCATCATCGATGTCAGAAATTCCTGTAGGACACCACTGAAAGATGATTGTGACATTCCTGTGCAATCTCCTACTGTGGATTGAAAAAATCCAGTGGCTGCAGAACAGGGAACTGCCATAGTTTTTACCAGAGGTGTGACAGCGGTTGGATTTTGGTTCTGAGGCAGAAGCTGTGGGTCCAGCTGATGGCATAAATCCAATATGTGTTCATATCAAATAATCATTTGCGATCTGAGGAAAAAACCTTATCTTCAAGATATGCAGGACATGTGCAAGTTTACGATTTTTTCCAATTCACAAAGCAATTTTACTAGTACTATATTTACGACTGCATAACTTCTTATGTGCAGTGTCTCTGCCATGAGTGTGGAGACTCTGCAGTCATAAAGATACTACTCGCAAAATTTCTTTCTGAATTGCAAAAAATTGTAAACTTACACAAAAGTGAATCAGGCCCTCAGCCTGTAATGTTCAAGCAGTAACAGTTCATTCCATTTTGGACAAATGTTGTCACTTCCAATAAAATAATCATGTGTTTTACGACATAGGGCCCAAATACGATCTCGTCAGGAAGGCCTCCAGACGGGTACCGGAACGTGCGAATCCGATTCGGATCCTATGTTTTCGACCGAGTCGTCACCCGCTCCGAATGACCAAGTACGATGCGAAGATCTCGTCCGCATCGACCGAATCGTTTCCGGAACCCAATCCTGTCCGACTGACTCGTTCGCAGACGAATCGTGCCGCACAATGGAGCAGGATTCCGACCGAGCAAGTTCGATGCACGATTCGGACAGCTGTATCGCCTCGGTCTCAGCAAGATGAAACGGCTGTCGGAATCGGACTTCGGGGGGCCGTAGCAGGCCCCCCTACACCCAGAGCCCTGCGAATAAGTCACGGGGGTGTGCATGGGTCCCCCCGATCCAAGCATGCACAGTGTGGCAGGCAACATAGGGTGCCGGCCACAGGGTGTATGCTTTTCCCCACCCACCCCTTTTTTGCTATGGGACGCGTCGGTACACGGGCTCCCACAGAGTACAATGGGAGTCCGAGCAAACTTAGTCCGTCAGCATACGGCTGCATCGTACTCATTCGGTCGGACTTGCACAGCGCGATTTGCTTGGAAAGCCCTTCGGATCCAAAGTTGTACGGAGGGCTTTCCTAGCGAAATCGTAATCGGGCCCATAGTCGCTTCTACCAGGCTGTCAATTATAAAACAAGAAACAACACCATCCTTATACCATGCCATTATATCAAGTAGTATTCCATACAATCACTTGTTCAAAACAAAATTAATCAGCTCTTACAATCTTCAACCAGAGATCAAGAGGATCGTAGAAAACAAAGACAAAGAGGGAGTCAAGACTAGAGCTAAAAGATTCAAGGGAATGAACAAAGAGAGAGTATTGTGGTGAACCTTTCAGATAGATTACTAATGGATATGGAAATAAGTGTTCTCAACAAGGGTTTAAGCTTTGCACCTATGAACTGATGGAATGATTTGACTGCCAAAGTGGATCAAATCAAAAGTAAGGGAAAACATTGACATACACAAAGATACATGTCATTTAACTATAAAACAGCTGATGGAATATATATAAAGAATCTTAGACATCAACTAGATATTGATCCAGATACTTCTATAGGGAGCGATTTAAGACCGCAATTGAAATTTGCTCCTTCCATAGAGGCAGATAACATGATAGATGTTTTCCAGAATTTGGTAATGAGAGAAATGTATACATCTGGATGTAATGTTTGTGGTTCCAATTTAAATAAAAATGAATTTCAAGCTCTTCAAGATTTGAAGTTTGACAGGTCAATTATTATCAGATGATAAGGGAGGCACTGTGGTTGTTTTGAATTTTACAGAATATGATATGGAGGCCGGTTGGAAACTGAGGGCCCGATTCACAAAGGGCATCCGCACTAGTGGCGGAGACCCTGCAGTCGTTGCAAGTCCTCTTCAATGAAAAACTGCAATGTGGAGGTCCCTCCATGAGTGTGGGCCCTCCGCCATGACTGCAGGGCCTCCACCATGAATGCAGAGGCCCTTTGTGAATCGGTATAAGTTTGTCCTAACTACATGAATGCAGTAAGTAAACATGCACAGCAATTGAACTGTTGTATGATGGAACCCCGCATGCATTTACCACACAGTCCTTCACAACGTAGTCTCTACCTCAACTGCGCGTTACCACTCATTCCTTTACCAATCAAGTGATTACAAAGGCTTGCTGGACTTTGTAATAGTATAATTTACTATTCAACTCCAGTCTACGCAACAGAGGTAAGGTGTTGGATGTAAAATCCAGTCCAACAACGAGCCCTCTAAAGGTAGATCATGGTAGTGACTGCATGATGAAGGATGTTTCCACAATTGAACATCAGCCATAGACCAAGTACATTTTGCAACTATGTATTCCCTTCCATTTTATTTTTTTTATTTAAAATTTACAGTCAGTGGAGTTTTATATTTACCAGCATTCAATATAGATACAATGTTAAGCTCTGATATTCCAGATATACAACTGTTATTATTATAAGTGCAACATTCATTCTGTTTATGGTGTTTCTGGCACATAAAGAGCCATTTTAGGTGTTCCTAGCGAACTTTCTAGCAAGCTACATGTGGTCCATTCTGAAATGGCGACTGCCTGACTTCTGCATCAGTACAGACAAAATTGTACGCCAATTAGGTGTTCCTTCTGGCAACGAAATACACAACCATAGGTTAACATGGGCCGATGGATAATAGACTATCCAATGGTAGTTGTAGGTCACTGTTGATGAATGTCTAAGTCACAGTGACATCTGCATTCCTGTAACAGTTTGTCACTTGCCTCCTAACTTTAGTACTATACAGACCTCCTCCAATTCTGCTGCTCCACCTGATCTGCGAGCTGCCATGGAGACAATACTGGAGACAGTGCCCCTAACTTCACACTGAGGAGTTTGAAATATTCATAGATGAGGTCCTGTAACTGTACAGCCAGCTGCATGTCTCCACAGCAACAGGTACACAATTTGAATCATAATTACTTCTGATTATAACACAATTGTTTTTCAGGGTTAGACTGAGAATATTACTTACACATTGTGTTCATGAAACAAATGTTATTATTATGTTCTCAATACAATGCTACATACTTTCATTATGTTTTACCTGTGGCATTTATATGTATAGCATTTTTTACTACAAGAAATACATTAAAGGTTTAAAGAACAATGTGGTTACAGGGTGGTTTGTCATGCTCTTCTTATGTCACCTTCATTTTAATCAAAAACAGATCTCTAATATTACAGCACAGATATACCAAACATATATGAACATATTTATAAATGTGTTAAATATATTGATATATTTCTGTAATTTCTAAGAAATTATAAGAAAGAAGTTATATAAACAGTACATTGTTCCATACATATATATACATACTGGTAGAGGAAAAGGCAGACAGCCACTGTGTAGGAGAGATACAGAAAATATTTATAATAAAATAATATCATGATATTTTTTTACATATGAATGAAAGATGTTGAGAGCATATGTATATATAATTTTATGTTGGTAATTATTTGGTTCATGCAATTTAATCAGATTTACAGGTTTAGTAGTCCTAAATAGATGTGTCATGATGGCTATGTAGCCATTTTTACATAAAAATATTTCCAAAATGCATATCAAAATAGGTATTGGATGTACTCTGTAGTTATAGTTAGGATTCCCAGAAATGTTAATTCCTTGGATTTTTGCTGGATGATAACTTTGTCACCGTTTGATGAGTCTCCACAATACTTTGCAGAACTTTCCATTTTTACACATTGTCTGATGATGCAAAGTTTTGTGGTGATTAGTTAAGGGGACGTTAAGAAAAAGGGCATCCCACAACAGGTTTTTACACCAATGCATTTTCCATAGACTTTTTAGACAGATGAAGCACCAAAATGGCTGAATGAGTGTACATGACATTTGGCAGAAATATAGATTATGGTATGGAAAGGTTCCTTTTTTTCGGATTGAGCCTGCAAGAGTATGTGACACTGTTGTATACTGAAAAGGGCTTGGAGCCCGCCCTTGCTTACCATTTGTGCGCTGCAGTGTCACTCTTTTTTCCTGCTGCCCCAATTGGCTAATCCAGGCGAAATGTCACTTCTGGTGCTTGTAGTGGAGCACAGACCAAGCAAAGACTGATTAAACTTAATCAGTGCCCGTCTGCAGGTGCCGATGTAATTGAGGTACTATTTCTTCCTCCCCTGCTGGCCCCTCATCACTAATTTTTTTTCTTGTTCTGTTTGCATAAGCACTCCATGAGCGTGGATGTGCCTTCCATTTGTCTCTCTCCTATACTAGGGCCCCAACCTCCATGTTGTTGTCTCTTCCCCACCCGAGTTCTAATCTCTCATCCATGCCCTCTTCCCACACCCGCTTCTCTTGCTCTAAATCCAGGGAGCTTATCCACTCCCTACCCCCTTTGTTGCTGTCTCTCGTTATCTGCTTCTACCCGATGTCCCATGTTAGTCGCCATCCTGTACTTTTTTTTCTTCCCCCTCGACGGCTCCTCCATTGCCCTGCAAACATGAAGACAGATTTAAAGAAAAATAAGTTATGGTTTGTTACTTTATTTTCTCTTGTTTCTTCACCCCCACCCCCCGCCATCGGTTCCTCCTCGTAGTTGCTGGTTGAACTTGTTGGTCATTTGATCTGAGCAGAACAGCTAATTCCATGGCAGAGCACTTCTTGGTAGAGGGCAAGAGATCCATAGGTAGGCGAACAACAGCTTTATTCCGTCCTCTGCCACTGGACCCCAACGTTTGTGCATTTCAGTTATATGGACCTAGACATCAGACCCTGGAACCCCTCCAAGCAAGGGGCGTGAGGCTGCTTTCGATCAGTGACTCTAACTTGTGAGGCAAATGTGATCCACGAGAGAGTGCGATGAGTCCTGCTAGGATCTGGCTACTAAGAATAACAGGAGTATGAGCGTGCATTAAGATGCCACATATTTCACTTCCATGGCCACCTCATCATAGAAAGCTGCAACCTACGATCCGTTTCTGGAACGCGCCCGCAGTTGTGCTTTCTTAGCTTCGGAAGCAGACTTTCCCTGACTACCAGCAGCCCAGATTTCAGAATCTTTCCCTAACCGGGGACAGAATTGGAGAGCCAGCAGCCATCCTCCAGCCATGCACTGCTTCCTGTTGTACTAAGTACCAGGAGTATGACTAAGATAGGGGCCGCATCTTCTGCGCATGTCTAGCTTCACTTTCGGGCCCCTGTTTTCTGTAATGCACCTACTCGCATGTGCGATCACTTGCTACTGCACACAGCGGACAGTGGATTTACAGCTTCCTTACGTTGAGATGTACACATTATGGTGTATTTATGTGGTTCACATTGTTGCCATACGTGCATGGCAAACATTTAATTTTTTACTTTCGGGACTTGTTTCCCCACCAGCAACTTTCTCTGGGAGAACAGTTATCTGCTGCTCATTATAGTCGCTCGTGTAGTCAGTGCTTACAACGGTAACTGCAGGTCCTGATAGCATTTTTTATACACACTTTGATGCCTTTTTACACATCGCTATCATGCGTTGTATGACTCTGACAGGGGCCTCATCCTACCATGTGAGCATGCTCAACTTTTACTTTTGGGACTCGCTTTCCCATAATGCACTTTCTCTGCGAGAGCAGTTATCTGCTGCTGAGAATAGTAGCCAGTGTATTCACGGCGTAAAACTGCTTACATACAAATGATTACTTTGTATCCACATGATTTTCAGTGTGTATTTTCATGAAATTGTGTAATTGTGTATTATACCTATGGTTGAATAATACTCATTATCACTCATATCATACCAAGATGGCGCCCATGTTCTCACTGGGTTATTGCAGCACTTTGTGTCTGTTCTTTATGTTTACTGTATTTGTATATATACTGTGATTTTCTCTTTAACTTTACACATGAGCAAGGCCATTCTATTGGCCGATACGCGTCATGTTGGAGTAAACCTTCATTTACTTTTTCCTGAGTGAGCATCTTCTCTTTGGTTCTTGTGTATATATATATATATATTATCTACTGGCGGTCGCCAGTAGATAGTTATAGTTAGGACCTATTTTCCATAGGAAATCCGCAACATTCTATTTGAAATAACGTTGGCGCCGGTTGACGAATCTTCGCGAAAGCTTCCAACTTGTTGGGGCGCTCCGGTCCGCTCCTATCCTGAAAGTCTCGGGGTGATACGTCAAGCAAGGGCCGAGAAAAAAGGGGGTTTCAAAACGCGTTTTCCCCATTCATTTTTCCATAGGAACCTTTCATCGCAGCTACAGCCCGAACTGCTGAACGGAATTACACCAAATTTGGCAAAGAGGTAGCCCTTGGTTCAGTGTCATGCCTTTTGCTTAAATAGTGTAAATCCGTTCAGTAGTTCCTGAGAAAATCAAAAGTAAAGTCACATATATACCTATGGCCGAGTAGGGTCCGCGTACCCTCCCGATCACGAGCTGCATGCTAATTGGCTGTCAACACTCCAAATCAGGAAGTGTGGGCAGCCATTTTGTCCCTCGGTAGAACCGAGGGACAGAAACAAGTGCGCAAAGCGCAAAAGGGGGCAGGGTAGAAACACCCTGACCCCTAGGTCTGCTCAGGGGTCCCACAAGGACCCCCTGGGCAGAAAAAGCATTTTTTTATTTTTTAAAATCGGCGGGATGCGCTTAGGGTGCGCGGATCCCGCCGAGAAAAAAAAAAAGAAACAAGTGCGCAAAACGCACAAAGGGGGCAGGGTAGAAACACCCTGACCCCCTAGGTCTGCTCAGGGGGTCCCACAAGGACCTCCTGGGCAGAAAAAAGCATTTTTCTTTAAAAAAAATCGGCGGGATGCGCTTAGGGTGTGCGGATCCCGCCGAAAAAAAACGAAGCGCGGTCTCCCGCGCTCGTTGTTAATTGGCCCCGGGTGGGCCAAGTCCTGGGGGCATGCGGGGGGGTATTTATAATATGTGGGGGCCTCTGAGGCTCCCTAAGCCCCGGGGACCGCCACCCCCGGGGCTTTAAAAATAAATGGTGCGGGAGGGCTCTCGGCCCTCCCGCAGCCCCGGGACCGCCACCCCCGGGGCTTCTTTTAAAAATGAATAGTACCTGTGTGGGGGCTCAAGCCCCCACACGCCCCGGGACTGCCACCTCCCGGGCACTAACAAAATAAATGTGGGGGTCCGTTTCGGACCTCGAAGCCCCGAGGACCACCACCTCCCGGGGCTTTAAAGACATGGGAGGGGGCCGCGCGGCCCCTCCTGGAGCCTGTGGTGGCCCTGGGGACCGCCACCCCCCGGGCCGGCTCCTGCAGTGTCCCGGGGTGCCCACCCCGGGACACTGCTGTTTGCAATGGCAGGACGGGAGCCTCGCGGCTCCCGTCCTGTCATTGCAAACTACTTTGCTTCATTGAAGCGAGAGCAGGAAACCTGCTCTCGCTTCAATGAAGCAAGCAGAATTGCTTTTCCATAAGGGAGCTGCATGTCAGCAGCTCCCCTTATGGAAAAGCAATGCCGGCTCCCGTAGGACGCGGGGAGCCGGCGGGACTGTGGGGGATTGGGGACCCCCACAGTCCCCACCCAGAGGCCAGGCCCCGGGGATGGGGTCCCCGGGCCATTAGTGGCCTGGGAGGGGGCCACGCAGCCCCACTCCCCATAAAGAAAATTTAAAAAAAAAAAAACGTTAAGGCCGGCCCCGGGGATGGGGTCCCCGGGGCCTTAAATGGCCTGAGGAGGGGGCCATGCAGCCCCCTCCAAAAATGTAAATAAAAAAAAACAGTGGGCATGCCCCGGGGATGGGGTCCCCAGGGCCAATAGAGGCCCAGGGAAGGGGGGCCACGCGGCCCCCTTCCTGTTTTGTTTAAAAAAAAAAAAAATCATCAGGCCCTGGGGGATGGGGTCCCCGGGGTCAAAAGGGGCCAAGGGAAGGGGGGCCATGCAGCCCCCCTCCCATACAAAAAAAAAAAAAAAAAGACCGGTATCGTGCCGGAGGCCCCGCCCCTCTCTGCAGCAGTCTGCAAACGCGCCCCTGGCGCGTTTACAGATGGGAACGAATTCCCCTTGAATACTGGGGGTCCCTGGGGGCCAACTAGCCCACCAGGAACCTCCAGTATGCGCCAGGGGCTGCGTTGCAGAGAGGTGTACAGAGGCCACGCCCCTTTTTACACCTCTCTGCAACGCAGCTCTGTGGCGCTTTTGGAGGTACATGGTGGGCTAGTTGGACTCCAGGGACCCTCAGGATTCAAGGGGACTTAATCCCCCAACTTAAAACGCGCCACGGGCGCGTTTGCACAGTGGTGAAGGGAGGGGACGGGGCTTCAGGTGACATGTGTCAAACAGGCTCCGTGGCGCGTTTTAAGATGGGGAATTAAATCCTCTTCAATCCTGAGGGTCCCTGGGGCCAACTAGCCCACCAGGTACCTCCAGTAAGCACCACGGAGCTGCGTTGCAGAGTGTTGTAAAAAGGGGCGTGGCCTCTGTACACCTCTCTGCAACGCAGCCCCCTGGCGCATACTGGAGGTTCCTGGTGGGCTAGTTGGCCCCTAGGGACCCGTGGGATTGAGGAGGAATTAATTCTCCAACTTAAAACGCGCCACAGGGCGTGTTTGCAGCCATGTCACCTCAGGCCCCACCCCCTTCCTTCACCATTGTGCAAATATTCCTCTAAAATCAGCCGAACTACGAATTTCGATTTACTCACCTGTTATCAGGAGAGACCACAGTGCTGCATCTTTGAGCCCAGTACTAATCCTGAAAAGTAATTTTAACCGTACTTACCAGTAACTTGAATTTCCTTCCTTAGGATATCATTGCCTGCTTTTTGCTGAAAAAGTTTCTAAGTGTCGATTTTTGAAACATACAAACATTCCTCTAAAATCAGCAGAACTACGAATTCCGATTTACTCACCTGTTATCAGGAGAGACCTCAGTGCTGCATCTTTGAGCCCAGTACTGATCCTGAAAAGTAATTCTAACCGTACTTACCAGTAACTTGAATTTCCTTCCATAGGCTAACATCGACTGGTTTCACTTGGAAATTCTTCTAAGTGTGGAGTTTTGGAACTTTATAATATTCCTCTAAAATCAACCGAACTACGAATTCCGATTTACTCACCTGTTATCAGGAGAGACCACAGTGCTGCATCTTTGAGCCCAGTACTAATCCTGAAAAGTAATTTTAACCGTACTTACCAGTAACTTGAATTTCCTTCCATAGGCTAACATTGACTGGTTTCACTTGGAAATTCTTCTAAGTGTGGAGTTTTGCAACTTTATAATATTCCTCTAAAATCAGCCGAACTACGAATTCCGATTTACTCACCTGTTATTAGGAGAGAACCCAGTGCTGCATCTTTTAGCCCAGCACTGACCCTTAAAAGTAATTCTAACCGTATTTACCAGTAACTTGTATTTCCTTCCATAGGAATCCATTGTCTGGTTTTCAGCAGAAAAGTTTCAAAGTGTCGATTTTCACAAACTACAAATATTCCTTAAAAATCGCCTGTATGACTTAAACGCATTCTTTCAACTGTTTACAGGAGATGCACCAGTGCTGGAACCAGGATCCACCACTGAGTAAGAAAAAGTAACGATAACACTACTTACCTGCTAAGTGAATTTCCTCCCATAGGATAACATTGGTGATTCTATGTGAAAAAGTTTCTAAGTGTCAACTTTCAAAATACAATAATATTCCTTAAAAATCACTACTGTAACCAAAACGCTTTTACTCAACTGTTTACAGGAGATGTCCCAGGACTGAATCTAGGATCCAGTCCTGTGGTTAGACAAGTAATCCATAAAGTAACTAATTGCATTTAACTTGAAATTCACATTGAGCTCAATGTTGCATTGTGTTTGAAATTGTGTTGCCCATTGCAACAACTGTAACTACTGTACTTAAAAGTCTATTGCCTATTTGCAAAGTATTTAAACTAAAGTAATTCATTCTGAGAAAGTATATATATATATTTTTTTTTTTTTGAGTTTTCAAAAACCTTTATAGGAAGATAGAAAGGCCACATACACAGCGTACTGCCTACATCCCAAATGGGCCGGCAGCGCAATTGTCAGTGCCAGTCAAAAGCTAATCTCGGGGGGGAGGGAGCACACAGCAAGCCGCCTACAACCCCATTTGGGGCCGGCCACGTCGGGGGAGCTGACAGCAGTATGACAGGAGCGTAGTCGTACCCCACCCATTACATACATTCGTTACACTATGCATATAAGTGAGCGACATAGTAATATCTTTGTTCGAACCTGTCCCTCACACAGGAGCCCCCCGTGAAACGCTACGTCCCCACAGGTGTATTTGGACGGGGCGGCCTTGTATCACGAGTCTCCCCCGGCAGGAGGCTCCCATGTATGGGAGGTTTAATTCCTTCGGCGAATAGGGGGTGAGTATTATGCGAATAAGCAGCACCGCGGTCAGCTGTGGCACTGACAAGTCCTGCGCCCACCCCCCCCCGACCCCCCTTCGGGAGGTACCACCCGCGTCATACAAGGATTTGCACTGGGAACAGGTTGGGATGCCCATCTCGAGGGATGTGAAGAAAAATGTGACCCAGAAGAGAAAGTGTGGAAGGCAGGAAAAAGAAGGGGCAGAGAAAAGTATATTTTTTAATGTAATGTATAATGTAATTACAATGTAATTTAAAAAATAAAATATCTAAAAATAAATAGTTTAAAAAAAATGTAGTAAATCAGTATCAAAAAAATAAATATAACAATTAATACATTTAAAAATTGTCATTTACAAAACCTTTGAAATTCACTGAAAAAAACCATAGGTTTCAGACATGTTATAGTTAGCATTTAAAAAACCTTTGAAATTCACTGAAAAAACCATAGGTTTCAGGCACGTTATAGTTAGAAATTAGCATTTAAAAAACCTTACAAATTCACTGAAAAAACCATAGGTTTTAGGGACAGTTATAGTTAGTTGGACATTGCACTCGTACAAAACCCGTGAAATTCCCCCGTTATAGTTAGTTCAGGTAACTATAACTCGCGCCCCCGCAATGCACTTCTGATGACGTCACATATTACATCACTCATGACATGGTCAGTGACATCACTGATGACATCACTGATGACATCTCAAATGACAATAGTCAGCCCATAGTGCAGGATGGCTTGTAATTGAAAGGTTGGACATGTTGTTTTTAGTTTTGCATGTCCTGATAGTGAAAAACTCCTAAATTCATTTTCACTGCTGTAAGGGCTGCCCGTCCAATAGGATAACATTGGAGATTCCTTATTACATTTAATAAGCTGTAATTTCCAATTGGAAGCAGGTAGCTATGTCATGTTTGGTGTCCTTGGATTTGTCTTGAAAACACCTATTTAATGGTAAAGTCAGGTTTTTATTGCAATTTTGAAAATGCCACTCTTAGAAAGTTAAGAACAAACACAAAAATGCCAGTACTGATACTCATTCAAACATCACATTTGTGCCAGAGACCAGAAGATCTAAACAGCTTGATAAACATAGGACTGATCTCATTTGTGACCAAATAGGTGCCCACTAGGATGGGATGACCACTTATTGCTTACCAGATTGTGGTGTATATAATATTTGAAGTATTAAGTGAGCAGAGTAGGTCCACCATTTGGCATTGGCCTTTGAATTATAAGCAAAATTACTACATTTAAGAATAATGATCAGAGGCATTGTATAGGTATAAAAGTGAGGTCTATAAACCTGTTGGAACCATAGCTACAAATGTACTGTATTTGTCTATAATTGTATAGTGATTTGCACTGTATATTTGTCACATTTGTTTGTCTTTGTTTGTTAAATCTAGTGGTGTCTTCAGTATATGTTTATCATTGTATTTGTATATATTGTAAATTGAAAAAAAAGGCATTTTTTAATCAAAACAAAGTATGAAATGATACAAAATACTTGAAAAAAAATAAAAAGTAATTTTTCAGACCAGACTGTTTAGATCTTCTGGTCTCTGGCACAAAAGTGATGTTTGAATGAGTATCAGTACTGGCATTTTTGTGTTTGTTCTTAGTTTATTGGTCCGGCCTTACTGATTAAGGGCCAAACCCTTTCTTGTTATTACTCTTAGAAAGTTGGCATTTTTCTGCCTGTAGCCCTTTTTGTGCCAGCAGCCTGTCCTGGATCACATGACTGGGTGTAACTGACAGTTAGGGGCATATTATCAAGCCGAATTCCGCCACTTTAGTGGCCGTTTTTGGCCGAAAAGCGGCGATTTCTTTTCCGCTCAATTACCAAGGACACGCTAACGCGTGTTTCCTTGAGTTAGCAGCCCTTTCCACTCCACTTTGCATGTCAGCGATGAATATCGCTAATGACATGCAAAGTGGGCGTACCTTACCATTTCTCCATGGAAATCGGTGCTGACACGGCAGCGCAATATTAGCAACCTTCCAGCAAACCCACGATGAGATAAAATAAACCGAGCTAACTGCGGTTATCACGGGTTTGTAACGCCTAGTTCGAAACCGATTTAGCCATACTTATAATGGCAGGTGGATTGTACGGCTGAGGCAACGCGGCATATTATCAAGGAAACGCGTTATAAATCGCATTTCCCGCTTTGCGCGATTCTGTTTCACTCCGCTATTGCAGGATTTAATCGCCGTGGAGATATGGGTTGATAATAACGCGATATCTCGGCGATTAAATACTGCGATACGCTGCGTTAACAAGAATCGCACAAAGCGGGAAATGCGATTCTTATCGCGTTTCCTTGATAAGATGCCCCTTAGACTTTCCGAATTCCTCCCAAACAGTCACACAATAGAGGGCATTCATCCATCAAACTGCCAACATATAAATCACGCGGGAGAACAGTTCTGATGGCAGACAGATTCAACATTGAATCCATTGAAGGCGCAACATGTTGACAGGGTGGAAGCAATCCATGATGGACCATGTTGTTTTGTCATGTTTACATTAATGCATAAAATTGTTAAATCAAGGTACCCCACTCCTTTTGGCCCATGATTCTCCCTCCTGCCATTTTGTTTGATCCTAGAATGTTGGTCAAAGAAAGATCCATGGGAGACTTTTGAACAGCATTACTGGATGCCGACCTGTTATGTAGAGACGCAAAAAAATCTTTCTCTCTTCACGCTTACCAGAGTCATTCCTTTCTGATAACACAACAAATTGGTGATGATTTCGGGATAGGAGCAGCTGCTGCAATCCTTGCAGAGAATGGGAGTCACAGTTGCAGCATTATCCTGTGGATGCTGTTTGCCTGGTGAAAGTCTCTTCCTATGAGCATTGACCAACCTATCAGAGACTCTTCCAGCTGTCAGCATCTTACTTGTACCAACAGTGGAACGTGCAAGTTAAAGCTAATCTCACTATTGGGAACTTTCGCCCACCCATTGGATCACCACCCTTTTCTTAATCAAGGAATTTCTCTTCAAGCTGAGGAAATGTTCACGATTTTTCAAGCTTCATTTTGGTGTCTGTGCCACCATTTGTGTTCTCATTCATTTCAACCAGAAGTGTGCATTACAGCAGCAGAGCGGCCATTTTAATGGAAGACCTCTTCATATTAAATTTGTATATGCTAGCACGTCAAGCTTATTAAGTGGTTGGAATTTTCCAAATAATTCTACCACTCACTCATTTCATTTTGGTGGAATTAACTGCTATAGTGTGCTATATTTCAAGTTAACTTACCATATTCTTCAAATAGTTAGGTTTTGTAGTTCTTTAGTGTCACAGTAGTACTTTTTCCTGATCTCATTATGCAGTTTCACCCTTCACATAAATTCCTACAAGTGAAAGAAACAGAGTGGAAAAGACAGAAATGTCTATTATCACATCCGGTATTGTCAGAGGGCCAAGACACTTTTTGAGCCTTACCAAAAATAAAGGCTCCAGAAGGTGATGAAGATTATGATGAGTTTAAAAAGGCTATGCTGAGGTAGGAAAGGAGGGATTGATTCACAAAGGTAAACTTATACTTTAGTCTATGTTTACGATATTTTGGTATTTATAAAGGTAAGTTATGGGTGGTACCTTTACGAGTGCAGAGTCTCCACACTTGGGGCAGAGTCTCTACACTCTGTGTGGAGACTCTGCTCTGAGTGCGGAGACGCAAGCCCAAATGCGGTTACTCTGCACTCGTAAAGTTACTACTCATAACTTACGTTTGTGAATACCAAAAAATCGTAAACTCAGACAAAAGTCTAACTATACCTTTGTGAATCAGCCCTCTGTTTCAAACCCACTATTAGCAAAACTCTTGAAAGATATAATTTTTATGCAAGGTGACAGCATGAAAATTGGAGTCTTGTTGAGTTTCTGACAGCACTAAGAAGTCTACATAATACGGGCAGTTTTGGCCCTTCCACATATGGGATGATCACAGATCAATTGATGGTAAACACCAGTGTAAAGCGCATAAAAGAACATTTATGGGTGATCTTTCTCTGGAAGAAGTAATAAAATCAGCCACAGCAATTGAACAATCCATGTCCTGGGTCAAAGAAGTCAACAAGGTAAAGGGCACTAAAAATAAGTTGTAGTGTGTATTGTTGGAAAGAAACTGAACAGAAACAATTACAACATGGATCAAAAGTACAAGTCCAATTTTGAATCTTACAGATGTGGTAGCAATTCTCATGATGCCAATTTTAGAGGCTGTCCAGTTCTAAACAAAGAATGCAATGTATGCCAGCATTCTGGTCATTTCACAAAAGTGTGTCATAAAGGCAGACATAGTGGCAACTTCAAAGTGTCTTAGATATTGGAGGACGCGTCAGAGAACAGGAATCTTGCTTCAGGATGCAAAGATGAAAGTGCTAACATTGTTCTGATGGTCCAACTGGAGGATGAACCTGATAACAGAAGATCGGTGAATCCTCCCAAATGCATTCTCAAAATACTAGAGATTAATCTGTCCTTTTTGGCTGACTCTGGAACTCCATTCACTACTATGCCTTCTGAGACATTTGAATCTTTTTTTTTCAACAATGGGAATACAGTTGTCCTTTCCTGCTTTTTGAGCTGTGTACCCCCAAATTTCCTCTGAGTTGAGTGTAGTCAATAGCTCAATATTCCAGAACAACAGCCGCATAGCCCCTAGTGAGATGCACCAGAACCTCATGCCATCAGGAATATACGTGAATGTCCTACTTGAAACAATTGCCAAGAGAATACTTTTGGTGGCCTGGTATGGATGCTAACGCTGAGTGCTTGCTAAGACTACGTAATGTTTGTGCAGCATATGATAAAAATTGCAAAATCAAGTTCCCACCTATGATTACTGTTTCTTGGCTGACCGAAGCTTGGTAAAAAAATATGTTTTTGACACTTCTGGGTCTTGCAAAAGTCTACCTCAAAACAAGCAATATGCATTGGTACTTATAGATTACCAGTCAAAGTGGTCAGACGTTATGTTCACTGATAAAGTTACTGCTACTGTAGTTCTGTAGTTCCTTATGGAAGTGGAAGTTCATTCTGGTGGTACGCACTGCATAAGTCTAGCATGGTGAAAACTGTAGCCCTTTTGATGCATTGGACAAAAGATCATTCATCTTGGGCAAATGGTGACTCTCTGTTCTGATACAAGAATTGAGCACCCTTGAGTCTATGTACTGTCTCAAGTTGCTATTGGCAGGGAGTGCTTTCCTGAGACCCTTGTCACCAACAATGGGGTTCAACTTTGTTCCAAATATGACTGAATTTTTAAAATCCCATAATATTGAACTTATTAGAATATCATTGCATAATTGTATAAATTGAACGTTTAAAAAAATATATATATCAAAGAAATTATCCAAACTGCTATTTTAAGTAAAATTCCATTTATTCTCTCTATCCAGAAAAGTTATAGGTGTACGGAATAACACCCAAATCAGTTACTGGTGTGTCTTCTTTCTCGTTGTTGAAAGGGAGACAACCGTCTTCCATCATCTGTTCCCAGTGGCTTAAATCCAGATTTCCTAAGATTGACAGGCCTGATTCTACTAAGGACCTCTTAATTACACAAAACAACATTTCCAAGTATTAAAATAAATCAAAGTCTGGTTATGATCACTTGTACAAGTCATGCAAGGCAGACTTTTAAAGTAGGTGATTATACCACAGTTCACATTCACAAGAGGCTAGAAAAGGATAGAAGCACATTCTTCAAATCAATAAAAGTAGTAAAAGTTAACGAAAGAAGTGTCATTACACAAGATGGTAAAAGCTGGAATTTAAGGGCCACATGCATCAAAGGAAAAACCGGTCGCAAACGGGCAGATTCTCAGAATCTGCCCCTTTGCGACCGGTATTTTTTTATTTGGGATGCATCATCCCAAATGCAAAAATCGCAATTTAAGTAATCGCAAAATTTGCGATTATTTAAATTGCCATTGCATTTAAGGAATCGCAAATTGTGATTCCTTAAATGCAATGCATTAAACAAAATAATTTAGCGATTTCGCTAATGAGAATCGCAAATTACCATCAATCTAAAGTTGATGGTAATTTTCGATTTCTCTGAAAAATGCACTAAAGTGCGTTTTTGAAAGTCACATGATACACAGACACATGCCCTTGGGGCATGTGTGTGCGCAGCATGTGGTTAAATTGTAAATTCAGGGGTGCAACAGAGTATCCTTTTGGAACTCTTGCACCCTTGAAATTGCATGGTCAATTTGCGAGTACCTATTGGGTACTCGCAAATTGCGCATGCAATTTCTATTGATTCCTATGGGCCTCTAGGCCCGTAGGAATGAATGGGTAGCAATTCCCTAATTGCGACTCGCAATTTGTGAGTCGCAATTAAGGATTTTTAGTGAAGGTCAATTCCTTCATTTCCAAAACTCTATCTAAGACTGTGAGCCATATCACATAAAGTAAGCACTGTGAGTGCTAAGTTTAGACTCCTTCACTTCTACAGTTTTGGGCTGACTGGAGAACTAAGGGGTCGATTCCGATCTCGGTCGGAAGGCCTCCGAATCGTATTCGGCTTTACCGGATCCGAGTCGGAGGCTTTGTTTCCGACCGATTCGTACAGTCGTCTGAGCGAGCAACTACGATGCGAGTGAACGCGAAATCGCCTACCGACTCGTTTCCGGGTCCGAACCGCTCCGTCCGACTCGTTCGCACTCGATTCGTGGCGCGCAATGGAGACGTTTTACGACCGAGCCAGTACGATGCACGATCCGGACAGCCGGATCGAGTCGGAGCCTCCGACACGAAAAAGCTCCCGGACGTGGACTTCGGGGGTCCGTGCCGGACCCCCCTTCACCTGTAGCCGTACGAGTCGGACACAGGGGGGACCCATGGGTCCCCCCTATACATTCGTGTATGGTGCGGATGGCACCAACACGTACCCACTCCAGGGGGCCCCCTTGTGCGCAACGTACCCATTGAGTCAATGGGAACCCATGTACACGTCGTACGACCGGCTCCCATTGACTTCAATGGGAGTCCGACCGAACCGAGTCCGGCAGCATACGGCTGCATCGTAGTCGTTCGGTCGGACTGCAGGGGTCCGGCTCGGTCGGAAAACAATCCGGATCCGGATCGGTCGGAGAGCTTTCCGACCCAGATCGGAATCGGCCCCTAAGTATTTTAGGAGCTGGAGAAGCGTTATTTTACTACCTTATACAGTGGTAAACAATTGCTTGCCATTGGAACTTTAAAGTAATGACCCGGTTACTTACCGGTAATCGTTATAACTCTGGGTCCAGGACTTCCTGTCACAGTCCATACGGCATAGCAAGTTTCCTGCTGGAGAGAAACACTATAATCTAGTGAATCAAAAAGTACCAGGTCATTACTTTTTCATCTATTTTCCTGTCCCAGTCCTTACACTATGAGCCAATAACCAAGCTTAATGTGATTGATTCATGAGCAAAAGATAAATCAAGCGAGGTACACCCCAAAATAATGCTGAACTTGTGAATCTTTAACGAAACAGAGAATAACTCAAAGGTGGACCTCAGACGACAACACATATGATCTAAACTCTGATGAGAGACCACTCATAATTACAGCCTGTAGTGTGTCATTAAAGTTTGTGGTGCAGCTCAAGTGGCAGCACAACAAATGTCCTTTAACAATGCCTCTTCAAACAGTTCTCATGAAGAAGACATCCCTCTGGTAGGTTTATTCTGGACATTTGAAGGCATATCAACATTTGATCATTCCTATGACTTCCCATTTGGCAACATAAGTCCCTACCTGAAAGACGATAAGTCACAAAAAGAAAGCCAACCTTGCAGAAGGGACCTGTCCTGGTTAGATCATGGCAATTACTCCATAAAGATCCAGAGTATGTTGCCTCTCTTCCTCCAGCCAAGAAGGGTTAGGGTAAAAGGTGGAAAGGACAAGATCTTCCTCACAATGGATTTTAGATGGAACCTTGGGAAGAAATATAGGACTGGGCTGAAGGCTAACTCTAACCTCTCAAAACCGCAAGAAGGGAGAAAAGACAACAAAGTTCCATTCTACCCAATTCTACGACCTAAACAGAGTGCCACCAAGAGCACAATTGTAACTGATAATTATTTTAAATCCATGTACTCTGAAGGTTCAAACGGAGGTGCTGTTAGAGCCTGGAGAACCAGGGGGAGGTTCCAAGAAGGCACAGGACAGTAAGAAACAGGCTACGTGAGAAAAAAACTTTGTAAGGGATGGGAGGCCAGAGGCACAACACAGGCTACATTCAAGCCTCTAAAGTCTGGAATCAAAGCCTATTGAGCTCTAATAGTAACGGCCAGGCCTAAAAGAAATCCATCCTTTAAGGGAGCTATAATCATTATTGGATCACATGTTGCAGGGGATAAACCTCCATCCCTACACCAGTATTCAAAATTGAGCCAGTGGCGACTGTAGGTTTTTAAATTAGAGGGTTGTTGAGACAACTGAATACTCACAACTTCTATGGAGTAACATTGGGCTAAAAGGTACATCCTCTCAAGAGCCATACTCAGCCATTTGAGAGAGGCTGGGTAAGAAGGGGAGCCCTCAGAGGGAAGGATGTAGTGGAAACCGCCGATGAGGTAGGACTGCCAAGTTCAGAAGGAATGGAAACCATGGGTTCATGGATCAAGCTGGCAGTACAAGAACCTCCATGTGATCTTCCTGGATCTGCTTCAACACTCTGAGAATAATCGGAAATGGAGGAAAAGCTAAGAGGAGACCTTTCAGTCAGGGAATGGCAAGAGCGTCTATCACCCAGGCTTTCTCAGACATACCAAACTGCAGAATTTTGGTAGCAGGGAATTTTCTTCAATGACAAACAGGTTCAACCAGGGGAGGCTGAACAGGCATGCAATCTTCTGAAAAATCTGGGAGCAGAGACACAGTGAGATTGAAGAGGGGAGCTTCAACCTGAGGGAGTCAACAGGCCTATTCTCCTACCCGGGACGATAGACTGCTGACAGAGAATGGAGATTCGCTCTTTCCAGAGACCTATTTCCTGAGGTAGGGGATAAAGGGAAGTCTGCATTCCCCCTTGACAATTGATATACGATCTCACCACTTGAATATCTGTGAGGCCACAGACTGATTGATGACTCAGTAATGGGGAAAACCACAGAAGAACATTGGAAACTGCTGCTGGCTCCTTCTAATTGGATGTTAGGGATCTCGCTACCAATGACTATTTCCCTTGAGGTTTTGAGTTAGCCAGAACTGCTCCCCAACTCAGACTGCTGGCATCAGTCATCAAGGTGGTGAGTGGACGATGTGATAGAGACTAATCTCTGGACATCTTCCCTGGATTCAACCAACACTGAAGGTCCAGGAAAATTTGCAGAATGATTGGTACCAAACTCCAGTAATCCTGAGACCTTGGATCGCAGTGTCGTAGGAGATAGTGAATGAGAGGGTAGAGATGAAGTCGACTCAAAGGAAGAAGTGTCAGAGCTGATGCCATTTCTCCCTGACTGCGAAGCCAGAGTCTTGCTGGAGCCTGAGACTTGGAAGTTGAGAGAGATAAGAAGTCAGGTTGAATCTCCTTTTCTCCAAAAGAAAAACCTCCCCTAAGTGCATCTGAAACAGTGCACCCAGGAACTGCAGGGATTGAAATGGGAGGAGACTGGACTTCTTGTGATTCAAGAGAAACCTGTGTCATTTGAGGAGCACGCAGACCATCTCAACATGCTTTTTTGGCTTTGAAAAAGAAGAAGAAGCAATTAGCCAATCATCAAGGTACGGGTAAACTTGAATTCCCCTGGAATGCAAAATACCCACTAATAGAGCAAAGAGGTTTTTTTTTAGAAATTCTCAGTGATAAAGAAAGTAAACAAATAAAAGATTTGGAACTGGAAATGCTCTTCCCCACTGCAAAGCATAGGTACTTCTGATATGCCTTGTGGATAGAGATATAGAGATAGTCGCCCATTAGATCCAGGAAAGCCAAGAAATTCCCTTGGGTGATCAAAGGTAGATGGTTTGAATGGAGACTGTCTTGAGGTGCTTTGAGGGATACATTTATTGACATCCTTGAGGCCCAATAGAGGACGATACTCCCATGATGCATGCTGCACCAATAAAAGGATGGAGGAATACCCTAGAACCAGTTCTTCCGGATGACACAGAATAATTGTGGATTTGTGAAGAAGCTGTTGAATCCCATTTAGGAGGGCTTGGACTTGATAGGAGTTTTGACATAGGAGTCTGATGGAAAAAATCTCCTGGAAGGTAAGCAAACTCAATGTGTAGTCTTCTGACACCACCTGTCGAGCCCAGGTATCCTGTACTTCCAAATAGCAAAGTTGTTGAAACTAAAGTAGGTGACCTCCCACCAGCATGCTGGCATAGTCATGCTTTTGGTTGAGCTAGAGTTCAGGAGATTGCAGAAGTGAACTGGTATTTGTCTGTGTTAGACCTCCACTGGCCTTGACCTCAAAAGGGCTGAACCCCTCCTTTAGATGCACCAGGCCCAAAAGCCCACCGATGTCCGAAACTTTTGCCTCTAGAGAACAGTCGCACAGGGATCATTAACTTCTTGTTTTCAATGGAGCACTTCACCATATCTTCCAGTTGAGGACCGAATGTCCTAGAACCCCCAAAGGGCAGTTTTATAAGGACTGATTTTTTAGCAGTTTCAGCCTTCTGTGAACGTAACCACAAATGGTGGTGTGCCCCAATAGTTGCACCTGAGGCCGATGCTGAAGCACACAAGCTGTCGAAAGAAACATCGGACAGAAACCATGCTTGTTGCACCATCATTAACAATAGAGCTGAGATATCAGCTCCTTCATTCATACGGTCTACCAGGGATTGAAAGTCTTTTAATAGAGACTGCACAGTGTAGGTTATGTAAGCGAACTGAGAAATTTGTCACTGCATATGCCCTTTTAAAAGCACCTCCTAGTTTTTTGGTCAGTCTGGTCAAAATGGAGGGCGTCTTCTGAGATGATAGTGCCTTGGAAAGACAGTCCTACAATCAAATTATCCAATTGAGCCGAAGGAGGAAGCTCATCTGTAAAACCCTCTAAGAAATATCTCTCAGACAAGAACTGTGGAAAAGACATCTTGTCAATATCCTTCCATTCATATGTGGCACCGCACTATGGAGGGGTAAAGATTCTGGATCCAATATTTTATAGTGAGTTGAAAAGTCCTCCTCATCTCCCTAAGAAGAAGGCAAAGGGAAATTCAAATTTTCTCCGAAATGCTGAAAACGTTCAGCCAGCTCTGTCCCCTGAACAAAGCACCACTTCTTATTCCCCTCCTCTCGATCCTCCATAGTAGGTTAAGTCTTGGGGTTCTTAGGTGGAGGGCTCTCACAAACTTTAAAAGCTGCTTCTACTGCAGCTTGCACCATCCGTTGCAGGGCTTCCATTGAAGGGACTGCTGAAGATGGACTAGGAATTTCCTCCATGGTTGTTGGGGAAGTGCAGTAAACTTCCCAAACTTGTGTTTCTCAGCAACAAACTCACGTGGCTCGCGCAATTTTGCGTGAGCCATTATTTTTAAGTCAGGTGCATCCCGAGACACCTGAGAAAAATTAGGACGTGACCCCTGGGTGGTATATTTATAACTAAAAAAGTAGCGCTACTAGGAGAGCTGTGTAATAGGATGATCTAAGTGATACAATTTAATAATTTTCTGGTTTCATGCAAGGTTTAAGGCCTAGCCAGTGATGCTGGGTGTATCTGTGAAATCTCTGCTAGCTGCTAGATAGTGTTATCCTTTTCTTTGCCCTGCACTCTAGCTCCATGAACTATGATGTGGTGCCTCAGTGGATTCAGTGAGGTTTTCAAGCTGCCTCAGCAGAGTCTGCAGCACAAATAGTGTCCTGCTCTGCACGGATGTGACTATGGAACTGGTGAGCCTGTACACCTAAGTGCAGTGGTCTTCTCTCAGCCCTCAATCTGGACTTGGTCACTGGGCTGTCTGACTCTGTTTTGAGCTATGGCTTGGTTACTTGCTCCTGGTGGAGCTCTGACTGAGGACTAAGCACAGATGGACTCTTTAGAGTCAGACACATGTCACTTCTGTTTCCAGATGTTAGATCCATGATCTGGCTGACTCTGACAGTATACATGGATATGTTCATAAATACTTTGCATGTTTGTGTACTTCAACAGAGGCCTTCTGTTGGTTTTCAGCTTATAGCATGTCAGATGTTTAGGCAATGATCTTCCTTTGGTGTTCTGAGAGGATTCTGGTTTAGCACAACCCTTAAAGGTTAATGAATAAATCCTCACTCCCATTTTTACTTTGACTGTATGTTGGCTACCCCCACGAGTTGGCTCAGTGTTCCCTAGTTGGTCTTGGCCTATTGCTGTTTTGGATGTGTGCATTGTCAGTTCCTTGGTGGATGGTTAGATGGGTGGCAGCTTGGCAATGAGCGTGAATATGTTCACTGCATACATTACTCATACAGTGATCTGATATTTTGCTGCTCTTGCATCCGTAATTCAAGGGGTTGAATACTGTTCAAGCCTTCAGGAGCTGATGGTTTTAATTTGGGATGTTTTTACTATTCTTGTATATCCTGCTTTGATCAGGGAATAGAATTTGGCACCCTGTGACCATGTTTGCTGCTGCCAACTGTAGATGCATGTCTCAGGGTGTAGGCATTGGTAATATCCTCTCTTCTGTAGATTACTTCAGGGGAAGCGGGACGTTTGCTTTCAATTGGAGAATAAGGTCCTGACCAATTTCAACATCAGGTGCTTTTCCTTTCCTTATAGGGTCAGGGTTCTGCCTCTACTTAATCATGTTCCATTATATCCTGCAAGTATTTCTGTACTCCTTCTTGCCCTTGTCAGAGGAATGAGGAGCATGGCTGATGCTTTTGTTTTCGGATTCTCTCAGTCCTCATGAAGATATTTGCTGTTTCTGTACATGCACGTGTACATGGGTACCAGTTTCATGCCCAACTAGTTTCTCGTGCACATGATTTTAGGAAGGGTTGAGCCTGTTCTAAATTTGGAGAAGGTCAATGTCTCACTGAACAGGGTTCACTTCAGGATTAACTGCCTCTATTGGACTAACCCTTTTTTGTAGTAAGGGAATGCTTGATGATTGGGGTTTTCCAGGAGGAAGGGTTACTGCCTGTTCCTCCCAGATGCACAGTTATAGGGTTTCTGGACTACATGAAGCAAGTTCAAAATGTCAGATTTTAGATTTTCGTTGTTAGCCCCATGTCATCTTCCAGTGTGTACACCATGATTCTGGTTGTTCTTGTGCAAGGTAGTTTCATCTTTCTTCCACATTTTTCTGCTACTGCCTGTTAAACTGTACACTAAATTTAAAAACAAAACCAATTTATTTACTATCCATCAATAATACTTTAATAATTGTATTTTTGTTATAAATAATATGATAAATAAAACAGATTAAAACACTCTATGTATAAAACATGTATTAACTAAAGAAATATAGTAAAAACATTTCTGCACACATAACATAAACAATTCTAAATATAAAAAAATAACTGGAATCAACAATAGGGAAAAAGGTGTTCTTCAGAGGGCATTGATTTTCTATTCCCACTCAATTATAAGCAACAGTAGGGAAAGTGTTGGACTTCAGAGAGGTTAGATTTACTATTTCCACTCCACCCTAAGCAACAGTAATGAGAGCGGTGGGCGTCAGAAGTGTTAAATTTGCTATTCCCACTCCAGTCTAAGCAACAGTAGGGAAAACGTGGACTTCTGAGGGGTTATATTTAATATTCCATCTCCAGTCTAAGCAACAGTAAGGAAGGTTATGGACTTCGGTGGGGTTACATTTACTATTCCCACTCCGGTATAAGAAGCAGAAGGAAAAGCACTGGACCTCGTAGAGGTTACGTTTTCTATTCCTACTTCAGTCTGAGAAGCAGTCTGAAAAGAGTTGCACTTTGGTGAGGTTAGATTCACTATTCCCACTCCAGTCTAAGCAACTAAAGGAAAAGGGTTGGGCTTTGAAAGAATCAAATATATCAATAAAAGTTCAAATCATTATTGAAACCATTTTAATACATACTAAAGCATAATAAATGATAGAACATAGAAAATATTAATGCTATATTAATTAATAGAAATCTAAAAAAAATCAATATAGTTTAAAATTGTAAAAAAACACATTAATTAAAAGAAATTCTAAAATTAAAATTTAAACGATCAACATCATTTAAAAAATATATAATGTCACTATTAAGCAATCAACATAATTTGTTTGGGGAAGTTGAGTATGAGTCTGGCAGCAGCGCTCTGAAACATCTGGAGTCTCTTCAGGAGTTGGGTGGTGATTCCTGCGAAGAGCGTGTTGCCGCAGTCCAGCTGGTGACTAGGACTTGAGTAACGGTTTTTCTGGTGCTGACGGGGAGCCATCTGAAGATCTTTCGGAGCATTAAGGAGTGGAAGCAGGCGGAGAATGAGTTGATCTGGCATTTCATGATGAGTTTGCTGTCCAGGATGATGACAAGGTTCCAAGCATGGTCTGTTGGAGTGGGTGCAGGTCCGAGTTCGGAAGGCCACCAGGTGGTCATTCCATGGAGAGGTGTTGTTCCCGAAAATCAGCACTTCCGTCTTGTCCGTGTTGAGCTTCAGGCAGTTGGTCTTCATCCAGTCGGCAACACTTGTCATGCAGTTGCGGAAGTATGTCCTGGTGATGGAGGGTCTTCTGAGAGTGAGAGAATGAGCTGGGTGTCATCTGCATAGGACATGATGTTGAGGCCATGGGTTCTGACAATGTTGGTCAGGGGCATCATGTAAGTGTTGAACAGGGTGGGGCTGAGGGAAGAACCTTGAGGGACGTTGCAGATGGTGCTCTTGGGTTCTGAAGTGAAGGGTGGCAGGCGGATTTGGATTCTCTGTGTTCGACCTAGGAGGGTTTTGATGTCGTCAGTGGCAGAGATCAGGGCAGTCTTGGTGCTGTGGTTGGCTCGGAAAACGGATTGTGAGGTGTCCAGCAGGTTGTTTCTCTCCAGGTGTTCAGTGAGTTGGAGATTTATGGCCTTTTCGAGGACTTTGGCGGGGAAGGGGAGCAGGGAGATGGGGCGGTAGTTCTTGAGATTGCTGGGACCAGCAGAGGATTTCTCAAGAAGGGGTCTGACCTCTGCGTGCTTCCATCTGTCAGAGAAGGTGGCCATGGGGATGGATGCATTGAGAATGAAGGTGAGTTTGCAGCTGATTTTCTTGCTCCCAGGGTTGAAGAAGTGGTGGGGGCAGGGGTCCGTGGTTGCTCCAGAGTGGATGGAGTTCATGGTGGCTGTGGTGCTGTTGGTGATGTGCTGTTCCCATGCCATGAATGGGTGGTTGTCGGTGGCGTCAGTCCGTGTGAGGAGGTTGTAGAGGTCGGTGAGTTGGGGTTCGAAGTTACTGTAGATGGTGGAAAAAGTCCACCAGGGTGTTGCAGAGTTCCTGGGAAGGGGAGATTGTGTTCTCGGTAACTGACGGGCATCAGAACTCTCTGATGATGCTGAAGAGTTCCTTGCTGTAGTTAGAGCTTGCTTTGATGCTGTCAGCCAGGGATCCTCTTTCCGTGTCTTTTAGGCATTACTGGTATTTGTTCAGGGCTGACTTGAATGCGACTCGGTCTGTGGGATCTCTGCTTGTGTGCCATCTTCTTTCTAGACGTTTGCAGTTGCGTTTTATTGCCCTGACTTGTTTGGTGGATCTGATGGTCTTGGCTGGCTTGATAGGGGCAACTTGTCAGTGCAGTTGGTGATCCAGGTGGAGAAGTTCTGGAGGGCCTGTTTGAGGTTGGTTGCAGAGTCGGGCTGGGTGGTGTTGAAGGAATCCGTCCACTGAGTCTCAGTCACTTTGTGAGCTAGTAGGCCTGGTGGTGGTGCATGGGGATCCTGCAATGGTGAAGTGCATGATGGTGTGGTCAGTTACGTGAGTTCAGTGACATGACAGTACTTGAATCTGTCACTGGCTGTGAAGATCGAGTCAAGTTTGTGTCCTGCGTTGTGTTTGGTGTCGGTGACCAGTTGGGTGAGGCTGATGTTGCTCATGCTTTCCAGGAAGTTGGTGGAGTTTGCGTCTTTTGGGTCATTGAGGTGGAAGTTGAAGTCACCGAGGAAGATGCAGTGCTTGGAGTCAATGGCGAGTGGGGCGATGAATCCAGGGATGGCGTAGCAGAAGTGGGGCGTGGTCCCTGGGGGTCTGCAGCAGAGGGTGCCTCTGATGGTAGTTTAGCTGTTGATTTGGAGTTGTAAGTTGAGGTGTTCCATGATCCATGTGGCGTGATATTCGGTTGTGGTGCAGCGGATGGTTTCTTTGTGGATGATGGATATAGTAACAGAATAACAGAGTAACAGAATAACAGAATAACAGACACTACTGACCTGAATTTGCGCTTAAACTGATAATATTTGTCTTCGGCGCAGCTAGCCTGTCTGATGATGGGTGATACCCCGAAACCGGTCCCATGATGCTTGTTTCTGGTCCAGGGAGAACCTGGCTTGGCAGTTCGGACTGGACTGTTCCCATGAGGAGCAGGGTCAAGACTGATTTGCATATGGCTGGGTCTAAACTGGGGTGGCATGGTGAGCAGAAGAACAAGTGATTTAACCCAGATCTATGAGTGGGGGTGAGTGTTTGAAAAGTTTCAGCACTCCGTCCATCATCTTGTTGTGTTGCTGTGTTCACCCAAGTGGCCAGTGTATGCCCAGATGTAGGTCCCTTGCTTGCTGAGCCACTGGATTCAAGCTAGCCTGGCTGATACCCTGAAACCAGTCCCAGGATGGTTGTTTCTGGTCCAGGGAGGCTCTTGCCTAGCAGTTTGGGCTGGACTGTTCCCATGTGGCGCAGGGTCAAGACTGATTTGCATATGGCTGGGTCTAAACTTGGGGGCATGGTGAGCAGAAGAACAATGGATTAAACTCAGATCTCTTGACTGGGGGTGAATGTTTGATTCGTTCCTCATTCCGTCCATCATTTGTGTCTCTTTTACTTAAGTGGGAGGCACAATCAGTGCTGCAGGCCCACTAGTAGCATTTAATTTATAGGGCCTGGGCAAGCATAGTACAACTTTACCAGGGACTTATACATAAATTAAATATGCCATTTGGGTGTAAACCAATTCTACCATGTTTAAAAGACAGAGCACAGGCACTTTAGCACTGGTTAGCAGTGCACAGAGTCCCATGGCCAACAAAAACGAATTCAGCAAAAAAGTGGAGGGTAAAGGCAAATAGTTTGGGGGTGACCCTGCAGAGACAGCCAGGCCCAAGATGAGTGATATTTTTACTCACCTAAAGGTATCCATGCATTATAACGTTTTAATGACATTGTTGTTACTGAACATGTCTAACAATTCAAAATATTAAAATTATTTTGTGTTCACAACCCCCTGCCCCATTACAATTCATTACACCATTACAGGTAATAACCATGAACCCAGCTCGCTCCTCACGCCAACATCCATTTCCGCTTATCTGATTTCTTCAGTATAACCACGTAGAAGATGCAGACGACTGCCTTGTTGAATTACAATTCAAGATCTGGCTCTTTAATCAGTTAGCCCCTTTACCTTTATTTAATCTTAATTGTCCCTAAAGACCTCTGCAAACCTTGAGTTTTGAAATAACAAAGATATGGGTTACCTATATCTTATAAAACAACCCCGCCTCCCGGTTCTTTGAATGCAAATGAATTATTAGACCAACCTCCATCAAACGATCATAGTCAGGTACCATAAGGACATACATCACCAATGCTCCTTTTTACCCTGCCTACGACATTTTTAATTTCCATGTGCCTGTTCCCAAAGAGAAACAAGCATTTACAATATAATAGATCTCGCATTTGCGAAAGTTTAAGCTATTGACATTGTAAATGACAATGCCTTTTATTTATGTTTTAAAAACCAACACGTAAATAAAAGGCATTGGGCCAGATGTACGATGCGCAAAATAGCGCCTCGCAAATTTCGAGTCTTTTGCGACTCGCAATTTGCGAGGTGCTATTTTGCATGTACAACAGTGTGTTTAACACTGTTTACGATTCCCAATGGGGTCACAAATTGCGAGGCTCATGAATATTAATGAGCCTCTCGCAATTTGCAAGCCCATTGGGAAAGATAGGCCCTCCCAGGGATGGTGGCCTGCTGGGCTCAGCAGACCACCATGTCTGGGATTGCTTTTAAATAAAGCAGCTTTTTTGTTTAAATGCAGCCCGTTTTCCTTAAAGGAAAACGGGATGCATTTAAAAAAAAAAAAAATGAAACGAAAACGTTTCATTTTTTAAGGGCATGCAGTGGTCCCTGGGACCACTGCCTGCCCGTAAAAAATATTTTTGGAGCCAGCCACTGGGGACCCCTTCCCGTTTGCGACTTCATTACCACCCTCTTGAAGAGGGCGGTAATTTGCAAGTGTTTTGCGACCGCAACGCATTCTGCGGTCACTATTAGGAAGGGAACGCCCCTTCCTAATAGCGAGTCACAATACACTATTTTGCGAGTCGCAAATTATTTGTGACTCGCAAAATAGTGTAAGTACATGGCCGAGACTAAAACTGCATGCGCAAACGGGTCGCAAACCCGTTTGCGCATGCAATTTTACGTCGTACATCTGGCCCATTGTCATTTACAATGCCAATAGCTCAAACTCTCCCAAATGCGAGACCTATTGCATTGCAAATGCTTGTTCTTTATGTTTGAAAGATGAAGCACATTACAAAACGCAGTGGTAACTGCCCTGGTAACAACATGCAAGAATAATGTGTGCAGTCAGCAAGACGGTAACAAAATAGAAACGTTAGGAACGGTCCGAGCAGTAACATGCTCCTAAATAAAATGCTGTTGAGAGTGCGAGCTTGCTGCTGGGGTGGTTTTGTGTAGCTGTCCCTGTTGCCTGTGTCATTCCCGGGGCTTCCGAGAATGCTGCTGAAGTTTCTCCTGCTGCCACCGGGAGTCAGATGGCCCATGAAAAACTGGTCCCTTCAGCCCTCTGTACTTTGAAACGTGCGACCGATGAGGTGCTGCAGCTGCCTCCTCATAAACACAAAGAGGAAAGGAAGGCAGAGGTGAGGCTATGGGAGCCTGATCTGACACTGGACTCCAGCTGGGCTGCTGCTGCTGGAAAGTAAAGCAACGACGGCCCCACACGTGCCGCGGCTACGGCGAAATTATATCTGCTTTAGGGAAAGTAAAGAAATAGAAAAGAAATGCACATTTATTTCCCATTTCTTTGCTTTTGAAGGAATTGTAGCAACCGCGTTTTAGCTTAAAATGTTTAAAGCTAAAGCGCAGGTTCCAGCATTGTAACAAAATAAAATACTTTTTTTTTTAAAGCATGCGGCCACGTTCGGTGATCGCTAGGAAACAAAAGGAAATTGCAGCGCCTTTATTAGTGCTGAGGCTGCCGCGCTAGTTAAATAAAAAAATTAATAAACCAAGCGAGTCCTGCCTGCAAAAGCAGGCAGGAGAAAGCACTTCAATAAAATAGTGCTTGAAGGATGTAATTAAAACATACTATGTAACAACACAAGTAAAAGGGCCAGTCCTCATAGGAGGTTACAAATGTAGACAAGGTGGTACTAAGGAGGGACTAACAAGCCAAATAACGAATCAGAAGCCAACATTTACAAAAGACAATGACACAAGCCAATGAAAAATATAAGCAGACAGTGGGCGGAGCTACACGTCCATACCTGAATACAGCATGCCTCGCAGAGCAGCACATGTGCTGCCCAGGCTCGACCTAAAAAGTGGAATTACTAGTACTCTTTCGTTAGTTGTCAGTCACCATGCTCACCAATCCACGTGTGTGTCAAATTCTTCATATTAGTTTGAAATTAACATGCATGCAGTGGAACATCAGTGTGATGTCAACTCAATAAATTAGTAAAACATTGTTTTCTATACCCTTATTCATTAGAATTAATTTTTTCAGCTTTGGAAGTGCCCAGGACTGCCCTCCACCAATGGGATGGAACATGTGTTGGCTGTTGATGTGCTTTTCCTTTGCCATGATGAACAAGAATCAGATCCATAGATGAACAAGATCAGAATCACTGAACCATTGAATAAATTGTACAGTATTTGATATAAGTATCTAGCGTGCATTGCAGTTTCTCTGTGGTTCGATGAGATTGTTGATACTGCTTTGTTGCAGTCATGGCACCTTGTATAGCAGGAATGTAAGTTGGATTATCATTAGCGGTCCTTCAATTTGCATTCCTGCTTTGATCACCTGCAGGAAAATATTCTGTTATACTGGCTGAATGGGGGAACCACTTTTTCATTCAGTGGTTCTGGTGAGTCATTATTATGACATTTGTCAGCGTCATTTATCAAGTGCACCTGCTAATTATCTCTATACCACTGGGCTCTCTCTGTAGATCAGTAGTAAAGGGAGCATCTACAAACACAAGGACACTGGTCGGGCTAGCACGCCTGGTGCTTCATGGTAGATGCTCTATTCTTTATTTCTGTAGGTTTCCTTAGTTTCTCCATATTATACCATAGACAGCTTCTGTAAATCCAGTAGTACGCTTGGGTCTAGGTCCAGCTCGTCGCCAAAAATATGTAGTAATTAAGTCTACCAGGCAAGATGTAGTTTCAGTAGATTTATTAAGACTTATTTACAAGCTGTCATGTTCCTGTGAAGCAGCCCCACCAGGAGCAGCCTGCCTGCTGCTCAGCCCATTCTCCAACTGTCAACGCCAACTCACAGGCACCCAAACATTCCATTCTGCATCATCACACCAACATTCCACGCAGCACACAGCACATTCACACTGAGCTGAGCAGGGAGGGAGATAATGACAGGATATTAACATGAACAAGATACTACACACTCATTGTTGTATGATTCAAGTGTATGGACAATGAAAGGGCTATCATGCTCAACAGTGTTTCCATCTTTCCAGGCCTTCTTATGGATTGAGTAGTGTTTCTAGCTGTTCGTGGAAGAAGTGGTGGTCCCTATACTTGTTCTGTGAGGCCTGTGCAATATTTTGCTTCCTCAAGGTTTGTGATATGCTATTCTCTGTTTCCCCTTGTCGTGAGAGTCATAGCAAGGTTCAGGTAGAAGGAGATGATAGTTCCTACATTGAGCTGTTACTCTTGAATTTGTAAAGAAGGACCAAAGGTGGCTGTTTTGAGACAGGCTTCTGAGAAGAATCTGCCAATCTACTCCATGAGGGGGCAGGTAAGTGAACAATGATAAGGAAAACTCACTACCAGGACCTTAACAGTGGAAAATGGGGAAAGGGAGAAGAGAGAGAGAGAGAAAGAGCGGGTAATTCTTGACAGCGGATTGTGGTACAGTTCACAATAGTAGGGTGGAATCTTTAGTAAATATAATGCACTTTGGTTGTTCATGTTCATGCAATCATTACAAAGCAATCTAAGATGATAGTAGACTTACCGAATGCTCCAGGTCATGAGCCGTTGACAAACTCGACCAGTGCCAGGAGATCCTTTCCAAGTTCAGGGACACAGGAGGCAGCAGGGTAAATGGCAAGAGGTAACAGCAGATGGAATGGGACATCAAACAAAGGACAAAACCTAGAGATAGAAAACACTATGGGGCCGATTCCGATCTCGGCCGGTAGGGCTCCGAATCGGATTCGGCTTAACCGGATCCGATTCGGAGCCCTATTTCCCGACCGATTCGTACGCGCGTCCGGGCGAGCGAGTACGATGCGAATTCGCCGACCGACTCGTCCGGGCTTCCTGACCGCTCTGACCGACTCGTTCCCGGGTCGAACCGACTCGCTCGGACTTGACTCGCACCGCGCAATGGAGACGTTCCCCGGCCGGGTGAGTACGATGCGCGCCGCGAGCAGTCCGACCGAGCCACGCACTTCGGCTCCAAAGAGCAGTCGGAGACGTACTTTGGGGGTCCGTGTCGGACCCCCCTGTACGCGTAGCCGTGCGAGTCGCACACAGGGGGGACCCATGGGTCCCCCCTACCTGTGCGTGTACGGCGCGAGTCGCTTCGCCGCGTACACGATGTAGGGGGCGCCCTTGACCGCCTCGCACCCATTGAGGCAATGGGAGCCCGCGTACGCGTTGTACGACCGGCTCCCATTGACTTCAATGGGAGTCCGACCAACTCGAGTCCGATGGCATACGTGCGCATCGTACTCGTTCGGTCGGGCTGCCAGAGTCCGATTCGGTCGGAAATCTCTCCGAGTCCGGCTCGGTCGGAGAGATTTCCGGCCCGAATCGGAATCGGCCCCTAAGAGGAAGGGCAAAAACATTAAAGGTGCAGGAATGCTAACAGTGAACGAAGTGAGCGGAGAGGGAACCTTATAACAAAGCAAGTTATGAGGCACATTGACTAATTCTCACTTCTACTATTTAAAGTCATCTGGAATATCCTCCATCTTTTCCAAACTTGTCCCATTCTGTATTGCCTGTGTACTGATGCCTTCTAAATGAAACATTGCCTATTATCACCTCTTGACTCCTTGACTCCTGACAGGATTTTTCTTCTATGTCTGTTGATGGAAGGTCTAGTGTAGTTCTAATATATTGCCAAATTCCCCAACCAGCTCAACGTTGCTTCCATGTCTCTTCACTTCTTCAGCATCACGGTCTGGGCAGGTTAGTTTGCACAGATTGGGGTTAATGATGAGAGACAGCAAAAGCAGTTCCAGCATGAAGGTGTGAGTTTGTGCTTTGCTTATAGCTTTAACATTGAGTGTCATTTCAGGAGTGGTAGACTTTGTTTGATGTTGTACCTTGGTCAGATAAGAAGCTCAGATTCTTGCTATCCTTGTAGAGTTTACTTGGGACATAGCAGTGACTGCACAAATGTTGCGATCCTGTTAAAGGGGTTTGCCAATTGAACCTTCTGTTTTGCAGTTCCTGCGGGATTTCATACTCCTTTTTAGGTCGCAGCCTACCAGACAGCACAGCTTGGTGGTATGTGAAAGACATCTTGGGGAGTTTCAGAAGTCGACCTGGGAATGCATTCTGCCCGTTGTTTCCCATTGTCTTTGTGGTTTGTAACTCACGTTTTCTTGCTTTTCATTTGCTGGCTTAGGCTCTCCAGGTTCACTTCATCCCTCCCATGCCAAACCTTTATTTACCAGTAACCTTCTGAGAGCTCCCTATCTGTAAACAGGCCTGTAAATCTTGTTCTTATCTCATCACATTTACTGTGCATTTAAAGACTGAAGTCAAATGTCAGGCTGTGTCTTCGAGGGGGACCTGCTGTTTATTTTGCTTTTGGCTGACTTCAAAGTGAGAGCGTTTATGGGTGGAATGCAGATTGCTTTCCCATTGGAGTAGGGGTGTCATGAGCACTGCATGAGCAAGAGGTGCAGGTACTGCTGTGTCAGGGTGCATCCACTTTGACATTATCCTGTGCCCAAACCATCCCTCCTGGACACATTAGGGACTGTGGTGGCATTGTACAGCCTGCCTGCCTGCAAATCGCATGGGCTGCTGTGGTTTGATGACATTTCCTGGACAGAGCAGGAACTCTACCTGAACACTGTATTCCCCACGGCTTCAGGAATGTCTCCAGCATCCAGTGTTCGAATTCTTTGGATACTACATGTCACAATGCTGCAGGAACTGCCATAGCAATTCGTGCATTCAGTAGGAATGAAGCTGATTTTGTTAACCTCCACCTGCCACAGCCTTTTTTAAATGCAAGAAGCTGCAACATGAGCTCGCATGAGCTGGCCAGTTCTCAGGAAAGTTTCTCACACACGCCCTCCTTCCCTGTTCTCTTCAAGGGCAAGATCTGCACATTCATAAGCGGCTGGCCGAGGAGGAATTATTTCTAAAGCATGGGCAGCACAGTCATGGACACCAAGAAGAAACAAGCATTGTCAAAGCCAATAGGTCTGCTTTTTAGCTATATTGTACAGCAGTGCTGGCTTCAGTGCAGCATGGCTGAAAGTTAAAAACAAAAAAAATGCTATGATGCGGTCAACGCTGGCTGTGTTACAGAGCCTTTTTTTCTTTACTTTCAGCCATGTTGCAGTATGGTTAAGAAACATTGGCATAGCCAATGGATCTCACATAGGTGATACCTATGGGCTTGGCCAATGCTTATTAGTCATTGGTGTCTAGCTGTGCTAGCGGTTAGGAAGGCTTTTCGGATGCTCCTTTTGGCCTTTGGTGGTTGCTCTTACATCACACTATTTTTTTCTTTTCCTAGGTGGTATTTCTTTGGTTGCTGTGTTATGAATGTTGGGAGTTTTGATTGGCGGAGCATGTTGTCTCAGGGTATCACCTGAAGAACTGATTTTTAGACTGTCTCCTTTTGTTTCGAGAGGAGCATCTGGATTAGTTTTCACTAACACTAGATGCCCATATTTTGGGCACTGTTGTTTGTCATTAGCAACTGCTTTCTTTGTTCACTCTGTTTCATCCTTTTCTGACTTTTGGTTTGTGTTAGTCTACACCCATGTTGGGGGCCGGTTTTAGGCCCCTGGGGGCCGTTTTTGTTACCGGGGGCCGGCAATATCGGCCCCCTGTAACAAAATCGGCCGAAACCGGCCCTAAAACAGCTCGGCCGCACCCCCCTCCTTCCCCCTAGGGGTGCCGGCCGAGCAGTGTGCCAGGGCCGGTTTCGGTTCCCAGTCCTGCCCTGATCAGGGCCGGACTGGCCGTAGCGGGCACCGGGCATTCCCCCGGTGGGCCGCCAGGGTTGGGGGCCAGTTTTGGGCCCCTGGGGGCCGATTTTGTTACAGGGCCGTTTTTGCAGCATAGCTGCAATATCGGCCGCTGTAACAAAATCGGCGAAACCGGCCGTGGCAAACAGCTCGACTGCACCCCCAATCCCCCGGGGGGCCGGCCGAGCACTTTGCCAGGCCCGGTTTTGGTTCCCAGTCCGGCCCTGATGAAAAGAAATGCTCTGATTAGGGCATCTCGGGTCTTGGGGAACAAAGGGAATGTATCTCGCCTCAGCTTCCATGATTTTGTAGCATAGCATGATTACACCCAAAGTGTTTTATGTTACATTTGCAATCAAATTTTACAACACATTTGTGGGTTCAAGTGAGGTTTAAAACTTTTCATCCAAAAACATCTAAATTCAGCAGATTCTACATTAAAGTAAAAAAAATATAAAGACATACATAAATTATAACAATAGAAAAGGTACAAAATTAGGAAATGCCATAACAAATAACATGGAGGAAACTCGCTTCCGATAATGTGCTATTAAACTATATAAGGACCTGAATAATTTATACAGTAGTTGCACAAACCCCGGAAACCTTACATGGCTTATCATGCACTTTACAAATGTCATAAAAGCTCCTGAAACATTGGTGCCATGTGAATGTCCAAAATAAAAAGAAATACATTTTATTAAATAAAATAAACAAAATAACAAGAATCTCTCTTACGTGATCATATGGGCAGGCAATAAGGCACAAAAGTAAAAAGTCTGGATTGTATCAACATACATAAATGAGACAAAACACCAGTTTCTGAACAGGTCAAGCATTCCAAAGCAGATTTTGTGGTTTAGATGCTTCATTAGTGAGGGTTTGGATAGAGAAATCTGACCTGAACTGTTTTAGAGAATATATGTATTGTTACTCAAATGATATGTCGTCCTCTCTTGGAGATTATATTTTTTTCTTGGCACCATTCGGTGTTATTACTAGCATTTTTGTTTGCAAGTATTATTTTTGGAGTTTAAAGTGTAATAAAACCCCTGGATCACTGACAAAATATCGAAGGTCCAAAAATCGACCTACAAAAATATCGGAGCAAGAATATCGATGTCAACAATATCGATATCCTATCTACAACATGGAAAGTACAAAAATATCGGAAAAAAAATATCGATGTCAAAAATATCGTTAGCAAAAATATCGGGTTTTTTTTGTTAAAAAAATATGTAAAATAAACTAAATAATACTTATAAATAAAATAAACATAGTTAAAAATATTTTATAATGTTTAAAATTAATAAGTAATATATATAATGTAATAAAACATTAATTAAACATATACATATAATATATAATATATATACTTACTTAATATTGAGTTTTAATAATTATTTTAATAAATTATAAATTAATAAAAAATATTATAAATTACAAATACATCTATACACATAAAACAGTAACATAAATAAAAATTAAATAATTATGTATAACAAATTAAAAAATTAAATTTACTTTTAATATTTTTAAAATTAATTATATAGTACATTAACTAAAATAATACAAAAAATATTAAATAGCAAAGGGAATAAAACTACTATTTCAACTCCCCAAAAAACAACAGTAAGAAAAATGTTGGATAGCGTAGAGGTTAAAATTACTATTCCCACTCTAGAGAGTGCAACAGTAGAGAAAGTATTGGATAGCGTAAGGGTAAAAATTACTATTACCACTCCAGGTAGCGCAACAGTAGGGAAAACGTTGGATAGCGAGAGGGTAAAAATTAATATTCCCACTGCAGTGAGTGCAACCGTAGGGAAAGCGTTGGATAGCGTAAGGGTAAAAATTAATATTCCCACTCCAGTGAGTGCAACAGTAGGGAAAGTGTTGGATAGCGTAGGGGTAAAAATTACTATTCCCACTCCAGGGAGTGCAACAGTAGGGAAAGCGTTGGATAGGGGGAGGGTAAAAATGAATATTCCCACTCCAGTGAGTGCAACAGACCTTGCAGATACCTACCTGTGTTTTTCTTCTTTTTTTTTTTTAAGTGCCAGCAAACACCGCCGGTTGCAGCAGCGCTCTATGGGGGCCGGGCGATTCTTTAAAAACCATTCACTTGTTAATGAGGCTTTGTTGTATTTCACCTCTTTTAGCGCCCCTGCATCTCCATGCAGGGGCGCTAAGAAGAGGTGAAATACAACAAAGCCTCATTAACAAGTGAATGGTCTTTTAAAGACCTGAGGCTGTGAAGTACTCAGGTGCGGCTGTGTGTGCGCCCCGGAAGCTGTCTCAGCCCGGGCTGACACACACACGGGGTGACGTGACAGAGCGAGGGAGACAGACAGACAGAGGAAGGGAGACAGAGAGAGGGAGACAGACAGAGGGAGGGAGACAGAGAGAGGGAGGCAGAGGGAGACAGAGGGAGGGAGTCAGGGGGAGACAGAGGGAGGGAGAGGGAGACAGACAGAGGGAGACAGAGGGAGACAGAGGGAAGGAGACAGAGAGAGGGAGACAGAGAGGGGGAGACAGAGGGAGGGAGACAGAGGGAGGGAGACAGAGGGAGGGAGACAGAGAGGGAGACAGAGGGAGAGAGAGAGAGAGGGAGACAGAGGGAGGGAGACAGAGAGGGAAACAGGGAAACAGAGGGAGACAGACAGAGGGAGACAGACAGAGGGAGGGAGACAGAGGGAGGGAGACAGACAGAGGGAGACAGAGAGAGAGGGAGACAGAGAGAGAGGGAGACAGAGGGAGGGAGTCAGGGGGAGGGAGAGGGAGACAGACGGAGGGAGACAGACGGAGGGAGATAGAGGGAGGGACACAGACAGAGGGAGATAGAGGGAGGGAGACAGAGAGAGGGAGGGAGGGAGGGAGACAGAGAGAGAGGGAGGGAGACAGAGCTAGAGGGAGGGAGACAGAGCTAGAGGGAGGGAGACAGAGAGAGGGAGGGAGACAGAGGGAGGGAGACAGAGAGGGAGACAGAGAGAGGGAGACAGAGAGGGAGACAGAGAGAGGGAGACAGAGAGAGGGAGACAGAGAGAGGGAGACAGAGAGAGGGAGACAGAGAGGGGGAGACAGAGGGAGGGAGACAGAGAGGGAGACAGAGGGAGAGAGAGAGAGAGGGAGACAGAGGGAGGAGACACAGAGGGAAACCGAGGGAGACAGAGGGAGACAGAGGGAGGGAGACAGAGAGAGGGAGACAGAGGGAAGGAGACAGAGAGGGAGACAGAGGGAGGGAGACAGAGAGAGGGAGACAGAGAGGGAGACAGAGAGAGGGAGACAGAGAGAGGGAGACAGAGAGGGGGAGACAGAGGGAGGGAGACAGAGGGAGGGAGACAGAGAGGGAGACAGAGGGAGAGAGAGAGAGAGGGAGACAGAGGGAGGGAGACACAGAGGGAAACAGAGGGAGACACAGAGGGAGACAGAGGGAGGGAGACAGAGAGAGGGAGACAGAGGGAAGGAGACAGAGAGAGGGAGACAGAGAGAGGGAGACAGAGAGAGGGAGACAGAGAGAGGGAGACAGAGAGGGGGAGACAGAGAGGGGGAGACAGAGGGAGGGAGACAGAGGGAGGGAGACAGAGAGGGAGAAGAGAGGGAGACAGAGGGAGAGAGAGGGAGACAGAGGGAGGGAGACAGAGAGGGAAACAGAGGGAGACAGAGGGAGACAGACAGAGGGAGACAGACAGAGGGAGACAGAGGGAGGGAGACAGAGGGAGGGAGACAGACAGAGGGAGACAGAGGGAGACAGAGAGAGAGGGAGACAGAGGGAGAGGGAGACAGAGGGAGACAGAGAGAGAGGGAGACAGAGGGAGGGAGTCAGGGGGAAGGAGAGGGAGACAGACAGAGGGAGACAGACAGAGGAAGACAGATGGAGGGAGATAGAGGGAGGGAGACAGAGGGAGACAGACAGAGGGAGACAGACAGAGGGAGATATACTGAGGGAGATAGAGGGAGGGAGACAGACAGAGAGGGAGGGAGGGAGACAGAGCTAGAGGGAGGGAGACAGAGAGAGAGGGAGGGAGACAGAGGGAGGGAGACGGAGGGAGACAGACAGAGGGAGGGAGAGAGAGAGGGAGACAGAGAGAGAGGGAGACAGAGAGAGAGGGAGACAGAGAGAGAGGGAGACAGAGGGAGGGAGACAGAGAGAGGGAGACAGAGAGAGGGAGGAGGGCGACAGACAGAGGGAGACAGACAGGGAGGAGGGCGACAGACAGAGGGAGGGAGACAGATAGAGGGAGACAGACAGAGGGATACAGAGGGAGGGAGAGAGAGAGAGGGAGGGGGAGAGAGAGAGGGAGGGAGACAGAGAGAGGGAGGGAGACAGAGAGAGGGAGGGAGACAGAGAGAGGGAGACAGAAAGAGAGAGAGGGAGACAGAGTGAGTGAGACAGAGAGGGAGGGAGAGAGAGGGAGGGAGAGAGAGAGAGAGAGAGAGAGGGAGAGAGAGAGAGATAGAGAGAGAGAGGGAGGGAGAGAGAGAGAGAGGGAGGGAGACGGAGAGAGAGGGAGGGAGACGGAGAGAGAGAGAGGGAGGGAGAGATAGAGAGAGGGAAGGAAGGAGACAGAGCGAGAGAGAGAGAGATAGATATATAGAGAGAGAGATGTGTGTATGCCGGGTCTGGTGGCTCAGTGGACGAAGGCGTCCGCTGCAGGGGCCTGTGTTCAACCTCATGGTCATAGTTATTTTTTTTTGCTCTAGCCCCGCCCCCTCCCCCACTGACCCCGCCCCCAACGGTGCGGCCCTCGGCCACAAACCACACTGTAAATTTGGCCCCCGAGAGAAAGTTTGTGAGTACCCATGCACTAGACAAACCTCCGGTCTCTTTCCAGGAAGACGATTAATCACAGGACTTAGCTTGACATTTTAATTGCTGTCTGAAAGTTGCTGGAGGCCAGGAACGAGGCAGCAGGTGCTTTTAAAATGATGATACACATTTTCAAAAATGACGCCCCCAACCCAAGTCAACGCCCGGTGCGGTCGCATCGATCGCACCGCTCTAGAGCCGGCCCTGGTTGCACAGATGTTGCTGCAATCATCGAACAAATAAAACAAAGCCACAAGAAATGAAGATAGATCTTAAAAACACATGATGGGGCTGATTAGGATGGCAGGAGGACGAACTATCGTAAACGGGACCGCCCAACAGGCTGTCGGCAGTCCCGACAGCGGCATTACGATATGACCGCCACCACGGCAGTCACAATGCCTATCTTTTGCATTGCGGCGGGTGCAGCTGGCTGCAGCACACGCCGCAACGCAAAAAGGGGATACATTATATATCTCTGCAAAACGTGGCAGGCACCATGCGGGACCTGCCACATGGTGCAGGGATATGTAGGGGGGCACCATAGGTGCCCCCCACAACCCACATCTCAGGGCAAGGGGGGCCCGCTACGGACCCCCAAAGTCCCTTTCCGCCTGCCTTTTCATGGCCGGTTACCCGCCATGAAAAGGCGGATAGAAAGGGACATCATATTCCCTATGGCGGTGCCTGGCAGGCACCGCCACCATTGTAGGGATTGGATGTCCCTCCGACACACCGGCGGGCTCCAGGAGCCCGTAGGATGCATGGAGGTCGGTCTTTCTGCCCGCCATGGTAATATGGCAGGCGGATTACATAGTTCCGATGGTGGTGGGACCGCTACCGACGGGCTGTCTGTGGTGGTCCCACCGTCATCATAATCAGCCCCTAAGTGCTTAGACATGCAGCAAGTCCTCACTTTATTTGCTTTGCACCGGATGTCTATACCCTTTACTGGGCGAAAGCTTTTCTTTCCCAGTTCACTCAGAGATGGGAAGGCGGGACTACTTCAGCCGCAGGCTCACTTGCCAGCTCTCCTCTCAATGACTTCCTGTTATCCCGTTTCAACATTTTAATTTTACAATTGTCTTGCTAAGACTAGATGACGTAACACAGACCATCTATAGAGAAAGAGATCCCCAGGGCAAACTCATCTGCACTTTCTTACAAATATCCAAAGACTTTGAGGGTGACAACCTAATCATCCCTGTTAGACCTGTCAGTCTTAGGGTGGTCTTCCCCCAAACCTTTTGCCTGCTTGCCTCCAATTTTGCTGAATTCGTTTTTGTTGGCCATAGGACTCTGTGCACATTACCACTGCTAACCAGTGCTAAAGTGCTTGTGCTCACTCCCCTAAACATGGTTTTATTGGCATGCACCTGATTGGCATATGTAGTTTACTTGCAAGTCCCTTGTAGAATGGTGTACCATATACGCAGGGCCTGAAAATTAAATGCTACCAGTGGGCCTGCAGCACTTATTATGCCACCCACCTAAGTAGCACTCTAAAACTTGTCCAAGGCCTACCACTGCACCCTGAATGCAATGCACACTGCCATGTCGACCTGGCATGTAAAACCCCTTGCCAAGGCTTAAACTCCTCTTTTATTACATATAAGTCACCCCTAAGGTAGGTCCTTGGCAGCGTACAGTCCAGGGTGCTATGTAAGTAAAAGGTAGGACATGTACTTTTAAGTTTTACATGTCCTGGTAGTGAAAAACTCCCAAATTTGTTTTTCCCTTCTGTGAGGCCTACCCCCTCCCCCACACACACCATAGGATAACATTGGGGATCCCTTATTACATTTAATAAGCTGTAATTCCTTATTTAGAGAAAGTAGTTCTGTCATGTTTGGAACCTATGGAATTGTAAACATAAATCCTCTTTAATGGCAAGGTCAGATGTTTCATTACAATTTTGAAAAGGCCACTTTTAGGAAGTTGGCATTTTTCTGCTCTTAGCAATGTGTGCCTGCAGCCTGTATGATTGCATGCCTGGGTTGGGTGACAGATGGGCTTTGTGTATTCCCGCTAGACAGCCACACCCAATGGGAGCTTAGATGTGACTTGATGGGCAATCCTGGCAGTATGGGAGGGAGGAGCTGGACCCAGCCTCGCTTACACCTGAATAGGCTGTGTCCTGTCCCCACACAAAGGACTGCAAACCCCCCTGTAGTGAGTCTGAAGCTAGGGCAGGAAGGGAGGACCACTGTGCCCTTCAAAGGCCTGTCTTTGAAGTCTCCCCCACTTCAAAGGCATCACTGGGTGTAAGAACTGGATCTCAGACACCACCACTTCTAGACCTGTGGATACTCTGTCAGGAAGCCAGGAAGAAGGACTGCTGTCGTGCTGAAGGAGTGCCAATCTGCTACTCTGGAAAAACTGCTGCCCTGCTGTGCTGCCCTGCTGCCTGCTGCCCTCTTGTCTGGGTGAGATGGACTGGTCCTGCATCATTTGACCCCAGAACCCAGAGTGACTCCAAGTGCTACTTGGCGGGCCTCCTGATTTGAAGTCTCAGGGACAAAATAGACTTCGAACCTCCATGCTTCTGAACCTGTACTCTGCCATCTGTGAGTATGCCCTGCCAAGTGGTGCCACCCCAGTCCTTGATCCTTTTAAGTGGAGGACCTAAAGTTTTTCGCTCCAGCAAAATCAATGCATTGCCGCTGCTACGGGACTGGCGGCGACACACCACCGCTGCTGCGTGGATCGACACTGATGCATCGCTGCTGCTGCATGATCAACTTGCATCGCCTTCGGAAAACTCTTCCTGGTGCAAGGTCCTCGCATCTCCATTGACGGAAGCATCATTGATGAGGATGAACCTCCGCATCGCAGCACCCCGCTCATTCGAGCCAATAAGGACCAGTGCATCGCCGCTGCTGCGTGAGTCGCCACCGATCAATTGCCTCATCTGCACCCCACATTGTTGTCATGAATGGAGTATATAACACTACTCCAGTTTTTGGTTAATAAAAACCCACCCCTATCCCGTGCACCTGCACTCCTTTATGTGGTGTAAAATGTATGTATAATTATGTAAAACAATTTGTACAATGCTTATTGGTGAAAGTATTATGCTGTTTAATAATTGGTTCACCATGTTTTACCATGTTTACTTTGCAAGGAGATATGGTTTCATTGATAGCGATATCGTCATTATAGCACTGTTAAAAAACGGCGAGTTCAGAGGGACAAGTGTGAGCCATTTTGAACTTTGGAAAGCGCTTGAGAAAAAGGACGCTTTCCGATGGACCTCTGTAGAAATACCGGGTTAGTAAGCAAAGGCGCGTCCTCACGTTCAGAAAGAACGTGATGAGACGTGCGGGTGCAGTCGGGTGTGGTCCATCTATAAAAGACCACACCAGTGTTCTAGAAGACGCTTGGCCTTCCGTACTGCATCCGATAGGGAGCGCGTGCAGCATCTTGTGAACCACTTACCTTCGGAGTCCAGCGCTGCACGTTCTCCTCCACGGCTCGACTTCCTGGGGAATCCTCTTCTCTTTGGCAACGCCTGGGGAATCCTCTTCTCTTCGGCTACGCTCGGACCTGCAAAACAAGAAAGAGAAAGCTAAGTACATGTTTATTCTGGCGCCCTACGCAAGAAAGAAACAGTTAATTTTTGGAACCTTTTAAAAGCAGCTCAGCAGCTTTAAAGACTAATGGACATTGTTACTAAGAAACTTACAAAATGAAAAGATGTAAAAGGACAATAAGTCAAGTTTACAATTTCATACGCTTATTTTAAAGCATATTGTTGGTTTGTCTGCATTTTACTTATTTTTCTCAGGAGCTGGTAACCACTGGTGATCAACATAGAGAGTCTAATATGCCTGTGAGTACATAAGAAGGTTGATTAATGATTATGTATAAAATAGTGTTTAATTACGTATAGTGCCAGAATAACACCCACTCATAAGAATCTCTTTTGTTATTTAAAGCTACTAAGACTTCACGACCAGAAGGGGAAAAACGCGCTCTTCGACCCTTCGTCTCAGCCAACCAGTTTCCTAAAGACATACCCGGACGTAGGCATTACTAATTCTGCTCGCAGGTAGGCTTCTTTTAGTACGTCACCAAATCCATGCAACAGTGATAGATTAAAGGTGTGTAATCACGATATCAGGACACAAGTACTCAACTACATTCCTTGTTGCCTCGCAGGTCGACAGCAAGCTTCCATAACAACTACGTCCGGTATCCGTCCCTCCTCCCCAATCTCTATAGAGTAACTAGTGTTAAATATTAACCTTACGCCGGTTATAATATAGATTTCAGGGAAGTTGGTCATTGCGTCTCTGCGAAACTCAACACCACGTATCTAAGCAGGTAAGAGTGTGTGGTCCTTGACAATTGTCACCATGATCGTCGATGTCAATGCAACCAGGATTAAGGAACTTTGGTTCAGCGAGACTAACTTGGTATCTGTAGCCAGCACAGGCGCTCCCTCGGGATCTGCCTGAACTTTTGATTTTGTCCTGGTCCGGCGCAACCAGATATCGCTTGTTGGCGCTTTGTGCTTCTTGACGCTATTTTCACTTAAAACTTTAAAATTCAATATCTCTGGTTCTACTTGTTGGATTTCTGTTATTTTGATCTTGTTTTATTTATTAAAATGTACTTTCTTTTCCTAACCTGGTGTGGGATCTTTTCGTGTGGTGTTTGTACTATTTGTACTGTTTGAAGTGTTGCACAAATACTTTACACATTGCCTTCAAGTTAAGCCTGATTGTTCTGTGCCAAGCTACAAGGGGTTGAGCACAGAATAATTTGGGGATTGTTGGTGCCTTACCCTGACTACGATTTTGATTTCTGCTTGACCAGGGCGCACACCCCAGTCAAGCAGGTAACCAGTTTCTAACAATCTCATTTGGCTCTACAAGGCTTGAAAGGAAGGACCTTGCACAAGAACTGTTGTGTGTTGCACCTCCATCGCTGAATCCACTCCCAACCACACCCTCTGACCCAAAAAACCTTCATTACACATCACTCCAAACTTAGGGCCAGATGTGCTGCGGTTTTTCCATGCGCAAACGGGTTTGCGAACCCGTTTGCCATGCAAAAACCAATAGGGGTATGTACCATTCCAAAATAGCGAGTCGAAATTTATTTGCGACTCGCAATTTTGGAATTGCGAGTCGCTATTAGGAAGGGGCGTTCCCTTCCTAATAGCGAGCGCAACCCCATGTACAAATGTTTTGTGACTGCAATTGCGGTCGCAAAACACTTGCAAATTACCACCCTCTTCAAGAGGGCGGTAATGGGTTCGCAAAAGGGAAGGGGTCCCCAGGGGACCCCTTCCTCTTTGCAAATCCAGGGGAAAATATTTTTAAGGGCAGGCAGTTGTCCCAGGGACCACTGCCTGCCCTTAAAAAATTAAACGAAAACGTTCATTTTTTTTTTTTTTAAATGCATCCTGTTTTCCTTAAAGGAAAACGGGCTGCATTTAAAAAAAAAGCTGCTTTATTAAAAGCAGTCCCAGACATGGTGGTCTGCTGAGCCCAGCAGGTCACTATCCCTGGGAGGGCTGGCATTCCCAAAGGGCTTGCAAATTGCGAGAGGCTCATTAATATTAATGAGCCTCGCAATTTACGACCTCATTGGGAATCGCAAAACAGTGTAATAACACTGATGTACATTTCATTTAGCGCCTCGCAATTTGCGACTCACAATGAGTCGTAAATTGCGAGGCACTAAATGAAAGGGTCTTACATCTGGCCCTTAGTGTGTAAACTCCTGCCATAAATTACCCTTGAGCAGGATTAAGAGGGATCAGAAAGAGGACTCTGTGGTCAGGAGCCATGAGACCAGGATCACCTGACAAACCAAACATTGGAATGCAGAGGTCTTAAGCACCCAAGCTAAAAAGTAGGTTTCAACAATGGGTTACTTTAAGCACAAAGAGTTCTAATCATCATCATCATCATAAAAGCTTTATTTCGACAAAAGACTCATAAAAGCTATAAAAACAAAAGTGACATTACCATAAAAAAATAAACATAGATAGAAAGAAAGTACAGTAATAGATGTACACATAATCATCCTAAAATCTAATTAAAAACAAGCAATATTTCATCATTTTGGGTAAGCACGGTACAGTACTTGGAAAAACTTTCAATTTGCTTAGGCTGACTACCAGAGTTTAAAGAATAAAATGCTTGTGCATAATAATTCTAGCGGCAGTACTATTATGACTTTGCAGTCCCGACTATCATGTGTGCGATAAAAGCTATGTCTAACTCGAAAGCGCTTTCCACTGTATCAGCCAAGCTTGACCCAAGTACTTTGCTACACAGCAGGATAAAAAAGGTCTAGAGTCTGACTTGAGAATGCGTAGTGCGACATGGTGGTCCCGTGTGCCAAGCTGCCGGCAAAGCGGTCTCAGCCATTTTGCCCATGGTGTTTTGTACTCCGGGCAAGCAAACAGTAGGTGGGCAATGCTTTCTGTCTGGGCTTTGCAGCTTGGGCAATTTTTCCCATTATTTGCGGACCATTTTGCTGTCGCTTCACCCACAGGAAGGGAACCATACCTAAAGTGCATGTACAGTGTTCTATCTCTCGGTACTTTGATTAAATCAAGGTAGGGCTCATAATATCTGATTAGTTTGTGAGAGTAGAATTCTGTTGTCAATATGCCCACATTGGATCTGCTGATCTCTCGTTGGTCCACCCATTCCCAGTATAGGCGTTTAAGTTCCTCTCTCCTTGGGGGTTCCTGGCTAGCCCAACCGCCACAAAGCCCTATTGCTGACAGCATTCTCTTGATATCACATATCCAGCCTATTTTCCCCCCAGTGTCTAGGCTGATAATCTCGGTAAGGGCTTCTGCATAGGGAGAGAGCTCGGGGGTCCGCCTAATGCGAGCCCAGAAAAGTAGGGGGCGCAGCCTAGCTACGTCACCTATTCATCGCCTACCCATGTCCATTAATAGTGGGGTAAGGGGGATGTATTTAGGTGCTGTGACTAGGTCTCTTAGGAATTTGTGTTCTGATCTACAAAGCTCATCTAGTTTATCAAACCCCCAGACTTCGGCTCCGTAGAGGGCAGAGCTAACCGCCTTGGTGTCATATATCTGGAGGGCTGGAGCTACAGGCCTAGTGTGGGAAAGGCGATGTTCTTTTGCTATTGCTCCATCCATACGTTTGTGAGCCATCAGCATCTTACCTATGTGTGTTCTCCAGGTCATTTTGTCGGAGAGTCTTACACCTAGGTAATCGAAGGTGTCGACCTTTTCAAGGGGAGTCCCACCTAGGAGAGGGCCATTCCTGCATGACCTATGGGGATTAAAAGCCATAAATTTGGTTTTCGTGCCATTTATGATCAAACCCCGATTCTCACAAAATATATGGAATCTATCAATTAGGCGCTGTAGCCCTGCTGGGGTCTTGGATATCAACAGAGTGTCGTCCGCAAACAACAAAGTTGGTATCTTTTTCCCCCCCAGGGTAGGCGAATCTGCTGGCTCCTCCAGGAGGAAGTCCACTACTCCGTTCACGTATAGGGAGAACAGGGTTGGTGCCAGAACGCAGCCCTGTCTTACTCCTCTCTTAACAGGGATGCGCTCTGTAAGTTATCCCTGCTCTCCCCACCTGACCTGGGCAAAGTTTCCCTCGTGGAGCCGGACTAATAAGTTAAGGACAAAGTGGGGAATACCCATTTCACCAAGCGTTGCCCATAACCTAGATCTAGGAACCAGGTCAAAGGCAGTCTTCAAATCAAAAAATGCTAATTAGAGACTGTCTTTGCCTAGCACCACAACCTTCCAGTAGATTAGAAGGAATCTGAATACTTGGTCCATGGTCCCAGTCTTTGTTCTGAAGCCCGCCTGAAACTGGGAGAGGATATCCCCATCTTCAGACCATGTCTGGATCCTATGCAGAAGCATCCGACCAAAGACCTTCTGCATAGCATCAATCAGACTTATTGGTCTGTAGTTGGCGGGGTCGTCTCTCGCTCCCTTTTTATGTATAGGGACTATTTCGGCAGATTTCCATGACATTGGGACGGGTGCTCCTTCGGCTATGGCATTTGCTAATAGCAAAATGTAATGTGCCCATCAGTTGCGATCGGCCAAAAATAAATCGCCAGGCAAGCCATCCGGGCCTGCAGCTTTTGAGGGGACGATTTTATTTATTGCGGCTTCTACCTCCAAAATTGTAAAGTGCTCCTCCTCTGTCAAGTGCCCAATTTGACCGACTAGTTCCCCCTCCAAGCTAGCCTCTTCAGCAGAATAAAGCCCTTTGAAGTGGTTAAACCAAGTCTGGCTAGTGATGTGGTTCGGGGGTGGACGTGCACCTGACCTACTTCCCCAGGTGACCAATTTCCAAAAGAGATTGTTATCCTTGGATGAACATGCATCTTTCAGTTGCTCCCAACGTGATTCGTCCCAGGTTGCCTTTGCCTCTCGCTGGGCCACTTTATAGAATTCTCTGGCAACTTTTATTTGCATTTTGTTTTTTCCTTTAATTGCTTTGATTAGAGCCGACCTTTTTTCCCTGCAATCTGTATTGTACCAAGAGTATGGATCCTTGGTGGAATTGCAGGGTTTTTCCTTTTGATTTGGAGCTTGGAAGTATGCATTGATTTGGGTAACAGTACGCTTGTGGGCCCTAGATACATCCATTGATCTTGTTGCGCTGCGTACCACAACTTGGAGCTTATCCGTGTCAGTTGTCAATTCTTGTCTAATGCCGGCAATTTTTCCCTCACTAAGAGCTACCCTTTTCCATTTCAAAGTCCTTTTACAATTTGATGGAACTACTTCTCTAGTGACAGCCTGGGGTTGAGTGTTCTGCTGGTGACAATTTACTTCCCAGAGAAGTTTCAGGGTTAGGCACAGAGGATTGTGGTCACTTTCTGAGGTTGAGCCCACTAGCATGTCGATCAAGTGCCCCCACAATCTGATATCGAGGAGGACGTAATCGATCCGGGACAGGCAGCTAGCTCTATTATAGGTATTAGCACCTTGCTTATCAGATGGTGACCTGCCATTAGTTGCCCTTAGACCGTGCTCCATGGTGATAGAGTTCAATTGAAGTACCTGTTGGGTCCATCTTTTAACCGGTGGGAGATCAAGTTGGGGTACTGCCCACCTAGTATCTTGGAGTTCAATTCCCATCAGGTCCTCTGTAGCCAGGGGTTCATAGGTGCAATTGAAATCACCTGCGACTATTGTTCTTGCATGGGGTGGGCACTTATCTAAACATTCTTCTAATGCGGAGATGATATTCGAGGGCCTACTACCCTTTGTCCCTCTTGCATATACATTAAAAAGCTCGATTTGGGGGCCACCCCTAGGTCCCCTGATGCTCAGCCACAGAATATCTGGGCTTGGGCTTGTTTGGGAGGTAATTCGGCAATCGAGAGCAATGCTCATCCAAACAATCAAGCCCCCTGAAGGGCGCCCTCTCTCAACAGATATTGCAGGGGTATAACCAGGTTTATATAAGGGGGCCAGGCTCCACGTCTCCTGGAAGATACAAATGTCGAAATCTCCTACAAAGTCGTTCCCGTGGGGAAGTAGTAGTTTGCTATTTAGTCCCGCCACATTCCATGATACGATCTTTAACTCTTGGCTTGGTATAGGAGCTGTGCTTTGTAGAGAGGTGGAGATATTTTTCTGCAAAAGAGCTGGAATTGGTGAGACTAGATGCAAGTGTGGATCAATAGTTAGTTCTTCGTCTGAATGGATTGCTACCCCACAAGTACCCGCTGGACATTGGGAGCTTTGCTTGGTATGGTTTGGACAATTAGGAGAGATCGGGGTAAGTGATTCTTGTAGTCAATCATTGGACTCCAAGGAGGAAGTGCCTGCTAGATGTATTATTGCCTGTGTAGACAGTGTTCTACCCAACTTGTGCGAGGGGTGGTGCCTAAACTGGATAGACAAACCGTCCGGGGGGCAGGTACGAAACTCCAGAGCAAGGAGATTTTCCGCTATCTCGGTTTCCTTAAAGGTAATCTCAATGTCATCCAGTTGGTTAATTGGGGCGGGACATCTCCGTGCTCTTAGAATGTCGTCTCTGATCACTGATCGACAACCCCTAACATGACGAATCCAGTGGGTCACCTTGTTGATTAAGGATTCCTCGCTCTCAAAGGTGTTCTTGATGATAGTGTTAATTCTTGGGACATTAGTCATATAAATTTTTTGGGTTTGTGGCCCATTGGTATTGATCATAACAGCTGAGGGGATCGACGGATCTCGATTTCCGTGGGTGGGGGGTTGAACTTATCGTGGCTGGGCAACATATTTTGTTGCAGAGATCTGTGAGTTCTGTGAGGTTGCTAACCTCTTGAGCTTGTCTTGTATAGAGATATTAGGCCTATTTGTGCTCTGGGTCGAAAGTTCGTTAGGGGCAAACTTTCGAATCAGAGGAGCAGAGGAGGCTAATTGGTGAGCGTTGGGATCGTGGGAAAAGCATTTTGTACTAGAGGTTGTTGGGTCTAATTGCTTAGGGCCACTGTTAGTGGGCTGTGGGTGGTGAACTTGTACAGGAGTAACATGTTAATTGCAGGACGTGTCCTTCCTCACTAAAGTTGTAACAAGGGTTGTGAGATCCTCTATCATCCTTTTCAATGTGCCAATCTCTGTTCTTAGTGTGTTTATGGCAAAAAGGGTGTCCGTGGGCTCTATTTTGTTTACTGCGCCACTCGCCCCAATAACGTCAGCCGGCCCAAGGGGCAGTGGCAGGGGTACGTTATCACTATATTCATCCCCGATTCCCTGAAGAGGTAGAAATCTGTTTGAACAAGGGATAGTAAGTTCTTGTTCTTGTTCCTCTTGAGATGTACTGATGCTAATATTGGCAGAGGAAATGACGGGGGTTTGGGATATGTCTTGGGTGGGAAGAGCTAGCTTTTTTGAATTAATGGGTGTCCTTTTGGAAGGTGGCTTTTGGAACATTAATGGGATAACGGGAGAGCAGGCTATTCTCGAGCTTGGGGGTGATATCAGCCAAACCCACAAGAGTTGGGGGTATCGATTGATTGCCCTCCAAGATGTCTTCGCACTCGTTTTATTAGGGTATCTATCCTATCGAGTACACAATTGCTGCCTAGATGTTTTAGAGTCTTCCTGGCCCTTTTCCCTTTTGTTGATCGACTTACCCCGCTTCCCCCAACACCTTCCATGGTTTTCCTCTTCCCCATCTTATGTGACCTGAAATCACTAATGGTAATACTAAAAGGTGCCCAAAATTCTATCAGGTCTAACAGTGAATAAGCGTGTATCCCCCCCGTAAAGAAATACAAGCCAATAAAAAGAGCAAAAGCACAATATAGTCCTCTGTAACACAAGGAGGGCAAAAGCCATCAAAGTCAATGGGCCAAGTCTACTATGCAATCAGATGTTGGCAGTTAGCGTGATAGTAAATGGACCGAAATACACAGTACCTTGCTCAACGATGTCCAAAGCAAATTCAAAAGGGGTAGCCCTGCCCTACCTCTTCCTGCTAAGGACGGGCAAGGACGGGCCCGCCCTTGGCCCGGTCGCGGCCCGCGCTGCGGGAGGTTGGCGTTGATTTTATCGCGCCTCCAGGCGCGTTGCGCGACGTCACAGAAGGCATCAGAGCGGGGGTTGCTGGGAAATGGAGTCCGTGTAAGCCGTTCACCTCACGGCAGGTAGAGACAAGTTCTAGCAGCATCGGCCGTTTCCCTCACGGCGGAGTGATGTTGTTCGCCCCCTCGCTGCTGCCCCAAGTTGTGGTTCGCGGTCAAATCACAAAGATGTTTTAGAGTACATAAAGTAGTACTCCAGCAGTATTATTTTACCTTCTCTTACTCTTGTGAATTGTCCCCAAAATGTTTAAACTGGGAATACGATGGTACTACTCATGTGCAATTAGTACAAATAGAAAGGACTGTGCTCTTTGCACTTTTATTAATGAGAGGTTGTACATTTTGGTGCCAATTTACGAAGACATCTAAGAGTTCATAAAATAGTAATCCTGTAGTACTGCTTCCTGTACTCATCAATGCTTTTTGTGAACTTGCCTCGTTGATAAGTCCCCTTGCACAGTAAAAACATCAATTCTGTAAAGTGCAGCTGATAACTGATTCTAGAGTCTGACTTCAGCCATACTTAATAACAGTTTTTCCACAAAGATAATCACTTAAAGGCTAAATAGTGCTCTTTAGTCAAACACAATGTAAACCACATAAGGACTGGTTCACAAGTGCATTTAGGAGTATGGGAGGTAGTTCTACAGGAGTACTCTTTTATGCACTCTTACTTGCCTTGTGAATCGGCCCCAAAACATCCAACTCTCTATTAGTAACACTGCAAAAAGGGCACTGTCCTTTCTGTTTGTACTAATCGTACATGAATATTCCCACTTTATTTCCATTTTACATGTCTAGGCGACATTTCACAAATACATGTAAGAGTATGCTGCAAAAGAGCACTACAAGAGTATTACCTAATGTACTAGTATTGTATGACTTTATGAAATAATTAATTTAAATATAAATATTTCGATTTAATTTTAAATGTTTTTTTAGCTTTATTACAAACCTGATCTTCCTTTACTTCCTGTAGCTATACTCTTTCTTGATAATTAAATGGTCTATTTTAAATAAATGAACCTATACCGTTTTCCATGTAAGATTTAAGTGATTCCTAATAGCTATTTAATTGACTGTAAATATTTGATCAACACAAAGAAGGAAATGTAATCCCTACCACTCACTGAACACCTGATTGGTTTGTAATTGAGTTTTGAGGTTCATTGTGCACGCTCGTCATTACTTTATTGATTCTTGATTTAAAAACGTAGATTTAGAAGTTTAATTAAAAACGTACATCAAATATATCAGAGTTGTTATACATGTTGTATCATCATAAAAAACGACTTTCAGTAAAACAAGCTTCATAACTATGTTGATGGAATCATGCACTTGAAAAGCATATCTTTTGGAATAAAATGGGAGTTTGAAAATATTATTGAAACCTGAGTGTTTGAAAAAAACTTGATCCTTAAATTATACAGAGCATGAAATAATAACACATTCAAAGGTAATAGTTAATACGTTTTTATCAGCCCAGATTCACATTCTCTACTTCTTCAAAGGGGGCACAACCTTGCTGTGCACCGTGCAGAAGCGCATAATGGTGAAAGCTTAGCACACACATCATTTTGGAAGAGTTATTGTTTTAGCAGAGTTGGATTGGTGAACTCTATGGGAGGGCTTATGGGTAGAGGTTAAGGGTACAGCTAGCAGCATTCAAAGGGCACGATGGGGGAAAATGATGGACTGGAATATGGCCCAGAGTGATTGCCAGTGGCTGAGGTTAATTCAATTATCCATTCATTCCTTTTTAGGTCGAGCACTCAAGACCTCTTGTATATACTTTTGTATATACTTATATGTATATGTACTTTGTGGGCTCTAGAGATCAGCCCTAGGACTTGTCTGCTTCCGCTTAGGGACTTTTTTTTCTGTTCAACTGCCTCTATTTAACTGTCTTGATAGAAAACGACCAGTAGAGGTCAGTAAAATACCAGTATTGCTTTCTGCTTGTTCAACTGCCTCTATTTAACTGTCTTGATAGAAAACGACCAGTAGCGGTCAGTATAATACCAAAATTGCTTTCTGCTGAGAGACTTTCTTTTTTAAATTTTTCTGGCAACTGTCTCTATTTAACTTTCTTGATAGAAAACGACCAGCAGAGGTCAGTAGAATACTAGAATCACTTTAGCATTCTCTAGATTCCAGTCCATAGAAATTGTCTTCCACAAGCACCCGTAGATAATAATATTTTTTTCAAATCTTGTATTTTCAGTGATATGACCACCGAAGGCCCTGATTTTATATTAAAAACAGAGCTTTGGACTATACCATTTCCCGCTGAAAGGCAATATTTCTCTCCATGTGTTCCCATACCTGGCGTGTCATGCAGTTTGGTGCTTACTTTCCCTCCGTGTTAAAGAACAGTAGATGTTTCAGCACCCAGGCTAATGTGCTGCATAGCTAAATACATATAAGGTCCCAAAGGCGAGACCAATTGCATTACAAATGCTTGTTGTAGTTGCGGTTTGTTGGGGCTGGCCTTTTTGCAGGGTTATCCCCAAACTTTTTGTCTTCTTCCTCCTATTTTTCTGACCCTCTTTTTGTTGGCTTTAGGACTCTGGGCACTTTACCACTGCTACTCAGTGCTAAAGTGCATGTGCTCTCTCCTTTAAACATGGTATGATTGGTTTACACCTGTTTAGCATATTTAATTTACATGTAAGTCCCCTGTACAGTGGTATCCTATATACTAAGGGCCTGTAAATTAAATGCTACTGGTGGGCCCACAGCACAGATTGCACCACCCACAGAAGTAGCCTTTCAAACCTGTCTCAGGCCTGCCACTGCAGTTCCGGTGAGCGCAGTTTACTGCCTCCTTGACTTGGCATTTAAAACTACTTGCCAAGCCTTAAACTCCCCTTTTTCTACATGTAGGTCACCACTAAGGTAGGCCCTAGTTAGCCCTATGGGCAGGGTGCTATGTAGGCAAAAGGCAGGACATGTGCCTTTATTGAGTGGCATGTCCTGGTAGTGACAAGCAGCCTATTTTGTTTCTCATGACTGTGAGGCCTGCTCCTTCCATAGGCTAACATTGGGAATCTCCTTACATGTGTTTAAGTGGTAATTTCTGAAAGGAGTAGCATTGCCATGTTTGGTATGGTTGGAATGGTAGTGAAAAATCATGTTTACTGGTGTAGGTGGATATTTTATTACAATTTTCGAAATGGTGCTTTTAGAAAGTGGGCATTTCTATTTGCTTATGACTCTTTGTGCTTTGCAGCCTGACTCCAATCCAAGTCTAGGGTAGAGTGACAGCTGGACTTGTGCATACTTTCCAGACAGCCATCACACAGGAGGGGCTGGGCGCATCTGTATACTGATAGTCTGCCTGGACTGGGAGAGAGGGAGGCGGGGCGCACTTACATTTGTAAAGGCAGTGTTCTGCTGTGGGCTTGTTTACCCCCTACTGATGTCTGGAGCCAAGGCAAGAGTGGTGGAAAACTCCTGAAACTTCACAGGCCTTGCTGGAAATTTCTTCTACCTTCTAGAAGCAATGCACCAGAGTATAGGTACAGGGGCTCTGACCCCATATTTTCAGAGCACTTTTGGAACTGGGACTGAACATCTGTCAGAAGGACTGCAGCACGCTGCAAAGGACTCATCTGAACTTCTCTTCTGCTGTTGCCCTGCTGCTTGGTGGGTGACCTAAAGGACTCACTGAATTGCTTTTCTGCTTGTTGCCCTGCTATCAGCTGTTCCCTGACTTTGGGTTCAATCAGCCCTGCTGGGTTACCAAGAGGAATCACCATGGAGCTGACTTGCTTCATTGTGCTGGCCTGCCTGCCCCTTCGTACCCCCCAAGTACCTCCCAAGGAACCCAGTGCATGGGGAGTGCTGTTTCTGGCTCCTTCGCTTCTCTCTGAAATCGAGCGCATCGTGAGCACTTAATTTTTTGTATTTACTGTTTCCCCCAAGGAAGCAGGTGGTGAGCGCTTCAGGTTTTGTCTACTAGCGCATGTTGAGTGCTCCAACTTTACTGTAACTCCTGTGTGCTGGAGCGCATCGCCTTTCCAGCACCAGCGTGTGCTCCCAACGATTGGTGCTTTCCTGAGTGCTGCTGCATGCCCGGATTCCATGAGGAGCAGCTGGTGTTTTATTCCGAATACGGCCCCCTTCGATGAGGGTACCACGACGTACGTTGCCCGAAGACGCAGCGCCGTCCAGTAGGCACCTTCTCCCAGTCTGGGAGCCCCGTTGCTGGCCGTGTGGACCCCGTCAGAGCTGCCCCCCTCCAGCGAGTTGTCGTGCTTGGAGCCACGCCTCCACAAGGGAATCCCTCAGCTCGACTCTCCGTCAACATGACAGCCGGAAGGACCACGCCGGGCGTAATCCGCCTCGCCTGCACCATGGAGAAGTGTCCCGGTGTGACACTCTTTGCCGGCAGCCAGGCATTGATTCAGTGAATTGGCGATTCAGGAGTCACAAAGGAAGCAGCAGGAAAGAGACGGCCATCCACCAAGATACCGGGAGTGGGCGGGCACGAAAGGGGGTCGCCTCTTACATTGCTGTCTTTAGACCTGGACAGTCTTGGAGGGATTGCGCTGCACTTCCCACAGCAGTTTGGGAACCCATTGTAATCGACTGCCAGGCCCGGGCAGTCCTGGCACTTCGACTCTGTGCTCCTAATAAATAGGGGACAGTGCTTTACGCCGGACTCAATATCGCCTAAAAGTTTAATAAAAGTGCAAGTGTGCCGTGCCCAGTGATTCAAAGTGCCATAATTGGTGATGCAGGTATTCTTTCATAAGCTGATCCGTTCTCATGCCTTAGGTATGCATTGAAGTCCTTATGGATGTCGTGCTTCTTGCCTTGTCAATACACTCAGTTTTATCGATTCATGTATATTTTCCTAATATGCGCAGAAGTTATGATTTATGTTGTTTTGGTCTATGTGTTATGTACAATATATACTATATGTCTTTATATAATCCTGTGTGGAGTCTCTTTTATGGTGTATTTATTGTGTCACTGGTGTGAGTGTGTTGCGCAAATGCTTTACACATTACCTCTGGGGATAAGCCTGATTGCTTCGTGCCAAGCTACCGGGAGTAAGCACAGGGTATCTTTGGTGTGTAACTTACTTGCCCTGACTAGAGTGGTGGGTTCTGCTAGGCCTAGGTGCAAACCCTAGCCAACTAGAAACCCCATTTCTAACACAGTTGATGTCCTAAGTGAGACGGATATGCCCAAATGTGGGTCCCGTGCTCACTGTGCCACAGGACTCAAGTTACACCCTCCTGACAAGCCTCAAGTAGGATGAAACTGGTCTGAGGTTGCTTGTGATCCTTTCCGGTGGGCCTCTTCTGGCAGTTCAGGACATATACTCTTAACCAGAACCGGCACCTTGCAACACCCCCTTACACATACATCATAAAGCTATAATACATACACCCTACAGTCTCACATGCACATTACATCACCCTTTATCCATACAAAGTACCCTACCTATAAAACAGAAGCTCACTGACCGACTACATCACCACTCACATACCACCTACACTTTAAACCATCTGCACCATACAACCTCTCCCTACATGCTACACTTCCAGCGGCACATCCACGAACCACACCACCCCACACACACTACGTCCCCTACACCCAGCCTAAAACCCATGCCGCCACTTACATTCTACTGAATAGTGCCATCATCAACATCGATCATCACAAAACCACTGCGCGGTAATCTTGACAAAACAAAATATAGGACAACGAGTTGAGAAAATGTTGTAATAAAACAAATAATGAAATGCACAACAAAAGAACCACTGGTATTAGCAGCTTACCTTTTACTTGATTCAGGGAGTCTGTAACTAGCCCCTGTCCTATGGCAATGCAGGCTCAGAGCCGATTGATGCGAAGCAGAGGAGAACAGCACTGCAGAGATGATGTGGAGCCCAGTCACAGTCGAAGGAGCAGCAATAGGACGACCAATGCTCAGATGAGGAGTTGGGAGGCTGAGAAGTTTGCGTATTGGTGAGTCTGTACGTGCATAACCAGAACCAGAGTTCTGAAATGAATGAAGGAAGGAGTGGGGGGGGGGGACCAGGAAGGAGAAAACCAAAAAACAGTAGGGACACAACACCGGTAGTCAAACTGATTCGGAAGCTGAAAGCCAAAACAACTAGGGTGTTGCCAGGCACCTACCCAGTGCATGTGAGGGTCTTATAAAGCAGTATTGCTGTGTCTGTCCCAGACGTTCCACCCCTAACCTGGAAGTGTAACTGTGCTATGTCTTATGCTAATTTCCATGTCACTGTCTTCCACAGTCTCCATGCCTGACTTCTTCTTAATTTAGATTAGGCCTTAAATATTGGGTACTTGTCAGTACACACCACACCCTGTGCTCTTGCTTCTCATACCCTAACATTCCTGACAACCACTACCAAGACCACACACTACAGACATCACCAGCTACATGTACACTCTCGTCTACAGACTCTCCTACACAATCTACATCCTATCCCTTATATCTTATGAAAAATACCCACATCCAATTATGTACGCCACCAACTACCAATACACCATCACCCGCATTCTTAACCACCTCCTGCATCCTACTCCATCACTCCCACATGTAAGCCTTATCCCCACATTACAAATGCGGGCATCACCTACACTCAACAAAACCACTTCCCATACTCTCCACTGTGCCATCTACACTCCACACACCCTACACCTTCAACCACCTACAACATATACCTCCAACTAAATTCTACCCAATAACCTACACCTTACACCTAAACTCCATCATCTACACCCTACTGAACCAACAGCCTCAATTACATCCTATAATGTAAATCACTATCTACGCCCTACATCATCAACTTCACCCTACACCAACTACAATACTTGCACCCTATTACACCTAAACAGTATACCTTTTAGTACCACCATATAAACACAAGACCACCATCACCACATACAACCTATTCAACCTACCTACATCCTGCACACACACACACACACAGAATATTTGCAAAAAACTGGGAAGACCACAGGTGTGCCTAGTACAAGACAACTGTTGGTGTGTCTAAAGAAGTACTGCTACAAACTGCTGTGTTTTCGTGCAAATAGTTGTTTGCACTGATGTTACAACTTCCTGCTTCCTGGCTAGTATTTGTACCAAAATTGACAACATTGTTTGCAGCCATGATGACTGTTTCGGATATTAGGATTTTTTAGTTCCATGCTATTGGGCTAATGCTATATGTTGTGCAATAATTGGGATCATAAAATCAATTGGTCTTCTCTGGCTATCCAATTGTAATGCTCTACTTATTTATTTGTCTGTAAGAGTACACCTGTTGGATCATTTCTTTGTGTGTAGAGGAAAGATGTTCATCGCTCTCTCTTTCATCACTATAGATTCTTTGACATCGACTGATACATAATATATATTTTGTCCAGTATGAAAACCTTTTAAAATATTGTTATTCTTTTGTTGCTGGGGAACAGTGATTGCAATACAACATTCTTTGAATAATACATCTACCAAATATTAATTAAAGAAACAAGACACAGATAAGAATATTTAGAATTGTGAATCATAAGGTAGCTAGTGTACAACCCAAAATATAAGTCACTGACATACCTTTGCCTCTATCGTCAATGCATATTCTGGAACACCTTCTTCTATTCATCCTTCCATTGCGATAATCAACTTTATAGCAAGTGTGACAGAGCCCAGTTCTGTAATAATTAACGTTCTCAAAACATATATATTTAACAGCAGATTCAGTCATGGAAAGTTGAGCGAAGAGTTGTTGTTAAAAAGCAACAACACATATTTGAACCAAAGTTGTTTAAATGGTGGGCATTTTAAAGTTAATTATAAAGATACCAGTTGTTTTATCTGGTACATTAGAGACTGTTTCTATACACAGAGAAGGCATTTAGTGAACTCTTGTTTGTATACATGTTTATGAATTACTATGTTGATATAACATCTATTTATTTAAGTTCATTTGTGGGAACCTGGATAGGATTACCATCCGTTTTAGTACGCGAATCATAGATACAAACACACGTTTTAGGTTAGTGGTTATCGAGCTAGAAAAACAGTGTTAATTAAATAATTTATTTCACTCAATCTGTCACATAATACTGTTTAGATGCTTTATGGTACTAATACATGCATCAATTTATATCTGCTTATTTTAACGATAGGGTGTGCATGGTTATTCGGTCTACGCTGATTTACATGATGAGAACGTTACCCATCAAGGTAATAATTAATGTTGTAGTGTAGGCACTGACAAGAAGATTATGTAAGCAATACCAATATCTGCATTTTACCTTTCAGCAGTTAAGAACCGTAACTCTATACTTACCTATATCTACTTGCCTTCACACCATTGTGGAAGTTGACATTCTGGAGACCATATTCGTTGTCTACAAAATGGTCTTGCTTCAGGGTCAGATAATATGGACAGCAGCGGTGTCTCAGGATAATGCGGCAATTGGAGGCCACACTAAGTTGCTGTCTCCTTTATATATCACTGTATGTGTGACGTGTATGTTCTGGGCAAGCTAGCCCCTAATCCGGTTCGCTCTCTCTAATTAATGATTAAACATTGTAAACTTTCAACACTTTTTGATGAAATGGAATTCCATTTGCTTATTTCATCACATTAATACTCACTTTCATCATGACCATATTTGTGACACAAACAGTCGTTTGCATCCATAACAAATCAACACCTGTGCACTCATCAACACCTGAATGTAATGCTTGTCCACAACATGTACTGTATTCGGTGTAGGATCAGGCTTGCATAGAAGCCCACATTTGTTTTCTGGAGTTAATGAACAGCGGTGAGTTGTCTTATCAGCAAAAAATACCCATGTGTGACATGGTCAGTTTTAGTAAACTATAGACATTTAGACCCTGATTTAGAGTTGACAATTTATGGAGGAAGTAATAACTCTGGAGGAGTATAAAGCAACACATTACACCCTCCTTAACCCCCCAACTTAGGAAGTGAATAGTTAAGGGAATCGTACTGGTGCAGTGTTCTTCGATTTTAGCATTGCTTTGCAAACATGACAATATTTCATTAACATGCAAGTGGATCAGAAGGACCTCCATCCTGGTCAAGAGAGTGGTGTTGTTAGCTGAGGCTGGGATAACATAGTTTGCAGCAGTGTTATGCAATTCGACAACCAAGCCAGTGCAATTTGGCACTGGTATCTTTGCCACAGAATGACCGCTGCAAAGTGGCGGTGCAGGAACCTAGTGACACAAATTGTTATTTTGGACTGGTCATTTAATGTCAATGTCCTTCTTGCACCATTTGGTTGCTGCAATTAATGGTGCAAAATTGTCCAACAAAAGCAAAGGGACGGGCTTGTACAGGGGTCTAAAAGGGCTAGAAAAGTACCCCAGGCACGGGTTTGGGGTTGCCATATTGTGTTGGTGCATGGAGTGCACCTTAAAGACATTACCACACCTCCTTCAAGAGGTATCCAGCAGCAAGGGTGTAGACAAAAGGCGGCAAAAGAATTTCAAGAAAAGGGTTCAATGGTCACTTTAGGGCATGTATATACGGCTCTTTATTTACCTGCACTACTTGAAGGGTCAATCATGGTCTACAAGCTAAAGTTAAAAAGGGAAATAGGCCAGCTGCTCATAACACCTGACCTAAGGAATTGTGGAGCACCCACCCACACCTGGAGGGAAGAAGGAAATTGAGCAACCAGCCGTAGGACAACCAACCCACAATGAAGTGGCCAGATACATTTTAATAAGGTACAGCTCATAGGACAGCCAGAGGGGGCAACCTTTAAAATAGCGAGGAATGGGATGCCAAACAGCAGAGCCAGTCGCAGAGGTGAAGGAAGGGTTTACCCCGTAGGCCAACAACAACACTTGCATTCCATGCTTGATAGGTGCCCAGCACCAGCATGTCAGGAGCTTTTGTAGGGAGGAGGCCACAATCTTTTGTCAGGCCCCTCTTTGGTTTCTCATCCACAGAGCACCTCTTAATTAAGAAATCATGTCTACTGGGCAATGCCGAACACACTGTCTTTGGTCCCAGGTAATGACTTTGCCGCATTAGATGCATCAAGAAGTAACTGGTCAGGGCTGTTTTTAGGTCGAGCCTGGGCAGCGCATGCGCTGCTCTGCAAGGCATGCTGTATTCAGGTATGGACTTGAAGCTCCGCCCACTCTCCGCTCATATTTTTCATTGGCTTGTGTCATTGTCCACTGTAAACTGTGGCTTTCATTGGTCAATAGGTTTAGTAGTCACTCCTTAGTACCGCCTTGTCTCATTTTGTAACCTCCCATGAGGACTGTTACGTGTGTTGTTTCTCAGTAGGCTTTCATTACAGCCTCCAAGCGCTATTTTCTCAAATAGCTTTGTCCTGCCTGCAACTCTCTCCTAACGTTTTTTTTTTACCTTTATTGCACGGGCGCCAAACACATTTGCAATGCAATAGGTCTCGCATTAGCTCGCATTAGCGAGAGTTTAAGATATTGGCATTGTAAATGACCATGCGTTTTATTTATGTTTTAAAAACAACACATAAATAAAAGGCATTGTCATTTGCAATGCCAATAGCTCAAACTCTCATAAATGTGAGACCTATTGCATTGCAAATGCTTGTTTTACACATGTTGAAACAGGAGGGCTGGGCCTCAAAAAGTGTAAGGCCCAGGGGTAGGAACTCTGGTTCATCACCCCCTCTGACATCCCAAGCTTGTAAACTGTAGATGGGGGGGGGTCCTGTCAAGAAAAGAACTGCCAAGATAATGGTCGCTGCAGAACTGCTGAAACTTAACAAAATAATAAATGATGTGGCTATTATTGAAATGTTGTCATTATTATCAATTACTCACCTGATAGTGAAGCATGTCAGTTATGTATTCAAAACTGCAGCCGGTGGACTCTGAAAGACTGTGCCTAATTATGGGTTCAACGACTGAGTGACGCGCGTGCTGAGATTAATGCAGGCTATGTATGTACTACGTAGTCCTGTTTGAAAGTCTGAGTACAGAGGTATTTAAGTTCCTATCTAATAGAATGTGAAACTAGACGGCAAGTAAAACATGTTTTGGGAATATTGAAAATACATTTAATCGATGCAGCTACAGCACAAGAGCACGCATGACATACACATGTAAAAACAGAGCCAGTGCATGGAAGTGAAAGAAATCTGAAGTGACTTTTCTTTCAAGGAATGAGCGCGGAGAATCAAAGGTTAAAAGTAGGAGGGCTAATTAGGAATGTCGGCTGCTTCATGGGGGAAGCCTGGACTAAAAGACAGGGCAGCTTTCATTTAAAACGTGTTTCTTCCTCTCCATGTAATTCACCCCGCAGGACATTAACTTTCAGACCCCTAAGAAATGGCCTTCGGTTTCCCACAGAGGAGCCATTCTTTTAGATCCCACGAGGACACTTATAACAAACCACAGAAGAAATAAAACGGGGGGAGGACGGACCGGCCCAATGCGGTGCAGTGTGAACAGCATCTGTTGTACTCTGTGGGACCTCTCGCGCGGGTCGGAGAGTGGCGGGAGCTGACGTGTTCAGCCTAATCTGACCCACAGCATGGAGTGTTTACTTAACTTGGAACCAGAGGCAATGGCCCATCAATCATTGCTAATTACAACATGCACTGATGCCTGCCTCCTGCCAGAGTCTTTCATTGACAATTCCCTTTAAAGTCCTTCCTGTAGTTTAGTCATCTTCAAGAGATTTTTTGCTTCAATTGAAACATTCCGCGTAGGACCATCTTTTTAATTGGGCTTAACTCTTTAACTTTCTATGGGACAAAGGCAAAACATCTGAAAATGACAAGCATCAAGAAAGAGCCACAAGGGCTATGGCACTTGTTGTTCTTAAAAAGTAATTTTTAATATTAAGAAAAATAAATAAATAATTCTGTTAGTGGGTTTGCAAAAACATCTTACATAATACCTCCTAAAGTACCCCAATTATTATTTATTGTATTTTTATCTTTTGAGATGTACATCATTGAGAAAATAGTGATGCGTGGGTCTTTTTATCTTATACGATCTGCATAATTTATAAGTGTGCTGTTCCTTGTGTACTTGCCAAGTAATGAGTAGGAAGACATTACTATTTTTTAAGAATCCCAAACAATATACTAAGACTCTGTGGCCCATTTGTTGCTGGTATACTGGGGGCTGATATCTCCCACCAAAATCAAACGATTATAACTTTTACCCCTGTAATCTGGAATATCTGCATGGACCAGTAATACTTGGTCCTCTTTCATGGAGTTTTTTCAAATTCCCTCGAGAGAATCGCTGGCATTTTCCACCTACTCAGAGCAGGTGGAAAGTATCAGTGTGGGGGTTCCTGGGGTAGAGGAATGGCAGGTCCGAGGAAAGTGATTGAGAGGTGGGTCGTGAAAGTGGGGAGACAGCAGGGATTTTTAGTTCCCCCTATCTGCAGCAGGGGGTTTTGTGAAGGCCGGGCTGTGCACCTGACTGCTGCTCCTGCAACATATAACAGGGTCACCGTTGCCGGGTCCCCAATTCAGGCGCGCAGCGCCCATAGGGCTCAAAGGGCTTGAGCCCCCCACCCCCCCCCCTCCCCCAACCCACGTCGTGTGTGACAGCCCTGGCTGAGACAGCTTCCCTGGCACACACACAGGCAGTTTTTGAGCTGCTGTGGGCTGGGTGGTCTGGCGTCCATCTTATCGCAGCCGCACCCGGGTACTTCACAGGTCTTTAAAAGACCATTTACTTGTTAACGAGGCGTTGTTGTTGTTTCACCCCTTCTGAGAGCCCCTGCAACTCCACTCTGCCCACCCCCCGAAATTTTTAGTCGCCTTCCCCCCTCACCCCCCACTGAAATTTGGCTCTAGTTGCGCCTCTGCCCCAATTAATAGGTCCGGAGTTAGTGGACTCAGTAATTCTAAGCCCAGAGACTAGTGGATGACGGAGTTTCACTCGTAGTAATCACTCCGTATGGAATTCCACCACTTATAATGAGTCCCTATGTAGTGAATAATGGGCTTAAGTTTTTGAAAAAGATGCAAACACTGCATAATGGATATTTTATTTTAATTCTGGTTAGTGGATGTGCACTATCATTTTTATGGGTTCTTTCATTTCCAAAATAAACTGAATTGTTATATTTTCATGGTTTTGATGCTATAAACCTGTAAAAAAAAAGATCATACACGCTAATTATCTGTGTGTTGTAGGGGAGCCTGCTTTTAGAGTTGGCTGTTGTAGGAAAATCCTCCACTTTGTGGAGCAAGTACTAAATCTATAGGTTAATCTACCAGCAGAATTTCCTGCCCCTATTCTGTCCCTGTGTTACCAGAAATTCTGGTGGCGGATTCTGTTCTTGATTTTGCACTTTCTCTACAAATGGGAAGAATCTACTTTCACCACCCAACTCTACATCAGGTCCAAATCCCTGTTTTGCTGGTCACTGATGCCTTGCTGGCTTGCTGAATTGTGTACAGAGAAAGCCTTTAATGGGAGATGAAACAATGAAGTAACGTGGTCTTCAAAGGCCACTTCATGCCTTTAGATTGTAATGGAAACACAAAAAAACAAAGTTCCCCTTGAGAAATATAACCCAAAATGGTTTCATAAGCTTCATGAAATTGAATTGTAGCTCAAACGTTGGTTTCATTATTTTAGAAAAGACTGAGGCATTGTCAAACAAAAAGGAAAAAAGACAATCACTTTTTAAAAAGTTTTCCAGTGTGCGCTTTCCTCAATGTAATGATATTGGCAAGGCCGTTGTTATGAACATTCTGTAGTGCAAGGGACACACGTAAAGCAAACGATAATTGCAGGAAATATTAGACTTTTCTTGGAGAATGTTATGTATTATGTCACAGCTCACAGATGGCGTATAGATTTTCCAGAGAAAAGAGGAGACTGTTATTTTTTTCATTTGAAGTAGTGCATGTGCTTGAAGCCAGAGGGTAAAACAATTTGACATAAGAGAATTACAGCGTATTTACCTCCCAAGTGCTCACTAAATTAAAGGGCTGAAGATGTTGTGCGATTTAGACATTCTTCACGTGTTCTTAAATTACCTTAAATCTGAAAGGAGTTTGCAGTAATCCAACATTTGGAAAAATGTTACCCTGAATCTTTTGTAGTTGCTTCCCAGTGCTTTTGAGTTATTAAAGCAATATAGATTCACTCATTTTGTAAAAAGAGTGGCCGGCTGTAGTTGCACATTTGCGATGCTTGGCCAGTAAAACATCCTGGCTTTCATTTCAAAACAATTTTAGGATTTAATCATTACAAATAAGCTGGTCAAACAAATAGATGTATCCAGTATGTATTTATTTTATGCATGTATTTAGCAGTTTTGTATAGCGCATACATGGGTTGGAATTTTGAGTTTGAAGGTATTAACACATGCAATCATTATCAGGGCGTTAAGTAACTCAACCTTTGTTACATTTCAGCAGGTCAGACAGGTTAAAATGTAACCTGGTAAAAGCATACGATATTTACCGTATCATGCGGATTTTGGTGTGTTAAACACAAAAATCTGCACGCAATTCCTCACAAACTGGTGATAGGTGTTATTTATCTCACCTGATAAATAACATACCCCTGGTATTGTTATTTATCAGGTGTGTTAAATAACACCTAAAGTCATATTCAAACCCATTGTTTCTGGTGGGAAAAGGCTGTGCACATCTATTTGTATGCAAACTATAGAGAATTGCAGTGTATCAGGTGTAAATAGATACTGTTAACGCACACAAATTTCTCCAGAGAATAAATCCAGTTCATCCGACAATGGTACTGATTTCAGCTGCACTTGTGATCAGATCAGATAGTAAAGAAATCAGACAGACTACCCAAGGATTTCTCAGTGCTAATTTGTTGAGGAGGTGAACAAGGAATTGCACAGAGCAGTTATGATTGCCCCAATTTGAGCACTATCCACCTCATGCACAAGATTTTCAGGGAGTCTAAAATCTGAATAGGATATCTAAAGAATGGATTAAATGATTCAATTGCCTGTGCCGTTCAAAAGGAATTCTTCCATACATGTATTCAATAATCAATAAATTCAAATAAAAAATCTTCAAGATTACTATGAGGATACAAAATTAATCTGAGAAACAGCCAACATATGTTTGCAAATTTGCTTCATCAGGTTGTGACTATGAAATGTATATAGCAATATTGATTATGGAAAAAAAATGGGAACATAAATTCATTATTCTTAGATAGTGCTCAGCAACTAAAATAAACTCTCCCTGAAGCATTGAGTGCTACATCAAAATTCATTCATAACATTAATAACAAAGTATAATTCAATCCCATGGCGAAACATGCAAGTGGAGCACACATAAGACACATGTCAATGCTTTTTCACGTGTAAGATAGAATTTGGAAAGAATAGGGGAAATCTACTTCTCACAAAGAGACCAACCTTTTGTCAACTCAACTCAATTCTATTTGATATGTTTGTGTTCTGATTTTAAGGAATCTAAGATAAGATTCACAGTTATTTATATGCAATGCCAGTGGGCGCTATATATGCTTAATTCCTAAATAACTCTATATTGACTAGTGAATAATGTGTGTCCCCTGCATGTAAGCACAATTCCTTATTTCAAATCAAAGCTATATCATTTTGAGGTGAAAGTAAAACTAGACTAATTATCTTAGTGACCATGTTGTCATTTACCTTTCTTTTGGGTCCACACATTATATTTAAATTAGATATGTCACATCCCTATAATATTTGCCAACAAATTACTCTGGGTGTTGTACATACATCTGATAGGCCATGATACATCCTGGATTCAATCAAGGGAAACAGAACTACATAAAAAGACAATTCTATTCCACTATGTTGCTGCCTGCATCATATTAAACTGTTCTTGGCATGCTCTTGTGTATTTTTTTTATGTTAAAATAATGAGAAACACACCAAAATTTACTGATGCTAGTTTGTCAGGAGTGCAGGGAGACACAGAAGTGAAGCTCTTCATTACTTAAACTGGTAGTTTTACATACAAAGTGACTTTATCTTACATTCATGCTGTGGGAAAACGTATGTTTCACCCAATGTAGTTTACTCTCCATGTTCAACTACTTATTACTATCAGCAAAATTAAACCACCAAAAATCAACATGTTCCTTGATATTTCTACCAATATTTGTGACAGGTTCAATCCATGTGCATGGCTCAAATACTGCAATAAAAAATGTTTGATTACTTTAGCCTCTAAGATTAAAAACAAGCATAGTTGGTTATTCTTTTATTTAAATTTGTTCTCACTTTTTCCTTTTAGCATTAGAATTGTCAAGACAATATGCAGTGCGTTGTTATCTCTGCTTAGACTACTTCTTTTATTACATGTTAATGATCTTTGAATCGCGCTTATCCTACTTTGCTGTCATTACATATTGATCAGATGACTCACTCTTTTTACTTTCTGTAAAATCTCAGGTATATCTCATATGGACATGATGATATGTCATTTACTCCAGCCTTTCTTGTAATGCACAGCTCTTATTGATATTGACAACCAACTTTTGTATGTTGTTTTGTTTGAAAAATCAATAAAACTATGTTTAAAAAAAAAGATTAAAAACAAGCATTTTCAAAGCCAATAGGTATTGCTTTAATGTACTGTGGACACATCATACCCCTAAAATATTACCCCTCAAAAGCGTAACCATACATTGGGTGGTGTTGACCTCATTTTCAGAAATGTGTCCCAAGGTAAGGTGCAAAACAGCATATCAAGAGTAAAGAAAAATAAGAAAGGATTGACTCAATAAGTGAGTTTCAAGGCATAATTAGGAATTTATGAAGATTTATTACAAAAATTAGATGCAATATGGGATAATTTAATTGAAAATGCAGCATATTTCATTCAAATGCATGCAATCATTGCTGTGCAGCTAGTCTCAGAAATAGGACTATACAAAATAATAGGCAAAATTAAAATAGACTAAGAGCCTGATCACAATCTTGGTGGACATGGTAACTCCATCACAAACGTGACGGATATCCCTTCCGCTGTATTACAAGTCCATTATATCCTATGGAACTTGTAATACTGCAGACAGGATATCTGTCATGTTTGTGACAGAGTATCCCAGACGCCAAGATCGAAATCAGGCCCTAAATCTCAAATATGCAGCACAATCAGTAAGAAATCAGACAGCATCCCTAGTAGAAGTCAAGATCATTTGGCACACCCCCTAATTCAAGGGGTTTATATAGGAAATTTTAACTTAGAAATTAATGAAAACTGCAAAATCATTGTGGTATGAGCAAAGAAATACATTTTCAACAAATCAGAAAAAGAAATGTAAAATCATCATACAACCTTACAACCCACTCATTATCCACTTCATGAATATAGATTCAGCCTTCTCTGACCTAATATCATCCTGAGTTGTCAGAACAAACTAGTTACATAAACAACAAAGAAGCTTTGTGATTGAATGGTATTACCTCGTGCATGGGGGAAGGTCTTGAACAAAAGTTACAGTACTGAGCTCATACTAGAAATCCTTTTTGAAAACAGTGTCAATCAGAAATAAACAAACATGATTTGCTTGACTACGTGCAGGTTGATGCTTATGCTAATTAGCATAAGCCAGGAAAATCCACTTTAATAGGTCATAGTAAAATCGTTTCAAAAGAAGTAGCCTCAAGTACACATGTAAATTCAAGTGTAAATTAATATTATGCACACTATTAATAATGCACAATTTTGAATATTACAAAAAGCTTCCTCAGTACCAGCAAATGTAAACACATGCATTCACAAATGTTGCAAAAAATATTGCTTTCTGTGTAGAATGAAAATAGGAGAAAAAGAACTGAACCAAAGAAACTGCATGGTTGAGTTTCTTTTTCAGATTTAGAATAGTTCCTCATGCATTATAATGGAAGCACTTCCTGGAAGACGAAATGATACATTGACAGATGATAGCATGAGTTGAGAGAGTAATACTCCTCTGGGTGGAGTCAAGCCAAAGACCACACTGAGCATATGTGAAAGAATTTGTAAAAGTATGTCATCCAGACAGCTACAATGGTAAGCCAGACCTAAAAAGGAAAAAGGGAAGTTTAACTTACGCAGATATGCCATTATTATGGAAATTTTAAATAATCATGCACTAATATTTAGTGTGTTTTGTCATTTTTGGGCATACTTTGGGAGTATTTTAGAGTTTGTGGAAAGCTGTAAAAATCTGGTGAAATGTGGGGAAAGTGTTTTTTACTGCATTTAATGCTATTTTTGCATTTAGAAAAAGGTATTTGATTCCGTGTCTATTAGTATCTGAGCTCAAGCCTAAAGCTGTTGCTACATTTTCACCAATGGTTGTGGAAAAACAGACAGAAACAATGCTTGCCCATTGATCTGTAAATTTGCAATAATACCACAGTTACTGGCTGTGGTGATGTTATTACTGAATTGTGGTCTACAGCAAAAAATCTGTCACTCTGTCACTTACTCAATTAGTGTGAGGTTCTCACAAGTGGCTGCATGCTTCACTGTACATAAACAGTAGAATGTATTGCATCAGTGTAAACAAGCATTGGCAAAGGCACTAGCTTTCGCCTATGCCAAATTTATTAGCTTTGTCATTTTTAAAAAAACTATTATTATTACACTATCACAGCGACAAGATACATAATCAAGTACCCATGAAGCAAGCTTTGGAGAGTGGCCATCAAACCTGCTTGGCAAGTGCAAACAGGACCTTCTACCCCAGTCTCACCTCTAAGCACTGCTCTCCGTTTTGCTGTTGCTGTAATTGTCCCCCAGATCTTGAGCTCCAGACACCACTCACGCACCCAACAAACCCTGCGTGTCCCGGCTCTGCCAGCGGCCCTACAGCAGGAGCAGGCCGTCTTTTAAGATTTTTTTAAAATTTACGAAAGACTTTTCAAGCACAGCACTAGCGCTGTGCATGCCAAACCTATCAAGTAGAACCATGGCAACATTTTAGTTGAAGTGCGTGTGCGCATGATTCCAATCTCTGTGTTGTCACTGCACTGCCATAATTGTTATTATAATAATTAAGAGGCACCAGAACAACCCTTACCATTCATTTTCTATCATGTGCTATATTTAAAGCACTCAGGGGCATATTTACAAGAATTGCTGCTAAGCAGTTTTGAAGTTGCTTAGCGCAATTCTTTTACCGCTACTGATCGCCAAATCCTAACGCTATGTTTGCGACGTATTTACAAGACGTTGCTACATGGTGTTAGGATTAGCTAGCGGCTGGGAAAATTTTAGCTAACACTAGCATCAAGGCGATAGAAAAATACACATTAGCGTTAAAAAAGTGATGGCCGGCTAATTAGTGGCAAAAAATTCACGTTAGTCAGCCCAACGTCACTTTTCAGCCTCTAGAGGCAAAAATAGCTTACAAATACACCTCTAAGGAAAAAAAAAACAAAAAAAACACTGGAATGCAGAATGGAGAAGCCAGGACCAAGTTCAGCACGGGTCAACAACCCCCCCAAACCTCCCAACAGCCAGGATGACCAGCCAGAGTCCCAGGGGAAGAGGAAATGCAGAATCAGAGCCTCATTTATTAAAAGTTGTGCATCGCTGGGGAAAAACAGTGATGCAGCACTTTTCGTTGCAGCATCCTTCTGACACCATGGCGGCCGATGCCTGGAAGTGTGGACAGTCCCCGGGGCTTGGAGGCCTTGCTGGGCCTGCGTCTGAGACCCGGAGTGGGAGACGCCGGTACTGTGGAGTTACTGCAGCCTGACGGTGGAGGTGGGCCATGTCGGGCCCGAGCCTGTGGGCTGCGGCAGTATACATTTAGGCGTCGGTCATCGCCCTTACCTGGTGGTGAAGTCTGGCAGGTTGCTTGGAGACACATTGCTGACCTGTGTGGCTTGGCAGTTCAGGCTGGCCTGTTCCAATGAGGCACAGGGTCAAGACTGATTTGCATATAGCTTTGTCTGAACTGGGGTGGCGAAGTGAGCTAAAGAATGATGATGGATTCAACCCAGATCTGAGACTGGGGGTGAGTGTCTAAAAAGTTTCAGCACTCCGTCCATCATCTCCTTGTGTTTACTTTGTTTGCCCTAAGTTGGCAGCGTATGCCCAGACATGGGTCCCTTGCTCCCTTTGCCACTGGATTCACGCTAGCCTGGCTGATGAGGGGTGTTACCCCGAAACCGGTCCCAGGATGCTTGTTTCTGGTCCAGGGAAGACATGGCTTGGCAGTTCGGGCTGGACTGTTCTCATGAGGCATAGGGTCAAGACTGATTTGCATATAGCTTTGTCTGAACTGGGGTGGCGCAGTGAGCTAAAGAATGATGATGGATTCAACCCAGATCTGTGACTGGGGGTGAGTGTCTGAAAAGTTTCAGTGCTCCGTCCATCATCTCCTTGTGTTTGCTTTGTTCACCCTAAGGTGGCAGGGTATGCCCAGACGTGGGTCCCTTGCTCACTTTGCCACTGGATTCAAGCTAGCCTGGCTGATGAGGGGTGTTACCCTGAACCCGGTCCCAGGATGCTTGCTTCTGGTCCAGGGAAGACATGGCTTGGCAGTTCGGGCAGGACTGTTCCCATGAGGCACAGGGTCAAGGCTGATTTGCATATAGCTTTGTCTGAACTGGGGTGGCGAAGTGAGCTAAAGAATGATGTTGGATTCAACCCAAATCTGTGACTAGGGGTGAGTGTCTGAAAAGTTTCAGCGCTCCGTCCATCATCTCCTTGTGTTTGCTGTGTGAGAAGACCGCCTGGTGTCCCTTGGAGCTGTAATCAGTAGAGGTGCTCCTGCATACCGATGTGGGGAGGTCTGCATTTCATAGCACCCACCACCACTACACCAGGGTGCACAGAGGAGAGTGCTGATGGTGGGCCCCGCCTCTCTGCATCACAGGCTGGAGGAGGTGGCACTGCCCAGATGCTGTGGAGGGTGAAGCCCCAGAGCTGCGTCGAACTTGTGTGGCGGGAGAACCGCAACTTCATGCCTAAGAGGGCCCTGTTGCATCACCTGCATTGGGAGGTTCCCCAGCGGACTCGGAGCGACTGCTGTACCAAGGCTTGTGAAATCTGGCCTGGCTGAGGCTTCTGCTGGCTGAATCACAGATTCGGAGAGAGCGCAGCAGATTGAACCGTGGTGTCGATGTCCAGGTGGGGAGAAGGTGGAACAGGGAGCAGAGGAGGCCCGTGGGTCTTTTCGGGCCCAAGCCTAGTGCCTGTGGGTGGCGCACACAATGCCCTGAGCAACCGCTGCGCTGTGGCAGACCCACATCACCGAGGACACCGCACAAGACTTGTGGGGGATTCCACTAACTGGCTCAAGTCGCTGATATCGGCCGTTGGTGACGGCGGGTGCGTACGGGGTCAGTTTGGGCCCGGGCCCTTGGGCACGCAGCTTGAACCGCTGTTACTTGCTGAGGCACTGATCTGGTCTGGTCTGATCTAGTCGCCACTGTTAGATCAAAGGAGGCGAATGGGTGGTGTTACCTTTCCTCGCCCCCTGTTAGTGTGCTTTTGTGTGTACAGGGGATTTCCCTCAGTGCCGCCCGAACGAAGATTCCTGGCTAGCATACACCTGACTGGAGGAGAGGGGCTAGATGGTCACGCTGCGCTGCACCACATGTCATACATAGTGCCTGGGCATCTGGCGCAACAATGGGCCACCTGCACATGGGGGAAGCGTTGACACCTGGCTGCTTCTCCGTGTCGGTGGACTGAGCGGCTGGTGGTCGCTGGCTGCCGGGGCAGGTGACAGCGGACACCCTGGACTCCAAACTAGACTCTGTAATCGCGGCTGGGGAGAAAATAGGTACCTCCCTCGAACAAACATGCACTTCCCTTGAGGGCCGCATCGTCAAAATCACAGTCGACTTCACCCTGGAGTGTGCAGATCATCGCAAACTGACTGACAAGCTACACAACATTGAGCAAGAACTGGCCGAAGTCCACCCTATTACACCAACCACAGCGTTGGAGGTACAGCAGCTAATGGCACGTGTGAAGTCACTAGAAAGAAGAGCGGAGGATGCGGAGGGCCGCTCCCGGGGTAACAACGTGCAGGTGGTGGGTCTTCCCGAGGGAGCAGAAGGAGCTGATGCAGTGGCATATACTGAGTCATGTTTGCGTGACCTACTGCCAGCAGGTGCACTCTCCCCATTCTTTGTTGTGGAGTGGGCCCATCGAGTGCCAGTGAGCCGCCCGCAGCCGGGGACAGGTTCTAGACCCTTTCTCTTCCACCTCCTACAGGGATCGTGATGCTGTCCTAAGGGAGATATGCAAGCTGGGGAAGGTGAAAGTGGATAATGCCACAGTACCTTTCTTCCCTGACTACACCACAAAAAAAAATTGACGCTATGGTGGTGTTAAATCCTTGTAAACATGCCCATCAGTTTTCCGTTTTATGTTCCTTTTACAGACAAAGAAGAAGGAAAACATTGCATTTTCATGTTTGTACCTATTTTTCATACAGAAAAATATAGAAAGTACGTCTTCTTTTGAGTGACTTCCCATGCTGGCAATCATGATTTCCGAGGCCAACATGTAAGGATGGTAATATTTTCATAGGAGTATTGTACCACATGTGGCTGCTTAGAATGCTAAACCTCGACGTGCATACCATTGTGGGTGCAAGTTTTTTCTAGACTTTTATTCGATGTGTTTAAATTGATGATTGCGTATTTTGATATATTGCTGCCGCTTGATGAGATGTATACTTTTATGATTTTATCAAAAATCAAATAAACTGAACTGACTGTCCATAACAGGTAAATCCCTCAGTGTAGAACAGAATACATAAGTAAAAGTCCCAGTTGGTCTTAAAGACGTCAGTGATGAAAGCCGCATGTGAAGCGGACATTTCGAATTGTGAGTGCATCTGTTGGCCTTTGTGGTCAGATCTGTGAAGTCACCGTGCTGTTCAGAAATTAAGATGTTTATCGTTAAAATCAAGTCCTCTTTCACGTTTAAAAACACCATCATTATATAAAATGTAACAATATTGTCACCACCCATGAAAGAAGGTAACCACTGGGACAGCTTGACGTGTTGCATACCATTGGTTTAGTTGCGAAAAACAGCTAACCTGTTCGTGGGGCCATGTGACCGATGTAATTAAATACATGTAGGGCACAGTCTAACTTATTTTTTCAATACCCGGGTAGTTCACGCTCTGATATATGCAAATTTTCAGGCAAAAATTGAAGGCAGCATTAACAAGGACATCAGGTCTGGCTCGAACGATGTAGGAAGAGTGCCGGGGTGGAGAGAAGACAGCCTACAGATGCACTCGCATGAAGTGCTTTTTCCCAAATAAAAAAAAAGTACATTCAGGGTGTGTAGGCAGTGGAAGGACAGTGGCCAGTGCCCGGAAGGTGTACTTGGTCCAAGCTCCGCGCCAGGCAAGGACAGCAAAGCAAGAGTGGAAGTGAAAGCGGATGACATAGAGACGACGTGCTGGCCAATCAGAAGCACGTAAATTAGAGTGATGTTGGATTAAACCAATGGTAAGTTCAGGTAAGTAAGGGGCAGGTTCTAAGTCCATTTTACTTTTATTTACAAAAGAGTTCGCAAGCACGGCGCGTGTGCTGTGCAGGCAAAACCTAAAAAGTGCTTCCAATGATGTCTAAAAAATGTTTTTCTAACTCTTTAGAGAAGTAAGATCTTTTCTGTTGCTTGGCACCACTGAGATCCTTATAACAACATCTTTCAGGCTCGGCATTAGTGCTGGTTGTGCTCAGTGCCTCAATATTTGTTGGCACCTCCTAGTGGCCTCCTTCCCCATGGATTCCCTCACTACCACCCTCCAACTGTGCCCCTCATCTCTCCATTGCACCTCTCTCACATGTATTTAACTTGTTAAATAGCGCTACTCATACCAGTGTAGAGTGTCAGAGCGCTTTACATCACACACACATTATACCGAGTCATTGAATCATATGTGTGTAAATCAGTGTATAGGACAAGTTATATAAAAAATGGGGACAACAAGGTGTAGGAGTCACATGTCATCCATACTGGTAGGTATTACATTTTAAGAGTGCTTGGTACAGAGAAGCACAAACTCAGGATTTTAACACAGTGGCTGGGGTTGGCATTTTGCAAGGGTGCCTGTGTTGTGGGGATGTGTTGTGGGGATGATTGTTTTTGTGCAGGAAGGGACACCTTCCTGCACAGAAACAATAATTGATGCCATTTTCCTCTGCATAATGCAGCACGCATAGAAAGAGGGAAAAACGAGGAGAAATACTTTTATTTCTTCTCATTCTTTCCTCTTTCTATGCATTACTCCTACGCCTCCTTTGGGGGAGGCATAGGAGTCTGACGCATTACCAGCTTTACAAAACGTTGTAAATCTGGGAATGTGTCAGGCTTAATGGATGTTGCATGGAACACCCACAGCAGCACCCATGGAACACCCATTTTACGCAGTATAATGTGTGAAAGGGGCCCATATTTACAAGGCCTTGAAAAATCATGCAGAGTGATTTTACGTGGCCTTGTAAATATGGGCAAGCACATTGCGCCACTCGTGCGTCAAAAAAAGTGATGCACCGGCGGCGCAATGGGCTTGTGAATCTATACCTTGAAGTTTAAATGCAGCTCTCTTGATGGCAGTTTATACCTCACTGTGCTCTTAGGTTTGTAATTTAAAAACTGAAAGTTCAAAAAGGGTGTCTTTGACAATAACCTACTGACCAATGTGCAAAAAATATAATTCTGTGATTTGCATGGTAGATGTTCTTTGCAGCAGTCATATTAACACTCTGCACTACTTTATTATGAGTGAAAACTGCCACTAGACAAAACTCTGATCTCTCTCCAGCAGGTGCATTCATTTCCTGGGTTAAACTTGAAATTTTTATTGTTGCTGAAAAATGCTGGACACACAAGGAACTCCACAGCAGATGCTTTTAAATCTATAAGATATTTCAGAACACAGCACCCCAGAGCTTGGCTCCAGTGCGGTGTCAACGGTCTCACCACCCGAAAGTCATCCCTAATGTCTATGATATCACTGGGTACCTCCTCCCCAGAGTTAGTGTTACTAGGGACATTGAAAACTGTGGGGGAGGGAGCATTGGCAACAAAAAAGTAGGAATCAGAAGATGGGACCCTGAGGCTGGCTTTACACCTGAAGCATTATCTGTGAAATCAGTAATTTGATTCCTAATTTTTTCAGGTATTTCACTTCAAGTCTCTGCCTGCTTTCAGCAGCCAAAGTTTTTGAGTGAGAGTTATGGGGTATTAAGGAGCTAGTAGGATTCAGGATGCACATTATATTAAATTATTTATTTTACTATATAAAAAATATTACATTTGACATAAATTAAATATAGTATTAGAATAGTAATAAAAAATATAAATTAAATAAATATTCAAATTAACTTTTTGGAAATTAAAAATATAAAGCTAAAAATAATACTTGCAAACTTACCTGCGAACTAAAGGCACATCAGATCTAAAAATAAAGATAATGTACTTACTTTAATGACAGCCTGATGTAAAGGTTGATGAAGTAACGGTTGACAGAGTCATGGGCAAGGATGTAGAGAGAGACGAGTGCTCTCTCTAAATGCTCAGAATGAGCCTTGAAATACACATCTCTCAACCCCATAAATATTTAAACTAAGAATTAGAAAGAAAGGCACCATTCTGTCAAAGAGAACCATGTTAAGGTATCTCCGAAGTTGATGATGGGAAGGGGGAGGGGACTGGGACTACAATGCAACAACACATTACTCCTGACTGCCTTTCCTCCATCTGTGCTGCTGCCAGGGAAGAACATATACTGAAATTATCTAACCATCCAGGAGACATATCAAAATGCAGTGGCATGCGTGTGACCTAAACACCAAGTCATAACACATTAGCTTGACTTAATAAACACCTGCTCATGTAGCTTGATAAACAATTGACCATAGCTGACTGGAAAATAAGCGCTCTTTCCATGGAAGCACACAGCTTTGACCAAATCAAAAGCTGTAGTCAGGTGAGCAAACATCTGGGAGCCACAGTCCTTCCCTGTATACTCTATCACATCAGGTCTGGTGACGGCCCTACTGCAATATGTATAATTTCTTTTTGACATTTATCTTGTTCATTATAAGCCATATTCTAATTTGTCCTACTCGTATTGCTTTAGACTGCAGCATGTTTTTACTTTTTCATTTGTTGAACCCCTCCAAAACATATTTATGTTGACAATTTTACCTGTGAGTCTTTAAAATGAGTCTTTAAACTTTCTAATTGACATGTCATGTGCAGGATGAGCAATATTTAATTATACCTTGTATTATCGATTGCAACTACACAACAATTGTACCTTTTGTATTGGCTGAACCACTTAAAAATATATTCCTGTTTACACTTTCTTAGCAGCAAACCTTGGTTGCTGAAATCTAATCATACCACCATAAATTTCCATAGTCCTCTCTCATAAAATATAATGTAATTCTTTGTCAATTTACTGTGTTCAATGTGTTCAATGTGTAAATCCAGAAGGCTTCTTTTTTTCTTAATGCCAGTTCTTGATTGCTTCATCTTTTGTCTGTCATCATGTAGAAAATTCCAAACATTGTGATGTCTTAACATTGATTCATTATGTAGAGTAGAGAAATGCTCTACTAAATGGGCCATTTGTCAACATTTTTCAGTGTTCAAATGTGTTCTTACCACCTTTCCTCCACACAAATAATATCATAGACACAATAAACTCTCTCACAATGTATTGTCTAATCTTATAGGACCTTTCAGGTCCTTGAAATAGTTTGGTGAGAAAGCAGTTGTTTTAGTTCTTTTTGGAAGGAGGAAATCGTTTGAATGAATGGGCTTAAGATGTCTACCCTTTTTAGGTGTATAACTGCAGAATCATTTATTCTAGGTATGTCATTAGTTGAAGGTAAGGAGAACAGCACCAGAGAAGCATAGTTGGTGCAATCCCCTCAAAATCTTTTATTTCCTAGCCGCATTGTCAGTGCTGGGGACGGGACAGCACAAAATGTATTTTAGGAATACACAGAAGAATTCAATTATGTGTGGAGATGACCAGAGATTAAACAATATCTTTGAGGTCACAATCCGGTATGAAGAGTTTTATCTCAATGATGAGTCTCAGCAGCCAGTTGACACTTTTGGCTATACTGGTAATGGATTTGTGAAAATTGAGGTGACTATTTAGAATGAAATCAAGAAATGTTTTCAATGATATGCTTACTAGAATATTCGTGGAGCCACTCAATCTGGATTCCGGTAGAGGAAATGTATGAGTGATAACAATAAACACTGTTTTGCAGGGGTTGTAGTAAGGTCATTACCAGTCATCCAGCATTTTAGATTGTCTAGAGTCTCATCCAGAAGACAGATCTCATCAGGGGAGGAGACCTTAAAGTAGGTTGAATGTCCTCTGCATTTAGGTGATGTATGTTCAATGACTGGACTCAATGATGTCTCCTGGAATTAATTTCCACTGTGCACGATATTGGGCGTACCAGTACTCCACTCGCTCAGGTTCCATTTACTATATGTCAATACAACCATCAATGCCAGTAATTATGATACTATCAGAACTAGTGTCCCCAGTCGACTTCGAGGAGAGGGTCCTCATAACCATCAGCACAAATGTCCATAATGAAAATCATTTCTAGTGTTCACAACGGCCATCAATGCCATTGTTTCCTGTAACCATTCGTTCCAGTGTTCCAAGAGGCCATAAGCATCAGAGTTACCAATAACCATCAGTTTCCCTGGGGAATATGTCCCCCCATTACCATCAATGCCAGTGCCCACAGTTACCATTAGTGTCAATTTCCTGATCCAGCGTAAGCGGTATAAATATTTTAAGTTTAACTTTCAATTCACTACTTACTCATTTATCCCTCTAACTGTACTGGGCCCCCTACAGCTAGATGGATTACAGCATTACCCTCACCACAGAGGCGAATGGTGCTCTGATTGATCTTTCTCTGCCAATAGGCGGGGTGGCACTAGGATGTCCAAAACACAACGTTAGCCACCCAATGACGACCATTATTTTTTGAGTAACTCACAAGTTTGAAATAAGGTTCAGATACACTACTCTCAGGACCATACTGTAAAAATAAGGTATCGCAATGGGGAGACCCAACCTCCTAAAGAAGTTAAGTGTAACTAAAATGAAGCACACAAGAAGCTCTGCTACTGTGACACAGAATATAAGAAGCAGAACATGATATTCTGAAAAGATTCACTGATTCTCCCTACAACGCATTTAGAGCAAAAGAAAAGAAACTCAGTTCAAATAAAGAACATCAGGACACAATAATAGACTCAGGCAATTTAGATAGTTTAGTTATTGTATTAATGTTCCAAAATCGATACAGATAAGCAATTTCTTAAGCATCTCAGTCAAGAATATTAAGGCATGTAGTATTAGACTACACATTTAGTCAGAGATTCAAGTCAAGTCAAGTTGTCTTTATTTGATCTTCCAAGGACAAATCATAAAAGATACACAACAGTAAAAGAAAAAACAAACAAACAAGATTCGTTACAAACACACATATTTAAAAAGTGACAACCACATATTAAAAATAGTATGAATCCTGCGAAAGTCCATACCTTGTAAGTTAAGGACTGCCACGTTTTTAGACATATAAACTCCTCATGTTAATATACAATGAGTAAAGTGACAGTGCAAGAAGGTCTAATTTAACATAGAATAAAGTGACTGTGCAATAAATCCAGTTCCGATTCCTGGAGCTGCTATAAAGTAGCAATTAATTAAAAATATTTAAAAATTGATATCAGCTTAAAACATTTGGAAAACATATCAGGAGCAATGATTACTAAAATCACTAAAGTGCTTTTTACATCAAAACAGCATACTCCTTCATTTAACTAGAGTGCGCTTCAAAAAGTTCCCAACTGCAAGGCAAACGTTACAATCGTTAATTTGACTATGAATAAAGTGGCTGTGCAATAAATCCAGTACCGATTCCAGGGAGCTACTAACTAGTGGAAGTTGATTAAAAATTATTCAAAGTTGACGCTAGCATTAAACAATTAAGAAGCATTGACAGGAACAATAATTACTAAACTCACTAGAGTGCTTTTTACATCAGAACAGCATGCTCCTTCTTTTGGCTAGAATACATTTCAAAAAGTTTGCAACTGCAAAACAAACATTACAATCGCTAAGTTGCTGTAGGTAGAAGAGAGCCGCTTTGCACTTAGAAAATTTATATCTGCGCAGTAACGGTAATAAAACCTTCCTAGTATATGGGAGATAAAATTGACAGAAAAAAACAAAGGGCCAGATGTACGACCATTTTATTTTGCGCCTCGCAATTTGCGACTAATTGCGAGTCGCAAATTGCGAGGTGCAAAATAAAATGTACAACAGTGATTTCAACACTGTTTACGATTCCCAATGGGGTCGCAAATTGCGAGGCTCATTAATATTAATGAGCCTCTCGCAATTTGCGAGCCCATTGGGATTGACAGGCCCTCCCAGGGATGGTGGCCTGCTGGGCTCAGCAGACCACCATGTCTGGTGCTGCTTTTAAATAAAGCAGTTTTTTTTTTAAATGCAGCCCGTTTTCCTTGAAGGAAAACGTGATGCATTTAAAAAAAAAAATTTAACGTTTTCGTTTCATTTTTAAGGGCAGGCAGTGGTCCTTGGGACCACTGCCTGCCCTTAAAAAATATTTTCGTATGCATTTACAAAGGGGAAGGGGTCCCCTGGGGACCCCTTCCCATTTGCGAATGCATTACCACCTACTTCAAGTAGGTGGTAATTGCGAGTGTTTTGCGACCGCAATTGCTGAAGTAAGGACCGGGGACCAGAACACTGGGTCTTCCCTGAATAAATCAAGTGGGATTCCATCTGGCATCGGAGCCTTCTTACATCTACTGTCTGCGATTGCTTTGAGAACCTCTTCCTCAAAAACAAGTTTTGGGCACATTGGGGGCAACTGCACTGAGGCATCGACAGTCTGACAGTCGGTAGAATAAAGCCCCGTAAAGTGCGTCACCCATGCCTCAGCCGAAATATGGGTTGTTACTTTATCTATTGGTGATACAGGGGATAAAACGGACCGCACAGTCTTCCAGAAAGCTTGTGGGTCTTTAGAATGGCAAGCTCCCACAATAGATTCCCATTTCTCCTCCTTCATTGCTGACTTCCTTCTTTTGATGGCTTGCTGGTATAACTTTCTACTTTCCCTGATAGCACACTGATCTCTCAGGATTTGCTTTAGGATACTACGTAAGGTATCATTGGCTGCTCTGCATGCTTTATCAAACCATGATTTAACATGGCGAAGCGGCTGAACATTGGGTCTGGAAAGCAGCACTTTTATCTTTGCTAAAAGAATAGAAAAGTCAGTTAGGATGAGGGCCGGGTCACAAGGTGCACGATTGCAGCTATTCACCAGATCAGTACTATCACATACAACTTGAACCACAATGCTCTCCAGGGTAGCAGTGCCCCAAACCACCCTGCGTCCTGCATCCTGCAGATCGACTGCAGAGCCGCTCCTTCCCCGGGTTCATGCCCTGCCGCCGCGCTGGGAGAGGCACCGGACCCGACCCAACGCTGAATGGTCGCCCAAACAGGAAACCGATGCTCAGGTCACTCTGGGCTCTCGGCGGTCGTGACTCCGGAGGAAACGCGGTGCCTGTGACTGGGCTCGGACAACAACGGACACCGGGGACTGCTGAATTACAATGCCTGACCCCAAAATGGCGGCCCGCGGTCAGCGGCCCACAGGTAACACTCCTGCCTCACGAGTGCGTCTGGAGGGGAGATCTCCGCTCGCCAACGAATGTAAGGTGCTGCATCGGGGGACTAGGACCGGCCACCAAGAGCAGGCAGACACGGATATCGGGGACTGCTGAATAGCAATGCCTGACCCCAAAATGGCTGACGCGCGGCCAGCGGCCCACATTTAACTATCTCGAGGTTGGATCCCCGGGGAGCCAGGCCCCCGCTTGCAGAGTCCAGAGAAAAGCCGCCCGACATCGAGCCGGTAGCTGGGGGCTGACCCCGCCTCCCGCTCGCAGAGGCATTGACGTAAACCCGGATCTATCCCGCCTGGCACCCGCACCCTATTCTGGGATCGGTGGCCGAGAGTCCCTTCCCCTGCACTACTTTGGACTTACCGAGCACGCCGCGGCCGTTCGGCTTCAGGGGCTGCCTGAGTCCAAAATGGCGCCCGAGAGCTGCGGGTTCGATGCAGCTGGAGAACAGGAAGGAGACTAACAACCGGAACACCTCAGCGGCCACGAGAAGGTAGGCTATGGATTTCCACTGAACCGACGGTTGCCGCTGGAGGGGGTCACACATTGACCTATAGGGATGACCCAAATTTGCTCCCTGATTATGTGAGAATGACTCTGGAGGCGCCTCGCCTGACCTGCTAATGGCGGTTACCTCTCCCACTGGCGGTTTTTCTCACCATCACTCACCCCCTCTGAAGACATGCGGACACTGGCCCTGTCCTCCCGCCGCATCACTGCATAGATTACACCCCATATGCTTTTGAGTCATTGAAAATTTTGGGGACCGACTGAACTTAACACCAAGGTCATAACCCCCTTGCCTGACCTCAAGATGGCCGCCTCAGTTGGTCTCTCCACGATGCTTGACCACTCCTGGACAATCAAACTGGTCATCGACCTGAACTTAATCACATCCCTCACCTGACCTTGATCCTGCTCTCCCTCCAGGACATGTTCTCTTTGAACTTTCCCTCGACCGTGGAGACCCTGCTATTTGACCGAGGCCCGGTGGAGCTACCTGTTAGCTGAAGAGGAGATGGGCTGTGGATTCCCCCTCAGCCGTCACCTACCCAGCCGGACTTTGGGCAGACTTTTCTTCGTCTCTCTGTCGTATCCCCCTCCTTCCCATTCACCCTACCCCCTTCCCCCGCTACGCTCCTTTCTTCTCGTCTTCTATCCCTTTTATGTTTTTCTGTTGAGACCTAGCTATTTGACCAATGCCCGGTGGAGCTACCTGATAGCTGAAGAGGAGATGGGCTGCGGATTCCCTCCCGGCCGTCACCTACCCAGCCGGACCTTGGGCAGACCTTCCCTTCATCTCTCCGTCGTATCTATTCCCTACCCCTTTTTCCCCTACCCCCTTTCCCATCCTCACTCCATTTTCCTTTTCTTCCACGCTCCTTAAAAGTTTTTACTGGTATCTTTGGTAACTTGTAACTGATGTATGTTTGCAACTATGTGGAACCTTATGTAAAGTGCTCTGATACCTTCGGATCTAGCCAGCGCTATATAAAACTCTTTAAATAAATAAATCCTTGGTAGATATATCGTGGGGAGGCAAAGACTTTGTCTTGGGTTGCACATATGACAACTGTATCTTGACAGAAATGGGGTTATGACCGCTATAGGTCTGAACGAGGACCTCACAGTTGTCAACAATTGGGGACATACTCCAGGAAGTAAAAATGTAGTCAATAGTGCTCCCAGCGCCCCGCCCTATAAAAGTTGGAATATAGTGATCAGAAAAATTAGGGACCTTGTTGACCAAGCCCGTTCCACCAGGAGATAGAAAAGGACCCGCCCCCTCAAGTCCATCACATTACAATCAAGGTTTCGAGCAAATGGGTCGAAGGTAGTTGGAGATATGGACGGGGGTGCCCCAGTTTAGCATTGAAGTCCCCCACCACCATCAGCCTAAGGGGGCATTCCTCCCGGGCCTCTTTCTCTACAATCAAATCGATCACAGCAAAAAGACCTTGAAAGTGGCAGTCCCCTTACTCGAGAAGTTATTATTATAGAAATTTATCAAATACATCTTATGGGTATCTTTCCAGCTAAGGCAGAAGGCCTGCACTTCCCCTCGCTCCTGATGGATAGGTAGAACTAAGCAACCAAGATTAACTTTAAACCAGGCGGTTAAACCCCCACTTTGCTCTGCCAGATGAAGATGGAGTCGCAGGGAAGGTAAAGTACATGCAGCCGTCGAATGCTATTTCATTTACCTCCCAAGTTTCCTGCAGGAAAACTATATCAAAGTTTGCAATAAATGATCGCCATCCATCAATCGAGATTTTGGAGGCTAGTCCCGCAATGTTCCAACTTAAAAAATGCAAGCAGGCATTGTCTATTGGGTCTTCATCCATGCAGGTACTCATACCAGACCTTGGGGAGAGGGAGGTCAGTTGGAGGGTAGGAGATGATAGGACAACAGGAATTAAACCATCGAGTGCTCTGCCCTTATCCACTGCAGCAAGCCCTATATGGGGATGATTTGAAGTAGAGTTATTTGGCAAATCTGCGGTAGGGATGGAGTCATTGATTACCCCCCCCCCCCTTCTCAGGTAAACCGGACCCTGTGGGAGGGAAAGTTGGTAGAGATAACTTAATAAAATGTGCAACAGCAATTGGGCACTCGGGTGCCCTACCCTTATCCTGAACACCACACTCTGTATGCGGATGGACTGAAATAAAATTGGTAGACAATTGATCATCAGGGGAGAGGCATTCAGGTGCCCCGCCCTTCACAAGTTGACCGGAGCAACCATGCTCCTCCCTAGATTGTCAATTGATGCCCTTCAACCCGGCCAAAGCTGAAAATCTATTATTCAGGGGGAATTTTGTTTGAGGGGGGGAGACTGGGTAACACACTCATTTGCAAGGTCAAACCGCCAGGAAAACAGAGATTAAAATCCAGAGAGGATGGTTTAAAACAAACATCAGATACAAGGTTACAGACTCCCACCACAATTAAAGGCAGAAGAATAGTTCTGTCCTTTCTTAACAGCATCTACAGTTCAAAAGCAAACGGGTAAAGAAATCAATTTTAAAGTCCTCTAAGGGCGAGTCCATTAGCATTGGCAAAAAGGAAATATGAAGCAAAAATCAATTAGTTCAGCAAAGGATTCCAGTTCTACTACATGAATGCAGCAGCATCAGCATAAAGGCAGTCCACAATAAGGAACATTAGAGCCTTGCGATAAAAGGATAAAATCAAAAGTGTTATAAGTTGTTTTCAATAGAGAGGAAAATTGGCATTCCATTGTGATGTGGGTGTCCTCGCATTGAGAGAAAAAGAAAAAGAATGGTGTTAAATGGATGTGTGTCCCAAAGAAAAATAATAGCGCTGCATTGCCCCTCCTTTGTGGTTTCTTCTTTCACCTTAATGTCAGGGTGTCACTCCACTAGTCAGTCCATCGTATGATTAGTTTACATATGTAGTCACTAAATACATTTAATTACTACTGCACTGAGCACTTTCGGGCTGGTCCCTTGCCCGCAACCACTGCACCAGACACTTTCTGCCGGTCCCTGAGAGGAGGAGGGGCCGAGGGCGCCATAAAGGCACTCCGGAGGTCCCACAGCGCGGGGAGATACCACACTGAGCACTTTCGGGCTGGTCCCTTGCCCGCAACCACTGCACCAGACACTTTCTGCCGGTCCCTGAGAGGAAGAGGGGCGGAGGACGCCATAAAGGCACGCCGGAGGTCCCGCAGTGCAGGGAGATACCGCACTGAGCACTTTCGGGCTGGCCGCTTGCCTGCAACCACTGCACCAGACACTTTCTGCCGGTCCCTGAGAGGAGGCTGGGCTGGGCCACCCCTCTGAAAAGATCCATAAGGGGACAACTGAGGCGCATGAGGGTGAGTCTGTAATATATATACCCTCTTGGTCTATTTACAGTGATTCATTGAGACTTGAACAGACCGTATGTGGCCCACATTGACTTTTAACCAGTCCTATTCAATGATATCTATCACCCGGCTTATTTAAATTTGGCGGAGGATTGACATTGTACTGCTACTTACGGAGCATTTTTGGAGTTGGTATAGGAGAGGACTCACAAATTTTGGTGCTTATCGTATTGAGGGACCGCATCTCTTCTTCACCCCCTGTAAACTGTGCGAGCGTTAAGCTCAGCATTTTCTAATTATTTGGCTACTACCTACGTGGGAGGATAGGCAAGAGAAAGGTGGGATCTGCTACTAATCCAACAGGGGGCGGGCAGCAATCTTTGTTGAACTATCTGACGGGAGCTATGGGGGCCTTAGAATAGCAAATAAACTCAGTTGAGGAGTCTTTAACACAAGGGAAGTTTCGAGGGATGGTAGTGAAAAGCCCCACGGGTAATGCACATGATGCCCCCCGAGTTAGTCAGCTGGAGGTAACGATAGAACAGCCGCTCTCGAATCGATGTGTCCAAGATATATCCGGTCATATCTATGTAAGCGACTTGGATTGCAACCCGCAGCCACCTTCCAAGCGACCCAGAAACCCTGAGGCTCTGGGTAGGGCGCTAAATTTAATTCCCCCTCGAGCAGGAAAGCCACTAGAAAGAAAGGAAAAATTTGACTAGACAGGGAAAACCCGATGAAGGTAGGAAGCCTTCACCCTCCATTAATACCTTAATTGTCGGCCAGATGGCAGAGCTTAGTAAGATTGCAACAAAAATAGATGATTTGCATAAAAATGTAACTGATTCCATAACTAGATTAATGGACAGAGTGGGGGCTATCGAGGATATTTTAAAAAATAAAATGGGACAACTTCATCTTGTAACAACTGACACTGTAACCTGTCATAGAGAGGACCTGCCACTACTGCCTGCTATCCAACCCTCAAGTGCTATCGCACAAGAAAGGATGGTACACAATACTATAAATTTAGATCCTCATGCTATGCATACGATTCCACCTAGCTTTAATAAGGCATTAGTAACTCATGTGGCTGATCCTTATAAAAGGGACGCTGTTCCATATGACAACAGGGCGCACGACCAGTCGGTCCCAGTCTCCCAAGTAAAATCGACCAAGAACTTAAACACGCTTGATCTACCCCCTGCAGTTATTCCCTATACAATTGTTTTGGCCAATGTCCCTGTCCTTACAACACAGATCACGGAAACTTGGGAGGCCCTAAGAAACAAATCTCTTTTTGATGAGGCTCAAAAACTGGCCTAACTGAAGTTTTATTTGCAAAATTTAAAATGGCTAGACGGGTCCCCTGGGTTGGTCGAGACCACAAATCACTGGCAGGTGACTGCGTAGTATTAACTTTTAGTGATCCACATTTAATATAGGCAATTTTATCTAGAGCAGGGAACCTAAACATAACACACTTGGGCATTAACATCTTGCCACTGGGGTACTTTTATCAGCCATATGCTGTCACTCAACATAGAACTCAGAATAGGGTTCCCCAGGTTATTCCTACCTCTTTTTATAATGTATCGGTTGCTAATCGTTTTGATATTCTCCCTACACTCGAGGACATCGATTGACCGATTATCCCGGAGTTATCATGTGCACAGATAGGGCGGGGCTTAGTGCCTGCCTTACCAGATGCACCTGGTTCCTCTAATGATTTTCCAACTAATCTGCCTACTGGCCTAGGGGTCTCCGCTCCAATTGGGTCCTCTGTAACCACTCCTGACCCATTGGGCCGGGTCACCAATGAAAACGATATCGACTGTCATGCATTGGCAGTGACACAGAGGGTACTCCCAGTGAAAAGCTTGTCTGAATGCACTATACTATTCTGGAACGTTGCTGGGTTGCGTTTGAAAGTAAATGATCCACAATGGGTAACTTTTGTTGAAGATTTCCCCATACTGTGCCTGCAAGAGACTTGGCTGGAGAATGAGATACATATCAATGGTTATAAAACCTACTACTCACCAGCAATTACCTCGGTTTGTGGTAGAAATAAGGGTGGGCTGTGTACCTATGTATCTAACTGTATTAATGTTAACAAGATAGTTTTTAAAGTCTCGGCCACCTATTATCAGATCGTACTGTTGCATGTGGACAAGAAGCACTCTGTTGCGCTTTTAAATTTTTTAAATAATATTCCTAAAGAGCAGACAGGGTGCGTGTTGAGTAAACTACGGAATGATATATCTAAATTACAAGATAGCTCGTTGAAAGACTTGTGTATTATTTGGGGTGGGGACTTTAATCATGTTCTGTGTCAATCCGCCATGTGGGGCATTTGTGGCCTAAACATTGAAAGAGGTGTAGAATACGCTCATTTCCCACATACAACATCTGGGGACTTGTTTAACACCCTTGTCTTTCAGTTTGATCTGGGGTTCGCTAATGAACTTTGCACCCCAACAATACCATTTAAGAGTACATTTAATGGCAGAGGATGTGGTTCCTTAATTGATTTTATTTTAGTCACGAAGCGCCATTCAAGTAGGGTGCTCAACTTTGAAACCCATTCAAATGCAAAGAGTGATCATTTCCCAATGAGTTTATCTTTCCTTTTATTGAGCTTTGCGTCCAGCAAGGGGGCCCCAGTGGAACAATTTGCCTTCAACATCTCCCTTAATAGATTTAATGGGTACTCCTTGAGCTGGGTGAAAGTTGACCCGACTGTGTTTTTTAAGCAATTCATAACCAATTGTAACGAGGCTTTCACAGTCTGTCTTAATGAGTCCGCTGCTAATGCTGAGGTCCTGAACTCATTCTGCATCATCTCTGCGGAGATTAAGAAGTCTTTAACAGTGGCATTTAAGAAGAGACAGCATAAGGAACAGGGGTGGTTTGACTCGGTTTGCACCAAAGCTCATGTAAATCTAAAGAAAGTGCTACATAAACAGGATAGATCCCAAAGTGAAATAAAATCAGCGAGAAGTGCCTATAGATCTGCGCTGAAAGAATGTAAGGAGATATTAAGAGCGGATGCATGGCGTGCCTTGCATGAAGCCTGCGAGCATAGAGATAATAATAGCTTTTGGAAGGCGGTTAATGCGCCCTTCCTAGCCTCAAGAGACTCACCATCAATTGAAATAGCAATTAGTGAGGCAACATGGGTGGAGCATTTTACTACCTTATATAATGATGAGAAACATGCCCTGAACCTTGCAGAATCGGATTCTTGTTTAGAGTCCGACCAGATTTGTACGTTCCCTCTGGATTTATGTTTTTCTCTGGATGAAGTTATAAGTGCTATAAATGCCAGTGCAGCGGGTAAAGCCCCCGGCCCGGAGGGAGTCCCTGTGGACGTGTATAAATCTAATCTCTCGCTCTGGGGTCCATTATTAACCCATGTTTTAACAGCTTGCTGCCAGCAGGGCCTTATTCCCTCTTGGTCCGATTCGATAGTGGTCCCGATATTTAAAAAGGGGGATCGTAATAATCCTACATGTTACCGACCGATCTCCCTTCTGGACTCCTTTCTTAAAGTAACTGGGTGTGTCATTTTAAATAGGCTGCAGTCTTGGGCGGAAGATACAGGTGTTGTCTCTAATCTGCAATATGGTTCCGCCAGGGCCTAGGGACTATAGAACAGGGGCTAAATTTAAGCCTTGTTATAGGTAAATATACGCAGGCCAAGCAAGGAAGGCTATTTTTAGCCTTTGTGGATCTTAGCTCCGCGTTTGATTGCGTGAGACATGATAGACTTTGGAGCTTACTAGAGGATATGGGTGTGGACCCTCCCCTTATATATTTTATGAGGCAGCTTTATAAAGATGCAGGTGCAAGGGTCCGGTTAGGAAAACAGGGCGAATGCACAGCCAAATTCCCAATTAGCAAAGGTGTGAGGCAAGGTTGTGTGCTCGCCCCATTACCTTTTACTTTATATATTAACGGCCTTGGCCAATTTTTAACCGACCAATGTCAGGATCTTCCTTTTATTAATAAGCATCCAGTTCCCGCATTATTATGCGCAGATGATGCAGTTTTAATGGCCCGTACCCAATTAGGCTTGCAGAGAGTTTTAACCAGTTTTACTATGTCTATGGACTTGAGGGGCTTGAAAGTGAACACACCCAAAACTTACATAATGAAATGTGGCAAGAATAGTGCTAAATGTCGCAATATTTTTATTGACAACACTAAAGTAGAATGCATTAACAGCTTCCCATATTTAGGCATCCATTTTGACTATCGGGGGACTAGGTCCCCCGCAGTGCTGGCAAGGAAATTGCTGTTTTCCAGGGCAACTGGTGCTCTGGCTAATTTTGCTAGAAGATTGGGCAGAAGACCTGTGCCAGAATTAGTACAAATTTATAAAGCCAAGTGCCGCTCTACAGCCCTGTATGGAGCAGGCATCTGGGGCCACACGGACGCTCAGCCATTACAATTGATAGAGAACGCATTCACAAGATATGTACTGGCTGTTCCCAATAGCACGGCTAATTTGATCTGCCATTCTGAGCTTGGTTTGCTGTATATTTCAGATCTGACCAAAATTGAACCAATTTTGTTGTCGCATAAGGTATGGGCTTCCGCACATACTAACTTTAATTGTGATGTTGTTAACGACTGTCTAAAGTTGTGTAGGGCGTCCTCTATCTCTTGGCTAAATTATATTAGAAAATTCATGAGTGACATTGGACACTCTGAATATTTTGACAGGCCTGACAGCATTGTAGCAATCTCGAGAAAGACACTAAGAGCAGGCTGTTTAGCACATTTACAATCAATTAGACTTTCTCTAGAGATTGTTAAACCTACAGTCCTAGACAACCAGTTGATGCTATCATGCCACGGTATTCAGCCCTATCTAGTCTGTGTATCTGGGAGCTACGACAGAATGCTGTTGACTCGTTTTCGTTTGGGGTCTTTTTATAGACTTAAAAGTTTCCCAGTTACCAATGACTGGTCTAAGAACTTGGGTGCCTGTCCATGTGATGACATATCACAACAATCTATGCTGCATATCACTTTGTTTTGTAAGTGTTATTCTCTCCCAAGAAAAAGATTTATAGTACCGATTTAAAAAACCTTGGGTTTGAGACAATGTCGCACAGCGCTTCTGGCGTTACAAGTTTTAGAAGATGAAATGTTTATGCTGTCCATTGTTACTTATTTGAAATGTGTTATTAATTCTAGGAAAACAATGTGGAATTTGAGCCCTGGTTCTTAACAATGATTGTAAAAAAAAAAAAAAATTTAATCTAACTATTGTTTAGGTATATTTGTCTGCAAAATGTTTTTAAATGACTGTTAAAATTGTGCTTTTATGATTTGGATTTTAAATCGAATAAAGCTATTTTTGAATTTGAATTTTGAAGTTACTCCTGCATTCTTTCCCAAGTACGTCATGAGAATGACTTAAATTTCCAGGCCTCACAGGTTTGTCAACTGTAAGAAATATACAATGTAACAGTCTATGGCACAGGGTTAGTGTTGACTTTCCCACGAGCCATATCACAGTGAATTTTGAAAGAATGTCCTTTAAAAATTAAGAATGAAATATGCACAGAACAAATAATGCAACACTTGCAGAAATACCAGTGAATTATTTTGCTTGCTAAGGGAAAATTGCAGCTCAAGGAAGAACATGTTTAAAGCTGAAAATGCATACATCAGGCTTAAATGAATTAAACTTAATTAGAATCAAGTATGTTGCATTGAATCATTATTTCATAATAAGTGATGAATACTAAATGTTTCACAAATGTATTATTACACAAAATTGATTAGCGTTAGCTATGGCCTACTGCCACAACATTTCAACATCCATACATGTAACTTATTCTTAAAGACCATTTTACTAAAAACTTTTAATAATTTTCATAATCATTAGGGTCTCTACTATCACATCTGTAAGTTTCAATTTCCTAACTACTTTTATTGCATAATTGCACCACAATCTATTTATAATGCATTTGCAATGAAAGGCAATAGAACTGTTAGGCCTCGTCATTAGATTCATTAGTTTTCATCAGTACTTGAATAGTAGAACATCATTTCATGAGTAATCTTGCAATGTTATTCTAAACAATGATCGCTCAATTCTACTTGTACCTTATGTCCTGGCTTTTGTGATTGCTTGTTCAAGTCTTATCATGTATTATATTAGTTCAAGTTTTAAGAACAGGTCTTTTTTATGGCTTTGTGCCTGGTATGTATTCGATTTTTATTGATGTATTTTTTAATATTTAAATATTTGATTGTTTTTATAAATATTGTGTGTTTTTTCAAATCATGTATGTCTTTTATGATCATCTGGGAAATGATCGAATAAAGATTATTTGATTGATTGTGTAGTCTTGTAATTAAAAATCTATTAATAAGCATTATAACTATTTAGCAATGTCTTTTCTCCTTTTCTAACTCTTTCGCTGTTCCTTCAAGTGTCTCTATTGCTGTCTCACTCGGTTCATCTTGTGCAATATGCACATTCAGGTTTGTGTCTAAATCAGTAAAAGTGTCATTTAAAGTGGTTTTGAAATTTTTGCATTACCATCAATGCCAGTGCCCACAAATACCATCAGTGTCAATGTCCTCAAATACCATCAGTTTCAGTGTTCAAAATGATCTTCAGTGCTTCACTTCCAATGTTAGAATCCAGGCTGTTGGCTAGTCCCACAAGGCAAACTAGATTTCCCCATAGCCATTCTTCACTCACCTTTGGTAACGCAAATTTAGTTAGAAGATTACAGTATACTGGAATGTGTGTTTGATACATGGCACAATTCACATCAACATTATAGTCAAAATACTATAAAGAGCATCAAGTTCCAACCAAGATTCGATACGGAAAGATGGGAAATGATCAATTAGGAGTATGAGGCAAAAACAATAAAAATTGGAACAGATTGGTCAAGTCATTAACCATAAAACAGTTCTAAAAAATAAGGGGCAGAGATATCAAAGTGTTCAACAAAAAAGAGAAAGGTGAATTGGAATAAAGACAAAAAACAGAATCACCTCAAATCATTTTTGAGCCTGCATTTTAATGGTAGTTCTAACTGGCAAAGGGTTTGTGATGAGTCAACCTACTGGTGGTTAAGAATACATGAAGCAGATGTGAAGTGTCAGGTTGAATGTGTCACATAAAGTGTCAAGTCCTGTTGAACGTGGCTAAGGTGTAGAGATACCTGGGAAGTCAATTGGGATAATAGAGTTGAGCAGTCATTAAGCTGAAATGAAAGCAGTTTGCAGTATTTTTTCCTGGTGGTGTAGGTGGATTAAACTCAACTATATTTGAGACAGAACACAGACTATAGAATCACTTTAGGCTGGGTGCTAGAGTTTGCATTTGAGTGTTGATCACGAACTGTGCCAGTTAAAGGGCACCAAGTCTGATTTAAGAGTCTGAATCCATAATTCAAGCCTGCTCGGATGCTTGGTGATGTGGTGTAAAATACTGATGCAGTGGTTGGAATTGGAGAACATGTATAAAAGTAGTTTTAAGTTTTGCAAATCTTCACACCAGTTTTTAAACATAATGACCAATTAATAATCAGTTGCAGTTATCTCTCTGCAAAACTCAGACTGATAGTCCCATAGGACAAACAGGACCTTCACTATGCTGGGCCGCATCGGAAGGGTCTGCATCACTTTACAAAACAGTAGCTGCAGTTTCCACCCTTCACTACTACCATTTATTACTTCAGGAAGTCTATCACCTGCCACGATCCTTCTCACCTTAGTGTCTGGATCTCCACAGTTCAGCCACCGAAATGAAGGCAATACACTTCCACTGTATTTAGAGCTGGCCTCCTCTACCATCTTAAGCCAGAGGCATCCAAAATGGATTCAACTTTACTTTGTAATTAGACAGTGAGCCAAAGTTATGGACGTGCATTAGAAGACATGCCCCTCAGCATTTTGACAGTCTGCTTTTAATTTTTGCACAATTTACACATATATTTTCTTACACTGATATGCTCTTGAGGTTACTGCTTTCTTTGAGCACAGCCTAAAGCTCTCCTTCTTTCCCTCTAAATGCACCCAGTCATTACTTCACGCTTCCAACCCCTTAGCAGATCAGCTGACTTTGCTGGAGCGGTGGTCTTGTGGTAGCCTAGAAGTGGACAGACTGTTTGCTTGATTTTAGTGCCTATGAAAAGTACCTAATGTAGCACTATCTTCACAGACAGCTAATTTTGCTTCTATCTACCATCTTGCATTCTAATTAAGGGTGGGCGGAGCTCACCTAGTGGTACTCCGTGGAATTTCATGGAGTTACTGGAAAACTCTGTGAAATTCCGTGGAGTTCCATGGCCTGGTGGAGTGCCCCTCCCCAACCCCCGCTAAAACCCGGGCCCCCCCGCACCGCCTCCTGCTAAAGCCCTGGCCCCCGCCCCCTTCCCGCATAGTAGTAAGAGACTTACCTTCCTCAATCGGTGTCCATCTCCTGCTGCTAGGCTTGGCTCCACTCGGCTTCCGCTGCTCCGGTTGAATTACAGGAAGAACTGCAGTGCGCATGGCGTACTGCGTGAAGGCATGCCTGACCCTGATAGGGTCAGGCATGCCTTCACGCAGTATGCCATGCGCACTGTAGATCTTCCTGTAATTCAATCGGAGCAGGGAAGTGAAGCCAGGCCCAGCAGCAGAACAGCAGGATAGCAGGACAGCAGGACACCGATTTGGGCGGCAGGTAAGTCTCCCTGCACCGGTGAACTCCGCTACCCTGCGTAGGCGGAGTTTATGCTGAACTTCGCCCTCCAAGTGGAGTGCGGAGTAGCACAAACTCCGTAAACTCAGTCCAGGGAGCGGAGTTTACCCCCCAGAGTTAATTCTAATATGCATGCTGTCGCAAAAAAGCATCCTCTATATTTCTAAACACCCGACATGAAAAACTGACCTTTACTTAAAACCGCTGATTGTTTCCTCTCCTTTTTTCTTTCAAATGCCATTCCCTTAATTTCCATGCACTGCTTTCCTCCTCTCTCTAAGCACAGCCTAGTCCACCTCATGTGCATTTTTCCTTAATCTCTATTAATGTGTTTCTCCAATTTGCCCATAACTCATTTCAAAGATCTCAACCTCTCCTTCTTTGAATGTTTTCCCAAGCAAACTCACAATACCTAATCTCCTCTAGCCCATCCTATAGCCCACCAACCATCTGCATGAAGTCACCCCTTCCCCACTAATGTTCACATCTAATTCATATTAATTTAATCTACCACAAAGAAACTGGAGTGAATGCATGGAACTGTTTGATTGGGAGCACAAGACCAATAGCAATCAATAACCATTGGATTAACCACTGACATTGGGTTGCGGAGCAGCATGCTTCCTGCCTCAAAGCATTTCAACGTCTTGTCAGGGGTAGTATATATATAAATGCAATTACAATACAATACTACAAAAGCCCCAGAAATTTCTAGCAGGCTGCTGGCATTTCATGATCATCACAACCTTCAAGGTACTTGGAAGAAGCCCAGCGCTTAGTATGCACAGCAAACAATGCATTTACTGACCCCGTTCTCTCTTCCACTGGCATGTCATTAATTTTAATGGGTTGTCCCAAGGGAGGCCTACGACAGTGGCCTTATTTAAGCGGTTCTGTCACCTTCATTGGCAAAATCCCTTGTCACCATCAATTCTTGTGCCTCTCCTTATGCTTACTGAAATTACCTTTGTTAAAATCAATGACGGTAACCCTAATTATTATAAATACCGATATTATCATCATTTGTAGTGTCTCTATCACTATGAGTGCTAATGTTCCAAATAATTATAAGTGCTACTGCAAGTTAGTATTAGTATTGTTCCACAGGGTAACAAAGGTCCAGTTCAATTGTTTTTTTTAATTAGATATAATAAAAATTCTGCAGTATCATAACAGGACACTGTTCAATTATTTAGCAAACAATTTGGCTCCATCAAAGATTCGAATAGGAACCATTAAAACCTGGCATCAAAAGCTCATAAGGTGAAATGTTTCAATAGAAACCTGATCCTGGAATACCATACAATACTGTTGAAGATAGCATTTTGCAATCTTGAACATTTGGGAGTCTGTCCATTTTTTATGTTTGGGAAACTGCAGATTACTTTTCTGGCAGCTTGTGGCTTCCTTTATCTTAACAAGCATTGGCAATACCTATAGTTCTGGCTTTAAAGGAATGTTGTATGGTAATGTGAAGCACTGCACATAATTAGCATGGGAATAGATGTGTATTTGTGTGGAAGCAAAGAACTCTAGAATAATATTGGTGTAGGTTGAAAGGTCAGGTGACAGTGGCACTGTCCAGGCAGACCTAACAATCCATGTAGGTTATTGACTGCCCTCCTCCCATCTGTGCTGATGCCAGAAAAAAACAACATAAATGATCTAGTTATCTAAGTTACTATAATAGCATTCCAGTGTCCTGTGTGTACCCCTGAAAGTTCAAGCTTAAGTAGCTTGATAAATAAACAAAATAATCACAGCTGGTGGAGGGAAAGCACGTTTATTGGGGAAGCTCAATCAAAACATGTACTCCTGGCCCCCAACAAGTGGGCGGAGTAAAATCCCATCTCTATTGATGAACACATAATTGTCTAGTGACAGCTACGCTGTCAAGTCAGACTATAAAAATGCACCTTTGCTTAGCCTTTTGAATGTGGTGATGTATGGCAATCTGTGCTCTGGCTAATTCCCCTCCCAGCATGGCTGACAACAAATTTGCATCAGATACTGGGGAGGTTCTGAAACATCCAACCCTACAAGTGCATCCCCCTGCAGACAGCACAGAATTAGCCCTCCTACCCAGCCCCATATCTTGACTGGCATAAGAGTGATGAAATGTTACTCTATTCCATCATACACTAAACTTCTGGGGCGAACAGACACTAAATCCTTGTTTTTGTTATTATTTGCTATCAGATGTTCCGCGCAGCACTTATAACAGTCCACATTCCAATACATAATAAAACAGATACAGTTGTAGACAATCGATAAAAGCTTTAGGACATTGCGTTACAGCTAAAAGGAACAGAGCATTATGTACATCAAAAATCAATACGGGGTGTAACGAGGACCGTCTAAGGCAGTTTAAGTGATGACAGATAAAAAGCAAATGGTTACATCGTGAAAACCATTCCCACGCAGCGATCAGATATGTCCAGAGACAGCCTACTTCCAGCATTCACTTTCAATCATTATAATAGAAAGATAGCACAGGTTTAAATTCAAACAAAGTCAAACGAAAATTGCAATTCTTGCAATCTCTCATGTTCCCCAAGTATAGCATAGTAAGGATGCAGAAGTTACAATCAGCGCCAGACTTTTGTTTTTGCAAACCCTCTTATTAACTAGCAGCTTTCACAGATTTTTTTATATACTTTTTAGTAAAAAAGATTAGCAATGAATGTTCTCTAGGAATGTTCAAATTCAAAAAGTAATTATTTCCTAAAAATTAGAAACAAGTCTCACTGAGATTATGTATCCGATTTACAAAACAATTTAAGGCCCGTAAATCTATGTTGAAGACCGAAAATGGCTCCGTTGATGCCTGAGATCTAGCCACAAAATTATACCTGTCAGGCATAAATGATATGACTACATGTATCTCACGACTGTACAAAATTCCAGAGTAATAGCTGGCAGGTTGTGGTGGGAATGCCAAGGGTGGGGGTGGGGGGGGGGGGGAGGCAGATTGAAGACATGGTTGGTTTGTCTTGAAAGCTTGTGAACACTCACAAACGGCTGAGGGGCTTATTTGCAAGTAACTGACGCATCTGTACAGATGCGTCAGTTTCCTTGCGCCTGCGCGCGGAACCCTTGCGCCACCATGGATGTGCCGTATTTACAATACTGAGCACCATGGCGCAAGGATTGACAGATGCGTCAGAAATTTTCGTGTACTCCTGCCCACCCTGAACATCGTCAGAGATTTAAAATGTACTCCACTGAAGGACTGGAGCATCTACGCTTCGGGGTGATAAGGTGGAAGAGGGGAATGAGGGAAATATGACTATTTTTTTCTGTCCTTAAAGATACTCATTCCCTCACTCTGGAAACAAGAATAAATTAAAGCTATCGTGCATCACCTTTAAATCGATGTGCCTACTCCAGCCAGGGATCTCTCCGATACCCTCTAGAACTGTAGGGAGCAAACAAACACTTAAGGAGCTTATACAACCAGACTTTAGAAATTTAAAGAAATTTTCGTGTACTCCTGCCCACCCTGAACATCGTCAGAGATTTAAAATGTACTCCACTGAAGGACTGGAGCATCTCCGCTTCGGGGTGATAAGGTGGAAGAGGGGAATGAGGGAAATATGACTATTTTTCTCTGTCCTTAAAGATACTCATTCCCTCACTCTGGAAACAAGAATAAATTAAAGCTATCGTGCATCACCTTTAAATCGATGTGCCTACTCCAGCCAGGGATCTCTCCGATCCCCTCTAGAACTGTAGGGAGCAAACAAACACTTAAGGAGCTTATACAACCAGACTTTAGAAATTTAAAAAATAAGAACCCCTAAAGTGCAACTCAGTTCTCATTCTGCAGTGCAGCGTCTTCTCTATAGAGCTCACTTCTATTTGACCTGACGTGTGTAGAGACCACATTGACCGTCTAAAGAAAGCTTTAAACACATCCGTTTACAATGTGCTTCGAGGGAGCAGAGTTTAATGGACGATGGAAAGGGACATATTAATGCCATCTCTGTGGCAAAGCAAATGAAAGGCAGAATCAAGATACTTGCTGATTTTAAAACACGCCACTGATCAGCCGTGACACAGGACCCAAAAGAAAACAGATTTCATGGATGGCAGATGAGAGCAGGCACCTGGATGGAGGAGACCAGACAGAGAGCACTGATGTATGCTGGTGTGTGCACCACGAGGAAGCAATGAGCTACTGGCTCTACTTTTTACCCCTTGTGATGGATAGGAAGATTCCTGGGAGCATGTCGCTCACAAGTTGACAAAAAGCATGGATTGGCCTGGTTGGCTGGCTTCGCAACTATCTAAAGAAAGTAATATATTGCAGCGTACATCAGGCCACATAGATTCAGTGTTCAACATTAAAATCCCTGGGTAGGACTGGAAAGTAGTGTGAGGTCCTGTGGTTGAGCCGTTCTGTCCTGCATTGATTAAGGGCACAATGTGAACAGGAAGGCATGCTCAAGAGGGAAAAGGAATTCCAGTATCAAGGACTTGCTTGTAGCAGACAACAACAAGAACAAGGAGGGAACTACACTCCACAGTACAAAGTAAAATAGAGGAGACTCAGGTGTCCACAAGCCCTACATGAAGAGGATAAAATGATAATGACGCGCTTTATGAAGACATTTTTTTCCAGACTTCAAAGCAGAGATTGGCTCAGTTAGGTATGAACTTAAGCAGTTGTTAAAAGATGTGAACATCAACATTTCCAAGCTTGGTGGCAGGATGAACTCTCAAAGAGTTGATGGATGAGAGGTCACTAGACCTAGAGGAATTCAGACCTCACCTGCTGCTGGTGGAAGAACAGAACATATTTTACAAAAGAAGCTGCAAGATCTAGAGAATCATTCCCAAAAAACCAAAATGTGCATTCATGGAGTTCCTTGTGGAGTGGAGGGGAAGGATATGTGGACTTATGTACAGAACCCTGTGACACCATACTGGTGAGGAAGAAACTGGACTGTGTCCTAGTGAGCCCACTGTAACTGCAGTTTTATAACTGAAATATAGGATAGGAAGGATTAGTCTTCAGTAGGGAAATGGAGAAATCAGAATGGTTTAGTAAATGATTAGCAAGCTTTACTCAGAGCAAATCAACTGGGAAAGAGGCTAGAAGGAAATATCTCTACATTCTGGGTGAATTTGGAAGCATTAATTGCCAAGAATGAGACTTTGGGAACTATCAAAGACCTCAAAACAGCCAATGTGCTGTAAATGTACAAATGCTCTGTGTAATTTTATAAAACCTTTGAGGCACAATTACTGATGCTCACTTGAAGATATTTAATGAGGTGGCCACCTCTTCTACTGTGACCTTGTCAATGAATGACAGTGACTACAATCTCTTTGATTCTCAAATCTGACTATCCTCCTGGGGACTGTGAACCCTATAGGCCTATATTGTTGTTAAACACAGATGCAAAGTTGTTAACATCGGTCTTGGCATAAAGGCAGTGCTTAATTTGTAATTGGTGCCCAAACGTTTTCTCAGAAACCCAAAGCCAACACTTCAGAATTTTGGGGTTGCCAAATAACAATGATGTCAAGCCTTGATTGCACCTCATGCCTCATTTGTCAACCGCCCTACATCTCCTGTCCCTTTATTAAACTCTTGCAGGTCATTTTACATCTCTGCTGTCTCTCTTTGTCACTTTTTTTTAAATCATTATCCTCCTCTCTTTCCCCTTCTCTGTCTTTTTCTCTCTTCTTCTGGGTCAAAGCCAGATGATTAAAAATAAGTGTTGGTCCACAAAAATGAGTACCAGTGGGCCCCACTTGCAACCACCAGCTCAAAGTAAGCACTCCGTAAAGGAAACACAGTGGGATCTGCAATTTAGTACATCACAGTCAAAAAGGTTTCGTCTGTGGCAGACAGACATGACACAATGCAAAAAAGGTGTTCCACTTTACAGACGTAGACAGGACAGGAGGATGGAAGTCATTGCTGCTATGCCTCATCATCGAAAAGGCGTTCAAAAGGGTTGACTGGGTAATTATGTAGGACGTGTTATTTGAAATGTGCTTTGGACACAGGTATCTTAATTGGGCCCTCCCCAACATTTAGGCACATAACTGGAGATGGCCATTGCGGAAGGTGCCTTGACCTTCCCAGGCTCATAGAACCCTAAATGTATGTCTCACTGATGAGAGCAAATGTAAAAGACTGGGATCATGCAGTAGTCTGTCAGGGCTTGACCTTGTTACCATCTCAGTTTAACTCACTTTGGTGAAATGCAGAGTTTACAACAGGAATGGAAAGAAGAGCATACACAGTGTATAGAGAGAAGGTTTTTTAACCTTGAGAGATTTGTTGGTGTGTGGACAGGTCAAATAGTTTATGCAGGCGAGAAAAGGCTTTGGCTTACTTGAGGGAGACCAATTCATCATATGTATATCAGGCACCGGGTGCAAAACACACAAGTGTAGGCAGGGGTGATGAATCAGCTGGCTTACTTCCAAAATATCTTACTGCAGCAGAGTGATAGAACCCCATGTATTTCTTGCATATGCTGAATCTTCAACAGCAAGGGAGCAGAAAAAAGGTTTCCCTTCCAAAAAGCATGAGGAAACAAGCTGAAAATTAATGTAGACCATGGCCAGTAGGAGGACATAATGGCAAGAGCGACCATTTCTGTCATGCATGCAGGCGGCAGACATGCTCTCTTCAGGATTTGTTATCATTGGTACTATTCCCTCAGGAAACTTCAGTCAATTGACAAATCCAATGATAGGCAATGCTGGTGGGTTTGTATGGAGGTACGTGAATACACTTATTTCTGTGGTGTGACCATAATCACCATATTCTAGTTCTGGAAGGAGGTGCTTAATGGAATGGAGGAGGCCACAGGTTTAAGACTAGCATTGTGTGCAGAGGTTATGTTATTGGGGAACCCCTCAAAATCACCATACCAACTATTATATGTTCAATATTATCTCACATTTACTACTGGCAGCAGAACAACTGATTCTAGCTCGCTGGGGGCCCCCATTCCTTCCTTTGGGTGGTCTGGGTGCAGTAGATTTGGCTTCTATTGGTAATGGAGAAAGTGGTTAAAATGATCCAGGACAGGGACAGAGATTTTCTTTAAAAACTGAACTAAGCATATATAGCTGGCAAAAGGGTTTAAAGTGCACCAATGCACTGGTTGCATGTGTGCATAAAATTCTGGATGAGTCTGAATTGCCCAGACGCCTTCATCAGCTCACCCAGGTTGACTAACCAGAAGATAGACCTTGTACCACCACAAATGTTTTGAGGGCTCAGAAAAGAGTTATTCAAGTTCAAGAATAACCGCATTGTACTTGGGTAGAGAGGATAGGATAGGCGGGGGCAGCTGGTTGTATGTGTATTTTTAGTCTCATGAGCTTGGTGTCCAGGATTTCATTGAATGTCCAAGATGGCACACCTTCCGAGTATACGCCTGTCATCAGTGCGGTACATTTCTAGCTTCCTGCTTAGACATCATTCCACGTGAATTTGTGTTGTATGGGCTCCATTGGCTGGGAATCTATCCACTATAAAATATGTGTAATAACATACCTTTGAGTCTGTACCTTCATAAACTTCTTCCTTATGCCGTACAAATAGCACTTCCAAAACTATCATCTGTTTGACCCTTGCCAAAAGCACTTTGTGTTTAACCTTTCATATACTGCACCTAATGTATTGGGTAGTCTTTATTTTACCTTTTCAGGTTTTGTGACGTGTGTGACTGTTGGCAATTGGTGATTTTTTTTGTACAGTTCTATTATAAATTGCTTGTTGCGACCTGCAATTTTCAACCTGCTAATTTTGATGATTTGTAAGTTGGTTTTGCTAGGCAATGCAAACCTGGTTAGCATGCTTATGAACCTTGCCATTATTTCAAAATAGGTTTGTAAATTATTTGTGATTCACCAAAGTGTGGTTCGCCTATTCCATATTTTTAGGTATTGCAGTTTGCCCATTCTAACCCTAACTACCACTGAAAATGCGTTTTTTGCTATGCTTATCGAAAATCCTAAGTATTATATTAATTTAAAGTAACAACTGAATGAGAAATACAAACCACCAATCATCTTATCTGGTCACACAGTAGAAAATTGTATCACTTACCATCATTTTTATAAATAAAAACATCTATAAAGTTGTAACACAGGCCTTCGTAAACTACTATGCATTATCTAGGTCATTGTTTTCAGACGTAAGTTAAATAGGGATCTAATTGGAAGTGAGTTTTCAGCATCAGAGCCTTGAACGAGCAATGCACTTCCATCTTGAACACTTGAAATAAACAGTCCCGTGACATTGGTTGAACTGGACCCACGTCAAAAGTCGCAGTGAAGGAGAAAGGTATGCTGGTCATCTGGGCAACTGCCAGACTAAACATGAGTGATTAGTGTAATCTGCACTGTTAATCACTGTAATCACTTTGCTCATGCTTGGGTTTTGAACAAGAAAAACAAGAAACGAATTTTGAAGAATAGATTTATACGGTGGTGGCTGGCAGCTAATTTCCTCACACTCCCAGTAATAGCTTTACATCGATAAAGTGTGTTTTAAAATGTTTTCTTTTTTGATACCATCTGTTTAAAATGCAAAGACTGTGCTTAAGTTATATGCTGACTGACACACTTGATACAATGAAAAGAATATGCGAGTGTTAGGAATAGACTTTTCACACACGCTCTCCCATTTTCAGTCCAAGATTTAAAAAGTGTTCACATAACGTATAGTTTTCTCATGAGCAGTCCAAAACGTTTTTCCTTTACCCTCCCAATAAAACGTCAAGTTCATCTTTTTATATATGTTTTATATATTTTCCTCTTCCTAAACTTTCACACTGAAGATTGGAAGTGCATTGTGTGCAAACCTCAGTGCCTGATAAGGCATACGATGAAAGTCCCTCCATCACCACATATGCTGCATTCAAGAAACACACACTCGGTATCATGGCGTTAGGAGTTGTGTGTCAGGAATGGAATGGTAAGTCATATGCAAAACCCACCTATCCAAGGTGGGCACCACATAATCTTCTCCAGATCTTGCCCGCAAAAGAGGGTCACCTTCCTTAACAATATACACCATGTACATTCATTAGGAGTGTGGGACTGTTTTACAAGCCTGTTTATACTGCATATTTACAGCTAGTTGTCCAATGATGAGTCATCTCTTTCAGTCTTCAAGACCTTCCTCTACTTTTGAATCATTGCCCATTTTGGACACTGAGAACTAAGGGGAGAAACAATAATAGTTAGGAGACTCTATGATAAGATATTTGTGTTTTATGTACACACTTGTTCTCTGGTCTGCTCATAGGTGCATGGCTTTACATTTGTTGGCAAAGTATTTGTCTAGTCTGCAACCCACTCGCCCCAAAGTACACCAACCTCTGCTTCTGACTGCCAGTCAGTCTCCTCTGATTTGTTGAACGAATGACTTCGAGTCATTTTCTATCATATCCAATATCACCTATCCTCAAAATCACAAATAATTTGATATGGGCTTTGTGGACAAAGCTAACCAGCTTTGTAATCATCTTTCTCCTGTTAGTGCACAAGCGCTAAACCTTCAGTTTGAAATCACCGAATTCTTTTCTACACAAGCATAAGATTCTTTCCTCTTGTTAGCTGTGAGTTGCCCCTTAGATCAATGTTGTACATGATTACAGTAATTCGAAAAAGGTGATCAAAAAGTCTACCAAAACTGTATTTGTTACAACTTTTAAATCACCTCTAGATGGTATGTTCTTCATCTTCAGCACTATTGGGAGTTGTTCTCATAAGGATGAAAAGGGCAGCATCCTAATCCTTTACACCATAACTAAACAGTGACATCCAGCTCAACCAAGCTTACATGGCAGTCATCTTGTCCAGATATGATGAGCAGCTGGTATGATAAAATATCAGGAACAAATATATTGCGATACATAAATAGCGCAAGAAAAATATCCGAAATCAAAATATTGAGTTTACATACTTTGTTTATAAACTACTGAAATATTGAAAAATAATATTGTGAACCTGAATAGTCACAACAAATAGTTAAGTTTGTTGAATTATCTATATCTAGAGTTATAGGTGAAACAAAAAATGCTCTTCCTAAGGAATCTCTGACCTAACTATAACTACACAGAGGTGGCCGCCATTGTGTGATATCATTAGATTTCATTTATTTAAAATACTCAAGTTTCAACTAATAATATCATTAAAAATAAATTACATTTTTTTAGAAATAATTATTGAAAAATAAAAATATACATATACCTTAAAAATTAAAACACCATCTAAGCTATTAACAAATTAAATTACAATTATTAGGATTATTACAAATTTAAATGACCACACATACATATAACAAAACATGTCAAATATATTAAAAAATATTAAAACAAACCAATAAAATGAAATTATAAATTGAAAATTACAAATTATTTAATTAAAACATATTTAAAATGTATTGAAGAACATTAAACTACACAACAGTAGGGATCTTTGAAGGAGTACAATTTACTATTCTCACTCCAACCTAAGCAACAATAGCTAAAGTGCTGGACTTTGGAGAGGTCAGATTTACTATTCCCCCTCCAATGTACAAAAAAAATTAGGAAAAGTGTTAAATGTTAGAGGGGTCATGTTTACTATTCCCGCACTAACCTAAGAAGAAGCAAGGAAACTGTCAGAAGGAGCTAGATTTACTGTTCCCACTCCAATGTGCTCAACAGTAGGGAAAATGTTTGACTTTGGAGGGATCACATTTATTATTCCCATTCAAACATAAGCAAAAGCAGGGAAAGTGTTTGACTTTGGAGAGGATGATTTACTATTCCCATTCCAACATAAACAACAGTAGGAAAAGTGCTGGACTTTGGAGGGGTTAGATTTAGTATTCCCACTCCAATCTGAGCAACAGAGGGGAAAGTGTTGGACTTTGGGGCAGTCAAATTTACTATCCCCACTCCAAGTAAATAAAAGCAGGAAAAATCTTTTACTATTCCAACTCGCAATTAAAACCATATTTAAATACATAACAAATTAAAACGTGTAAGCTTAATTTAAAAAATATATATTAATTAAATATAAATCGCATTAAATTCCAAACATTCAATGTTTATATTACAAATAAATTAAAAAATATAGAAAAAATATACATTCAACCCCTCCCTACTGCCCAAAACCCCCACCAAAATGATAAAAAGCAAACATTTTTAATATTCAATTAATTATTAAATAAATCAATTAAAATGAAAACAATAAATATAACATTAAAAAGATATAGTTGAATATGCTGATCAACCAATTAACAATTAATTAAAAAACAACACATAATTAAAATAGCAATTAATCAATAAATTAATTTACATCATTAGTCACCAATTAATACTTAAATTATAAAAACAAATAATTATAAAGTGAAAAAATAATATTTAATATCGCATTTAACTGCCCATATAATCACCTATCACATTAAAATTTACAAATTACTAAAAAAGAATACAAATATTATTATAATACTGACGTCTTATAATGATACAATGTTTACCATTATCAAATCCCCCAAAAATATTTTATAGAACTATATTAAATAATAAATACTATATGCTGTTTAAAAAAAACAAAGTTATACCCCCAAAAAACTATATTCCTACTTTCCATATTCTGGCCCTCATATTTTTCAGTTGATTATATTTTTGACATCATATTTGTGATGATGAGTATGAATGTTTTATTTAACTCATTATCAGTATTAAAGAGGAACACTCAGGACATGGATTAGAATTTCATTTCATTTGAAAAGCATATTCCCAGAAATGATAGGATGGCGTTAGACCCAATTTTCTCATTGTATTGTATTGTAATTGTGTTTAAACAGCCTTACTATCATGAAAAGGCATTGAGGTGCTTTGTGGCGAATAACTCGCCACTCGGGAGTGCAAGGTTAGTGGATTATACTGTGGTTGTTGTTGATTATTAGCATTAGTCTTGTGCTCTCAGGGAAGCCATTTCATGCATGTACAATATTTGTGGTGTATTAAATTAATGAGTTAAGCATGATTATTCATATAAATATTTCACATTTGTTTGCTCCCCAGAGCTTGCACCATTATTGGTTCCAACTTGTCAGACATATGTTATGCATGCAAACCAATGAATTATAAAATTAGCAATGAAACTTTATCAATACCTAGGTCAATACTTAGGGGTGTAGGAAATCTTCCTTTTCTGCATGGTCAAACTGTATTTTTTGCCTTATGTTGGGCCACATATTTTTGCTGGTGTTAGAACTCTGTGCGCTTAACCCCTGCTAACGAGTAGTACAGTGCCTGTGTTCCCCTTTTAAACATAGTTGAATTGGCATACTTCTAATTGGTATATTTAACATATCTCAAAGTCCCTAGTATATGGTCCAAGGTGTGCCAAGGGCATGGTGGTTAAATGCCACTGATGGACTGCAGCACCTATTGTGCCATCCACTAGAGTTATAGTGCAAACATGGCATCAGGCTTAACTTGTGTGGCCTGACTGTAGCAATATAAACACTGTCAATTCAACCTGTCAAAATAAACATTTTTGACAAGGCATAATCTCCCTTTTATATATTAATAATGCACCCCTATGTAGGCCTTGTAGTCCAAAAGGCAGGGTGCAAAATATTTAAAAGTAGGACATGTTGAAATTTAAAGTTAACATGTCCTTACAGTAAACAGCTCCAAAAACGTTTTTTCACTGTGGCAGTCCTAGCTGTCCTATGTAGAAAACCAGAGTACAAATTAAAAATCTTAATACTATATCTCGGGAATGTGGCTGGCTAGAAAAATAATTAAATTACAATTTTTATTAGTTATTTAATGGTGAAGTCAGAAGTTTAATAAATTTTAAGGAACAGTACCTTTATGAAAGTTACCTTTTCCCTGCTTGAAGTTCCTGGAGGCTAAATTTGTGTTTGCTCTCCCAATTCTGTCAGTCAGTAATTATCATTTGAATCGGTGTGAAAAAGGTGTGAAATGCCTCTTCGAAGCAAACAGTAGGCTGACACAAATAAGTTGAGATGGCATCTCTGAACCAGACTGAATATGTAGGGTGGGGCTGTGAGCATCCTTTTTGATATTACAGTGTCAAATCCTACATGAATGTTAAAATCCCACTTGACAGATCTGAAGGGTTTATATATAACACTTTGGGGCATGTTTGTAAAGAAGGGAAACATGATGCCATAACAATTCTTGTGTATTCCCTGTCTGATTGCTGAAAACCCTGCTTTGGCTCACCAGACTTCTGTCTCTGTGTTTTTACATATAACACTACGTGTGCACTTGAAAGAATAGGAATTGGGATGCCAAACCTATTCTTGCATTACCCATGTCTGGTTATTGAAAAACCCTACATTTGTTCTACCAGACATCTGTGTCTGGGCTTATTGTGGATACATTGGCTGCCCCACACTGGATTTTAGTGTTACATGTTGGAAGACACTAGGATTATCATAGTACACTCCAACACACACACAAACACACACAGCCCTCACAGCACAAGTTTATAGTGGCCAAAGACTTTTACCATCTTGAAAATGTCCAAATTGGATAGGGTTGGCCCCAGGAACAATTACCCCATTGGTTAGGGCGTGCCCAAGAGTCATTCCCACCCACTAGCTTGTGCCACGCATAAATGTGGCAACTCCAGGCACCCACTTCAGGACACTTCTTGGGATGTGAGGCAGTGTGCTCCCAACCTCTTTCTGCTTGAAAAGGCTCCCGTTATCTAATGAGCTGACGATCTCTAGCTGATGCACCTGCGCTGAGTGAGTGGTACAGAGACCTGAGAGGGCTTTGGATGGCATTTCCTGCACCCCAAAAAGAATGTGTTGCTCTCTACTGAAGAAGGACAACTATCCTGAAACATATGTCTAGAAATATACAGCAATGGCTCCTTCAACAAGGGTAAACAACTAAAGACTGTCACTGAAGTAAGTGTTATCATGCACTGCATTTAACATGATGCATTGGGTGAACTGTGAGGCAGTGTGAACCCACTCTCTTTTTGCTCTCTCTTGTACCCAGAACAAAGAAGTGGACTCCAGTGATCATAAGTAGGGGTGGCAGGAATTGTGTCATTTCTTTTCATGTAGTTACGCAAAATTAAATAAAATGATGCACATTTACACAAGATGTAAATATGCCATTTTGTGCTGTATTTTAACTCAAAAGGCATCCTCACATCAATTTTTGATGCAAGGACGTATATAAAAAGCACCGCAAACAATTGTTCCCGTGTGTTCGAGGTAAATGTTTACTGCAATCTGCACCATTCTCTGTAAATGTTCATTCTCAATGATGCGTAATTAAGCAGTGTCCTGATGGCATAATTTCGGGAATTTCACGTAACACGCTTAATGTGAAATTCCTGAAATTATGTGAATTACACCAGTGTAATTTAAATTTCTCTGATGCCTAGTCATAAAGCTGACCTCTTGTTCAAGCTATAGGGATACAACAAGCTACAGGAGGCCTTCCCTGCAACTGCCACCCTAACCGTTTGCAACTGGACCTGGACTGAGCCCTGCTGTTGGCCTCTGTCTCACACACAATGAGTCTCTAAGTGTCTCCTCTGAAGTCCTAGGGGCTTAAGAAGTCTACTCCTGTGGTGTATTGGGACTTAAATGACAAACATTGGAAGGTAATGGGAGGCAGAAGCAACACTGAGGGTGCAGGTGGGGGGTAGGCAACAAAGGGGTGTGGGGGCAGAAGGAGACGGAAGGCGTGAATGGGGCAGAAGCAACACAAGTGCTTGGGTGGTGGAAATCAACACAGAGGGGGCAGAAGCAACATTGGAAGGCTTGGGTGGGGTGAGATGCAAAAGCAACTGCACAGATGGGAGAAAAGCAAATGAACAGGAGAGATCAACTTGGAGCTGGTGGGGAGAAGCACACATGCGAGAGAGAGAGGAACACAAAATGCAGTGGAGGAAAGGAGAGTAGTACAACAGGTAGACAGCTAGAAAACACATCCATTCTCGCAGAGTGCTTAAAGAAAAAGGTAGTGCTTAGAACACAAGTAATGCTTTGATGCTCCAGGAGAGGAACAAACACAAGAGGATGCAGGAAAGCCCACACAAGCTGATGAATAAGAGGAGAGCAAAAGAGAGTGGCAATAAAGCCAACCAATAGTAAGCAATGGCCAGGCTCTAAGCTCACAGTAAGCGAACAGTCCAACACACAACAGAGAGTGCATGCCCTGACTAATAGGGTAGACCTGCAATGAGGAGCAACACTGTAGTGGGTGGAGAGGTGCGGCTAAGTAAATGCCTCTGAACAGGCCCAGGACGTCAGATGGTTGATAAGGAATGTGAAAGGAATGACAAGGGGAGCTTAAACCAAAGTGGAAGCTAAGCATGTGTGGGTGGTCAGCATAAGTGAACTCTAACTGGAAAATATAGATGAGTATGTAACGGATCAGAGCACTTCTGCTTCTTTTACTTTCATTTCATCATCACATAACGTGCTATCTCAAGAAGCCTCCTCTGTACTACCAAAACTCTTCTCTTCTTTTCTTTCGAATAACCCTCTCCTTACTTTGCATTCTCTGCATGCCTTCTCTCTCAGAGTACAGCCTATATTAAGTCACCTGCATGTTTGTCTTAATCCTTATTATAGTATTTCTGCAGATTTCTCATTTTATTCCAAAAGTCCAAAAATCACCTCACCTCAAACTGTATCGGCAACATAACAACCTAATGTTATTTATTAACCCAACCAGTCATCTGCATGAACTCACAAATTCTCCCCACCACTAATGATCACAACTAACTCCTATTAATTTAATCCAGCACATTCAAACTGGAGTGCATGCATGTACTAGTTTTCTTGAGAAAACAAGACTAATCACAATAACTCCTGGATTTACCACTAATATTTGGAATTGGAGCAGCGTGCTGCCGTTCGTAAAGCGCTTCAACAACTCACCAGGGATAATAAGCTCTATATACATGTAATTACATTACAATAGAATACAACTAGCAATTATCTGAATTTTCAATGTTACAAACTTAACAAAATGTAAGAGAGTATAGAGGTGGTCACAATTCCTGGAGTGGAAGCATGCTTGAAATTTTTAACAAACTACAGATTAAAAGGTCAACGCAGTTCTTGTCTGAAGCAAGTTACAGGAATTAAATTGTCACTTTCATGGGCTTATAAAACTACTGTTTCAAGATGCATGAAAGCTGATGGGAGAAACAATTCTTTATTTTCATTAGGAAATCTAAGGAATCCGCTTATAGGTTATATCACTTGCTGTGGTACCTGTGCTCTGAAGATTACACAAAGGACATTGAAACTTGTAGCTCAACCAACAGAGATACCTTACAACACTTACAATTCATTGCCTGTAGGCTGAACAAATGCCTCAGCATTGGATACCTTTATCCGGTTCACTGTGGTTCCTCTTGAGAGCTCTAGTCATATACAGCAATTTTGAGCTGGTGCTTAGCTATGTTGTTTTATCCCATATTCTGTTACACACAAAATGCCTTAGTAGGTGTAAAATCAGACAGAAATGATGCCCAGATTTACAGTCACAGGTTTCATGTAAATTGCATTTTTTGTTTAAAATATGTTTTTGAATGTATATGTAATATTATGACATTAGAACAGACACAAAATATCAGGAAAAGTGTGTATGTCTAAAAAACATATTACACAGAGAAAGAAAGGTAAAAATGCATGAACATATATTGACAATAAGTGCCTAAATAAACAAAGCAAAACATGTATAAGGCTACTCATACAATACAAATATGTTAAAGATCTAATTGAAGGTGGTTTAGCATTCTTGTTAAAAGAAATTTCAGTACCATTTCTCATAAACATTATCCCATACATAGCAATAGATTTCATAGCTGAAGAAATTGAGATCAAATAATGTTGTGTTATATAACTTAATAGGAGACCAGTAGCAATTATAGCATGAATGAATTGGTTCAACAAATAGATGATGGAAGCCAACTGGAAACATTATGTACCCATATCTTTTTCCACTTTTGTGTCATAAAATTATCATATAAAATGGAATTCCAATGTCCACTGAGTTTCAATGGTTCATAGAATTGGTATAGATTAACTTTGTATGTGCTTTGGATTTAATGTGACCAGATATTCTATAGATATTAAGGAAAAGATCTACACCAGAACATAGAGTGTATCAAATACAGTTGTTATAAGTATTTAGAACTGAATTACACAATATGGCACACTTCTGATATTCAGAAGAGGAAATATGAAACGTATTTTCTATATCAACAAAAGATAAAAACATATTACTTTGTCAAATATCTGAGACATAGCTGATACACCAGTTTTAATCCATATTTCCCAAATCAAAATTGGTTTATTTAGTTTCAACATACAGATACTTTCTTAGAGGATGTCATCCTATTAACAAACTTTGCATCTAAGTTAGACAAATCATGTTTGGTGATATTGATTATTGGTGAATATAATCCCCTTTTTTAACATCCGTAGTAAAGATTGCTGTATTTTTTTCATAAGCAAACAAAACGGTGGTAGTAGTCAATGAGTCGCACTGCCTGATAGTACACAGTCTTTGTGGGTACGTATGTATCTTCCAAAAGTAAGATTTGGTGCTATATCAAGATATCCAGACACCCTACAACCAAAAGTGTCAAAAATGCAGCGGATCGTGGGCCACTGCACCTACAATGCATACAAAAGAAATAAAATTTTTGCTAAATTCATTTTGGAATAATATAGCTCCCCAGATTAAACTTAACAACTAGAAGCTTCTAAATTAGAAGGCAGATTTGGAATTCCTGACTTAAAAAACCATTACTTTTCTGTTTTTGGCTGTGAAAAGTGCATTTTGGTTTCAAAATTTTGAACCATGAATGTTGCCCAAATGAGCCCTAATTGAGAAAAATATTATGCATACAAAAGAGATATCACAGCACTCATTAAGTAACCAAATACACAGTGTTCAATTGGATTCTGATTGGAAGTTCAAGGCTGGCCAACCTGTTCCAGACGGATCATTCATGTGAGATTCACCTTAGAAAGAGCCTTGAGGAAGTCAGTGTGTGACGAAGCAAGTGTTGGCTGTTCTTTATGATGTCACTGACTCCATATTGTGGCTGTGCTTTATGATGTCGCCTACTCTATATTGATGAAGATTTCGACTTACACATAATAAAGACACTTGGATGCAACATATTGGATTTCTCAGTTATTGGACCACATATATGTACTGTTGGACCTTACTTACGAGTCTGCGTATTTGGTTACTTAATGAGTGCTGTGATATCTCTTTTGTATGCATAATATTTTTCTCAATTAGGGCTCATTTGGGCAACATTCATGGTTCAAAATTTTGAAACCAAAATGCACTTTTCACAGCCAAAAACAGAAAAGTAATGGTTTTTTAAGTCAGGAATTCCAAATCTGCCTTCTAATTTAGAAGCTTCTAGTTGTTAAGTTTAATCTGGGGAGCTATATTATTCCAAAATGAATTTAGCAAAAATTTTATTTTGATTTTTGAAGAAAGTATGATGAAAGGTAACAGGTAGCATAGATAGTATTACCACATTTGCAACGAGATTACCATTTTAAAAGCCTACATTTTCCCCACCACAATAGATTTAAAGACTATTTTTCTAATTTCTCTGTAATTTTAGATATTCATGTTTTATAGTTAAGTTCAAAGGTAATACATAAATATTGATACGAAGGAGTTATATATACCACAGTAAAATGAATGCAGCAGGCATCAATAAACAGCTACGAATATACCCCCTTTCAGTGTGTCAAAGAGAAAATATTATCCTGTGCCTTTAAATAAAACAATGGGAAAGCCTAATAAAGCACCTTTAGGGAAATGTGAGGAAGATGTGGGGCCCACCTCTCCTCATGAAGCCAGCCCTTCAGACACAGAGTCACCTCACAGAAGCTGCATAAAATAGCGCTAAACCACCTGAGCAGCAGAAAAAGAACACAGCCAAATGGAAAACAGATCTTCAGTGAACATTTTATAGCCAGGAAGATACCCACTTTGCCGTAAATCTGAGTTAAAATGTCATTGGATACAGCAGGCAAGTCGGAGCTCACAGCGCATCCACCATATTGGGTCATGTGCACTCCTGCGTCTCGCAAATTGCATTTTTTGTATAGGAAATTTCTTGAATATACTATCTGGAGCAAATGATGAGGTCAAAACAGTTCAGTATGGATGGTCCTATCTAAACAAGCATTGGCATAGCCAATAGGTCTCGCCTTTGGGACCTTATAAGTGTTTAGTTATCCAGCACAATATCCTTGGTGCAACAACATCAACTGTTGCATGGCTAAACACTTATAAGGTCCCAAAGACGAGACCTATTGGCTATGCCAATGCTTGTTACTTGAAGCCATGATGTACAGCAGCCTGCGCTGCAGTGCAACATGTAAAAAAACAAAAAAAACATTGACAAAGCCAGTAGATCTCACATATGTGCAAACTATTGGCATTGCCAATGCTTGTTGTTCCTACCACAAAGTGCCAGCAGTCTTCAATAGTTGAGAACATTGATGTACTTGGCATGGGTATTAACAGAGAGTAAAAAGATTTCTGGTCTAATCAAGGTTATATTTTCTACTTCCAGCCTGACACTTAAGCTACTTAGGGCATCATAAGAGATCCCACCCTCTTTGGTGTTGGGGTCGTAGTGAAGAGACATGTAAATTAGAAAGAATTTTGGAAGTATAGGCCAAAGAGATAGGGGTGAATGCAGATCAATCCCTTCAAACACACTCACATATACATTGCATGAAGTTGAGAAAAAACTGTCCACATGCATGAAGTCTGATACATGCTACTGACCATACAGTTTTGTGTCCAAGCACAATTGCTTGGACACAACACCTTAAGCACATTTTATGAATGTGATATATCGCCCTTATAAATCATCTGTGCTTCAGGAGTCATTATATGTGTATAAGGATCAAAACTGCCACAGGCACACACATCACACACTCACACAGTTATCTACAAGCATCAGACATCCACAAGCATCAGGCATCAGACATCCACAAGCATCAGGCATCAGACATCAGGCATCAGACATCCACAAGCATCAGGCATCAGACATCCACAAGCATCAGGCATCAGACATCAGGCATCAGACATCCACAAGCATCAGGAATCAGACATCCACAAGCATCAGGAATCAGACATCCACAAGCATCAGACATCCACAAGCATCAGACATCCACAAGCATCAGACATCCACAGGCATCAGACATCCACAAGCATCAGGCATCAGACATCCACAAGCAACAAGCATCAGACATCCACAAGCATCAGGCATCAGACATCCACAAGCATCAGGCATCAGCCATCCACAAGCATCATGCATCAGACATCCACAAGTATCAGGCATCAGACATCAGCCATCCACAAGCATCAGACATCCACAAGCATCAGGCATCAGACATCAGACATCCACAAGCATCAGGCATCAGACATCAGGCATCAGACATCCACAAGCATCAGGCATCAGAAATCCACAAGCATCAGGCATCAGACATCCACAAGCATCAGGCATCAGACATCTACAAGCATCAGGCATCAGACATCAGGCATCAGACATCCACAAGCATCAGGAATCAGACATCCACAAGCATAAGGAATCAGACATCCACAAGCATCAGACATCCACAAGCATCAGACATCCACAAGCATCAGACATCCACAGGCATCAGACATCCACAAGCATCAGGCATCAGACATCCACAAGCAACAAGCATCAGACATCCACAAGCATCAGGCATCAGACATCCACAAGCATCAGGCATCAGACATCCACAAGCATCAGGCATCAGACATCCACAAGTATCAGGCATCAGACATCAGCCATCCACAAGCATCAGACATCCACAAGCATCAGGCATCAGACATCAGACATCCACAAGCATCAGACATCAGACATCCACAAGCATCAGGCATCAGACATCCACAGGCATCAGACATCCACAGGCATCAGACATCCACAGGCATCAGACATCCACAAGCATCAGACATCCACAGGCATCAGACATCCACAAGCATCAGGCATCAGACATCAGACATCCACAAGCATCAGACATCCACAAGCACATCAGACATCCACAGGCATCAGACATCCACAAGCATCACGCATCAGACATCCACAGGCATCAGACATCCACAAGCATCAGACATCCACAAGCATCAGACATCCACAGGCATCAGACATCCACAAGCATCAGGCATCAGACATCCACAAGCATCAAGCATCAGACATCCACAAGCATCAGGCATCAGACATCCACAAGCATCAGGCATCAGACATTCACAAGCATCAGACATCCACAAGCATCAGCCATCAGACATCCACAGGCATCAGACATCCACAAGCATCAGACATCCACAATCATCAGACATCCACAAGCATCAGGCATCAGACATCAACAAGCACCAGACACCAGGCATCCACAAGCATCAGACATCAGGCATCATACATCAGACATCCAAAGGCATCAGACATCCAAAGGCATCAGACATCCACAGGCAACAGACATCCACAGGCATCAGACAGCAGGCATCAGACATCCACAAGCATCAGGCATCAGACATCCACAGGCATCAGACACCACAAGCATCAGACATCAGGCATCAGACAGCCACAAGCATCAGACATCAGGCATCAGACATCCACAAGCATCAGACATCAATCATCATACATCAGGCATCAGACATCCACAAGCCACGTGTGCACTCACTACTGTCACAGAGTACACGGCGTGCACGACATCGCAGCCGAAGAGGGAAACGTGTTGCAGGACATGTTCAAATACCATCAGCGCGTCTTAAAGCGTCTAAACCGTTTCACTCAAATCTATTGTCCTTCAGAATGCAGGAAAACACTGCTATATGTTTTGGCGGGATATATATATTATTTATACATTTAGTTTGTAAGGAATGTCAGATTAGAGGAAACAGGATACTGAAAGTCTGGGGTCTACTAGTTATATCTCCTCCAGAAGAAGCGGCGATGACAAAACAGAGCTAGAATTTAAAACAAGCGGGGCCGAGACGCAAACAGCTGCGTGTTTATTTTTGCATCGCGCTTTAAAGTGCTGCTCAATGTAAACAAGCCCGCGCGTGAAAGGCAAGCAGTTCAGATGGGAACAGCGCGTGCAATAAAAAAAAAAAAGCCACACAGCGTTTCCCTTGCGTGCGCGAGCAGGGGCACCATTTATTTCGAAGTTAATTAGAAACAGATGGTGCCAAAGCTCGCGCCCGCAAGGGAATCGCCAAACGTGCACGCATTGCCATTAAAAGCAATGCAACGCGTGCACGTTTTAAAGCCAAAAGCGGAATCGATTTCAAGAGGTCTCTTTCCTATGCAGCGCATGCGCGCTGCGTAGGCGAGACCTAAAAATGCTATGTCAGTTCTATGAAAAGAATTGTGGTTTTAGTCCAGCTTCTGAGGGCGCAGACAGTAAATAGGCGCGTGCCTCTAGTAGGACGTTAAGGAATGCTGAGGCTTATAAAGTAGTTCCCTCTGTCTCCCTTCTGGAAGTCTAACGCAGGCTCAGATGCTGTTGTCACTGGGAGTGAAAAATCTTACATGCCCCCCACATACTGTCAATTTTTTGTGAGAAGTGCGCTAAATTCTTGAAGAAGTCCCTAGTTAAGCATCTTCATTGTAACTGATTGACTTTAACAAACGTTCATACAGACTTCATGTTTTTTGTTGTTCATTGCCTGCCTGTCATGTTTTATTTGAAATGTACATATTACTGTCCATGTTCCAATTTTTCAGTTTGAAAAAAGGCCGTGGCGGTGACGTGTATATTTGTTAAGAACCCTTGTGGAAAGAAAATGGATTCTTCCTGCCTCCGCTCTTACGGGTTTTCCTCCCCTCTCATTTTCGAGTTAGCTGAGTACACTACCAGGTTTTGCCGTCGTTGCCCACTGTGTGGTAGCATCTGAAGAAGCGCGTCATCTGTGACTAAATGTATTTCTATAGTTTCCTCAAAGGAAACACTGGAGCTTTCTTTTGAAATGTGTGAAGCAGTTTTAGACACGGCTTCTCACATGGATCTAATTAGTCTTTCTGGGGACTTGGAAGCCCGTTTGTTGCCGCGGAATCCTCATTTCACTCACCCGTAACTAGAAACGCCTCGCTTCAGATGGGCTTCTTCAAAGCGCGGAAGGTTTCGCTTTCCGTGTGTTATTGAAGTTGCTTTCTCTTTAACTTTACAGACCTTATGTTTATACAACTGTTGTTATTAAGCGAGCAGGCCTTTGTTCGTTCACAAGGGCTCCTTCTGTGCCACGACCTACTGTTGGCAGACTTCAGTGATCTTTGACATACATCTCCCTGTGTCAGGCTACCTACGAAAAGATGCGTCTCACTCGGATCAAAACCAGCCTTGTGGAAACTCTTGTGTCTGAAAATGAAGACGAATCAAACAAGCGCGCGTGCCTCGCACGGCAGCAGGGGGAGGGGGGAGAGGAGGGAGCCTGCGCGATTCACTTGCAGGAGCGAGCGGCGCCAGGAGCGATAATTGCTACCATATGGCGCCAGCTGCTCGCTCCCGCAAGTGAATCGCCAAACGTGCACGAGTTGCCATTGAAGGCAATGGAACGCGTGCACGTTTTTGGCTGAAAAGCCGAATTGATCGCAAAAGGTCTTTTTTCCTATGCAGCGCATGCGCGCTGCGTAGGCGAGACCTAAAAAGATGGCTCATAAGGCCTATTTTAAATTATTATTTCCGGTTCCACATCATAAAAGTTGGAATCGGGTACAAAAAACCTACCCAGCATTATGCCCAAATGGTATTGTTCTACTTTTTGTTTACTACTCAACTTTCAGTTGCAGATCACATATACATCTTTGTGACAGGAGCATTATCTAACTGAGGGGTGTATTTACAAGGGAAGTGGCGGAGCGCAGAGTTAGCCTTCTTGGCTTAACGCCCCGCTCCGCCACTTTGGAAACGCAGGGCTGCACCATGTTAAAACAATACAGTGCAGCCCTGTGTTTCCCTCTGCACTGGCGCTAATTACAGCTGCCTAACTCCAACGCGGGTACCCATGCACCATAGTGCAGGGTGCCTGCATTTGGGAATGACTGTTTATGTGCAGTAAGGTGTCCTTTCCTGCACATTAATAATCTTAAATATGATTTGTTCTATGTGTGCTGCTTTGTGCAGCACACATGGAAGTTGCAACTCGTCATTTTTAAAATGATTGTTTATGTGCAGAAGGGGCACATAAACAATCATGCATGGTGTTTTGCTGTTTTTATGTGTGCTGTGCAGCACACATAGAAACAGCAAAAACGAGGAGAAATAATAGCATTTCTCCTTGTTTCGCCATGTTAAGACCAGGGTTTTTTTTTTCTTAATTTTGGCACTGCCCCATATTTACGCCACCCTTGTAAATATGGGGCAGCGTAAAAATCAATGGGTGTTGCGGCCGAAAGCCCACCGCAACACCCATTGCCCTCCCCTTTCACACTAAGTATATCGTGAAAGCGTGCCTTATTTACAAGGCAGTGTTAAGCCAGGTTAAGTGGCTTAACACTGCCTTGTAAATAAGGCGAAGCCCATATCGCCACAGGAACATCAAAAAAGTGACGTTCCTGTGGCGATAGGGGCTTGTAAATATGACCCTGAGTTTCTTACAGTAGTATTTATTGTACTGTGCTGCCTTAAATGTCCCTTAACCATTGTCCACCTCCTTTCCTGACTTATTTATCAAGTTCCACACTCTGTCGCTCCCTGTCTGTAACCATTTCATTGTTAGCAGTTAGGTTATCAACAGCTTTTTTATGTCTTACAGGCAGAATCCAAACTTGACCCATGAAGAACCCAAAATAACCAATGAGCAGAAGCAATTCGACAATGTCAGAAACTTTTGTGTGGCTGGCGGCCAAACGTTTTGCAGGGCCCCTCTTTCATTTCTGATCCTAGGACCAGCTCTTAATTAAGAAAATATGTATGTTGGGGAAAGGAAAAGCAGAGTAATTTGCACAACGTAGTGGTGTTGCTTCAATATCATCATCACAAAGTAACAGGTCAGACCTGTGTTTTAATTACCTAATACAAGAGGAGCACGTGGGATTAAAAAGTGCAGGGCCCAAGGCAAGGAATCCCAGCTGCCCTCCCTTGCCATGGCCCTGTATGAAAGGATTTGCTGTCCACTTCTCAAAAAGTTCACTCATGCCTATTCAGGACGGTCGAGATTACCGTACCCCGGGATCCAATGCTATCATACAGTAGTTGGACGACTTTGTATGCTCCACATCCCGCAAAGTCTCCAAAAGTGGCACTGACTTTATTAATCACTAAAGAAGCACCCATTAGAAAAAGAGAATCCTTCTCTGCCTCTCAAAACAAAATGTGATACATTCAGTTTTTTTGTATTCGGCCTGTGTTTGGTATAAATAAGCATTTGCAATGCAATCGGTCTCCCCTTTGGGACCTTATATGTATTTAGCTATGCAGCACCTTAGCTTGGGTGCTGAAACATCTACTGTTCTTTAACATGTAGGGAAAGTAAGCACCAAACTGCGTGACACACCAGGTATGGGAACACATGGAGAGAAATATTGCCTTTCAGCGGGAAATGGTATAGTCCAAAGCTCTGTTTTTAATATAAAATCAGGGCCTTCGGTGGTCATATCACTGAAAATACAAGATTTGAAAAAAATATTATTGCCTACGGGTCCTCGTGGAAGACAATTTCTATGGACTGGAATCTAGAGAATGCGAAAGTGATTCTGATATTTTACTGACTTCTGCTGGTCGTTTTCTATCAAGAAAGTTAAATAGAGGCAGTTGCCAGAAAAATAAAAAAAGAAAGTCCCTTAGCAGAAAGCAATATTGATATTTTACCGACCTCTACTGGTCGTTTTCTATCAATACAGTTAAATAGAGGCAGTTGAACAAGCAGAAAGCAATTCTGGTATTTTACTGACCTCCACTGGTCGTTTTCTATCAAGACAGTTAAAAAGAGGCAGTTGAACAGAAAAAAAAGTCCCTAAGCGGAAGCAGACAAGTAATAGGGATGATCTCCAGATCCAACGTAGTACATACACATATAAGTATATACTAAAGTATATACAAGAGGTCTCGAATGCTCGACCTAATAAAAAGGATGCTCTTATTGAACAAAACACCAATAAAGGTAGGTACAACATGAAAATCATTTCGGTCACTCTGTGGTCAAACTGCTGCCATTAAGAAGGGTCCAATCAATGAAACACTTGAAACAATTGTGGTGCCTTCTGTTGCATAACTGTTTTTAGTATTTCATCTATAAGTGTGCTGCTCTGTGTAGGATACCCAGCCACGGGAGTGGATCAGGAGAACAGACAAGGAAGAGCATGCAGCTTACACTCCAAGATCTCCTACCCAGTGTAGAGTCATTTTTAGTTAGTTTGTTGATGTAAGCTTGTTATTGCGTGCAACTCACTCCCAGAGGAGCATCTCGGCACTGGGCACAGCATATTGGCACATATAAGCACTGGAAAATTAGGGAGAAACATTAAAGAGCCATGTTTTTAATGGCTTTTTGAATTTAGCATGATCCTCACATAACCAAATGGACATGGGAAGTTTATTCCCAAACAATTGTGCCAGATATGAAAATGGTCTACCGCCAAATCTGACCATGCAGATGCAAGGTATTTTTAGAAAAGACTTATTAGAAGATTTTAAGTCCCGGAAGTGCTGATACATGCAAAGCTTAGAATGCAGGTAAGTGGGCAAGGCTTTCATTAAGTCTTTCTGTGTCAAGCAACATATCTTAAAGAATATGCGTTTTTTATGAGCAACCAATGCAGGTCCCTTAGGATGGTGGCCATGGAGGTACAGTGATGGGAGTTGCAAATTAACCGGGCGGCAGTATTCTGAGCCACCTGGAGTTTTGATATCAGGAGTCATTAGCTGCTCCGAGAAGTGCATTACCATAGTCCAGGCGACTGGTGATAAGAGCCTGGAACAGCAACTTTCTACATCTAGGGGGAAGCCATGGAAAAATCTTCCTTAAAAGCCATATAGTGACATAGCAGGTGCCGCAGGTAGAATTCATCTAGGCTTTCATTGATAAAAACTGATCAATTTTGACCCCCTATATCTTTTATTACCTACTTGGGGGTGGGTGCAGGGCCAAGCTCAGATGGCCACCAATCCGCTGACCAGATTTCCAGGGCTTTGCCAAAAAGTAGAATCTCTCTTTTTTATGCGTTCAACTGGAGACAATTATTGGTCATCCTTTCTGGTCATTTTGTTCAATCCTTCTCATGCACATATAGATAATGATGACATCCTAGATATCAGAGAGATTGTGGTAGCCAATAAGCCTTCACTTGTTTTATGGAGGTTATTGAGTTGAGTTGGTTACAGAGCTTTTCAGAGACTCTGTTGCACGAGACCAGAACCAAAGAGAAGTTGTGAGTCAGACATAAGAATATGCAAAGTATTTCTTGATGCAGTTCCCTATGCACCTTGTGATCCAGGTGCTTTCCTTTTCTGTCTGGACTACATTCAAACTTCTCACCAAAAATGGATGGGTCTTCTTTGCATTTTGGCCAGAGCTTAATTTGTAAAAGAATGTGTGTCAGTGCTTATAGCTCTGCTTCAGCGGTGCTTTTCAAAACCAGTGTGTTGAATACCAACGCTGCGTAGTGTTGAATTCACCTCAAGTCTCTTTAACCGCTTGGCTGCGGCGCGAATTCCCCCGCGGTGCTGGACATTCCATTGTTGGGCGTGGTTCGGACGGTCCCCGGCCGTCGTGCGCACACGCCCACCGTGACTCATGATGGCCGGGGGCCGTCATGAGCACCGAAGGGGTTAATTCACTACTAGACAGTGCTGCACCTTTATCTCACTCTTTTTGGTCCCTACTCTTTCCCTCTGTGCCCATTTATTCATCCTTCTCTTCTTCCTTCTTTCCTGTTTATGTGTTTTTTACCTCTCTTGTTCGCGTTCAATATCTTATGAGGAAAAATATGTGCCAGTCCCCACAAATGAGTGCCGTGGGCCCCATCGGAGCCCACTGGCTCAAATTAAGCACTGATATCGGCATTGATTTTGATTACATTGCTGACAAGACTAAGTCAAATGTAGGCTATTTCACTGTTTAAATATTTGCACCATTGGCACATTCACCTGGTGCCATCTGTATTCATCAGAGACCATCTTTAGAGACCTCAGTAAAGTAAGCATTAGTACCTTAAATGAAGAAACGTGCATATCTGACAATTCATTAGACTTGCTGTTTGTCACTGAGACTTGGCTGGACTCCTCATCCAACCCCATTGTTGCGCTGGCTACACCTGCTGGCTATAAGCTTCATCGTGTGGATCGTCCAGTTGGCAGAGGGGGTAGCCTGGCCATTCTGCACAGGGATAACTGGGCTCTCCATAGCAAAACTTCCAGCCTTTGGGGCGAGTGTGAGGCTTTGGATTTCAGCATGCAGTTTTCGGCCCATTTCACATTAGGTGGCTCCTCATCTACCGTCCCCCTGGTCCGGCTGGTGCCTTTCTTAAATCTTGTGGGGACGCGGTGGCTGAGTGAGCACTGCGTTTTCCCATTACTTGGTTCTGGGAGATGTGAATCTTCACCTCGATCAACTTGAGGCTGGAGACTCTGCTGATTTCCTTGAATCCCTTCAATCGGCTCAACTTTCTCAATGGGTTACTCATCCTACCCATCAAGGGGCCATACCTTAGACCCCATCTGTTCCAATTTCCCTATTCAGGTGGTCAAGCCGGCGCCTGTTTCTTGATCGGATCATTTCCTCATCTGTTTTTCCTGGGAAGTCACCCAGCCCACCCGGCTGGTCTGCTGCCATCGCCCTCCGACTTTTAGTAAAATTGACCCTCTCCAGTTTATCAGCACTTTGGCTGCCTCTCGGCCTTCTTTTCAGCAAGACTTGGAGGGGAATGTGTCCAGGTTTACTGACTGGATCTCTGACTCGGTGTCCGCTCTATCTGCACCGTGCCGGCCCAAGCTGGCAAGAGATTCCCCCTCCAAACCTTGGTTTTCTCCAGAGTTGAAAGCCCTGAAACATGAATGTAAAGATTGGAGAGAGCATGGCGCTCCAGTGGCTATTGTCCTATGGCGAAACACTCACTCAGATCCAAACAAAAAAGCTATTACGCCACCATAGCGGTCGCTAAAAGCAAATACTTTACTACACGTATCGACCAGGCCAACAACAATTCAAAAGAAATTTTCTCCATTGTGCAAAGTTTTATGTCTCCCAGTGCTCAGGCTAGCGCTGCGCCAGCCTCTGAGTCCTGGTGTAATACTCTTGCAAAGTTTTTTTGGGACAAAATTTGGACTATACAAGCTACTTTCTCCTCCTGTACCTTGGCGCCTACGGCTTCCCCGTCTGGCCAGCTTGCAGCTGGCCCTGCTAATACGCTGTCAACCTTTGTGCCTATAGATCTGTCCTGCTCTCTTAAAATTCTTAAGGCTTTGAAGTCGGGCTCTCCAACTGATCCCTGTGCTGCGAGACTTCTGGCCGCTGCGGCAGACATCATTAATCCCGAAGTTAATCAAATTGTTAACATGTCTCCCTCTCCTCAAGAAGCCGTCCCTTGACCTGTTGATTCCTGGAAATTACCGCCCAATCTCGCTTTTGCCAAGCTTGGCTAAGGTCTGTGAGAAGGTGGTTACAAATCAACTCACCAATTTCGTCGAGGCATCGGGTTTGTTACTCCCGGCACAATCTGGCTTCCGGGCCTCGTATAGCACGGAATCGGCATTGCTAGAGGTGTCAGAGGCGATCCGTGAGTGTCTGGATGCCGGCGGGAGAGCCGCATTGGTTATGCTAGATCTCTCGGCGGCATTCGATACAGTGCCCCACTCCCTGCTTCTTGATTGCCTCTCGGAGATTGGCATATCCGGGTCTGTCTGGGGCTGGATCAGGTCCTTTTTGGAAGGCCGCACACAGCAGGTCTGGCTTCCACTGTATGCCTCTGTGCCCCAGCAGGTGGCCACAGGTGTCCTGCAGGGGTCATCCCTTAGTCCCCTTCTTTTTAACATCTATGTCACACCGCTGGTTTATTTAGCAGAGACATTAGGGGCTAAGGTGATGGCCTACGCTGATGACACCCAGCTTCTGTTTTCTTGGGGAAGGGACGATGACTCAGTCCTCTCTGCTCAACACTGTCTGTCCTCTGTTTTTCACTGGCTCGCTCAGGCGCAGCTGAAGTGTAATGAAGAGAAGTCAGAGGTTCTCTTGTATGGCGTATTTCCTGCCAATTTCAGAGAGAGGCTATGGCCCCCAGGCTTCCCCTTGCCTAGTGCAATGGGAAACACTGCAAAAAATCTGGGGGTCTGGTTCAATGAGAACCTGACCTTTTCAACCCAGGTTAAGAAGCTGGCTGGGACCTGTTTTGGCACTCTGAAAGCTTTGAGGAAGTTTCTTCCTCTCCTCCCAAGACCTGCTAAAGAAACTGTTGTCCGCGCCTTGATTTTGTCCCGCCTGGACTATGCCAACGCACTTTATGTGGGCATCCCCGGCTACCTCTTGAATAAAATGCAGGTAGTTCAAAACACCACTGCCAGACTTCTGCTGGGTTTGTCTAGCAGGTGTTGTGTGCGCGTTCATTTGCGCTCTTTGCACTGGCTCCCAGTGGAGTCCTGAATAAAATTTAAAACTTTGGCCATTGCCCATAGGGCTCTCCATGGCCTGGGACCTATCTACCTACAGAAGAGATTCGCTTTTTACAACCCAGTAAGACAGTTGCGTTCTTCTTCTCAACTTCTGGTGCAGACCCCTAGGTTCAACCGCCAAAGGCTTGGTGGGAGCTCCTTTGTGCAGAAAGCTGCTTTGGCATGGAATGCACTGCCCCTGGAGCTGCGCGGCATCCAGGATCCGGTGATCTTTAAGAAAAAGTTAAAAACCTTCTCTTCTAGCTGCTGCTCTGACCTATGTTTCCTTTTCTCAAGTACGCACCGGGACACTCTGCCGAGTATCTGTGCGCGTTATAAATATATATAACATAACATAACATATTAGCATCATAATTCGCTTCTCCATTGAAACACATGCTAACTACGTAAAGGTGATGTTGCAAAATTTGTAATATTCACTGCCAGACATTGATGGATAAGAGAATCATGGGGTCAGATTATATACATTGCACAGGTGAAGTCTAGTATCAACATGGCAGCATTATATAGACTGTGTTGTTTCCAGTGCTATTCTGCACTGATATTCGCATCACCAAGGAAGTAGAAAGGCTACATTTTGCTTCACTTGACCTATGAAAAAAATACATTGTGCACCAGGTGGTCAGCCCGAATGTTGGTGCAAACATTCACCAGCACTAGTACAATAAATTGAATCCAGGAATTTTGATGTAACATTTCACCATCACTAGTACAATCTGGGCAATCTAGAAATGGTGTTGCAACATCTCTCCAGCATCAATGGAATCAATGCAATCTAATAATGCTCGAGCCGTATTTCCCCTGCAGTAGTGGAATCTATGCAGTCCAGAAATGCTGGTGCAAATTGTTTTCCAGCATCAGTGCAATCTATGCAATCCAGAAATATAGGTTCAAAACTGCACTTGCACCAATGCAATCCATGTAGTCCACTTATTGGCTATTAAAATGCTATAGCACAATTGTCTAGGATATTCACTGTCCTTCATGTGTTGTATATTGTAGCATTGCAATATTAAGAGTCAGCTCTTAGTCTGAATTACGCCATGGATTTCTTGGCTCACGGTGAATGTGATCATCTGCATTACCACAAAAAATTGAATTTGCTCATAGATCTTTCTTTTGAGCAACACATGAGTGAGTTGCACTAAATTTTGAAATGCGTCATATTCCTGATTCACCAGCCTGCAGTTTGAATGAAATCTCATTGAACTGTACAAATTCCATGCATATGTTTTTTTCATTCCTGCCAGCATTGTACTTGTGGGAAGCATACGGACTTAACATTTTTATTTATTTGCTTTATAATATAGTACTTTGCAGATTCTTCAGAGTTCAAGTTTCAACCATATGGCAAAAAATGAATATGTTAATGAAGTCCATAAACACCTCCTTATTTTGGAAGAATATTTGCACTACTTCTTTTACAGCAACATTTGACAGTGAACCTACATGAGGTTTAACAGCCAACGAAAACGGAAAAAGCATAAGCAAATTTGTAGTAGGAGCACCTCAACATGAGACTCTTCATGTGAAATAGTATTAGTATCTAAACATTGGGTGAAGGTTGCACCATTTTTTCTACAGCACTTTGAAACACTAAGATTGCAATAGTAAGTGCTAAATCGAATCAAGTTACTGTTTTGACGCGTGGGGATTGGTTGAGACCATGTGACGGAAATCAAGATATGATCACGAGGGTGGTGCAGTGCTTAAATGGGACAGTGCACTGTTCAGATGTGCTTTTTTACATATTTCCATAAACATATTTTTTTAATTTGATGGAAAGGGAGTTATCAAGGGTATGCAATATGTTTGTTTTACCTGGTGAAGTTTTAGGAAATTGCTCATTTTTGCCCTTCTGACATTTGCAGTGCTTCTTGGTTTGTGTTGTTATCTCTTGTAATGGCCGATGAGGATGAAGGAATCTTCATGGGTTTGAGAATGGCTCTGGGTTCTTGTGATAATTGTTATGACCTTATTATCACTTAAAGTTCTGCTTCGGCAGACTGCAGGTCGTGCCTGGTCTGCTCTTGTTGGAGTAATGAATCTTTTGGTTTTTACTCCCCTATGCGTCCCTCGACTACTTCAAATTGCCTTTGCCTATCCCTGGGCATATCTTTTCTATGAATAATGAGGTGATTTTCATAGTATTAAGCCCAATTACCAGTCAGAAGGAGCAGTATCACTTGTGGGATACCACTTTTCCCAATCACAACTGTTGTAGTGTTCCCACACCCACTATTCTTTGGTTCTGGAACATCAATCCCAGATGTGATTCCGCACCCAGTAAGAATACTGGTAAACTGAGCCGTGACTACGGGCATCAGCACAGCTCGGCACCCACCCAATATCTACTTTGGGGAAGCATGGAGCACACTTCTCATGTCTGGCAACACCCGCCCTGGCCCTGGACTCTCTCCCCACCCTGAGCCCTGATGAAGCTGAAAAGCTGCTAAATCCTTAACTTGACACATAAACCAATTATGAGACATTTTGAGTAATCTATGAATAAACGTGCACCAATTACATGTTAAAGAAAGCATGAGAAACAAATGTGAAGGACTTAGTTACTGCATCGTAAAAGCATGCAGATGATTGTAGACTAGATGAAATCATATTTATTTGAATAATGTAGGTTTATATTTTTTAACCAGCCGTAGCATATTATTTCAACATGTATCAGAATGTTAAAGTGATGTACTCACATGTTATGAAATTCTTAATCATCCTCATTGAAATAGTAATGTGTGTAAAGAACATAATCTAAATAGTCTTTTGTGTGATTTTGAAGGGTTTCACTCTGAAATTCATGATTTGCATATGTGAAATCGTGCACCAAATGAGAAAAGAAAAAATGGTGCTGCACAGTCACTTTGAATATAAACTAAATAAAGCCTTCAGATTATGATCTTCATATATGTACTAATGTAAACCACTTGAAACAATATTAATATTTTATGATTTGAAATAACTTTATACGTTGGTACTTTGAAAATGCAATAATATGTCATAGTTACATGTGAGTTTTGCAATACAACTAATCATATATTCTGCATGCCTATAGGTTGAAAGGGATCTTAGAATCTTGTTTTCCCTTATGAAACGTATATTTCCATTACTTTATATTCTGCATGATTTTAAATCAAATTTAATATAGGCCTGCATTTTCCTACTCTGCTAGTCCTACACTTGTGAGGTTTCATAAACTTACTATGTGAAGTGAAACTGGGTCTTACTCGAAGAGTTCTCACTCGCTTACAAGGACTGATTGCAACAAAGTCGATACTTTGGGAACATTTGCTATGGGAAACTGTACTCTTGAACTCACTCATGTGTCTGCTGCTAAAGGATCATTGTTTGAAAGTTTACGTATATCGAATGATCTGAATAATTATGTGATCAACACCACCTCTTTCTATAATATGTCTTCTTTATGTTGCATGACAATCATCATATACGAACTGACCAATGGACTGAGTGGTCAGACCCGCTGAGGTGACTAAGGAGGTGTCACCCCAGGACTAGCATATTATATTATACATTGGTTTTCTGGATCAAGAGGTTCATCTGGTTCACTCTCAGACCCCAGAGACTGCATTTAGGAACTTTGTGGACTCTACTTGCTCTTCTTTCGGGTTGCCGCATATGCTGTGTGCGCCAATCTTGGACTCTTTCTCGATGGGACACTATCCGTCAGCTGTCTTGGATCATTAGCTTGCTGAACTTACCAGAGCTCCTTGTCACCCTATGGCAGAGGGCTTCAATCTTTTTTTCTGTGAGCCCCCCTACCCAAAATATTTTAAAGTCGGGCCCCCTACAAAACATTATGGAAAGTCTTGGGTAATTGGGAAGGTTAGGGCTGAGCACCTGGGTGGGGGCTTATGAGATAATATCAGGGGTACCTTTTTCAGTAGCTCATACTCCACACTAAATTTGAGACGTATAAAAGAGCAAACCAATAAAAAATTGAACTAGACAAAAAACACTACTCCCATTAATTGAGGTCCTCATGCTCTTGGGTCCCAATGCAACTGAGCCTTCTACACTAATGATAGCTGCGGCCCTGAAAAGTAAGTTGTCCACTCTGCCTCTTTCACCCCTTTCCCACCACATCAGGCCATCACTCCATTCTTCAAACAGATTGTCTGTCCCTTTCAGTAAAAATGAGCACCCACGTGGCCCACCACATCCCTAATTCTCTCCCCATGTCTTATAGTAAAGTATAAGGCAGTCTTAATTGTGATGCAGTGGACCCTTCACACTCCTGGGCCCCAGTGCCACTTTGCTTGCTTCATTAATGAGACCTACTGCCTTGCAAAGTGGGAAGTCTCCTCTGCCCCTTGTTAATGCCCTCATCCCATGCTCCTTTCTGCCACCTCCTGAAGACTAATGCTAAGGTGTCTCCTCTTCTGCAATTATCCCCTCTCTTGGGCCATTGGTCCGATGCAGAAAACAACACTGGCACAGCAAGGGTGCACTGAGCCCTAATGAAAGAAAGGAATGAGTAAAGCAGCCATAATAGGGGTTTAGTTGGGCCCTCACACACCTGGGTCCTGGTGCGAACTGCACCTGCAGCACCAATGATGCCTACTCCTCTGCCCATTCCACTGGCCATTATTGCTAGGCCCGAGATCCAAAGCAGCCCCTTTGTTTTGAAAAAAGGGGGGAAATATCCACATTCCCCCACCCCTGGTTGCTTGTAATCTGGGCCCCAATGCTAACAAGGAAAATGGCTTCCCACCTCTTTGTGCTAATATCACACCCATTATTGGATGCAGTGGCCCCTCACACCATTGTCCCAGTGCCAATGCACCTGCTGAACTAATGGTAGTGATGGCCTTTTTTAAAAGAATGAGCCCTCATTTCTCAACACCTTCTTCAGGGCAGCTCTCTGAGGAAGGGGGAAGCTGTCTTATTTATAAATGAAAAAATTAAATACAACATAGCGCCACCTCTTTGACACTATCCATGGATTTCGCTCCTCTACTCTTTCTCCGGGGCCATTACCCAGAAACCCCAAGGGCCCGTAAGATCAGGCCTCTGAATATGAACCTTTTGGCCTCCACCCTTCTGCCCTCGCAACTGACCTGAAAGGACATCTGCATGTAAACAAAGGCCAACATTGACAGGATGCATAAGGACTAAGGTGCCCATGTGTTTTTTAATTTTACAAAAACTGTTCCCATACTTTTTGTTAAAAACATCCCAGATTTGTTAATCGGGACCTGGAGGTACCTCTGCATGAGAGTTAAAGGAGGGGGTCTAAAGTGATTTAATTTATGGAGTCACTTGAAGCCTCATGATAACAAAAATGAATTCGTTTTTTAGAGGTAATGTAAGGATGCTGAGTTTTGGAAAGTGTCCCTTTGATGGACCTATAAAAAAAATGCCTGCACTAGGTAAAGTCTGGTTAGCTATTACTAATGTTTATTCATTGAAAGCACCTGTTTTATCTTATACAGTGCCACTGGAATTATGCGATTCTGTAGCCACAGCATTTTTGGCATAGTTATGGATTTACCGCATTTGCCACATAATCCACCACCTGCAGTGCAATATGCAGATTATAAACAAAACAATTTTGTGTCTAGCTCAAACAGATCAAAAGTTACTAAAAATGTGGTGATTTGGTTGCACGCAGTGGAAGCCCTTCGTAAAGGGTAATTGGTCATCTTTCAGTAGCTTATTTTTATATTTGGATGTTAAATTGGTACTAATAAGGTGAAATCTTTGCCCAAACAGTATTACAATGTGCCGCATTATACAGTACTGAATAATTTGTCGTTTCTAGCTGCATTATTCAGTAAACCCTACCGCATAATTTGGTGCTCCGCTGCCACATAATTCCAATGGCCCTGATTGCATACACGAAATCATTGTGTGGCCTATCTTACACAGTGTTTAATACAATTTGAGGATAATAATTTACATATTCACATTGCTTTCTGTTACATGCTGGAACCATATAACACTATAAATACATATGTCACTATTATGCTCTGCACCAACCAGGATTCAGTTCTGTGACTCTCTGGGCTCACATACAGACATCTGCAGCAGCGGCAACTCCTCTGCTAAGGTGGAGGAGCATCGCCCCACACGAAAAATAAAATGATAATAACGTAACGTTATTATCATTTTATTTTATGGTACTCGCCCAGTTTTGTTTAAGGGGCGGGCGGGGTGGGGCAGGGCTGGGCTGTCAGCCTGCAGAGGAGGAGTGGTATGTGCACTTAAGTGTGCATGACGATTTGACCAGCCATCTCAGCCTGTGTGGAGAACATTCCCAGGCTTCCACTGCCTGTCTGAGTGCCGAACCACGGCACTCAGACCAATCACGATGCTGTTATCAGCAGCGTTGTGATTGGCTGGGAGGGACTGGGACCCTGGGTGCTTTCTGTTCCGGTTCGGACGGAAGAAGAACAGAGGAGTGGCGGCGGCAGGGCCGGCTTTAGTATTGGTGGCGCCTGGTGCGAAAATGTTTGTTGGCGCCCCCCCCCCCGTAACCCTTCCATGACCTACGTCTGCACAGATTCTCACATCACCAAGCTCCAAGGGTGCCATCATATCTTCATAGCCCCTTCTTACATTTATTCTTTAATTTCTTTTATGGTGCTACTCGTCCCAAATGGGGTGTCAGAGCACATTACGTAACACACACATGTATTATGCTGAGACAATGATTGATACATGTGTAAATCAATGTATAGGAAATGTTGCATAAGACAATAAGAGATACGAGGTGTTGTAGTCACATGTAGTCTGTACTGGTAGGCTTTGTATGCTATGAATGCTGAGTGTGGAAAAAGACAAACTCAGGTTTCAGAACGTAACAAAGTGGTTGGGGTTGTGTATACTAATAAGAATGTATCACTACCCAAAGGAACAGTATTTAGTACCTTAGAATGAGGAAAGATTGAGGAAAAAAATAACTTTCTAAACTCACACCTTGCAGTTTGCATGCAGTGGTTCATACCTCACTGTGTTATATTCCAAGGATTGTAACTTATGAACTGATAGTAACCAAAAGTTTCTCTATGACAAAACCCATTGACCTATCTACAAATAAATACAAATCTGTGATAGGCATGTTACACATTGTGCTTTGCGAGAGGCACCTTAACTGACTATGCTACTTTATGATGAGTGAAAACTGTCACTAAACAAAACACAGTCCTCTTCACCAAATACATTAACCACTAGACTTATCATGCCAATATTATTATGCTCTGAAAATCACTGGGCACACAAAGATCTCTTTAGCAGATGATTTAACACTGCAAGATATTTTTAAATGCACCACCTTCGTGATCAAATTAAGTAAAGCCAGCAAACACATTGCATACAAAAGGGCTCTTCCTCAACTTACAGGAGCTCACTCATGGCTGGGATCCACCACAAAAAGTTTGTGCAGTTAATTCTGTGATGGCCTGGGTTGGGTCGCAGGTGGTGGCCATTGCAGCCCCTAGTGGCTTTGGATGACAGGCTGTAGTGTGGGCGAGATCCATAATGTAACCTAGTAGCTCAAACTTTCATCCTTCTAATGTTAGTAAAACAAAGACTGCTGGTTAATAAGTGACCCTACTTTTAAATCTATGAGTTGCAGTTTTACAGTGTCAGCTATAAACCCATTTATTATTATATAAATAATGGTAATAATAATAGCAGCTGGCAGCTTAGCTATCTCACAATGCTCTCCAAGTTCCCAGACCATGAGGGTGTAAAACCTCTCTCATTCACACTCAAGGGGTAGAATTTTAAAACCCCTAAAGCAGAAAATTGAGGAAGCCAGACCAAATGATACAGCAAAACCAAAAGAGTAGACTAGGCCTGATGTGGTTGCCATGGTCTCTATACACTTAGCCTGGTAAAAATAATTAAATAGCTCTTTTTATTCAAGTGAAATGCTCAAAGTGCAAGTTCATGAAAACTTTTCACATGTGCAAAACACAGAACTGCTTTTAGCGAAATGTTTGCTACATGTGTGATAGGGCACTGGTCAAATTCCCTCAAGATAACTCAGAGGGTTAATGCTCTTTCGTGACAGAGTCCAGGTCCACTAAGTGTATTAGACATGGTAAAACACAACTCACAAAAGGATCTGGTAAAAGGCCTCAATCCAGGAAGAGTTAATTCAGCAATAGGTTGGGCAATCACTACTGCTATGATTAAAAGCGCAAAGAAACTATACCGTTCGCGTTGTATTTTATAGGAGGAAGGGAACTCTTCTGCAGCCAGGAGTCCCGCAAGGATGCAAGTGATGTGGGTGGGGCGGGCTGTTACAATGCCAGGGAGATGGTGGATGCTTCAGGTGCAAGCAGAGGGTGGTCTGAGTTACTGGGTATCAGAGCACGATGCAAGTTGTTTGTGATGCATGATGTAACGGCGCTACAGCACTCCTTCCTCCGTTATCAAGTCCAGAGAAGTAGGTTATAGATCAGGGAGGGGGCCAAAATGACGGGAGATGGGGCGGCTCTCTTAGTAACATGAAAGAAGCTCCGGTTTGAACACTAAAAAAGGATCTAAAAGTAATAAAAACGCATCAAGGGATCTGTTTGAACATATCGAGAAATCGCATGTAAAGTGAAAGAACAAAGGGTAAAATTGCAAGATTGAATGCAACTATTCCCCCTGCTCTGCGGGCCCTGTCTTTGTGCAGCAACAGGATATACAGCAGCTTGCAACTAAAATGAAATTGTCTTTTGGAACTTTAGCAGTCATTGTTTAGCAATAAAAGTGCACTTTTTTGTTGAGACATGAAGAATGAAAGAAGAGGAAGCCCTATCAATGCGCACCGCCAGCGCGTGAGCAGCTTTGTTTCTTCTTTTGTTTCCAAGACCCTGTGAAATTGAAAATTAGTAACAGCACTCAGTTCCAAGCAAATGGCGCCCCCCGGAACTTGGCACCCGGTGCGGCGGCACCGGTCGCACCGCCCTAAAGCCGGCAGTGGGCGGTGGCTAGGTAAGAGCAATTTTTTTCGTTTTTTTTAATCCCCCCCCTCTCGCCTTCTCAAGTTGATTGTGCATTCCAATTGATTTATTTATGACAGGGAGAGGTTGGCATAGAGAAATCTCGAAACACCAGATACTAATGTTATTGTTTTGCATTGCCATAACAGAATTATTGCTTTGTATGTTTCTGGTCTGATTAAATTTCTTCATACGATTCGGACTAGCAGTCATAATTCTTTACTTATATAGTATGGTTTTAAGAGTTATATACATGAATTTAATTACTAGCTTGTAAGCCGGTTGTGCAATTCCTGGTCCTCGTTGGATAGCCAGATATTGGATCTTCTAATGTCTAACCCCTCATCGGCACAAAACAAGGCCCCTAAGAGGACCAAATGACTGTCAGAAAGGGACAGTGATAGAAAACACTAAATTGATCAAAAAGGGCCCAGTTTCCGCTGAAACAGCCCTCTTACCTGCAGTGATCTGCTAGCTACCACTTATCATCAGCTAAATGTAGCTGGTGCATGAGAGTGGAAATTGACCTTTTTTCTGTCTGGATAGGTATGTTCACATGGGTTTTGATCCGGTAAAACTGGGTCTGCATGTTATTTCCCATTCCAAGCCACATAACTTGTCATTGCTGAATACTGGCAGAAAATGTTAATTCTGGCTTTGTGATGTCCCCCAAACCTATGTCCAGCCAACTCAGAATCAGCTGCACAGAGAGGTAAGTTTCATTACCTCCAAATCCTTTAGTCCTCGTCCAAGTCATTACTTTTGAGGAGGGGTCCACCTCACAAGACAGAAAAAGAACAGATTGGAATGCTAGTGAACAAGTCCCAGCCCCTCCAGATGGAGTAATAAGAGGCTGCCTCACCCAGCATTACTCCTGTCGTTTTTTCTGTCTCCTCCGAGACAAGAATTCTTGGATTACCTCAGGTACGGCACCTGCTGGGCTTGAGACGTATACGAATGTGGAGTTTCTCTTGTTTTGTTGCTGGCTTGACCAGCGAGAGGCAGTGTTTTCATACAGACACAGCCATTATGTTGTTTTTCTGGCCCTTCCTGGATTGAATGGAAAAACCATAGAGCTGGCTTGGATAAACAGATGGGCATCAGGGAGCATGCGCGGACATTGCAGCACTCTGCACATACTCGAGCTTTCCTTTTGCACTCTTGTGATGGGAAGGAGAGTGTTTTAAGGAAGATGGTGTTGAGGTAAGCCCTCATAGCACAGACTTTCCTGTGTTCTGTGCTGCTGTAAGACTCCTTGGTGCTTAGTTTTGGTGGCATGGGGAAACACTTGAGGAAGCGAAGACATGTTCAGTCCTCATACCATTCTTCGTCCTCCCCTTCTGCTAAGAAGAGGGCTGGAAGGGAGGGGGAAGATGTCAAATTAAAGTACCTGATAAGAGAGACTTTGCCAGACTTTAACAGTTACAAAGTATCTCCAAGTAAAATGAAAAATGATGTCATGTTTTTTGATGTTTCTTCGGATTCTGAGGAGGAGAAGAGAGGTCTACTAAAGGATCAGAAAGGAAAATTTGTCTCAAAAGAGATGCTGTCTCATATTTTGTTGCATGTGAAGGCTAATATGGAATTTCAGGAGGAGTAAATTCCATAGATTTCGTCGACCCAAATATTTTGATAATTTAAGGGATCTGTGCAATTAGATCTTCTAGTTCACCCTCATATTATGGATGTGATTTAAAACGAGAATGGAAGGATCCAGATAAAATAATCATTCCTAGATTCATGACAAAGCTATATCCACTTGCAAAGGTCAATGCCTGATTCTATCCTTATTGATTCATTGGTGGCTAGTTTAGTAGGGAGGTCTTCTTTAACAGAGAAGTCTATCATTAAGGATCAAGCTGACAAGATAATAGACTCTGCTTTAAAATAAGCTTATTCTGGAGCTCACCTTGCGTTGAGAGCAGGCAAGTTTAAATCAAAGAATGGAGGGGATAAGAAGCAACCCAAGACTCCCAATAAACCAAGAGAATGACTATGCTAACAAATGGCCAAGGGTGTGTGGTTGGTGTCTGAAACCATCACTTCCTGGAACCCTGGCTCACATCTAACTCAGACGAATGGGTTCTCCAGCTGATCCGGTCAGGTTACAGTATTGAGTTCTTGGAGTCTCCTAAGGAGTACTTCCCACACCATGACCACACAACAAAGAGAAGAGGATGGCTCTTTCAAAAGCAATTCAAACTCTACTGATGAAGGATGCAATATCACTGGTTGACAAGGAAGAGCACTGCAAGGGCTTTTACTTCGTAGTATTCCTGGTCCCCAAGGCCTCAGCATGGTACAGGACGGTGCTAGATCTCAAGTGACTCAACAAATATTCGAGAAGGATTCCATTCAAAATGGAAACTCTTCAAAGGATAAATCCTCTCATTTCCAAAGACAACTTTATGAGCACATTTGATCTCCAGGATGCTTATTTTCATGTGCCAATCTCAAAGGCTCATCAGAAGTTTCTCAGATTTTGCATACAGAAGAAACATTTGCAGTTCAAGGTGCTACAGTTTGGTTTAAAAACAGCCCCTCTGGTATTCATGAAGGTAGTTGCACCAGCAGTAGTGTCTCTTTACCTGAAGGCAATAAGATTTTATCCATATCTCGAAAACGGGCTGCTCCATGCACCAACGAAACATCAGCTGCTCAATCACATAAGTATGGTATGCACTTGTCTGAGGGAGCATGGCTTCCTTTGGAATTTTGCCCAATGTCAGAAGATTCCATCACAGGAGTTGATTTTGCATGAATCAGAACAAGGTGTTCCGTCCAGTGTCCAGAGCTTTGACTTTATGGAAAATGGTAGAGGAGGTTATATTGGCAATCAATACAATGAAATGTGATAAGGCCCCGGGACCTGATGGGGTCCCGACAGATGCATACAAAGTACACACCGCGCTATGGGCACCAATATTAATGCAGGTCTGCAGCGCAGCCGCTAAAGGATGCGTCCCAAACACCTGGATGGATAGGATAATCGTCCCAATCTTTAAAAAAGGCCATAGGGGAACGTGAGATGCTACCACCCCATATCCCTTCTGGACTCCTCTGTTAAGATAATGGAGTGAATAGAACTTGAGAGACTGGAGGTATGGGCCACTGACAACAACATCCTGACATACTCCCAATATCGATTTCGGGGGCGAGATGGGGACTGTAGAACAATGTATTCATCTGAATTTGCTTATTGGCAAGTACACGTTGGCCAAGGAAGAGTATATCCATCTCTGTTTTGCTGACCTAAGTTGTGCTTTTGATTGTGTAAATCACGCTAAACTATGGGAAACAATGACTGTAATGGGCGCCCCGGATGATATTGTATCACTATTGTCACAATTATATGCAACACTGACTGCAAGAGTAAGGTATGGGAGGGAAGGTGAGTGCAACCCAAGTTTTAAGGTGTCTAGGGGTATTAGACAAGTCTGTGTCCTTGCACCCTTCCTTTTCTCACTGTATATCAACGGGATTGATAAAACCGTCCAAGAGTTGAACACTGATGCCCCGAAAGTGGGCCCCCGCCCAACCCCTTTGCTCCTGTATGCAGACAATGCAGTCCTAATATCCAGAGCTGCTAATGGCTTACAACAACTGATAGATGCTTTTGTCTCAAACATGGAGCGAAGAGATTTAAAATTAAATTTGACCAAGACGTTTGTGATGGTCTGTGGACAGGGAAGGTTAAGAAAAAGAATCATCTTGTGAGGGGATATAAGTTGGCTGAAGTCCAAAGATTTTCCTATTTAGTTATATTGTTTTCTCATAATAGTAATTGGGTCCCGCATATAGACCAGACAAGACTTAAACTTATTCGAACTGTGGAGGCTATTTTTAGATTCTCTAACACGATAGGTAGTAGACCCATTCGCGATATGCTCAAACTATATAGCAGTAAATGTATCCCAGTAGCAACAAATGGTGCTATAGTGTTGGGCAATGCCAATGCACTTACATTACAAACTTGTGAAAACGCTTTTCTTTGCTGCTTGTTGGCAGTACCAAGGTCTACCTCCGTGAATATTTTACATAAGGAACTGGATGTACCATATGTCGCTGATTTAATACAGGTGAGAGCTCTATGTTCCTGGTATAACATTGGGTGCAAGGAGGAAGCAAAGTTTACAAGGGATATAATTGAGGATTGTCTATCCCTGGAACACTATAACAGAATCCCATGGTTAGCATATATGGATAAGCTACTTAAAGATGTTGATGCAGATCTATCAGTGATAAAACCTGCAAGTATATTGCAATATGGCAAAAAGGAAGTTAAAATAATCTATTTGCAGAAACAGTGCCAAGACATAGACAGTAGAGAAGGGCAAAAAATAAGTGTGTCAAGTTATATGGCTAAAATAACCTTCTCTGGACTACCTGAATACTTAGTAAAAGTTACAAATGTGCAAGCTAGATTTTATTTAACTAGGTTGCGGCTGGGTACAATTCATGAAGTAGTGGCATTCCCAAGTCATGAAAAATGGAAGAAAATAATGCATAAGTGCCCATGTGATGGGAAAACTACCCAGTCTACGATGCACTTTATGCTCTTTTGTAGATTTTATCAAGATATTAAACTGACTTTTTTGCAACCAATTTTTGTAATCAAGAAACTTTTCGATTGTAAGGATTCCATCAGTGGTTAATTTGTAAAAATATAGGTGCTGGGGCTCTCATCAGGAGGCAGCTTCCACCCAGCCATTTCTCTTGTTAGCACTGCCTAAACAAGTGGGGCGAGGATGTGGTGTAATGGCCAGAGCTACCGACTTCGGAGCAGGTGAACCAGGTTCGAGTCTCGGCATCAGTTAAACATCCTGTGATTCTGGGCGAATCACTTAATCTCCAATCTTAATCCAAAATGAATGTGTTCTTAACTGGTGCTCGAGCACCGGTGTTGATGATTAAGTGCCGGTGCTGAGCACCGGAAACCACTGTATCAAATTAAGCACTGGATGCCATGGATTTTATACGTACTCTTGAAAATGAAATAGCGTACCGAGCTGTTGCGGGTTATGTTACCCGGGCTGTTAAAAGAAGGAAATCCCTTGTACATTTGGATAAATTTGTGTATGAAGAAGATTGAAAGATAGTTTCTAGGATAAGCCTGTTTAACTTTGAGATAGCAAAAGGATTTTTAACGATGGATTTTTATTATCAACTATTTTATCGAATGAGTTCTTAAATTATAATGTATGGAATTATGTTTAACATTTTATTATGATGTTCTCTGTTTTTGTACTTTTATAGAGCTACAAAAAGATTCTGAATAAAGCTATTTTGAGTTGAGTTGAGGTAAAGGATTTCATTCAAACCCCAGACATACAGTGAGAAATCGGCTAAGAGTCCAGGGTCATATAGCAGCAAGTGTATTTACAGTTCCATGGGCAAGAAGGCAGCTGCGTCCATTGTGGGCCCATCTTCATTCTCACTGGAATGCCACATCAAGAGACTTTGATGTGTTAGCTCCAGTGACACAGAAGATTAAGGAGGAGCTCAATTGGTGGTTGCTCCCGGACTCATTAAACAAAGGAATGTTCTTGCAGCCAACCCTTCTGAAACTGATCACCACAGATGCGAGTGCCATTGGTTGGGGGGGCACATCTGGACTCCATGTCATGTCAGGCAAAATGATCAATAGCAGAAAGCACACTCATCCAAATGGAGGGAGTTAGCAGTATGGAGAGCAGTCTGTTACTTCCAGCGTTGGATCTCCCAGACTAATGTTATGATAAGATCAGACAATATATTAACAGTGGCCTACGTGAACAATCAAGGGAGTACCAGGTCACAATTTCCCAACATGGTGGCAATTCAGTTGTTTCAATGAGCAAAGCAACACCCAGCATCCTTGACATCAGTACATGAAAAGGGTTCAATCAATGTCATTGCAGACAACGTCAGCAGGGTTTTTCCCTCATCCCAGTAGAACTCTCTAACAAAAATGACATTTCAGACCCTTTGCAGGAGGTTTGGGACACCTTCTCTGGACAGCCGCAGAAGTTTTGTTCCAGGACTGTTCAGAAGGGGACATGGAGGTGGATGCTGTGACAGAGGCTTGGCCAAGACAGCTGCTGTACGCTTTATCCCCAGTTCCTATGATCCCCAAACTGCTGGCCAGAGTCCAGATGGACGATTGCAAGATCATTCTGGTGGTGCCTTTTTGGCCCAGAAAGTCGTGGTTCCCCATTTTGAAATTTCTGGCAATTCAAGATTATTGGAATCTTCCTCTAGATCCCTCCCATTGAAAAATCAAAATGTGATTCTCTCTCAGAGACTACATCTTTCCGTGTGGAAATTGGGGGGAGGGGTTGACAAAACAAGTGGCTCCCATGGCATTAAGTAATAGCTATACAGGAATCTCAAAAGTCTGCAACTTTAAAAGCACACGATAGGCATTGGAAGAATTTTGAAAAGTGGTGTTCTTTGCATGCCTTAAATTCTTTGGATTGTCATCTAACTGATGTACTACCGTTTCTCTGGGATGTTTATGAAAAACGGTTGTGTGATTTCATAAAAACAAAAAATGTCATGGAATACCATTACTGAGAACCCATTTTATCTAAACTATTTAATGGAAAGTTTCAGAATCAACGGCATTTACTTTTTCACAGAAACCAATTCATAGAATGTCCTTTTGGTCAAAATTGGCTTTTGAATGCTTATTTTTTAAGTGTACATGCAATGGTTGCAGGTCTTACTTTCAGAAACAGTTTTGTTGGAAATATTTATTTCAGTGCTTTACTTGAATGAATAAATGAGTGGTTCTTATATAACGCACGGCTAATACAGGAGTGTACCGGCACTTTGGCAATCAGAGACAGAAATAGTGGCATGGTTTTGTATTTCTTTAAAATTGTTTTTCTATAATTTTGTTTCCTCCAATGTGGTTTCTCAGTTTTCGTTTTCCATTAATTCACACACATCAATGAAAAACATCTGTCAGTTTCTACCATGAGATCTCAATGAGCGGCTATCAATGCTTTTAGAAGCCCATGGGGACGTCTTTCTGATGAGGAAGATTTGGTTTCTTGACTGTTCAAAAGTTTCACCCTTTCTCGCCCAGTGGTGAAGCCTTCATTTCCCCTGTCGTATTTACCTTTAGTCCTAAAGGCTCTGGGTTCTCATCCTTTTGAGTCTTTCAAGTGGTAGATATCAAGTTTGTGACAATGAAGATTATGTTTTTTTTGTAGCCATCACCTCTGCTAGACGGATTGGGGTGCTAGGAGCTCTTATGGCTAGAGAGCCTTTCCTTCCAATCCTAAAGTGTCTTCTTCTTTTCATAAATCTCAGAAAGTTCTTCTTCCTGCCTTATGCAACACTTCTGGGTCTTCGCGAGAGGTACAGTGGAATTTGTTTGATGTTAAAAGAGCATTACAAATTTATTTGGAGAGATCTGCTTCTTTTAGGCAATCAGACTCGTTTTTATCACATTTGGGTTTTCTAATCAAGAGTCAAGTACCTCCATAATCTCAATCAGTAGATGGTTGAATCAAACAATTTCTTTGGCTTATTCAGTTCTGGGTCCTCCTCTTTCAGAAGGGATTCAGGGACAGTCAGCCAGAGAAGTGTCAGCCTCTTCAGCTGAAGTGAAGCAGTTTCTATTTCTGGAATTTGCAATGTGGGCTGTTCCTAACACTTTTGTTAAATATTACAGATTGCAAAATACTTTCAGAGACAACAGAAGTTTTAATGCAGGAGTGTTGAAATCAGTTTCTGTATAAATTGAGATGAAATCACTTTTTGTTTTTTGCATGAAAAGTGGCTTATTGTATTTTTACTGTCATATGAACGATATACACAGTATTCTTTGGTAGTCTTCAAAAGTAATTAATGGGGTGAGGACTAAAGGACGTGGGGGTAAAGTTCTCATTACTTACTGGTAATCCTCGTTACTCCTAGTCCTGTTGTCCTCACCTCATTCATTACATCCCCCCTCCCTCCCAGGTTCATTTGCCTTCATATCATTCATTTTGGGCTCAGCAGTGCTTAATTTGAGCCTGTGATTTCCGGTGCTCAGGACCAGCACTTAATTGTCAACACAGGCACTTGTGACAGTCTGCCACAAGGTGGCGCTGTCTGGCTAATTTAGAGATGACCACAACGGCAGTCAATTATTAATTCAACGTATATTAAAAATGACTATTATCTGCCGAGCGAGCCATTCTGAAAGCTTTGTGTGCTTTGTATAGTCCGAATTGTCACACTTAGGAGTGTGATGGTTAACAGATGTGTTGTTACTATCATTGGCACAATGGCAGGGGCAATGTGTGGTGCAAGTTGCAGTGGCTGCCTAAAAAGAGCTTTGGCACTTATTTATTTACAGATTAAGCACTGGCAGCTTAGTGAACTCAGCAGCCTCTTATGCCTCCTGCCGGAGAGGGCGGGGCTTGTTCACTAGCATTCTAATCTGTTCTTTTTCTGTCTTGTGAGGTGGACTCCACCTTAAAAGTAATGAATGTGGCAAGGACAACAGGACTAGGAGTAATGAAGATTACTCGTGAGTAATGAGAACATTCTTTTTTTATGTTTAAAAGCTTTATTAAAGAATTATAAGAAAAGCATAGATCAGCAATACAGAATAAACATACTGAAAGAAGAATATCAAAAAAAGTGGCTAGATTAAGAACCAAAGGAGAAAGCTATTTTTTGGTTTTACAAGGAATAAAGGAAAGGGAGGGGAGGGGGAAGGAGAGAGGTGGGGGAAGAGAATATTTTTGCAACTTGATAAAATTAAATAAAAATAATGCATATTTACATAGGAATGTAAGTAGTATTTCTAGTATACTTAATAAATACAATAAACCAAGAAAGGTAAGGAACAATAAACAGAGAAAATGTACGTTCAAGGAGGTTTAAAATTTTCAGAATGGGAACGAGAATTATCTGCTAAAACTAGATTATCTAAGTATTGAGTCAGGGGTAACCAAAAAGGTCTCTATTAACTTTTGGTCTGCAGGAGGAGGCGAAAGCAATATCAAGACGATGAAAGTGGCAGAGACTATTCCACCAGTGCTGAAGAGAAAGCTTTGTAAGGGTTTTCCAGTTAAGAGTGATGTGTTGAAAGGCTAGTGCAAGCATAAGGTAGAAAAGACCATGTGTGTAAGGGGGAAGATTTAAGGAGTCATATAGGCTACCAGAGAAAGAAGAGGGAGAGAATAAGGGGTGGTAATGGTGAAAATACGGGAAATATAGGACCAGACTTTTTCCCAAAAAGAGAGACCGAAGGGCAAAGAAAGAGAAGATGTAAAAGATCAGCAGTAGAAGCACCACAGGTCCAGCAGTTAGTATCAGTGGAGTGGGAAAATGTAGCAATAGATATAGGGGTAAAATAGAGTCTGTGATATAGGAAAAACATAGATTGAGTGAGAGAAGCAGAGCGAGAGATTTTGAGAGAGCGGGACCAAAGTTTGTCCCAGAAGATGATAGACCATTCACATCCCAGGTCAGATTCCCACGAAAGTTCCAATTTAGTTTTAGTACGTTCTGGATTAGGAGCTGAATAATATTTATAAATGAGACAAGCTTTAGGTAGGGATAGAAGGATCGTATGAAGAGAGTTTAAAGTAGAAGGAGGAGGGGAAGAGGGGAGAGAATAGAAAGTATCAAGAATGACCGACATCAGAGTGGTGAATTTCTGTAGGAAGGAGCGAGGACAATGAAATGAAGCTTGAAATTGGGGAAAAGAGCACGGAGACGAGCCATCAAAAAGATGTTTAACCCAAATTATACCTTTTGATCTCCAAGATTTCCAAAAGATGGATCTGTTATTAATAGTAATAATGGAGTTGTGCCAAATTGGAGATTCTAAAAGGATTCTCTTGAAATGCGATCCGGTTGTGTCAAGGGTCTTAGTAAGGTACAAGTATGTTTGAATAAAGGCATAAAAATATGAGGAGATTTAGCAGAGAAGGCCAAAACTTCCCTTAGGGTGAATGGTAATAATAGAGCACGCTCAATAGTAAGCCTAAGGGGAGTGAAAGAAGAGGGGTTGGAAAGAAGCCATCTTGAGGCCTGACGGAGACAAAATGATTTATGGTAAAGGCGAAAGTCAGGAAAGTTCACACCTCCATTAGATTTTGTCTTACGAAGAAAGGATAAGGAGATCCTGGCTTTTTATTGTTCCAGAGGAATTTAGAAATGCGAGAATCTATTCGTTTAAAATAGGAAACAGGAATATGGACGGGCAGCATGGAAAGAGAGTAAATCAAAATAGGGGAGATCATCATCTTAATGGAATCCAATCGACCCCACCAAGAGAGAAACAAAGGATTCCAAGAGGAAAGTAAATTGTCAATCCGAGAGAAGACCGCCTTCATATTCAATTTAACAGTAGCGGTGATGGAGTTCGAGAACCATACACCTAAATATTTTATTTTAGAGCTGTTCCATGCAAATCCAGTGGTAGAAAAAGAATGAGGAAGACAAAATTTGGTAAGAGGGAGAATTTCTGTTTTATCTGAATTGATTTTATAACCAGAGACAAGAGAGAAGGAAGCAAATTCGTGTAATAGAGAAGGAATAGAGATTTCGGGAGCGGAGACAAAAAGTAGGATGTCATCTGCGTAGGCTGAGAGCTTTAGATGTTGGTCACCGTAAGGGAAGCCAGATATAGAGTCATTATTGCGTATTGAGGATAAGAAGGGCTCAAGAGCTAAGACAAAGAGAAGAGGAGAAAGAGGACAACCTTGACGGACTCCGCGCTGGAGAGGAAAATAGGAAGAAATACAGCCATTAACCAATACAGAGGCTCTGGGGGCTGAGTATAATAAAGAAATAAGTGAAATAAATTGAGGGCCAAAACCATGCCATTTTAAGGATGCGAAAAGGAAGGACCAGTCAACTCTATCAAATGCTTTTTCCGCATCGACAGAAATGGCCGCCAGAGATGTAGAGAGAGAAGGGATTTTGTTTAAGACATTGAGAAAAAGTCTGGAGTTATCTGATGTCAATCTACCCTTGACGAAGCCACATTGTTCTTTACCCACTAGATGAGGCATAAGCGGATCTAAACGTAAGGCAAGAGTTTTGGCAAAAAGCTTATAATCTACATTGATCAAAGAAATTGGGCGGTAATTTTTACAGAACTTAGGATCTCGGCCTTCTTTGTGTATCAGACAGATTGTGGCTTCTTGAAAAGTACCTTCCGTCTTGCCGGTAAGGTAGAATGAGTGAAAAAGGGTTAATAGTTTAGGAAGTAATAGGTTAGAAAAATGTAAGTAAAATTCGACTGAGAAGCCATCCGGACCAGGAGTTTTCCCTTTCTTTAAAGTGCATAAAGCAGTGGATAATTCATTAAGGGACAGATGGGCTTCAAGGTCAGAAAGGTTAAGATGAAGATTAGACGGTGTTGGAAGTTTGTCAAGATAAGACTGAATAAGAGAACTGCAAGGAGGAGATTCTGGGGTATAGAGTTCTTTATAGAAGATTTTAAATTCGTTAAGAATGTCTTGATCTTTATGAACGAAAGAGCCATCTGAAGAATAAATGGAATCAATCGAAGTACGTTCTTTACGGGCCTTGAGGTAGTTTGCCAAAAGTTTTCCTGCTTTATTTCTACCTCCGTAATAACGAGCACTAGTACGCAGAAGAATTGAAGATGCATTGTCAGTCGTAGATTTATTAAAGGCCAGTTTAGCGCGTATCAGAGCTGGTAAGACCGAGTCCGCAGGTGAAGTATAGAACTTATGCTCTAGAGCTTTAATATGCGCCAGTGTGGTCTTACGTTGATGAAGAAAGCGCTTCTTCTTTTTTGAAACAAAATCTATAATAAAACCTCTTGCGGTTGCCTTAAAGGAGTCCCATAAAATATGAGGTGAGGAAGCGGAGTCTTTATTTAGGGCAAATAATTCGTTGGTAAAGATAGTGAAAGCGGAGGAAAAGAGAGGGTCAAGAAGGAGGGAGTTATTAAAACGCCAGCGGGAAGACCTGGGATATGGAGGGAGTAAATCTAGGTCGGTTACAATTGGGGCATGATCAGAGATGACAATAGGTTCGATAGAAGAGGAAAGCAAGTTCTGAGATAAGGATTGAGAGAGAAAAATATAGTCCAGACGGGAAAGAGAGTTATGAGGAGGAGAAAAAAAGGAAAAATCAAGAGTATCGGGATGGGAAAGTCTCCAAGAGTCCACGAGGTGTGTTTGGGAGATAGTGTCGAGAAAATGTTTATGAGTTTTATGAGGGGTGAAGCGCACCTGGGATTGACGGTCAAGAAAAGGATCCATGACTTGATTGCAATCGCCTCCTAAGATAAAAAGATCATCTCTGAATTGAATACATTTCTGTGTAATTAAAGGCCAAAAGGAACAATCAGGATGGGTAGGGCCATAGATATTAAAAACAGTCAACGAAATATTATTAATTAACAATTGAGCCAACAACCATCTACCTTCTGAATCCATTTCCTGTGATATAACTTTACAGTTCAATTTCTTGTGGCATAAAATCACAACACCATTTTTCTTGTTAGAGGTAGGGAGACTAAAACTGAGCCCACCCAGCCCTTCTTCAATTTTAACGCCTCAGCTTCGGTAAGGTGGGTTTCTTGCAAAAGAACTAAGTCAGGGTTATAAGAGGCAAGATGGGATAGAATTCTCTGTCTTTTGATTGGATTAACAAAACCTTTCACATTCCAGGAAATAACTCTGAATGTAACAACATTTGAAGTATATAAAGAATAAAAATATGCAACGATAAACAAATGGAGTAAAGGACAAAAGAGAAGATAAAAAGAAAATAGAAAACCCAGTGGGTAAATAGAAAAGAGTAGTACGAAGAGTAGAAGTAAAAAGGAGAAGTAAGAAGGCGGGAAAGAGGGAGGTGAACAAGAAAAGACAGTACATGTCAAAATAAATGACGACTGTAATACGTACCTTAAGGGGTAAAGAAGAAAACGAAAGGCGGCAAGGGACATTGGAGACAGCACACCCAACGGGGAGCAACACAACACACCAGGACATCAATGTGAGAAAGTACAAACAGGAGCGGGCATGTAGAGGAAGAATAAAATCTAACAAAATAAATTATATCTGCAAATGTAGACAAAGAAATATATGAGAAATAAGAGAACAAACAATTCCATACAATAATGTAATAGAGTTACATAATCAGGCAGAGTAAGAAGGGAAAAGAATAATCATATACAACAAGGAAGGAAGGCGAGGTAGAAAAATGAGAGGCTGATACATAAATAGAGAAAGATGAACAAGGAGGAGAAGGAAGAAGGGAGGCATAGAATGAAACATAAAGCATAGTTATTATGGAAAAAATGAGAAAGACATATATAGTCTGAAGAAATTACGATGACCTGTAAAAGAAAAGAGGTTAGAGCAATAACTTCAATGCATTAGGACCATAAAAGGAAAACAAAACTCAAGTTCCAGAGGAGGAAGGAGTAGTTTCCATCGACGTAGCAGAACATGTCTGGATAAATCTGCGAAGGTCAGCAGGGTCTTCAAAGGTAGAAGTCTTATTGAGATAGGTAACCTTAAATAAGCATGGGTGGAATAGGCCATAACGTGCACCCAAGGAGCGAAGAGTAGGACGTAGATCCAAAAATTCCTTTCGGCGTTTGGCAGTCAATGTAGAGACATCTTGGGAGATAAATACTTTGGTACCTAGCCAGGAGAGGTTCTTTTTGGCTTTGGCAGCATTAAGTATCAACAGAAGGTCAGTGAACTGCAAAAACAATATTATAACCCCACGAGGATTTGAAGGAGCAGATGTCGATGAGAGACGAGGGCCCAGTCTATGAGCACGCTGGATGTTCAATTTAGTCGTAGATGGAAGATCTAAAAACTGTGGTAGAAAAGATGCAAAGTACGCAACAGGATCGTCACCCTCAAGGTCTTCAGGAAGGCCATAAATGCGTAGGTTATTGCGCCGATTTCTATTTTCCAAATCTTCAGTAACTCTCTTTAGTTGTGAAACTTCCTTCTCCAACAAGGAAATTTTTGAAGATGAGGCCCGCACGTCGTCAAGATGTTGTTCCACCACATTGATACGGGACTCCATAGAAGACCACTTATCATCCAACGATTGCAGCCTGGAGTTTGTTTCTTCAATAAATGGGCGAAGGGAGCGCAACTCCTCCCAGACCATGTCCAAAGAGACCGGAGAGGAAGACTTAGGTGGAGATGGAGAATCCTGCTTAGGTCTCTTATTGGTAGTTGAGGGTAACGACATTTTGGATGCCATGTTGACAGGATTTTCTGTGAGGGAGGAGCAGGTCTCCCGTGGCGAAAGATCCGATAAACAGGAGAATTTGTTGAAGGTCGGAACGTTTGCTCCACTGGTGGCAGGAGCAGAAGGACGCACCTCCACTGCTTTGTTAGGATGGAGTAGGCGTCTACTTCTACCCATGAAGCGTGGTAAAAATAATGAGGAGAAGATACGGTGTTACGTAGAAGAAAAATCACTGTATCTCAAAAGAGATCCCCCTCAAAAGCAAGCGTCAGGGAAAGAAATGACTATATTGCGCAGTAAACATTAAAAAAAAAGAAAAAACTGCCAAGAAAGTCAATATATATTGAAATGGGAGGAAAAAAGACCAGAGAGAGGGTCATACAAAATGGTGGCCATCCCCAATAGGAAAGAGTCACCTGTATAAAGTCAGCCCAGAAATTTTCCAGCCTCCGCGGAAAAAGCATATATTTTGAAAGCGCCCATCCTCTGATTTATATATCTGTCATCCTTTTTTCGAAACGAGCATTAGAACCGCTTTAAAATCGCGGTGAAAGTCCGGCGCGAAGCGGAGCTCTAGCGGCGGGCGGCCATCTTGGGTCGCGATGCGCGCGCCGTAATGAGAACATTCTAATCCCACCCAATCAAATTAGAAAACAAGTATGCAGAACTGTTTCCTGCAACTTCATGTTTTGAGGACCTTTTCTATGCACAATGGCAAATGTGCATAGGCTTTTTCTCTCCAAGTAGGAGGTATTCTGTGCAATGCTTAGACGAACCCTTTTTTGTTTTGTGTCAATCCCATCATACGCAGAACCATTTTATTTTCTGTAAAATAATGATCTTCCCCTTTATTTGTCATAAAAGTCACAATTTTCCATCTGCGGCCCGTGCATGTAAGAGCAGTGGGGCCGGGTTGGGGGGGATTTCGACGGTTGACGAGGGAAAATTAAATAATGTATTTTCCCTCGTCATCGTCCCTCGAAATCCCCCACCCCCCCCAACCGGCCTCACCACACCACCGCTCTTACCTGCACGGGCCGCGGCTGCAATTTTCACAGGGTTGTGGCAAACCAAAAACCTTGAAACCTTTTGAAACGTTCCTCGGCGTTTTTGACAGTGCTTAATTTGGGCCAGTGATTTCCGGTGGGGGCACCGGCACTTATTTATCTGCATCAGGCGTTTACCGAGAGGGAAAAATGTTTAAAGTGGAAGGACGGAGGAAGAGAAAGACATAATCACCGTCACAAACGGCGAAAGCAGGGACATGCAGAAGTGAGATGACGGTGAATGTGGTGTCTGTTAGTGAATTAAAGATGAATGAGGTGGATTTAAGAATACACAGCCTTGGAATTCCGTGTGCGTACATTTAATTGCACCAGTCGCGAGTTTCAGAGCAGAGCTTTGAACACCGTCACCCTTTCATTTACAAATCAAGCACTGGTTCTTGACAGCATTGAAAGGATGGATGCAAAAAAATTCTTTACACGTCCACCCAGTTCTACAGATAACAGGGTTTGAACACGATTGCGTCATAGTTTGATTGTTTATGAAGGTGAGGTCAGAATTGCACTTCAGAGAAACAGCGATTGCAGCAGTTTGTACGACAATGCCATCTCCACAGTGCCTTAACATACATCCACTGTGTCTTTGTTTTAGTTTCTGAACACGAGGAGACCATAAACGTTCAGATTAAGCTAAATATCTGACTTTAAGCCTTGCAAGAAAGTTCACAGACTGCTTTAAATTATACCTGATCCTACTAGGCAGATAGCAGCCCTTTGAAACGCACAGTTATTCCCACACAAATCACTGGGTGGAAAAAGTGTACCATATCGGGTGCACATGGTACTTGCCTACTCAGGTTACACCACCGAATCTGGGCACCTCCTAAAACGGGGCAGGAAAGGGGAGTTTGTCAGACAATCGGAGCACTTGAGCGCAGAACGCCGGGAGCAGGGCTGGAGAGGAGAGAGGCGGCCGGCCACAACCCGTCGTCAGCCTGTGCAGGTTAGCCCAGAACCTTCTAGCGCTTTCAGAGGGGATTCTGACACCGGGGGCGTTCGAAGCACCGCAACTTTCTTGCTAATGCTTGAAAAGAAAGTAGCGCTGAGTGGGCGGGGGTTTATGAGACAATGTAAAGATATGAAAATACCAGTAACGATGTCGTTCGCTCTTGCTTACTTTTTAGGCTTTGCGCATAAAGCCGGTAGGAGCCTCGACATATACATTAGTACATTTTTATAAATGTGTGTGGAGTTTCGAAATATGCGTTTGCAATTTTCTTCAGAAATGCATATGGAGTTTTCAGTCGTGTCCGATTGTTCGAGTGGACCGCTGCTTCGCTACTGCTAACGATTTAGGACTTTTGTGTTTTTTTCTACTAAGGCGAGGTTGCACTTTTTTTTTACAAAAATATTTGTGAGGAAGTCTGCTTTACACCCTGGTTGAAATTCCAATTGACCAACTACAAATATAATTTACTTCGGCTTTGGGGCTTTAAAATCATTATTACGGAGCCAGTTCCCGTTGGGTCCGATTGTACACTGGAAGTGTCGAGGTTATCAGCTGGTTCGATGACACTAGGGGCAATAGTCTCAAACCCTACCCTTTTCTTTAACATCCTAAGGCACTCTGGAAGTTGTAGTCAAGGTTAATTACAATTGAAGCAATGGCACTAACAAACCTGGAAGCAATGAGTTGTAAAAAGGAAGCCGGAAGCAAGAACATGGTGTTCCCCTGAGTTCACGAGGGCTCTAATAACCGTTTTATTAGTGCCTATTTTGTCTATAGATTCTTAGGTGCATTTTTAACAGCCCCTAGGCCCCCCCCCCGACCCCCACACCCACTTTTATTGTCCAGCGTACAAAAAGGCTTATCCCGCAGTAGGGTCCTAAAGAATTCGCGCGCATCTGCACCAATCTACTTTCCATGAGTGCGGCGGCAATTTTTACCTATTCTTCCATATTGTAGACCTTGTTCTGTATTTGACATGACTTTTGATTTTTTTTCTATCTATGTAAACTAGGAATCGGAAAACAAGACTTCCATCGTAACACACTTTGCGTTGCCTAGGGTTTTTTTCCAAGCACGTCACCAAAATATAATTGCTCGCAACAGTGTAGCTGGCATTAGCTAAAATGTCTACAATGATGAGTAACCCGTGCATGCAAGCGCGCCTCCCAGTGACAGGATAATACCTGGCATTGTCGGTAGAGGGCGATAAAAGGTCTTACCATAGAAGCTGCTGGCACAGACGTGACTTTCAATAGGAAATGAAAAACACAGCCTGCTACCGCTCTTCTCAATGGCACACTTGTGAGCCTTTCTTTTTATGTGGAACATAAACTTGAATGAAAAAAAGCAAGAGATGTGGGATAGACGTACACACATTGTTCCGTGGCAGGGTCACGTTCCACTGCTTCTGTTTCACGTCGTTGGCTGCCTTGGCTTTGTCTGTTACCGGAGGCGTCGGTTTTATTGCTGGGAGGAAAGCTGCGCCAGGCAAAGGTGGCGCACTTTCCAACTCCAGCCAATCAATCCTGCTGAAAGCCTGTGTGTTGGGCGCGACTTGTCAGTACTCCACAGAATGCGCTTTTTTTTGTTTTAGTGTAGGCTTATTATTTAGTTGTTTCATTGATGCTATGTAGTGGTGTTCTTAATTTAATGGTGTTGCTGTAGCTCACAGAGTATCTGGCGTACCAGGTCTGCGTGCATTGTATGCATGTCATATGCAGGTCATATGGATGCACACTCAGGATCCAGAGCTGTGACACACTTGTGAAGCTTGTGCAGGGGAGAGCGCCACCAGAGGACAACTGGCATGTGTACCACCCCATCCCCTGGCAGTGCTGGTTGTTCGGTGAACTGGTCTCCTGCCCCACCACTCCCCAGTAGGTGGTGCCTTCAGAGCAGGATTAGAGTTTGGCTGGCGGAATTTCCATCCGACAATATTCTAATATTTCTACCCATGTCGTTTCTTCACCAAAGAAATCCTATCAGACATATCAGGAGCCACTTTGGGGAAAAAGCCTTTGGCAGATATTTTATATCGTCTTTCACTTGTGGTGGAATAGCTACCCCCAAACCCGGCTGCTGGAAATGTACCCAGAATGTGGGAATGCATTGTCAGTGTGCACACATCTCATCTTCCACACAACCCGAGTTTGTCGCCCACGCTAGCGATACCAAACTTACCTTTCCATGGAAGGTTTCTACCTTTTCCATGGCGCTCTTGGATAATGTACACTTTGGCTTACATAGAGGCAGACAAGTCACTCTAACACTGAGCGCCTGCTTCACCACCGTGTTTGGCAGTGTTGACATGGGGACCTTGGCTGACCCGGTAAACGACACTGAGAAGTCTCCAGTGGTGGTTTGCCTGTCAACTGGGATTCACTAAATCAGGTAGTCACTCCACCAAAGGCGGAGATAAGGGATTAGCTATTTTTGGTGGATACTTCATTTCTGTCCATCTCTTGAGAAGGTCCTAGGCATTGCCTTGCTGTGGAACTGGCACTTTACATGCAGTACTGTGTTGTCTGAAGTGTTGGTGTTATGGACTGCCGCGTTGTGGGCTACAGGCAGGGGCTAGGTAGGTGGTGATCCGGAAGGATGAGTGTCTTTTGACTGGAATCTGTGTTGTGATCATAAGATGCCAACGTGGCTCTGGGCAGATAATCAGTTGGCATTGATTTCTTTGTGTGTGATTTTGGGGCCATAGGTGCGTGACAAGTCCCATCTTACAACTGATGCAGTGCAAGAAGCCTTTAATAAAATTGCATAAAAATTAATGTATTTTAATTAATATTTTAAAGATTATATACAGGATATTGAAATGATTCACCAGACTGCTTTAGCTGCAGTCAAGTATTTACAACACCTTCTCTTCCAGCAATCAGGGAGTCACATCGCTGCTGTCATATTACAATGATAAAACTACTTTGGGCAAGTATGCATTTGTTCACAAGTGAATTTTTTCTTATGTCCATTTTTATTTAAAAACAATAGTTACTCCAGCAAGTTATGGTACTATATTCAGCCTCTTAATTTCCAGTTTTTTTTAGATTAACCCAGATTGGTCCCGATGAACAACTGCGAGAAGCTGACAGATTGTCTGGTAGGAAGCTCCTCTTCCAATCCAGGTCTTAGAAAGAATAGTGCTCTAATTCCACCACCATAATTGACATCACTTGGCACTCCTTTTGGCAATCTCAGCTGAGCAGCCATGGATTGAATGGCCGTTCAGATGAGGTCCAACCCAATCAGGGTTGACGCAGACTGGGTGGATGTTTGCAAAGGCACTGCCTGCACATCACATGGAGAGAAGGATGGATTTTAGTTACATCATTCCTGCTATTCCACCCTTACTTGAATACCATTTTACGCCAAACATTGCAAAAACAATAGAAAACAACAGAATGTGTGTGTTCTACCCATGATGTGGTTACTTAGAAGCAAACATGTTTGCAAATAAAGAACACAATAGCATGTAATAAACCAGCACTTTGAGTGCTATTGGCTTTGGCAATGCTTTGTAACCATGCTGTACAGCAGCGCGGATGTTTTGTAGTGTAGCTAAAGCTAATTAAACAAGCATTTGCAATGCAATCGGTCTCGCCTTTGGGACCTTATATGTATTTAGCTATGCAGCACATTAGAATAGGTGCTGAAACATCTACTGTTCTTTAACATGGAGGGAAAGTAAGCACCAAACTGCGTGACACACCAGGTATGGGAACACATGGAGAGAAATATTGCCTTTCAGTGGGAAATGGTATAGTCCAAAGCTCTGTTTTTAATATAAAATCAGGGCCTTCGGTGGTCATATCACTGAAAATACAAGATTTGAAAAAAATATTATTGTCTACGGGTGCTCTTGGAAGACAATTTCAATGGACTGGAATCTAGAGAATGCTAAAGTGATTCTGGTATTTTACTGACCTCTGCTGGTCGTTTTCTATCAAGAAAGGTAAATAGAGGCAGTTGCCAGAAAAATAAAAAAAGAAAGTCCCTCAGCAGAAAGCAATTCTGGTATTTTACTGACCTCTGCTGGTCGTTTTCTATCAAGACAGTTAAATAGAGGCAGTTGAACAGAAAACAAAGTCCCTAAGCGGAAGCAGACAAGTCCTAGGGCTGATCTCCAGAGCCCACAAAGTACATACACATATAAGTATATAATAAGTATATACTAAAGTATATACAAGAGGTCTCGAATGCTCGACCTAAAAATGTGCTATGATGCAGCCATAGCTAATGCGCTTTTTAAAAAAAAAAAGTGCATTAGCAATGGATGCATCATATACCTTCTTTTATCATTTATTTTAGCCATGATGCACAGAAGTCACGCTGCGATACAACCTATAAATCCAGTTGCGGCCCTTGCAGGCAAGCGAGGTGGGGCGGGGCTGGGGGGGAGAGCTAAACGACGGAATAGGGAAAATTAAATAAATAAATAAAAGCAGTTACCTTGCGATCGCCGCATCGCTGAGTCAGCGATGCGGTGAGCGCAAGATAATTGTTTTTATTTATTTTATTTTCCCTATTCCGTCGTTTCTCACTTACCACCCCCCCACCCTGTCCCCGCCCCACCCACCGCGCTTACCTGCACGGGCCGCCACTGTATAAATCATTGCAAAGTCAGCAATGCCCATGCTGTACAGCATGAACAAAAGGCAATGGAGGAGGTAATAGTCTCATAGGTGAGACCTATTGGCTTTGCAAATTTCTTTTTAGGTCTCCGCATAACACCCCTGTGATTTTGAGCAAATCAGTTAATCTCCCCAGGCATGAAAAAGAAAAACAAATATGACATTTGGCAAAACATTTATCACATAAAGAAAGCAATTGCACCCATGTCTTAGTGAAAATACATTAGGAAGTAGATAACATCTGTTGTCACAATAAAAGTAGATAACATCTGTTGTCACAATAAACATCCATTTCAAAGGAGCATAGGGCTACTTTGAAGTGCCTGTGGCATAGTAAAACATAGCTACATATGTCAAAAGGCTCAATAAGGGCAACAGAGAAGAAAAAAAAAAGTAGTATCTCAATCACAGCCCAATCAGCGGAAGGACAACAGTCAAGCTGAAGCGATCAGTACTGGGTCCCTGCTCCAGTCGAAAGAAGAGGAAGTGAAGCCAGCATGCACTGGCCAATTAGGAGACAGCAAATAAAAGTGACAATGAAGCCAAAGAATGCTAAGTAATGAGTGGGCTGCAAGCCCCTTGTTGTATACAATATGTCTTGCAAACAAGAGCATATGAAGCGCATGGGCTGTCGCAGGCAATGCCTAATGACAAATAAAACCACAATTGTTGCCAATTACTTCCAAATGCCAGTGGTAGCTAAATTTACACCAGATACCATTGACTCCCTATGGCCCCTATGATCCCTTGCCTCACCAGTCCCTCAACAACCTCATATTTGAAACAGCCGGAATAGGGTAGGAGTGGAAAGGAGAGAAGGTAAAAAATGATTCTAAAAGCTCCATTTAATTTCTCTTCCTACAGCTGCCTGCATGGTCTTTGAGATCTGGTTAGCAGCGGCAGTACCAGACTTGCAAAGGGGCAACAGTTGATTGATGCCCCTTGCAACCCCAAATTGGCATCCATAAAAATTGCAAGAAACTGAAAGAAAGACTCACTTCAAGCTTGACTGTTAGTGAGAGAAACTGACTTGTGGTTGGTGTACTGCTTAATTTTTTATCTCCTTTGTCTGAAATAAACATTGAAACACACAAGTAAAGGAAGTTTTTAAAGGTAATTTTTTTCAATTATTCCAGAAGGGCAAACACCTTTGTGCTGTGAAAAGACAAGTTGGAGGGGCAGGGACAGCTAGAGCCCTGCATCCTTTCTCTGCTGCCGGGTATCAGAAAACCCAGAGGGGACGCTGTCCACACACTTCATTGGAGCACATGATAGTCCCTCACCAGGGCACCAGACATTTGAAGCAGGTCATTAAACTTAAACATTAAACTTGAGAAACCCATCCACTGGCTGCCCACCAGAACTACACTTTCATTAAAACTGTGAGTTTATTTATTTTGGCTGTCTCACAGTACTTTGTTTTTTATCTCTTATAATGTTTTGTATGTGTATTTGACCTTTTATGTCTGGCTATATAAGTGGGCTTTGACCCCACCAAGAGAACTATTACACTCCCACCTCATGCTATTGGCCAATTGGTGTATCATTCCAGCTTCCAGGAAGTGCTTCCATTGGAATGCACAAGGAACTATTTTACACCTGAATTGTACACTCAGTCATCACACTATTTGCCACATTCAAATCTTTATCTCATGCAATCATTCGCGGATACTCTTGCAGGTGATAGTGATCATTACAAATACACGTAACATAACCTAACCTAACCTAACATAACATAACATAACATAACATGCTGAAAGCCATCAGCTTTTGTTACTTTCCCCCTGCTTTGATGTGACAAACTGGGGTGAATGTATGACATTGTTCTGCATTCTGTCCATCAACTGTTGTTTTTGCATTTGTCACCCCGTGTGGGACGGGTATGCCCAGACGTGGGTCCCGTGCTCTCCATGCCACTGGAATCAAGCTATCCTGGCAGAAGAGGGGTGAAACCCCGAAACCGGTCCTAGGATGCTTGTTTCCAGTCCAGGGAGGACCTGGCCTGGCAGTTCGGGCTGGACTGTTCCCATGAGGCACAGGGTCAAGACTGATTTGCATATGGCTGGGTCCAAACTGGAATGGCATGGTGAGCAAAAAAACGATGGATTTAGGCCCAGATCTCTGTACTGGGCTGAATGTATGACATTGTTCTGCATTCTGTCCATCAACTGTTGTTTTTGCATTTGATGTGACAAACAGCATTTGTCCATGCTACATTTGTAAACAGTATTTGTGAATGCCTGTGTTTACGTGTATTGGCACATTAACCCTTTGAGTTAGGGTGTCGGCCAGGACTACCTCCCCGGTGCATCTGTCGGCCATTGGCTGACACTGTGGAGTTATATAAAGGCCACTGTGGTGCTCTGCACCAGAGGGAGTCCTTTATTGTATTTTTAGCTCGGTCTGCTCGAGAAGAACTTCCAGAGCAACCCGAGTGATTTTTTTTTTACTTCAATGATGATCGGCGCGCAGGGTGCGCTGACGTCATTGCAGTAAAGGGGAAAGTAAAAAGAGCTGATGTGCTCATTCTACTTTCATTGAATCAGTGCTTGGGGGCATATCTCAGCCCCCTGAGCACTGATTCTCTTGGGGGAGGTATTGTTGGGAAGGGGAGAATCTCCCCTTTCCAATGGTACCTCTGCCAAGTGGATCCCGGCTTGGGAATTGCCACAAGAGAGGGGTCCAACCACTAGGCACCAGGGATAGTGGGAGTGGCCCCTTGGGCAAGGGCTTGTGCTCCCCCAGGGAAAATTTTAAATTTCAGTCTCTCTGCCCCCCCCCCCGGAGGAGGATGGGGGTCGTTTCTACTAGACACAAAGGTTAATTAAAAAAATAAATACGGGTGGGGGCTGCCCACTATGGCATGGACATGCCCTCAAACCCTAAAAAAGTAAGGTGACAGTCTTTCTGCCGCCCGCCCAGGCAAGCAGATGGCTGTGATTGCCCTCAGTCTGCCCAACCAGGGAGGGGATGGGGTGGGGGAGGACGAAAAGCTGACGAGACACAAGGGAATGTCATTTTTTCAGAAAATATAGGGGTGGGGGATGCCCACCATGGGCATGGCTATGCCCCACCCCCAACAAGAGGACAGTCTTTCTGTCCTCCTGGGGGGCAGATTGGGTAATTTCCTCTTATCTGCCCCTCTTGGGTGTCAGAAAGCCCACTAGGCACCAGGGTCAATTAATAAAAAATATAGGTTGGGGGCTGCCCACTACGGGCATGGCCATACCCCCACCCCTAAAAAAATTATGGTGACAGTCTTTCTGCCCCCGTGGAGGGCTGATGGTGGTGATTGCCCCCAATCTGCCCCCAGGGGGCAAAAATTCCACTAGACACCAGGGAATTTATTGTTTTAAAAAGAATATAGAGGTAGGAGCTGCCCACAAGGGAAAGGCCATGCCCCCACCCCAATAAGAGGACACACAGTCTTTCTGCCCCCCTGGAGGAAGATGGGTGTAATTACCACTGATCTGCCCACCAGGGGGGACAGAAAGCTGACTATACACTAGGGTTAATAAAAAAAATTGCCATGCTCCATCCCTAAAAAAATATGGTGAGAGGCTTTCTGTCCCCCTGGAGGGCATATGGGCTTGATTGCTCCAATCAGCTCCCCCAGATGGGGGCAGACAGCCCCATGAACATAGAAATCCCCCATCCAAAAAAGGCACAGACAGTCTTTCTGCCCACCTCGAGGGTCGATTGGGACAATTACCACAATTTGCCCTCTGGGGGCAGTAAGCACCCTAGATACCAGAAACTACATTTATGTAGTTTTTTTGGGGGGAGAGGGAGGCGGCCCCCCTAGGCATGGGCCTATGCTTTCCCTTTCCCCACGGCCCAATAGACTTTCTACCACCTCAGGGATGGATAAGGGTATTCACTCCCAATTAGCTCGCCGGAGGACCGAATGCCCCCTAAACACCAGGCATTTCAAAACAGAGCCAAAACAAACAAAAGGAGAATGCGGCCTACCCTGACATCAAGCCATACTCCCTCCACAGAAGGGGCAATAGTGTCTTTCTGCCTCCTCCCCCCTGGAAAGGTAGGTGTTTTGTCCAAATTGAGGAGATTGCCTCAAATATGCCCCCTCAGGGGGTAGAAAGTCCACCTGACACCCTGGCACCAGGGATTTTGCCTCTTGGACAAAAAAAAGTGGCACAGGTATTGCACTCTTGTATTTGCCGCACCCCATCACCAAACAAGCATTTGCAATGCAATAGGTCTCGCATTTACGAGAGTTTAAGCCATTGGCATTGTAAATCACAATGCCTTTTATTTATGTTTTAAAAACCAAAACAAAAATAAAAGACATTGTCATTTACAATGCCAATAGCTCAAACTCGTGTAAATGCGAGACCTATTGCGTTGCAAATTCTTGTTTTTGTTGTTGTTGCATTTCTATATAGCGCTTACTTGACCCGAAGCGCTTTAAATGAGCACCAGTTACACATGGATACAATCAATCATTCTGTTCACGGAACTTCCCGCCCTCCCTTCCATTTTGTGTGCTTTGCGCTTTCTAAAGCTGTGTTTTCTTTTTCTCTCTCTCCTTTCTCTATTTCCCTCTCTGCACTCCCTCCAAGGTTCCTCCGTCTCCCTCACCCTGCCTCCACCCTTCTCTCCCAGCCCAGCCTCTCCACAGCATTCTGGGTTCGGCTGTGGTGTAATTCGCATCCCATGACCAATCAGCGGCGAGGAGGGGGGCAGGGTGACCTTGGTGCTGGTTTCATTCATGGGAAGTAACTTGTTCCCGGGGTAACTGTCGGTCACAGACGGAACACACAGGCATACCGCGCCCCATTGCTCACACAGTACCCCCAAAGAGCCTGAGCCCAGCTCACACCACAGACCCTTGTGTAAACACGCGTACAGACCAGATCGGACCACCTCCGAAACCCTCTGGGGAAAGTTGGGCGTTTGCAGGAAACATTCAACATTCTTAGTTAAACAATTGAATGTGTTGGAGCAGGAGACCTCGAATGACAAAACTGTATTTATTTTTAAAAAAAGAAAAGAAAGAAAATGGGAGTCTCCTTAAAAATCCTGACCACTAAACATTGCAAGCTGCAAAATTCACTGGCTGAGATCTGCTCAGAAGACGCAAACACCACAAATGCACAAGGCCCCCCTCCGCCGCTCACCAGGAAACAAACGATCAGTTCTAACAAAAGTAAAAACTCACTTGAACTTTAACTTCAAAACTTAATTGGGGGAAAATGTATAAACGGTCACAGCAGGGAAATGGCAATTGTACTGAAATGAATGAGGGGCGCGTGTTCTAAATGAGGGTTGTGTGATGTCTATGTCCCCACTCATAACAAGCACTCGCCGTTCATCCGCTGTGTATTTTTGCATCTCGCTTTCACTTTAAAGTGAAAGCAAGATGCAAAAATAAACACGCAGCGCCATGTCTCCTTTTTTGTCAGGCCCAATCAGAGAGCCGGACTGGCTCGTGCAAGGCAGCGTGACGAAGCTCCTGATAAGAAACTTCGTCACGACAGCCGTAATGCAGGCGATCCAGTCCGGATGGGCCGGGCAAAAAAGGGAAAAGGAGGCACCCTAGAAACCTTATTTCCAATGGCAGCCCACCGTTTAACATAAACGGTGACGCTAGCCAATGGGAATAAGGGGCGGGGCTTCAAGCCCTTTTCACAAACTACTCATCTGCAATAAATCTCGCGAGGCGAGCAGCGCATGCGCTGCCACGCCACGCGAGACCAAAAAAGGAACAAGTCAGTCGTTTTGTCCCCCTTCCCAGGGCAGACAGGAGGTTTGCCTCTGTGGGCCAGAAGGCCCACTGTATGGGAGGAATATGTTTTTAAATAAAAGAATGAGGTGATTCTGGCCCATCCTACCATCTGCCCACCCTCACCCCATAAAGCCTTAACAGTCTTTCTCCTCTCTTGTGCACTAAGAAATCCCATCCCAATGGCAAACAAGAGGACATTTGATTCCTTTGGGTGTTGTTTTTATATATGGTCCAAAAAAGTGTTGCTAACTCCCAATATCGTCTCACTTGCAATGGTGAATGGCTGCACTTGTTGGTCTTGGGTAGGCTGCCACCTTGGAGAACCTACCAGACCCAGACAGTTCTGAAATTTAGACACCCGGGGTAGTCCAGAGTGGTGTTCTTTGTGTGTACCTCTCAACATTTTCTTATCCATCCACAATGCCCTGCAAACCGCAAACTTTGACTAAAAGCACACACTTTCCTCACAAGTCTGCGAGGAAAAAGTTTGGAATCTGTGGGGAGCCAAAAATTTCCTACCACCCAGCATTCACCAAGTCTCCCGATAACAATGGTACCTCACTTGTCTGGATGGACCAAGATACCTTGACACAAAAGGCCCTAAAACGCTACATGTAGAGATCAACAAGGGTAGCTGCAGGATTTGTGGCCATGCTCAGCCGCCACCCATGGAAATCTATGAACCACAGACAATTTTGAAAACTAAACAACCAGTGGGTTTCAAGGATGGTGTGCCTTGCATGGATCCCATGAGGATTTCTTAAACGCAATGCCCTGCAAACTATGCCTGAAATCACACATTTCTGCTTGTGTGGCTGGGACTAATGTCTACGACATGCACAGATCAAACCAAGGCCAATGGGAGCCCTTGTGACGGAAATCTCATTGACCTCGGTTTAATCCATTCCTGACGCTAGCACTAGGCTCAGTCACCCAAGTGGCGCAGCGTTTTTGTCAGCACAATTGGGGTAACGCTGGGTGGTAGTAAATTTGTGGATTCCTACAGATTTCAGAAGTTTCCGTCACAGAAATGTGGGGGAAAAATGTGAATTCAGGCAAAGTTTGAGGTGTTCATGGCACTGTGGGTAAGAAAACCTCATGAGAGCCATGCAAGGCTCACCACCCTGGAATCCCCTGGTTGTCTAGTTTTCAGAAATGTCTGTGGTTCGTAGGCTTGCATGGGTGGTGCCTCAGCACGGCCCCAAATAATGCAGCTACCTCTGTTGCTTATCTATCAACGTATCACTTTAGGGCCTTTTTTGTCGTGGTCTCCTGGCTCACCCACCCAAGGGGGTGATGTTATTGGGGGACATGTGGGAACTCAGGGTGGTAGGAAATTTGTGCCTCCTACAGATTCCAGAACTTTCCATCACAGTACTGTGGCGAAAATGTGTGTTTTTTAACAAAGTTTGAGGTTTGCAAGGGCTTCTGGGTAAAATGACTTAGTGAGGGCCATACAAGTCATGCGCCGCTGGACTCCCCTAGTTGTCTATTTTTCAAAAATGTGTAAATTTCCTGGGTTTTCCTAGGTGCCAGCTGAGCTATGAACCAAAATTCACAACAACCCACATTGCAAAAAAGGGTCAGTTTTGAGTGGAAAAATGTGATGTATCCATGATGCATTTTGGGCCATTTCGTGTCACAGATATTAGGCTTACCCACACAAGTCAGGTACCATTTTTATCGGGAGACATGGGGGAATACAGGGTAGAGAGAAGTTTGTGGCCCCCCTCAGATTCCAGAACTTTCCATCACAGAAATGTGAGGAAATTGTGTTTTTTTAGTCATAGTTTGAGGTTTGCATTGGATTCTAAGTAAAAAAGGCTGGTGAGAGCCACACAAGTTACCCCACCCTGGATTTCTCCAGATGTCTAATTTTCGAAAAGGTGTAACTTTGCTAGGTTTCCCTAGGTGCCTGCTGAGCTATCTTCCAAAATCCACAGCTACCCAAATTTAAAAAAAGGGTCTGTTTTGAATGGAAAAATGTGATGTATCCATGTTGCGTTTTGGACTATTTCCTGCCACAGGCACTAGGACCCACACAAGTGCGGTATCATTTTTATCAAGAGACTTGGGGGATCGTGTGGCTCCCCTCAGATTCCAGAACTTTCCATCACAGATATGTGAGGAAATGTGTTTTTTAGTTGAAGTTTGAGGTTTGAAAGGGATTCTTAGAAAATAAAAAAGGTGATGAGACCCACGCTAGTCACCCAACCCTGGATTCCTTCAGGTGTCTAGTTTTAAAAGAATTTGCAAGTTTGCTAGGTTTCTTAAGGTGCCTGCTGAGCTATGGCATAAAATCCTCAGCTACCCTCTTTGCAAAAAAAATGTCAGTTGTGAGTTGTAAAACGTGATATTTCCATGTTGTGTTTTGGGCCATTTCCTGCTGTGGCACTAGGCCTATTCACGCAAGTGAGGAACCATTTTTATCAGGAGGTTTTAGGGCTTGCTGGGTGAAAGGAGGTTTGTGCCTCCCTGTAGATTCCAGAATTTTCCATCACAGAAATGTGAGGAAAATGTTTTTTAGTCAAAGGTTGAGGTTCGCAAAGGATTCTGGGTAAACAAAACTTATGAGAGCCACACAAATCACCCCACCCTAGATTCCACTAAATGTCTAATTTTCAAAAATGTGTAAGCTTGAAAGTTTTCCTAGGTGCCGGCTGAGTTATTGCCAAAAATCCATAGCTTCCCACTTTTAAAAAAGTGTCACTTTTGAGTGGAAAAATGTGATGTATCCATGTTGCGTTTTGGGCCATTTCCTGCCATGGGCACTATGCCTACCCGTACAAGTGAGGCACCATTTTTATTGGGAGACTTGGGGGAATGCTGGGTGGAGGGAAGTTTGTGGCTCCACACATATTCCAGAACTTTCCATCATAGACATGTGAGGAAAATGTGTTTTTTTGGTCAAAGTTGGAGGTTTGCAAGGGATTCTGAGTAAAAAAGACCTGGTGAGAACCACACGAGTGACCCTACCCTGGATTATTACCAAGTGTCTAAAATGTTCAGGTTTGTTAGGTTTCTTTAGATGCTGGCTGAGCTAGGGCCAAAATCGACAGCTACCCACTTTGCAAAAAAAGGATCAGTTTTGAGTGGAAAAATGTAATGTATCCATGTTGCATTTTTGCCCATTTCATGCTGCAGGCACTAGGCCTAACCACCCACATGAGGAACCATTTTCATCGGGAGACTTCGGGGAATGCTGGGTGGAAGGAAGTGTGTGGCTTCCCTCAGATTCCAGAACTTTCCATCACATAAATATGAGGAAAATTTGTTTTTTTTTGTCAAAGATTGAGGTTTGCAAGGGATACTGTGTAAGAAAAACTTTGTAAGAGCAACACACCCTGGATTTCCCCAGGTGTCTAGTTTTCAAAAATGTTCAGTTTTGCTCGGATTCCCTAGGTGGCGGCGGAGATGTGGCCCAAAATTCATAGCTAGCCACTTTGCAAAAAAGGGTCAGTTTTGAGTGGAATAATTTGGTGTATCTATGTTGAAGTTTGGGCCTTTTCCTGCTGCGGGCACTAGGCCTACCCACACAAATGAGGTACCATGTTTATCAAGAGACTTTGGGGAATGCTAGGTGAGAGGGAGTTTGTGGCTCTCCACAGATTCCAGAACTTTCCATCACAGATATATGAGGAAAATGTGTTTTTCAGTCAAAGTTGGAGGTTTGCAAGGGATTCTGGGTAGAAGAACCCAGTGAGACCCACTCAAGTCAACCCACCCTGGATTCCCACCGGTATCCAGGTTTCCAAAATGTGCAAGTTTGCTCGGTTTCCCTACGTGCCAGCTGAGCTAGTGTCCAAAATCCACAGCTACCCACAATGAAAAAAAAGGGTCAATATCAGTGGAAAAATGTGCTGTGTCCATGTTACGTTTTGGGCTGTAGCAGCCACTAGGCCTATCCACACAAGTGAGGCACCTCTTTTATCGGAAGACATGTGGGAGCATAGAACAGCAGAACATTTATTATTACCAATAGTATTTCACTGCATTTGTGCCTTCCAAATGTAAGCCAGTGTGTAAGAAAGAATATATTTTGAAAAATACCCTATAAATCATATGCTAGTACGGTACCCACAACTTTCACAGATGCACAAATAGCCACTACTCATAAACTCCATATCTTCTGCCCATTTCAGAAATACATAGGGGCTTATTTACAAGCCCCTTGCACTGTTGGTACTTCCCTTTATCCCATATTAAAAATGACACACCAGCGACCCAAGGGGCTTGTAAATAAGCCCCTTGGTTTTCCTTGATACCCATTTTTCCCTTCACATATTTCATCATATGAGTTGGTTTATACCCGGTTCAGAATGAAAATCCATTGTACGATGCAGCTCAGTTGTTAGCACTGGGTACCTTGGGTTCTTAGAGAAACTACAAACCCTATATATCCTAGCAACCAGAAGGGTCTAGCTGACGTAATGGTATATTGCTTTTGTAAATCAGCCATCGTGACAAAAAGTTATAGATGAAAACGTTGTCACAATTTTCCTTTTCATTTTCAATATTTCTTTATTTCAACACTTAGGGGCATATTTACGAGATTTGTGGTTTCCGGGCAGTGCAGTTGCTGCACTGCCCTGTGTCACAGGGAAAGGGCAGGAATGTGCCATATTTATCGAATACGGTACATCTCTGTCCTTTCCCCCTGAGCTGGCAGCGTTTTGGCAGCCTAGCGCTAATGCAGGCACCCTTGCACCATGGTGCGAAGGTGCCTGTGTTGTAGGAAGGATTGTTTTTGTGCAGGAAGGGGCACCTTCCTGCACAAATACAATCCATAGAGGTGTTTTCCTTGTTCTATGTGTGCTGCAGAATGCAGCACACATAGAAAGAGGAAAAAATGGGGAGATATAAAGATATTTCTCTGTGTTGCTCCTCACCTGGGGATGCATATCTTTTTTTGGCTCATTCCCAGGTTTGATCAATCTGGGAATGCGTCAAAACCCATGGGATTTGCGTGGGAACACCCACCTCAATTCTCATGGAACTCCTCCCTTGTGCAGAGTAATGCAGCATTGAAATGTGCGCTCTGTTGCATTACTCCACATTTTCACGCAAAGTGGCTTTGTCTGGCTTCATAAATATGACTTTGAGGTTTGCGTCGTGCACGTAACATGTTGCATGGTACAAGCGTGACGCAAAGTCCTCATAAATATGCCCCTTAGTTTCTTTAGGAAAACCGTGAGGGATCTACACATATGACCCCTAGCTGAATTCAGACTTTTGTCTACTTTTTGGAAATCTATAGCTTTTCTGGAACACCCATGGGTTTCACACTGGTTTCCACCACAAACTGGAAGTAGGTTAAGGGCACACAAAATAGGAAAAATGGGCTGGCTCTTTGAAAAATGCCAAAACTGTGATAAAAATATAGATTTTTTTATTCAGTTCTGCTTGTTCCTGAAAGCTGAGAAGATGGCAACATTAGCACAGCAAACTATTCATTGATGCCAGAGACATTTATCCGGAGCACTTTTTTCTTAATTTTCCCCCAAAACTCAAAATTTTACTATATTTTGCCCATTTTCTCAGTTTCCTCCAGGGGGATCCACAAACCTTGGGTACCTTTAGAATACTCTGTTATGTTGGAAAAAAAGTACTTCAATTTGGCATGGATATTTTATGTGGAAAAGTTTTATGGTGCGTGAAGCGTGAACTACCCCAAAAAAGCCAAAAAAGCGCTCAACCGATGTTGATGGCGGACGGACTACCTTGAGGAATGTGTGACTACAGGTGTCCGCCCCCTCCGGGATCATAGAGAGCTGCCTAATCTACGCAGCCTTTATTATATACCCGACGGTGGGAACCGTAAGTAAGGGTGCACCTTGCACTCACAGCACACCTTAGCGTGTGCGCTGATAAATTCACGTGGTCATTTCAATCTTGACACACTTCACTCCCCTGGTCCTGAAGAAAGCCTCAGTATCTCAGTCAAGGCTGAAACATGTCGACCTTTCTATGAGGATAAGGAAGAGCAATAAAATCTTCAAAGTATCCTCTCCACGTTTTTAACCGTGCCCTGGGACCTCAGGAATAAAAATCGCGATAGAGGATTCTATAGGTACTTTTAATCTGCACCAAAAACTCACCTTTCTCACACACAAAACAACCCGCTCCGCTGTAATTCAGGCGTCGCAGCACAGCTGGGTTGCATTCGCAGTCCAGCTGGGAACCCAATGATGAAGCATGCCACCAACCAGGTTGGTGGGTGAGGGTTCTTCTTAAAAACCTAATGTTTTTTTTTCATTGTTGTACATGACATTGAGTCATCTGTATATCTGGATTCCTACATTGAGTCCGTCCATTTTGTTGTTTATTGATTTGGTCTGGGGATAAGGACGTACCCTTTTTTTTCTCACTCTCTCTTTATTTTTCCTTTATTTTTAATTCTCCAGCTCAGCTGCAAATCACTACAACTTCCTCTAAAAGGTAGCCTTCCTACTGTGTCGTGTCTGGTTTGCAGCACACCTACAATCATGACTAGCTTCAGCTTTTGACATAGTAAGCATTCAGAGTGTCACACACCACACTCCAGCAGGCCTATTTCTAAATTATTCATGAGTTAGCCCTCTGTGCTAGCCCGCTCTGCCATAAAGCAAGAGAGACTCCTGTTGGACAATGGACATATGATGAAGCCATACACTAAAACCATAGAAAGTAGTTTTTTCTAAAATGTCTGTAGCAGAACAGGCTTTAGAATTGGCTCCTGCAGACCCACTTATAAATAGTTCAAGAGGCTTCTTGATTATTTAAAAGTGAGGTTGCTGGAGATGTCTTGTTCTGCTCACTCGCTTTGCTCATTCATATGAGGACAATACATGGCATGCAATTGTAGCATTCATCCACTCATAGGAGTACACATAAAAATCATACACGCCAAAAGCCATCCACACACAGAGAAAAACATACCCCAAACCATATATCGATGCACTCTCCATAAATGCACCGACCTATATATTGAACATCACATACTTGTATCATAAAAGATGGGTAGCTGTCAACTACAGAGGTGTTATCAGCCAAGTGTTGCAGGAGCCATCAGATACACAAGAGTGAAGCTTCACTCGTCTACAATGCCACTTGGAAGCCCAAGATGGAAACCTTCATGTTATTGACAACTAAACATCTATAATTTTATGTTGTGTCTGTCCCCATCCAATCCTTTACCCCTGCTCACATGAGCAGTGCAGGGGAAGAGAAGTCACAGGAGAGCCATGCATCACATTTTCTTACTGCGGCAGACCATCACCCCTTCTTGTACTTTCAAAATTAAACATACCTTGTGTTTTGATTCCCACTCATGATACGCTCTGGTAATCTTCTTGTCAAAATATTAAAAATATTTATCATCCTACCACCCACCAGACCATCTTTGTCAAGGTCTTCTTCTCTCCGCCTGAATATTTAATATACATGCCGCTATGTCACCCACCTCCACTACCCAAAGTGCTTTAGTCTACTTCCCTGCCAAAATACCAGAAATGGCTAACATCCTTCCACTGTCACCGTCCACTCAGCTGCTGTGGCATAATATTAGCCCAGGCAACCCGCGCGGTGCAGTGGGGCCCTCCAGCACTGTGCACAGGCCCCTGGCCTGAGAGTTCCTGACTGGGTCTGGAGCATGAGGGGGGCCCTCTCAATGTACTTGGCAGGGGGGGGCCCTCAAGTCTCCTTATGCCACTGCCCAGCTGCACACTCCCAAGTTCGTAAAGAGCAAAATAATTCCTAATATCCTGCCACCATCCCACATCTTGCTGTTCCTTCTTCCTCTGTGCATCTGTTCATCTGTTCCTCTGAACAACTTCCTCTGTGTCTATCCCAAGCTGCCAGTCTGAGTGCAGAGAGCCAGCACTGTGCCGACAGAATCTGTGAGAGCTGCTTATCAGCAAAGACAACAATCCTGGTTAACACAGGTCGGAGAGAGCCCCATCTGACAGGAGAGGAGCCGCTTGGCTGTACAAAAGCACCAACCACCTTACCCAGCACCTGTTAGGTCTGGGGTGACCCGGGAGCAGTGGGGGAAAGTTGGTTAGACTGTGGGCATTCAATAGCCATTCCACTACCTCCCGCCGATCTCTGGTGAGCGAGGGTAAGTGGAGAACCACCCTTGGCAGCAGTACAGCTAAAGCCTGATTTTTCAACTGCTGTGATGTCAGAACAGTAAATAACCAACTGGTTTAAAAATTCGGCGTTTCTGATAAAGGCTTCAATATGAAAAAATACATCATATATACAGCGGCGGCTCCTCCGCTAAGGCGGAGGAGCATCACCCCACTGCTCTCCGAGCAGTTCAAAAGGAAAAATAAAATGATAATAACGCAACATTATTATCATTTTATTTTTCCAACTAATGTGGCTCAGTTTCATGCGGGGCTGGCCAGAACAGGGGGAAGGAGTAGTGGCACTCTCTAAGTGTGCATGAGGGTTTGGCCGGTCAAACTATCATGCGCACTTTGCATATTCTCAACCAGCTGTATTGTATGGCCTGGCTGGAGAACATGCAAAGGCTCCCAGTCCCTCTCTGAGCACCGAACCACAGCACTCAGAACAATTACGAAGCTGCTATCATGGTGACAGCAGCGTCATGATTGGCTCAGGGGAGCCTGGGAGCAGGAAGCTGCCAGGACTCGAGACGGTAAGAAGATGAAGAGAATGGAGGAGAGGCAGCAGCAGACTGTAGCCAGGTAAGTGCTTTTTTTTACCATTCCCACCCTCCCCGCCTTACCACCCCCGTCTGGTAGCAGCCGCTACTGCATATATAATTTGTTCTATGCAAAGGCTATTTATGGAGGGTTTACAGAAGCAATTGTTTCTTTTAAAGATTAAAGATATTCATTACTAAAGGGTCCTGAGAGTTGTGTTTCTTCAATGCAGCGCTCAGCCACAACAGGGGCACTTCCAAGGCAAACATTTCCAAAATAAGAATTACGTCCTTGCCTTACCCTATTGTGCATACACTGTTCACCGTAACAATTCGATTTTTGTCAATATATTTCTTCATTTACTTTCTGTACGTTTACTTCATACATATTAATTTACATATCTTCCCACAATTTTCTCACGTTTGATTCCTGCTGGTGTGCTGGGCCACTTACAAGATAATGCTAAAATATTTCCATGTTTCCTTTTGCTCATAGAGTGAGTTCCCTTTCAGTCAGCTGTCGAGGTTCGTTTGGGCAGTAATTCACCAAATCTTCTTTTGCTAACCTTCTGCAACTTATGGTATAAACACCCTTGTTTTCCTGTTCTCTGAACCTCCTAATCACCTGATCCTAATAAGATTACGTTGATCAGGAAAATCTTGTAAGGATGGAAAACATGTTTCCATAATTGGAGAATTGTTTCCAAAATGTGTTTTTGTACCCTGAGTGCACATTCCTACTTCAGGCTATGAATCAGTCGATAATTCGTCAAGACTAAATTGGCAGGTCGAAGCTTTTGGAAGAACTTTTTTTTAACATCAGAAGAACCTGATCAGGTTATTGAAGGAAACAGAAATAAAGTTACAGTGAAGGATTTCTTGATTTATTAAACTTGATCCACATCACCAAATTTTTTTAACCAATGACCTTGCATTTAACCCAATTTAACCTGAAGTCAGGAAGTCTAGGATTTAAAAAAAGGCAACGCTGTAGTTGAATGGTCAAGACATTTGTTACCACGTCATGAAAGTCCTTCCTGAACCTGGAAAGGAAATTGCCGAATCCAGTACACACACGCTCTTTCATTCTTTCTCACTCAGAGTGTTAGTAGTATATTGTTGTAATGTACTAATTACCCAATGCACTCTCCCTACAGAGGTTCTCTGCCTTGCTGCTCAGCCTATGATGAGGTCATATAGAATGTTCAGTGTGTTTGTGTTGAAGGGATAATCAGTTGGTGTGGAAGGGCTGAGCAGCGAGGAGGCTGCTCCTGGTGGGGCACTTTATAGGATCTGCCTAACATCTTGTAACCTGTAACCAAGAAGTGATCTTATGAATAAATCTACTATCCTGTTCTACATCACCTGGCCTACGTACCTTTTCTTTGTTTTAACACTGGCGACGATTTTAAAGAACCTGCATGCTACTTCAATGGAAAATGGACTTTTAAAATTGAAGAAACTAAAGGAACTTCAAGTAAGTGAAATTACAAGCCGTGGATTTGAAGAAACCTGGCACCCCTGCACCCCTAATGCCCCACCAGTGACCCTGTCATCGGTCGCCCACTACTCAAGTGTGCCAGTTTCTGTTTGCCTGCCTGCTGTCTTGGAAGAGTGATTGCCAGCTTCTGCTGCGTTGTCCCTGCATTGGCTCTGAGTGTTTTGGTCTGCCTTGAACTGTAAGTAACTCTAAAGCTTACAATATAAACAAAAGAAGAGACCCTGTAAGTCTTTGTTTGAACTCTACATGTGCAGTGAATTGGCAGCGTGTGTTGTGCACCCGGCCATGCATGAATATTGTGAACCTTGACTGCAGTGTTGCTTAACAGCGTCTGGACTTATCTCGGGGACATTCAGTATTCGGGGGCATATGTCGAGCCCCGGTGTTAACGATTCGTCTTTGGTTAAACTATCCCAGTGTGTGGTGACCGGACCGTCAGATTCAGTGATAGAGGCAAAGCTCGGGCCCCGGAGTAATTGTGTCATGGTTATGCAATTAATGTGCCAACATATCTGTCTGGAAAAGCATTCCAGTCCCATCTGTGTGATGAGCTGCCCTGCTGTTGGTAATTAATTTCTGAGTAAGTGTGTGAAAAAAAAAAAGGGAAATAAAACTGCCTTAATTGCTCTAACTTCGCTCCCACCGCATCATTTGAATTGCCTGTGGCAGTTACCTGGAGCGAGCTTGTGCAAGCGTGCAACCCATGTTGACGCGATTGTCGTCCGTGGCACCTTCGGGTTCCAGTCTCCTGTGCTACCAAGGATGCTCTGCTGTAAGGACGTGCAGTTAGCCACCCGGCTCTACGTTTGTAACGTGCCGCCATTTTTGGATTGGCACTTGACACAGCCTATCGATCTATCCTTGCCAACCACGTTGGACGTTGCACGTTTTTTTTTTAGGAATCAAAGGAATCTCCTGTCGCCGGCATGTTTTATGGACATTCTTCTGCCTATTGAAGTATGGAGCTCTGGATTTAGGGCCCTGCATCACTCATGCAAGAATTTAAGTAAGGCAATGAACTTTTCTGAAGATTGTGGACCGAGTTCAAAAACAGCTGCGCTTATCATAGGTGTTTTTTTTTTATGTGAGCATTTCCTTTTCGTCTGGACTGTGAAAAAGGGGGGGGTCTCTGAGCATGGTTATTATGGACGAGATTTCACTCCGTAAAGTCCAGGGTTTGTATTTCCGGTTGGGTTCTGGTGAAATATCACTCACCAGAGAAAAAGTTTTACATAATTTTTTTTTTATGAGCGATGCAGTTGTAGCCCTGATTGTTGTGTGTGGGTAAGTGTGTGCAGTAGGGGGAGTCTGTAGTGTCTCTGAAGCTTCTCTGTCTTACTGTTTTGATTATACCCTTTGAATGGTTGTTGCCTCGTGTGAGGTGCTTGGACTGTGCGTTGTGGGTGCGCACGTGAGAAGACTACTTCTTGTGTAGCTTCTCTGACTTATTGGTTTTTGTGATACCCTCTGAATGGTTGTTGTCTCTTGAGTATGTGCTTGGACTGTGCGTTGTGGGTGCGCACGTGAGAAGACTCCTTCTTATGAAGCTTCTCTGACTTATCGGTTTTTGTGGTACCCTCTGAATGGTTGTTGCCTCGTGTGAGGTGCTTGGACTGTGCGTTGTGGGTGCGCACGTGAGAAGACTACTTCTTGTGTAGCTTCTCTGACTTATTGGTTTGGGTGATACCCTGTTAAACCCACGTTGGGTTTAAAGATACCCATATTAAGTTTCTATAGTCCTTCAAGAGTGTTTTGAGTTATAATTACCCTGTGTTTTGGTATGGGTAGAGTCTTATTCCTCTTCTTTGAGGTAGACCTGTCTTGTCATTAGTATGTGCAGTTGAGGGTTGTAGATCCCTGTTCTGCCGCAGTCTTGTGCCTTAGTTTGTGGCACAATGGGTACTCTGTGTGGTGTGGTGATATTGTACCCGCAGTTTGTGGTGTGAGTTATGGTGGATAGCATCCACTGTTTTTAAGTTTTGAGAATGTGTTTCTTTACCTTGCATTCTTTGTTGTTTATGATCTTTATAAGGGGGAGATGTGTATAATGATTTTGTTGTTTTATGCATCCTCCTTTTCTGTCATGTGTATGTTTTACAATCTCCATGCATTTGATTGTTTATGGTCATTATATGAGGGGGTGATGTATAATTATTTTGTTGTTAATGCATCCTCCTTTCCTGACGTGTGTTTTAGCATCTACATACATTTTGATTGTTTTCGATCATTATAAGGGGGAGATGTGTTGTAATGTACTAATTACCCAATGCACTCTCCCTACAGAGGTTCTCTGCCTTGCTGCTCAGCCTATGATGAGGTCATATAGAATGTTCAGTGTGTTTGTGTTGAAGGGATAATCAGTTGGTGTGGAAGGGCTGAGCAGCGAGGAGGCTGCTCCTGGTGGGGCACTTTATAGGATCTGCCTAACATCTTGTAACCTGTAACCAAGAAGTGATCTTATGAATAAATCTACTATCCTGTTCTACATCACCTGGCCTACGTACCTTTTCTTTGTTTTAACATATATCCAACTGAAGCCCTGTTTACAATGGCAGGAATACATTCAGATCCCTGTGCCTGTGAAAACCTCACTTTGAGTAGGAACTGGAATTTTGAAATGTGCAGTAATTACCTAAGGCTGAAGCTCTCCATCAGGTAAATTGTGACACAATTAAACCCGGACTGAATCCTTACACACATTAAAATTAGTTGGGAAAGCACCAATTCCCCGTGTAATTCCTCTTTTGGATGGAGAAAAGCAAAAAATAAAGAGGTTCATACATGTCTCACTCGAGTATTGGTATTTAGTAGGTTCAGTAAATATCTAACACTCAACCTGCCCACTCATAATAGGGGCCTGAGTATCCCAATGTGTGCTATGTTGATATTGCATGCAACCTTGGAGTAATATGACCTCAAACAAACACAGATCTAGGTGGCTCTGATGGCTCCCTAGGGTCACAAAACCCCTAGGTGGCTTACAATATCCACCTTTTCAAGCAGTGCTTAATTTGTAAAAGAGTTAATGCTGAGGCTCAAAGTTTTGCTCAGAATTGAATGTTGGGGTGCCAAATACCAAAGTTGAGTAGTCTCGATTCCACCTCATGCCTCTTTCATCCACTACCAGACAGACTGTGCCTCTCATTATTGCAAGGTTCTGCTTTCACCCTTTGACACGGGTTGTGCGTCTTTCTCTTCCTCCTTCTTTCCCCCTTGTGTATTTGTCTCTCTCTTCCTCTGGGTTGAACTCTGATGAGGAAAAACTAAGTGCCATCTCAAAAATGAGTGAAAGCTGGCCCCACCTGCAACCCCTGGTTCAAATTAAGCAATGTTTTCTGGGTTTACATGTTGAACACAGCATGAAAAATCCAACAGGATGAGAATCTGGGAATGTATCGAGGTACAATATTCATGCTGTCTTATGTGAGTTTTGTGTTGCGGTTTTTGTGAAATATTTGGTGTGCATTGTGGTAACTGTGCACTAGTGCGTTGGATGTGTGAGCTTGTGGGTGGTGTGCAAGGTTACACTTTTAATTGTATTGTACTTATGCATAAGCCTGGACGACGAGCATTGTGCATGCTTGTTGGCTGCCTTGGAAGTCAAATGTCCATCCTCCATGCTTGCCTCAAACTAGCAAAAGTGCATTTTTTAACATCAAAGACCTGTAGTCAACACCCAAAATTGGAGTATCCCAACAAAAATTATTTACTGGAATTCCTTCAAAAAATTCCACTGTAGATATTCGATCTAAAAGGCAGAAGGATAGAACATATACGTTGATGATACAAACCCGTGCCATTGAAGAGCAGAGAGGAAGAGGTTTGTGAAGTCCATTCAAGTACAAATGATTGGTGCCAAATAGTGAGAGATCCACAAAAAAAAATGAAACTATATCAAAACATTTGAGAATTCTCGCTCAGCACTTCAAAAACATATGCATGACTGCAAATGTGAGAAGCATGGAGCTGGCAGGCAATTGAATTAGTACTCAACATGCCTTTCTTCTTTCCCTTTGGCTAATAGTGAATCGTACAACCAAATCTAAAGGGGTTTCTTGAGAAACAAAAAGCTAAATCTAATAATTGTAGCAGGGGCGGCTCCTTCAGTAAGGCGGGGGAGCATCGCCCCACTGCTCTCTGAGCAGGGAAAAGGAAAATTAAAATGATAATAACATTGTTATTATCATTTTATGTTTTGGAGGTACAGGGCTGGTGCCGCAGGGGGAGGAGTGGTTCATGTACTTAAGTGCGCATGACAGTTTGGCCTGCCGTCTTGGGCCGGCAAAACAGTCATGCACACTTTGCATGTTCCCCACCAGGGTATAATGCACAACCTGGTGGGGAACATGCATGGCTCATAGTCCCCCTCTGTCCATCGAACCACGGCACTTAGGCCAATCAAAATGCTGCATTGCAGCATTGATTGGCTTAGGGGAGCCTGTGTGCTTCCTGGACTCGTCACTAAGCAATGCTGAGGGGAGACGGCGGCCGTGAGAAGATGTGTTTTTTTTAATTTATATGTTTTCCCCCCTCCCCACCACCCTTGTTTCCTGCCAGCCACTACTGAATTGTAGCATATATAGAACAAAAAGAAAACTCAATTAAAATCATAGTACATCAAGCTAATAATGACTTCTGTAAGAAGAATCCTGGAGCTCCTTAAGAAGAGTCCTCACTGAATTTAAGGCAGTGGTGAGGAGGAGTGTATGATGAGATTTTCTGTTGATATGTAGTACCTGTGGCCACAGTACCTAATGCTCCTCGCTGAACTTAAGACAGGGAAGAAGAAAAGTGGATGTGGAGATATTCTGGTAATATGCGTTAGCTGTGTCTACAATACCCAAAACTGCTCATTGAATTTAAGAAAATAGTGAGGAAGAGTGTATGATGAGATATTCTGGTGATATGCAGTACATGTGTCTACGATACCTACCCCTCTTCACTGAACTGAAGACAATGGTGAGTAAGAGTGGATGATGATATACAGTGGTGATGTGTGGTACCTGTGTCTGTTACACCTTCTCCTATTCACTAGAATTAAGACAATGGTGTGGAAGAGTGGAATATGAGAATCACTGGTGCTTAGTGGCACGTGTGGTCACTATATCTACCACTCCTCACTTAACTTAGGAGAGGGATTGAGGAACAGTGAATGAAGACATATGCTGGTGCTAAGTGGAACCATTGTTCCAGCTACTCCTCATTGAATTTAGGACAAAGGAGAGAAAAAGTGGATGATGAGATATGCTGGTGAAATGTGGTATCTGTTTACACTCTACCGTCTGCTCCCCACTGAACACGACATACCGGCGAGGAAGAGTAGCTGATGACATATGCCAGTACTAAGCAGAACCTTTGTCCATTATACCGACTACTCCTCATTGAAGTTAAGGCCCCGATAAAGAAGAGTGCAAGATGAGATATGCATGTGTTAGGTGGTATCTATATCCTCTCGACCTGCTACAACTATTCATTGAAGTTAAGACAGAAATGAGCAACAGGTGATGATGAGATACGCATGTGTTAGGTGGTATCTGTTTCCTCTCGACCTGTTACAAGTACCCACTGAAGTTCAGACAGAGAAGAGGAACAGTGGATGATGAGACATGCATGTGTTTGATGTTAATTGTATCCTCTATTCCTACTAAAACTCACTGAGGTTCAGACAGCGCTGAGGAAGAGTGGATAATGAGATATGCATTTGTTAGATGGTATAGGTATCCAACATACCTATTACTACTTGGTGTTGCCAAGTGGTAGTTGTGCTCACTATACCTTCTAGACCACAGTCAACGAAGGACAGCGATGAATAACAGTGGATTACATGATATTGTGTGAAATCCAGGAGAACTTCAGGAAATAAAGAACTCGATTCATTGTGTGAGAGTAAGTTAATAATATGCAACAATTTCTGAAAAAGGAACATTTCATCATTGCAGACATGTTTCATAAGACATTTATGGGTTTTTACTTGGTACGTGATTTACCTCAATGCCTGCATTTCCTGAAGGCTTGGGTGGATCTGTGATGACAAAGATATACACATTCTTGGCAAGGCCTATGCAGTAAAAAGCCAAAAACAAAAACAATTTGTCATCTCCCTAATTATCTGTGACTGAATTTCCTTCTCCTACATCAAAAGTTCCTATTGCTTTTGGTAATGGATGGCATGTCACATGATGTATGCAATGTTTGCACCCTGCATGCAGAACAGATGGTATTTCAAGCCAATTCTGCTGAGAAAAAATACAGCCCAGATCTTGAACAGACAAAAAGCATCTGTAAAAACACAAACATAAGAGGTTTATAATAAATAAATACTGTGGGCCTGATTCCCATAGGTAAACTTACACGTTTGTTTAAGTTTATGTTTTTTCAGTATTTACAAAACTGCATTTTAACAGTGAGTTTAGGAGTGTGGATTCTCCGCAGTTGGTGTGGAGAATTCCGCACATAAAAATATAGGTCTGTCTATAACGAGTTATAGTTACTTTAGGGCACCAGTTATAGTTATTTGAGAACACTATAACTGATGAATTTCAGTGGTTTTGTTATGTTTTAACAGACATTTTCACGTAAGTATAAAGTCCATTTAACCTTTGGTTTTTTGAGTGAATTTCTAAAGTTTGTTTTCATGCAAAGTAAGGTATTATTACCATACCTAACTATAATGTCACTTTAACTTTTGTTTTTTTCAGTGAATTTCTAGAGTTTTTTTTTATGTCAAGTAATATTTTATCATCATACGTAACGCCAACTCCACGCCGTGCATGGCCTTCGGCTATGCGTGACATGGGCCTACATCCAACCTCTTGTGGGCAGCCAACCCCATGCCGTGCATGGCCTATGGCCGTGCTTGGTGTGAGTCTGGTCACTGGTCTGATCAGGCAACCCCACATCATGCAGGACCCTCAGTCATGCATGGTGTGGGGTTGGCACAGGCGAGGCCCTGTGCCCAAACCCGCTGGTGCCCATCCCCCTCCCTCTTCACTTGAGCCATGGGCAACGGATGGGGTGTTAGGCACTGGGCCTGGATGTCATTTTAAGTAAGGCAGACCTACTGACTTGGTCAAAGGATCAGAACACCAAAGTATAAAATGTGGGCCTATTAGATTTATGAAGGAGTCAGGATACCAACATATATAAAGGGCACATATTGTCTTTGTTAAAAATGAACAACAATTACAGTGAAATGTATATTTCAATAAATCACTCAGTGCAATGTTTAATATAAGTGATTGTCATAAAAATGTAATTAAAGTTTAATTAAAAAACATGTTTTTGAGTTTTGTTTTTTTAAATTCACGCTGCAAAGTGCAGCTATAGAGCCCAACACAAGGGGGCTCTGCACTCCAGCTGAAGAGCATAGAGGTACAGCTAGGAGTGCTTTTAAAATATTTGGTAAACTCTCCTGGGGCCATGGATTTAGTGACCCAAGAGATGTACTGCTTTTTTAATGTTGCTGGGTGGCTGCTGCACTCCCTGCATTCACCCACACCATTATAAAATGCTTGGTGGTACCCCTGACCCTTGTAGGGACAATACCAAGCTAAAAATAAAAGTTACAAAAGCTCCCTCACAGAGCCATAATGGGGCTCTCCTTCAAGGAGCAGTGAATAATAAATGAGCGACTTCTGTTCCTTTTTTTCTATTCTATTTTGGGTGTCCCATTGCCCACACAGGACACCCAGATATTTATTTTTTGTTGGAGGTTGCGGGGGGAGCTCCAGGCCCCCGCGGCCCTGCCGGCTCCCCCGCCGGCACCCAGTTTCTTTTGTAGGAGGGGGGTGCCCCCCTAAGCCTTTATAGGTGCCGGGGACCCCACCCCTGAGAATGAATTTATTTTTTAGTGGAGGGGGCTCGCATCCGCCCCCGAGCCTTTCCAGGCCCCGGTGACCCTATCCCCCAGCCTTTCATCATTCTAAAGTCAGCACATTCGGCACCAGTTTTGGTAGGGACATTTTTATAGTACACATAAACATGCCAACTATAAAAAAAAGTGTTTTGGATAAAAGAGCTGTAGACATAGCAGATTATTATTCAACAACTTCTAACATGAATCAACACCCTAAGTGCTTAAAAGGGGCATCACTGCTGAGTTCTGGTCAGCAGACAAGTACCTTATTTTACTAGCTATAGATTAAAAACTTTCTTGAAAATTATCATGCTTATAGCGAAGGTTTGCAGTGACCACTTTAAAAGTAAGGCCCAAATACATATGAGACAGGCACGGATGCTGAGCACTGGCAACAGTCACATTTGCATGCAATTATTTGGATTGAAAACAGAACTCAGCACAAGATTGACTACTTCACATTACAGCTCATCTCACTAAAGCCTAACAAGAACATCACACTAAAACCTAACAAGGACATGGATTGCATCCTTCATTTCTTCCCCACCCATGGTGACAGACTCCATCACCATTCTTGCATAACAGCTGTTGACCATATGTCATGCACTTTCTCTGCGACTGCTGTGACAGTGTCTGATATTAGGCAGAACAAAGAGTTGAGTGTGTTGGTGTAAGTTAGCAAATTACTTCAGTAAGAAAAATGCACCAGGAAAAAGGAGACAAAAAACAGAATAATAGGGAAAAGATTTCTCCTTACTTAATTGCTCACAGATTGTGTCGACACATTTTTCATGGACACTGTTCATACTTGTGCCTATCAGTTATATTTTTAAGTGATGCTGTCATATATTCAAAGACAGCATCACTTGTGTGGATTACCGTTACTCATTTACCTGGCATTACTTACATATCACATTGGTCAAGTTTCAAAAGATTCAGGCTGCAGCCATCAGACTTCTGTTGTGTGTGTAGGACACACAAGGTTGCATTGGTCCATGAACCTTAATGCTGACAGCCTATCTGATATACGTCCTTCCAGTGTATATTTATGGTCCATATGGGCCCCCATTCAGTAGGTCTATCTTATCTACGATGACACATCGGCACAAAGAGTGAGGTGGGATGCTATGCCCTGCCACCTCTGCTCTGCTCGCAATATCTAAGATGAAACAGACCACTGTCAGTGGCAGGAAGTTGAGCCTACACTTCAGATATACAGCAGAATTACAAATCAGGGGGGCGGTGGGGAGGATTGGTGCAGGGAGAGTCGGAACGGGTATACTCAAAGTAATGATCACCTGTTAGATTAGAGCACCCGCGACCCTCTTATGGTTTAGCATTTTAATACCACCTCGGAGTTGCCCACGGTTTTATGTTTTCTTGGGGTGTAACCAGTTTGGATTATTGGTTCCCCAAGCAGGGATGGTGCATTAAGTGGTTACCTAGGTACTGCTTTGTAAATATACAATTCATCTTTATCATAATATCATATTCAGATGTCATAATCTTTTGCTAAGCATACATTTGTTGTTTTTCTCTGTGTGCCCTAAGGTGGGATGTAAATATGTGCAAGTATGAACTCTCAACGGAATTCCTTGTATCAAAATATGTTTTAATTTTACTCTATATATTTGAAGAAGTTTAAAAATAATTTGGGTGATGTTTGTTAAGAAAATGCAAGCTATGTCTACTTGAATACCAACAAATTTGTCACTCACTCTTATTTGTCTAACTAACATTATGATTGGTTATGGGTAGTGAATGAGCTTACTGCTTCTTTACACTTATTATTATCATTTGGCACTAATTGCTACAAGGTATAGAAAAAGAAGTCACCAAAACTAATTTATGTCTGTTCTCCTACATTCTAAGGTGCACAAACTCAGAATGTCTGTAAATTGTTGACAAGATTTCCATCAGCCGTTGTCTGGTGAAATTCTTCATGGCAAGAATCCTCATAGGGGTCTATTTGCACTGTAGGTGTAATCCCTGTTTGTATCCATATGAGTAGAAGCACCCAATTTAGAATTAATCCGTTTCTTATGTTATGATCAGGGTCATTGGAATTATGCAACAGGGGAGGACCAAATTATGTGGCTGGGTTAACTTAATTATGCAGCGAGAAAACGCAAATTATTGGTCTAATGCTGCAGATGACAGTATTACCTCATTATTTATTGTGTCATATGTAAACATGTTAATACTATCTGGGCAAAGATTTCAGCTCATTATTACCAATCTGACATCCAAATACAGCATAAGCAACAGAAAGATGACCAGTCAACCTTTGCGAAGGGCCTTCCTCTGTGCATCAAGATGTGTTGCAGCGTTTTTAGTAACTTTTGATCTGTTTGAGATAGAAACAACATTACTTTTTATTAAAATCTTCAGATTATGCAGGAAATTTTGGATTATGTGGCAACTGCAACAAATCCATAATTATGCAAAAAACGACGCAGGTGCAAATTTGCCTAATACCAGTAGACCTGGTTATGGTGTGTTTTATTGTGCACTGCATGTTGCTTAATGCCACTTCAGTTATGTGTCACCAGAGAATCCTATTCACATAGAATGATTAACAATTAAAGGACTACTACCCATATGCTGAGTTACATAAAAGTAATCTTTGAAAAGACCTCTGAAGTGAGAGTCTTAATCCATTTTATGAACACCATACCAATTCTTTATCTGCTGGAAAAAATCACGCTATATGTTCAATGTCCATAGACACTAGATTGCCAGCGATCTTTCCTAGAGCACCTCTGACCAGAGTGAGGTCATAGGAGGCAGTAGGAAGTTGTCGGTCTAAGTGATCTGGCAGGGTCATATCTCAGTACCTTTTCTTTACCCTGGTACAGTGCTTAATTTGAACTGGTGATTGCAGGTGGAGCCCATCAGCACTTATTTTTAGGGATGGCACTTACTGTTCCTCATCAGACATTGAGCAACCGAGAGAAAACACAAAAGGATAGAAAGAAGGAGAAACAGAAAGACAGAAAAACTGTGACAAAGAAAAAAGCAGGGATGAAAGAGAACCTGCAAGAGTGAGGTAATGGGGAAGGGAGTGTCTGGTGCTGGATAGCACCAGACACTGTCTCCTGAGCAAAACTTTGGCCCGACACTTTAGGTCCTCATTACCATGCCAGTCGGACGAGAATCCGACCGACAAAGTAGCGGAATTGGGACCGACCGAGAAGTAGTTGGAGGACCCACCTGCCAAATGATGATACGAACGCCATGTAGATGGTCGGAATCATACCTTTTCCATTGCTGCTTGTGCTGCACCACAAAAAGACAGTCGGAATGGGCCATCGTAAGCCCTACGGCATTGCATGAGCAGGCACCGCCCCAATTGAAGGGTATTACATTCCAACCGATGGTCCGACGGGCTCAAGGAGCCTGTCGGAAGCATTTGTCGGTCCTTCCGCCCGTTGCCTCCGCCCACTGCCTCCGCCCGCTACACATCATATTGCAGCGGTCGGACCACGGCATCAGATGTCAGATGGACTGGCACCGACAGGCTGTCGATGGCGGTCCGTCCGACATCATAATTGGGCCCTTATAGTTTTATAAATTAAGCACTGCGTAGGTGGCTTTGCGGTCTATACATCCAGTGAAGATGTTCTATAGGCGTAATCCTGTGACTTCTAAGAAGGGGTTAATTTATGAGAAGGACAAAGCTCTCATTGGAAATCATCCTGATTTGTGCTTCAGAAAATTTTGAGCACCGTGCCCCTTTTTCACCTTTGTTTATATGTGTGTGTGTGTGTGTATACATATATATATATATCCATATGAAGTTGCTCACAACATTGAGGGTGCCACACACAGCATGTTATTCATCTTTTATTGCAGGACTCACGGGGCAGAAAACATCGCTTTTCCAGCTTGCAATATGCCAATTAGTTCCTTACGCGTTTCGGGCGTGCCTTCGCCCTTGATCTCAGGAATGGCTCTGTGGGGAAGAAGCAGCAATGAGTGACATCGCACTCGCGATAAATTTATAGTTCCCGCCCTAATGGGCGTGTGCATTCATTGCATGTTGGTCTTTGAAGTTCCATTAAATCCAAAGTGGCTGCTGCAACATATTCCCTTACATTCATAATGTTTACCACAGTGGGTTGCTGTGAATGGCTACAGTTATCGCTCCGTTTACTCTCATGTCCTTACAATAACACGTTGTTCCAAATGCGCCGTAACAGTTCAGGCGCTGGAGCCGCACAGTCAGCAGCGGGGCATCCTCACGACCAGAGCAGGCCGTAAATACATCCATATGAAGTTGCTCACAACATTGAGGGTGCCACACACAGCATGTTATTCATCTTTTATTGCAGGACTCACGGGGCAGAAAAAATCGCTTTTCCAGCTTGCAATATGCCAATTAGTTCCTTACGCGTTTCGGGCGTGCCTTCGCCCTTGATCTCAGGAATGGCTCTGTGGGGAAGAATCAGCAATGAGTGACATTGCACTCGCGATAAATTTATAGTTCCCGCCCTAATGGGCGTGTGCATTCATTGCATGTTGGTCTTTGAAGTCCCATTAAATCCAAAGTGGCTGCTGCAACATATTCCCTTACATTCATAATGTTTACCACAGTGGGTTGCTGTGAATGGCTACAGTTATCGCTCCGTTTACTCTCATGTCCTTACAATAACACGTTGTTCCAAATGCGCCGTAACAGTTCAGGCGCTGGAGCCGCACAGTCAGCAGCGGGGCATCCTCACGACCAGAGCAGGCCGTAAATACATCCATATGAAGTTGCTCACAACATTGAGGGTGCCACACACAGCATGTTATTCATCTTTTATTGCAGGACTCACGGGGCAGAAAACATCGCTTTTCCAGCCTGCAATATGCCAATTAGTTCCTTACGCGTTTCGGGCGTGCCTTCGCCCTTGATCTCAGGAATGGCTCTGTGGGGAAGAATCAGCAATGAGTGACATCGCACTCGCGATAAATTTATAGTTCCCGCCCTAATGGGCGTGTGCATTCATTGCATGTTGGTCTTTGAAGTTCCATTAAATCCAAAGTGGCTGCTGCAACATATTCCCTTACATTCATAATGTTTACCACAGTGGGTTGCTGTGAATGGCTACAGTTATCGCTCCGTTTACTCTCATGTCCTTACAATAACACGTTGTTCCAAATGTGCCGTAACAGTTCAGGCGCTGGAGCCGCACAGTCAGCAGCGGGGCATCCTCACGACCAGAGCAGGCCGTAAATACATCCATATGAAGTTGCTCACAACATTGAGGGTGCCACACACAGCATGTTATTCATCTTTTATTGCAGGACTCACGGGGCAGAAAACATCGCTTTTCCAGCTTGCAATATGCCAATTAGTTCCTTACGCGTTTCGGGCGTGCCTTCGCCCTTGATCTCAGGAATGGCTCTGTGGGGAAGAAGCAGCAATGAGTGACATCGCACTCGCGATAAATTTATAGTTCCCGCCCTAATGGGCATGTGCATTCATTGCATGTTGGTCTTTGAAGTTCCATTAAATCCAAAGTGGCTGCTGCAACATATTCCCTTACATTCATAATGTTTACCACAGTGGGTTGCTGTGAATGGCTACAGTTATCGCTCCGTTTACTCTCATGTCCTTACAATAACACGTTGTTCCAAATGCGCCGTAACAGTTCAGGCGCTGGAGCCGCACAGTCAGCAGCGGGGCATCCTCACGACCAGAGCAGGCCGTAAATACATCCATATGAAGTTGCTCACAACATTGAGGGTGCCACACACAGCATGTTATTCATCTTTTATTGCAGGACTCACGGGGCAGAAAACATCGCTTTTCCAGCTTGCAATATGCCAATTAGTTCCTTACGCGTTTCGGGCGTGCCTTCGCCCTTGATCTCAGGAATGGCTCTGTGGGGAAGAAGCAGCAATGAGTGACATCGCACTCGCGATAAATTTATAGTTCCCGCCCTAATGGGCGTGTGCATTCATTGCATGTTGGTCTTTGAAGTTCCATTAAATCCAAACTGGCTGCTGCAACATATTCCCTTACATTCATAATGTTTACCACAGTGGGTTGCTGTGAATGGCTACAGTTATCGCTCCGTTTACTCTCATGTCCATACAATAACACGTTGTTCCAATATATATATATGTAAAACAATGGCCCGAAAGCTTCAGGAATTGCACTCACAGCCAACTGACAGCTTCCGGCATTTATTCAAACGGAGACCAGTCGCAGCACTCCAGGTTAAATACTTGTGCCAACGTGTTTCGAGGCTTCAGCCTCTTTTTCACAGGCAGCTACAAAATGCGGCAACAGGATTCCAATTCTCTGCACATTTAATTTAATTGTATGTTCCCAGTGGATTCCGCATAGTGCGCTCAATTAACAGTGCTTTTTGGGATATATAGTCCTGAATTGGAGTCATTGTTACCCTCGGTGGGTTGTATGTTGCACTTTCAACTTGTAGCTAAGGGGAAACTAACTGGCTCGAGGGAGGACCACAGGTCCCAACATGCTTTGCAATGGACACTATGCCAAACAAAGCCCACTGAGGCTTACGAACTGATCAAATATGCAAATTAATGAAAATAAAAGAGAGCCTTTTCTGCCATGTGGTTTAGCAAGCCTATGATTAAGATGTTCTCACATCAAAACGCGTCAGGCCACTAATCACTCCGTGTTGCTAAGGAGCTTTGAAATGTGAAGTCCTGTTGGACGGCCTCCCGTCGAGTGCACCGTCAAGCTTTCGGGCATTTTGTTTTATCATATTTCCACACGGGTACCCTGCCGTGGGTGGATGCACCACCTCTGGAAAAACAAAGAGGGGCTGTGGCCGGAACTTTCTGTGAAGCCATGCAGCGCGGGGAACAGGAAGTAAAGCATGCTCCTGAAACACCCCGGATCCTATCAAGGAGGAAAAAAAGCATAATTGTAACCTTTGACAGAAACCTACTAAGGGGAACCTAATTGGCTTGAGGGAGGACCACAGATCCCAACATGCTTTGCAATGGACACTATGCCAAACAAAGCCCACTGAGGGTTACGAACTGATCAAATATGCAAATTAATGAAAATAAAAGAGAGCCTTTTCTGCCTTGTGGTTTAGCAAGCCTATGATTAAGATGTTCTCACATCGAAACACGTCAGGCCACTGATCACTCCGTGTTGCTAAGGAGCTTTGAAATGTGAAGTCCTGTTGGACGGCCTCCCGTCGAGTGCACCACCAAGCTTTCGTGCATTTTGTTGCATCATATTTCCAGATGGCTGCCCTGCCGTGGGTGGATGCACCACCTCTGGAAAAACAAAGAGGGGCTGTGGCCGGAACTTTCTGTGAAGCCATGCAGCGCGGGGAACCAGAAGTAAAGCACGCTCCTGAAACACCACGGATCCTATCAAGGAGGAAAAAAAGCATAATTGTAACCTTTGACAGAAACCTACTAAGGGAAAACTAATTGGCTCGAGGGAGGACCACAGGTCCCAACATGCTTTGCAATGGACACTATGCCAAACAAAGCCCACTGAGGGTTACGAACTGATCAAATATGCAAATTAATGAAAATAAAAGAGAGCCTTCTCTGCCATGTGGTTTAGCAAGCCTATGATTAACATGTTCTCACATCGAAACGAGTCAGGCCACTGATCACTCCGTGTTGCAAAGGAGCTTTGAAATGTGAAGTCCTGTTGGACGGCCTCCCGTCGAGTGCACCACCAAGCTTTCGTGCATTTTGTTGTATCATATTTCCAGACGGCTGCCCTGCCGTGGGTGGATGCACCACCGTCGGAAAAACAAAGAGGGGCTGTGGCCAGAACTTTCTGTGAAGCCATGCAGCGCGGGGAACCAGAAGTAAAGCACGCTCCTGAAACACCACGGATCCTATCAAGGAGGAAAAAAAGCATAATTGTAACCTTTGACAGAAACCTACTAAGGGGAAACTAATTGGCTCGAGGGAGGACCACAGGTCCCAACATGCTTTGCAATGGACACTATGCCAAACAAAGCCCACTGAGGGTTACGAACTGATCAAATATGCAAATTAATGAAAATAAAAGAGAGCCTTTTCTGCCTTGTGGTTTAGCAAGCCTATGATTAAGATGTTCTCACATCGAAACGCGTCGGGCCACTGATCACTCCGTGTTGCTAAGGAGCTTTGAAATGTGAAGTCCTGTTGGACGGCCTCCCGTCGAGTGTACCGCCAAGCTTTCGGGCATTTTGTTGTATCATATTTCCACACGGCTGCCCTGCCGTGGGTGGATGCACCACCTCTGGAAAAACAAAGAGGGGCTGTGGCCGGAACTTTCTGTGAAGCCATGCAGCGCGGGGAGCCAGAAGTAAAGCACGCTCCTGAAACACCACGGATCCTATCAAGGAGGAAAAAAAGCATAATTGTAACCTTTGACAGAAACCTACTAAGGGGAAACTAATTGGCTTGTGGGAGGACCACAGGTCCCAACAGGCTTTGCAATGGACACTATGCCAAACAAAGCCCACTGAGGGTTATGAACTGATCAAATATGCAAATTAATGAAAATAAAAGAGAGCCTTTTCTGCCATGTGGTTTAGCAAGCCTATGATTAAGATGTTCTCACATCGAAAAGCGTCAGGCCACTGATCACTCCGTGTTGCTAAGGAGCTTTCAAATGTGAAGTCCTGTTGGACGGCCTCCCATCAAGTGCACCACCAAGCTTTCAGGCATTTTGTTGAATCATATTTCCACACGGCTGCCCTGCCGTGGGTGGATGCACCACCTCTGGAAAAACAAAGAGGGGCTGTGGCCGGAACTTTCTGTGAAGCCATGCAGCGCGGGAAGCCAGAAGTAAAGCACGCTCCTGAAACACCACGGATCCTATCAAGGAGGAAAAAAAGCATAATTGTAACCTCTGCCAGAAACCTACTAAGGGGAAACTAATTGGCTCGAGGGAGGGCCACAGGTCCCAACATGCTTTGCAATGGACACTATGCCAAACAAAGCCCACTGAGGGTTACGAACTGATCAAATATGCAAATTAATGAAAATAAAAGAGAGCCTTTTCTGCCATGTGGTTTAGCAAGCCTATGATTAAGATGTTCTCACATCAAAACGCGTCAGGCCACTAATCACTCCGAGTTGCTAAGGAGCTTTGAAATGTGAAGTCCTGTTGGACGTCCTCCCGTCGAGTGCATCGTCAAGCTTTCGGGCATTTTGTTTTATCATATTTCCACACGGGTACCCTGCCGTGGGTGGATGCACCACCTCTGGAAAAACAAAGAGGGGCTGTGGCCGGAACTTTCTGTGAAGCCATGCAGCGCGGGGAGCCAGAAGTAAAGCACGCTCCTGAAACACCACGGATCCTATCAAGGAGGAAAAAAAGCATAATTGTAACCTTTGACAGAAACCTACGAAGGGGAAACTAATTGGCTCGAGGGAGGACCACAGGTCCCAACATGCTTTGCAATGGACACTATGCCAAACAAAGCCCACTGAGGGTTACGAACTGATCAAATATGCAAATTAATGAAAATAAAAGAGAGCCTTTTCTGCCTTGTGGTTTAGCAAGCCTATGATTAAGATGTTCTCACATCGAAACGCGTCGGGCCACTGATCACTCCGTGTTGCTAAGGAGCTTTGAAATGTGAAGTCCTGTTGGACGGCCTCCCGTGGAGTGCACCGCCAAGCGTTCGGGCATTTTGTTGTATCATATATATATATATTTTTTAGCCAATAGGCCAATGAAGTTCGCCAAACACAACCAAATGCTGATTGATATGTTATTATTTTGTTTGGAAAATAACTTATTCATGTACAAAAACCAGTTGTATCAGCAAATACAGGGTGTAGCAATGGGGGCCAGCTTCTCCCCCAGTTATGCCTGTTTGTTTATGGGCTGGTGGGAGGAGCTGGTCCTCATGAAACAATATGAATGCACCTACAATGAAAAGATAATATCATGGTTAAGATTTATAGACGATTTATTCATTGTATGGAAGGGCTCTGAGCAGAGTGCTCGAGTGCTCGAGATTTTGTGGCACAAATCAACAACAACAATGTAAATTTGAATTTTACTTTTTCTATTAGTTGTGAAAGTATAACGTTTTTAGATACACAAGTGTACATAATGAATAACAAGCTAGTAACTTCTCTCTTTCGAAAACAAATGGCTGGCAATACAGTATTGCATGCATCAAGCTCTCACCCTCCACATCTTAAACAAAGTATCCCCTATGGGGAGATGCTGAGAATAAGACGCATTTGTAGTGAGGAAAATGACACACTTGAGAAACAAAGGGAATGCAAAAATAGATTCCTTCAAAGGGGTTACAGCTCCAAAACCATAGATGCAGCAATTTTAAAATCAAAAAGCCAAGCTAGACATGATTTACTCAAGTATAGATCACAAACTCTATGTGCAAAAGATAATACATCAAAAGAACCTACACGGTTAATACTCTCTTATTCAAAACAGGAAGGACAGATAAGATCTATCACAAGACGCAATTGGCCCTTAATATTGGGAGACCCAATAATTGGAGGTTTACTTCCCAAACAACCATTAATAACATACAGAAAAACCGCGTCAATGGGTAATGCTTTGGTCAAAAATAGCCCAGAAGATCTAGAAACAGGTTCCTGGTTAACTGCTAGAAAGGGGTTTTACAAATGTTCGAGCTGCAAAGCTTGTCAGTTCGGCATAAACAAAATCTCGTATAAAACCGCTTTCAGTGATCGCACCCAAATGATTAGCCAATATCTGTCCTACAAAACTGAATATGCGGTTTATGCACTAGTCTGTAGCTGTAATTTGTATTACATAGGCAGCACAAAATTGGCAGTGCATAAAAGAATATTACAGCACACAAGAGCTATTGTGAACAATGACCCTAGTTATCCCGTTGCACGACATTTTAAAGAAAAACACAAAAGCAGCCTGAAACATTTTAATTATTTTGTTTTAGATGCAGTACCACCGCACAAAAGAGGAGGCAACAGGGAAGTAAAACTAAGGCGTCTTGAAACGAGATATATACTTGAGATGGACACAAAGCACCCACGGGGGCTCAACACGAGTGAAGACATGTACACCTATTTATAGTAGTCCGAAACGGTAAAATTAATTTGGAGCATCCAAAATCTCTAATCAGTATAAATATTGAAAACTAAATTCTTCTTTACAATAAATCTCTTAGTGGTAGAAGGTGGAGGAATTTTATATTTATATTTAAATAAATTCTCCAACAAAATTTCTAATCAACTATCAAATAACATATATTTTTCTATAATATATATATATATATTTTATATATTATATATATTTTTTATAATATTTTTCTATCATGTTTTTTTTTTTAAATTACCAGATTTTAGCCATTTTTAGTAATTCATCTGTTTTATTCTGTTGAAATGATTTTTTATATAATATAGAATATTGTATATTCTCATTTGTGGGAATCAACTATTTATAACAGATAGGTACTATTAATAAATGGCACGGTGATCCCTTTTTCTTGCAGTGACATCGACCTAAAGGGTATTATGTAGGACCCAAATAACTGCATTAGCCAAAAACAAAAGAGAAAATTGCTGCTATACCTTTCGAACATGAATTTTGTACACAATTATGCACATTTGCACATCATAATTTTAAGACTTGCACTTAGATAGGGGGTACTCACGCACTAAGCACTTTATTTTATTAATAGCATTGCATATGTATGAACGATGATTACATAATTAGACAATATGGCAAATGATTATTTTTTGTATTCATACAGAAATTATTTTTTAACTTAATGATTTTAGCCATATCGATTTAATAATGTTTTAATTTTATAAACCAATAATAGTATGTTTTTAAAGAACATCATCAATGCATTTAAGCATACATTGTAGAGTTTAGCATAGTATGTTTTCTATGTTTATCATTGCTGCTATTTTGCACTGTCACTTTAAAAGGGGAGCTCTCACCCCCAGGCGCTGTCATGTGATCAAGGCCGGGAATCGGCCGAAACGCGTCATGGCGGCATGGTGTTGTACTAATAAACACTATTTGCACTGAAATTGGGTCTACTCTCGTTCTTCGAGCAGGAGCATTGGACGAGCTTTACTGGATATATATATATATATGTATGTCTTTTATCTTGCAGTGAAAACGTAGAGCAGGCAAGTTGCTCCAAAACCCATAAGCAATGTCACACTCATGCCCCGTAAGTCACATATAGGGCAAATACAAATTTCTCTCTTTTTGTATTTTATAACTGTGTAATTCCAGTGTAACATATAAGTAGAACAATTTAAACAGACATATAGTATTTTGCTAATTTTCAACTGGAGCATTACTTCACTGTGGGATTCTTAGATCAGCTTGTCTAGAAGGCAGCCCTGCTCCACAGGTTTCTATGCAAGCCGCAAAGAAGGCTAAAGGGCAGACCTTGCACAAAACTGCCGAAGGCACCATTATGAAGCGTTTCCAATGCCAGCGCTGCTCTTTTGGTAAATTAACCCCTTTCACAGCACTCCCTTAAATATTATGAAAATCACCACATGGCCCCTTTCATGTGGGGGATAGTAAGTCCTTAGAGCCACAATCCCAAAGTCAGCTATCCTGCTGTAGGTGTGTGTCTACGTATTAGAAATGAATGCCTAAATGAGACATGGTGTAGTTAGCCTGACTAGGCCTCAAACAGCTTGCATTTACTGACTTCTATTCATACTTGCAGAAAGCAATGTGCACTTTAATTTTACATGAACAAGCTTTTCCACTTGCATGTCTCTGGGTGCTTATCTATTTCAGAAAATCAGCTAAATATAAGCCTAAGCCATGGTCTTTGTGTTAATAAATTGTATTAATATGTGTTACTCACAAGGAATCCATGCTCAGGCTGGTCCTCTCTTCGTGACTTTCAAGGTCCTTTGCTTGAGTCTTTAGTAAGGATAATTTATTAGCTGAACTGTTCATTGTATTTCTGTATTACATAAACATCATGTTATTTCCATCCTTTCCTATGTACATCTCATTCTTTAATATGCAGTAAAGTAGGATTTTCTAGAGATTTCTTATTGAATGTGTCTTATGAATTAGAATTTTCATTGGTCTCTGTCTTTAACATTGCAAGTCCAACCCTGTCAGACAATTAAAAGTAACTAAATGCAGCCGCGGCTCCTGGAGGGAGTTTCGCCGGGCGGTGACGTGCGGCGGGGGAGGGGCAGGGTGGGGGGTAGTAAAAAACGGAATCCGGCTGAACACAGGTAAGTTAGCAAATAAATAAATAAAACGACAGAGTCACAAAAAACCTAATTGTAGCATAATACCTAAAAAGCTTCTACTGGTGATATCTCCCAGAAGATGATTTTCATTGTATTGCATAGCCATCATGTATCTGTCATCTCTATTTTTTATTAATTGTACTTCAATATTCATTCCCCCAAATATTTAGTGATCTTTTAGAGGGAGCTAAGAAAATGTACCCCAGACACATCTAGCAATATAGGTGCAGAATTTTGGTTTACCTTCTGTAAGTGCAAAGTTTTATACTCTCTCTCTGAATTGGGCCTACTAAAGCGATTAAAACACCTTTCGATTGACAGGATTTCTTTTCAAATGTTCAAGCAAATGGTGGTATTGAATGGTTTCACTAGTGCTCAATATGTTCTAAAGAGCTTTTTGATTTTGAGTATATTATTAATTTTTGGTTAGCTGTTACATTGGAAATATCTGTATCTAATTTCAAAAGATGCCAGTTTTTATTCAAAATACCAAAGGTATCATTGCTTTCAACTTTGTAAGTCATCCTATTTCTTATGCACTTTGGAAGATGTCTTTTACAGCATCTATTTTTTCTTATAGGATATCACTTTTCAGATAGTCTTTTCTATATAGTATTTTACTAGAACTCTCCTGGGCAAATCGAGCTTTCCTCGTTAGTAATTCTCTTTCAAAATCTGATTCTAGCTAAAAATTCTCCCAGTTCATAGCATTTCACCAAATGATATCTTGGCTTTTTGTTTGTATGAATGGCTAAAGTTAATGTCCAAAGTACTGTCAGTAGCAGTAAGTTGTCTATATAGCCTAGAAAGCAATTTCTCTTCTTGCATAAAGATCTCCATCTCCAAAAACACAAATTACTCATTCCTATATTTCATGGTCAAACTGACATTAGAATGTTTTTTTAAAAGTCATATGAAATTGTATCAGTAATTGTGGTGAACTGTTCCAAATTATCAAGACATCATCAATAAAATTACACCAGAAAATCAGGCAATACTGATGTTGATAAAAGTTACAATTTTAAGCTTTGCCATGCTCAAAGGCAACCATAAATAAATAAGTTGCAGAAAATTTGCTTCTCTAGTTATTTCTGAAATAGAAAAAGTTGTTATGCAAAATGAATTGAATCATCTCAATAATCATATTAGTATGGTTTAAATATGCCACTGATCTAGTACAATAGTGGATATTTTGCAAACATCAATTAGAACCAGGATATCATCATCAAACCAAGGCGGTTCAGCTATTCTCATCAAAAGATCACTTACATCATTTTACATTTAGTGATAAATTACATACCGAAGTTGCCCTTATTCAATCCACAAATTTTGACAAATTTTCAGCCAATGACTGAATGCCTGCTCTAAAAGGACAACAAGGTGGAAACATGCCCCCTTTATGTATCTTGAGAATTAAGTATATTATTGGTATGACAGGGTGCTCATTCTTTAAAAATTCACTTCATGAGCACAGCCCAGTTTATCCACTTCATCAGTGGTAGTTCATGGGTAAACAACACTGCCTTTGCTCAGAATATCAGCAGACACCAACAACACCTTTAGCTATATATGCAAGCCCAATCAGGGAGGGAAGGAAGGAAGACATTTTCTATGAAATGCCCTGCAACATGAAGTACTTGTCTCCAATGGATGATCACAGAGTAGAACCGTGGCAACATCTACAAACTTATCTGTTGAACACGTAACATTATTGTTAGCAAAGGCTAAACAGGAAAGGGCACAGAGGTGGTAAAATCTGGAATGTTGCTCCATGTACAGGTATCCTTCAGTCACTGAAGATTATAGATAATACCTTATTTCTGTATAGAGTACCCAAAATACATTTACCATATCAGTCACACTCCACTGATAATGCGGCTGTGAAATGTTCACTAGCATTTTATCATACCTCTAACCTACTCTGCACTACTATTGCTATTTGTAATAGTGAAACACTGTGATGGCTGCAATGTTAAACTAATACTCCTGCACCTCTTTTGCTGATGTATGTGATGAGGCAGGCATCATTAGTTCATCTTTGGCTCAACCTGGCCAACTGAGGGAACATAACTAGATTGTAAACCAGAAATATTACTGAATGAAGCTCCTTTATTTATTGAAAGAGAAATGTGTGATGAAATTATTTTTAGTTATATTTCTTATGCCCTTTTTTAGATTATGCACCGTTTTGTTTGTCACATGCTTTCTAATCCCTGCATGCCACATTTAAATGACAAGTTCTTCCACCTTGTTTCCAACTAGACATAAAATATGTTTCACCAAGACTATTTAATTGCTGAGAATAGATGACTTGCTCTGGTTTTAATCAAACTGCTAATTCCATGTGGTTGGCATGCACCAGTATTCAAGCGGAATGTAGTATTTTTCCACTCATGAATATGGAACCGCTTCTTCTGTGTTGGTGTTTATTGGAGTTCCTTATGTCAATTCCATGTTTGAAAATGTCTTTGTAGATTTTATTCCCCACTCTACTATGACGGAAATGAGGTATAATATTTAATCTGCCCCTAATCCCTTTTTATCTAGATTGAAGTGCTTCTTATCTCCTAACTTAACTGTATACACTTCAAGACTTTTTTCAGTCTATTATTGTTTTGAATTGGCTACCTTTATGAGGCCTGGCTTGACTCTTTGACTTAATATGTAATTCAAGTTACACAAGGGAGGATCATATTCTTGTTTACAGTGACTTCTGTGGGTTATCGTTGTATTGCCACTGCTTGTGAAAACATTCTTCTGATAAGTCCTTAAAACCAGGGCACTGAGTGAGAGTCAATATCTGCTTCACATAGTATTCTGCATCCTTTGGAAATCATGTGGATCACTTAGGGCCCGATTGCAACTTTTGGAGGAGCGGTGGCACGGTGATGCAAAGCACCATGACACCTCTCCGCTGAAGGTCGCCGTCGCCCACCAGATTACGACTTTTCATTAGTCTGACAGGGGGCGGTGTGGCGGTCTCATGGCAGTGCATCTTTTAAAGGCCGCAGTGCCTTTGAAAAAGGCACTGCTATGGGACCGCACTACAAGGTTCCTGCACAGCATGGACTCGAAAATCCATGCTGTGCAGGGACCTGTGTGCATGCACACAGGTGGCCACACGTTATGCTCCCTGTGTTCATCCACATGCAGTTGAGGCACAGGGGGGCTTTTAAGGGCCCCCTTTGTTTCCTCTCCTCCAAGGTTTACATGGAGGAAGAACCTCCATGTAAACCATGGAAGAGCGGAAACTCGTAATATGCTTGGCGGGACCGCGGCAGTCCCGGCAAGCATATTGCGGCCTCTGACCACCACTCCATTGCCGAACTCCTAATGGGGCAGTTGAACCGCCGGTGCGGCGGTATCTGGATCTGCCACCGCCGCGCCACAACGAGTCTGGCGGTCCTCAGACCGCCAGACTCGATAAGGGCCCTCTGTATTCAATTAAGCTCTTCACCCATTGTGTGCTTACCACTGCCTTCAAATAGCCCCTTCCCCCACCCATCATTTTTTTTAGGTCTTGTGTGACTGTTTAATTGTATGCATATCTATTGTTACAAATTCTTTAACATATATATATATATCATTACTTCTCCAACAAAGGAAATGGGTCGCACTCACGAAGGATTTATAATTAAGTTCTTATTTCATTATTTTTCCATAGCAAACAAACAGCAGTATCTACGCGTTTCGGTCTCCCCTAAGACCTTGTTCACGATAACGTGAACAAGGTCTCAGGGGAGACCGAAACGCGTAGATAAGGTGAACAAGGTCTCAGGGGAGACCGAAACGCATAGATACTGCTATTTGTTTGCTATGGAAAAATTATGAAATAAGAACTTAATTATAAATCCTTCGTGAGTGCGACCCAATCCTTTGTTGGAGAAGTAATGATGTAAAATGGGCTTGGCTCTGCCACGGGGTTCCGCACCACCGGAGAGCGCCGCAAAACCAGTAAAAGCTTGAGCCAGCTGGCGGAGATATATATATATATACACGTATAGTGGGTGTTGGCTCCGCCCAGAAGATTATTCCTCTCTTACCTCATGTTCTTAGATGCATTGTGTATCCTTCCACCTATAGAGAGCTTTCATTCTAATGCATTCTGGGCTATTTTACATCTTAAAATTATACTCACTCATCACATATTAAATTCTTGAACTCATAGACAGAGCCACTGGAATTATGTGATTCTGCAGCTGTGACCTTTTTCACACAATTATACTTTTTTCGCACTTGCCAGGTAATCTATCTTCTTCTGCATAATTTGCAGATTTTAATAAAAAATGTTTTTGCTGAATTGGATCAAAAGTTACTAAAAACGCTACTAAACGTTGCATTGACAGGCCCTTTGTCGCCCAATGGCAGGCCACTTTCAGTTGTTGATTGTTGTATTTAGGTGTTAAACTGATATTAATAAAGTGAAACCTTTGCCCGTAGTGTTAACATTAGCAAAAACATCAAAACAGTGAAGTACAACTGCTTCAAAATGTGCTGCATTATGTTGCATACTTTGCTTTCTCTTGCTGCATAATTTATTCAACACTACTGTATAATTGGGTACTCCTCTGCCGCATAATTGCAGTGTCCCTGCTCACCAATGCATTGTATACAGAAAGTAATCTTTTTTTTAAATTGAGTTTTCACTGCAGCAGACGTCTACTCAGGACTTACAATCAAACCAGACCTATTGGCTTTGCCAATGCTTGTTTGATTTGCATCAATATTAACGCAGCCTAAAACCATGGTCTCTACATTGGGGTCTCTAATTTGTTTCTCCTACATCCCGGTGGGCATTGGATACCTTTAACTGGAAATCAGGCCTGTTTAGATAAGCAGATACCCAAAAATCCACATGTAGCATTCGATATCCCTTATTAATGAAACTGCTCTTAATTAAGCATCACCATATTTTCCAGCAGGTCCATATAAATCCTGCTTTTCTGCAGCTTAAGCCTTTATTTTGTTGTAATATCTTTAATGATAAGGCTGCAGGGCTTAAAGAAATCATGCTGTGTCTGTTTGTCAAAAGCCATTAATAGCACCTTTTTATTTCTCAGAAACATATATCCTGCTAAAAGTGCTGAGTCTAGGATCATGACACTTTAATTGCTAAAGGGTATTAACATTTCAGCTACTTAGGGTTTCCATCCTTAAAAATTCCAAATGCATATCGCAACCAACCATTTTGTTTCTATATTAATAATACCACCAACAAATGCTCATGCCACAGTGAAATGTTGAAGATAGACCTAATAATCCTGGGGCTCTATTGTTTTGAAATATCTTGAGTCAGAGTTAATATGCAAATTATTAATGTGATGTCATGCAAAGAACGACTACATAATGAAGTAATAGATTATCATACTTCAAACTGCAGTTTGGGATTTTCTCAAAAAGATGATAGACTGAATTACAAGAAAAAACATTTCACACTGGCAATCTCCAAGCTAGGCATAAAAGTGAGCCTCCATTCTTCATGAATGGAGAACATGAGGTGTACGAAGTACACAAACTTCCAAGTTGACATTACTTGAAGATGTTTAGCTCTTTAGTTATTTAAAACATAATGATTTTTAAAAATGGCAAATAGTATATGTGCGTAAAATTATTTGTATTTGTATAGATCCCAATTTCAATATAATGGCTTTATAGCACATTTTCTATCAGTGCACCCTTATATGCAGATCTTGAAAGGCCATCTATCGGACTGGAGCAACAATTGTTTTATAGTGCATGTTGTTTGGTTGCAAGAGTTAGTTTTTTGTTCAATGTTATTTTTCAAAATGGTTAGTGTTAGTCAAGTTAGTGTGAAAACAAAAAGAGTGCTGTTGAAACTGGCCCTCTCTGCACGGTCATCCGTTTTGACTGTACTCCTCCTGTTTTCTGAACCCGTTTTGTTGGCTTTTAGGGCTCTGTGCACTTTACCACTGCTGACCAGTGCTAAAGTGCTTGTACTGTTTCCTTTAAATATAGTAATATTGACTTACACCCAATTGGTACATTTAACTTACTTAGAAGTCCCTAGTAAAGTTGTACTACAGGTACCCAGGCCCTGCAAATTAAATGCTACTAGTGGCCCTGCAATACCTATTGTGCCACTCACTTAAGTAGCCATATAAAACATTTCTTGGGCCATCCATTGCAGCCTGTGTACAGTTTTAAATTGCCATTTCAATCTTTTGCCAGACCTAAACCTTCATTTTTAATACATATAAGTCAGCCCTACGGTAGGCCCTAAACAGCCCAAAGGACAGGTTATTTTGTATTTAAAAAGTTGGACATTTACTTTTAAGTTTTACATGTCCTGGAAGTGAAAATCTTGTTTTTACTTCTGCGAGGCCTGCATTTCCCATAGGATAACATTGGGTTACCTTGTCTTCATTTATTACGTGATAACGTTTGTTTGGGAGAAGGTAGAAAAGTCTTGTTTGGTGACTAAGGAACTGTAAGGTAACATCCTCTTTATTGGTAAAGTTGGATTTTAAGTCACAAATCTGAAAATGCCACTTTTAGAAAGTTGGCATTTTCTTGTCCTAAATAGTTTGTGCCTGCAGCCTGTTCCTGTGTCAAATGATCCTCAAAGTTATAGTTGTCAGCATCACAGAACGCCACCTGGCTTTCTGACCAGCCATCCTTCTGTTCAGCTCCCTAGCTAGTGGCTAGAGATCTTTCTGATTTGCCTCTCCTCCATATGTTTTAGTCTCTTGCACACCCTCTGCCCACAAAACTGTCACTGTTAGGCTACTTGTATGCTGGCAGCATCCTTGCAAGTTAGTTCTAAATCCAAAGTGGACATATTTGTTCCCCCATATACCTATTTCCCCAGAGAGATCTCTTGAGCCTATCGCATTCCAAATCATTTCCTTGTACCCCTAGACATCAGTGCCTCCCACCTTCCTGTCCCCAGCACACTTTCCCCCGTGTTACCCTTTCATTACCCCTAAAAAACGGACCCTCTCTTTTCTTGAAGAATATCTACCTCTGTGACACCCCCTCCTCCCGTTCAGGGAAAACAAATTGCAACCTGAGATGTTAGTCAGGAGGCAAGGGAGCATTCAGTGTGAAGAAGGCGAATGCATATCCAAAATACATATATATATATAAAGGTGAAAGTTGAATCATAACTTATGTGGAGACATATTGCTTAGTAAAGCTTTTATGACATTAGTCATGGTAACATGAACAAATGTGCTTACAAATCAATAGTTTTCACAGTTGAACACTTTCGCATCCAGTGCTGGAATTCTCTTGACACTTGTTTCATGGTTCTTGCTTCTTATCAGAGAAGAGTCATCCTTCATATAGGGGTGCTTACACACTGCTTTAAGGAGCTGTGCTGAAATAGCAAACAAAGCAAAAGTGTGTCTCACTGCTTGAGTCTACCATCTGACTTCCCTCTTGCTCAGTGGGAGCCCTTTACACATTTTAGAGGTGTGATTCGCACACTGAATTGGTGCCTCTATCCCTGCCGAAAGATTATGATAAATGCAGTTGAATTGGTTTGAATCAATCGGGTGTCAGTATTGTAAGGAAACAGGGAACTATTACAGCATTTTCTTAAAATCACACTATGCACCATTTGGCCTATGCTGTAATGTTCCCACTGATTGATGTTTCAATCCTTTCTTTTTTATTTTCTTTTTTTTATTAGTGCATGATTTCGAAATTACATATATCATATTTCATCTTTCATTAGCAATTTAGCAATTAAACAAAAAAAAATATATCAAGACATCTAGTTCTTAACTACATGTACCAACTATCAGCTTAGAATTACAAGAAAAACATATATTAATGTTAAAAAAGAGGATAAGAAAATCATCAGGCACAATTTTGTTAGTTTATTCCCGCCCACTCCCACCCAACCCTCCCACCAGGAGTTGGACACGCTCGCTTATCTTTGGTTTGAAAATAAACAAAGAAGAAAAAAGCACCCCAAAATCAAAGAGAGATTTGGGGCTTCCTCTACCTCTCGAGCCATCTAGTCAGTGGTTCCCAAATTTGAAAACCTTTCGATCTGGACCGTAGCCCTCTTTTTTCATAAATAGCTTTTTCAAAATTATAATTGGCCAAAAGACGAGACAACCATTGGTGAAAACCTGGGGGAGTTGGATCTAACCAGGCTGAAGCCAGACATAGGCGAAGTATCGCCATGCCTATAAAAACCAGTTTTTCTCCTGGCTTCCCTTGCAATTCCTGGTCCACCCCAAGTCCAATTAGGGATGGAGAAAGTGAAAGATCGCTCCCTAGCACCTCCTTAAAAGTTTGAAATCTCTTGTTTTAGATTGCTTAGAGCGTCGCAGGAGGCAAACATGTGGTTTAAATCCGCCTGATATAGTGAACACCTGGGGCATAGAGTCCCTCTCCCTGTCCCCCATTTAGCAATCTTTTCGGAGTATAATAAAGTGAAAAACAGGATTTATAATACTGGGCTTGGAGCCAGGCCGAAATTAACAATCTTTGTGCTAACTCGGTTGAATAGAAAAATAGGTCTTCCGAAATTCCTATCTCTTCTTTCCATTTTATGGCTCGTGCATCCAAATCATCCGGCATTAATGAATTAAAAGAATTATACACAACTCCAATAGATAGTGGTCCATTCTTTCTCAGGTTGTCTATGATATGATTATTAGCAAATCCAGATGGGCCGCCATCTTTTTTACTTAGAAAATCGCGTATTTGGAGGTACTTGTAAAAATCCCTCCGATCTAATTCATACCGCTCCTTGAGATTTTCAAAAGAAACTATATCAGTTAAAGAGAAAAAGTCGCCGAGCTTGGATAAACCTTTATCTTCCCACTTTTTGACTATTGAATCTTTAAAAATGTCCGGCAGATTGGGATTGTTACAAATCGGTGTGTAATAGTTCAGACGGCCCAATCCTAACATTTTACGAACCGACTTCATAATTCTATATCTTCCGACCAGCGTCTTAAAACGTACCTTCTTATAGTGGCAATCGTTCAAAAATCTCCAAACCCATCCCCATGCGTTTTTGCCCTTTATGAGTTCGATAGGTGTAGGTATGTCTTCTAGAGAATTATCTATTGGCTTATCAGTAATAAGAGTTAGGTTACACAAAAGAGTAGTTGCCCAGTAATAAAGTCTTACATTTGGTAGAGCCAACCCACCCCTTTCTTTTGGCAGAGATAGATATTTATATGCCCTTCTGGACTTTTCATATGCCCAGATAAAGCGAGAAAACAGATCTTCAATTTTCTTCAAACAGTTGGTGGTAAATTCTAGCGGAATTGCCCTTAAAAAATACAGAAATTTGGGGAAAAAAAGCATTTTAATTATATTACATCTGCCTATTATCGATAAATGTAAATTATGTAATCTTACTAACTCAATTTTAGTTTTAGCTATCAAGGGATCAATATTACCATCCAAGATATTTTCAACGTTGTCCATAATATCTACTCCAAGATACGTAGCCTTTTCAACCTGTCTAGTATCATTGCCCATACTGACATTCTTACAGATGATTTGAGTTTTAGTACTATTAAGGGAATATCCTGATAATTGTCCGAATCTCGCCGCCTCTGCTTCGACCTCAAACATAGATTTTCCAGGATTAGAAGTTACTAAAGCAATATCGTCGGCGTAAGCCAACACTTTGGTTTCCCAGCCATGGGAAACGATGGGGCTGATATTTAGATTAGCCTCCAGCTGTCGTAGGAAAGGATCTATATAAAGTGCGAACAGAAGCGGCGAGCTCGGGCATCCCTGCCGGGTACCTCTAGTTATTTTAAATAAATCTGTGAGTACTCCATTTAAATATAATCTTGCGGTGGGCTGAAAATAGAGCATCTTGAATGCCTGTATGAATCCCTGTCCTATTCCGACCCTTGACAGGGTCTCCCATAAGAAAGGCCAGGAGACCCTGTCAAAGGCCTTTTCGGCATCAAGCAGAATACGTGCTGTTGGATCCCTAGAAATATTGGCGGCATCAAAGAGTGAGATAGCTCTTCTGATGTGATCTGTAGTGCTGCGTCCTGGAATGAATCCATGTTGTCTAGGTGAGACTACTTTGTGGATTACCCCAGCTAAGCGAACAGCTAAAATTTTAGAATAAATCTTACTATCGGCGTTTATCAGGGTTATAGGACGATAGGAGCCAGGTTCTAGCGCTGTTTTATGCTTTTTCAGGAAGACTATTATTTTTGCTTGAGACCACGATTCAGGTGGTCTCCCCCCCTTATATACATGTGCAAATAGTTGATGCATACCCGCTTTCAACTCGGTCGAAAACTTCTTATAAAATTCTAATGGGATGCTATCTAGGCCAGTAGCTTTGCCATTCGGGAGACTATTAATGCATAGTAGAGTATCGACCCACTGGGGGGGCTCCTCAAGTTGTAGCTGATCTTCTTGAGATAGTTGTACTGCTGGAATTTGATTAAGATATATCGTAATATCCTTCAAGTGACCAGAAGTGGTCTCATGATATAAATCTTGGTAATATAAATAAAACACCTTCCGAATTCCCTCTGGATCTGTAATTTGGCCTCGTGTAGGATCATTAATTGCTGTAATTGTATTCCGTGTAGCTTTTTGTCTTGCCCTAATCGCTAGGTGGTGCCCAACCTGCTCGCTACATTCGTATGCTTCCTCCCTCCATGCAGCTAATCTATCTGCGGCCCTTTTAGCTATTATCTCCATAATAGACGACTTAGCTACCATTATTTTTGCAAGTGCGTCTGCAGGATCACCCCCATCCTGAAGTACTGTAATCAAATCTTCTTCTGCAGCAGCCAAACGGCTCTGCATATCATTTAACAGTCGTTGATTTTCTTTATTCAAGAATAGCGAAAAGCTAAGTGTCTCTCCTCGTATCGCTGCTTTCAGTGTATCCCACACTACCTCAATCCCTATACTCCCTAAATTCTCTTTAAGAAATTGGGGAATCCACAACCTCATGTGTTCGCAGTATTCATTATTTAAAAGTAAGGATCGTTCAAAACTCCAATTGGTCATACCTCTATTTTCAGACACTGCCCCTCTAAGTTCAACTACTAAGGGATTGTGGTCTGCTACTATGCGAGGGGCCTTCTCTATTGAACAGGCATGTAAAATAGAATGGGATGCAAATATAAAATCTAATCTCACAAGCTGATTGTGTGGAAAGGAATAAAATGTGTGTCCAGGATCTAAGGGGTGTTGTGAATGCCAGATGTTGGTAAGTGCCTGTTCGCAACACAGTGTCCTCAAAGCTCTAAATAACTTTGGTTTCCGACCACTATAAATCCAATTTTTATCGAGGATTATATTCTTATTGGCGGGCAAATTTATGTTAAAATCTCCACAGATGATTATGGGTAGTGGCCATGCGGCCAATTCATTATTCATATGATCAAAGACTGCAGGATCATCTAAGACACTTCCATATATAGTGCATACGGTAAGTAAGTCTCCATTCTCTCTACGACATTCTGTGATAACCCACCTCCCATTTTGATCAACTGCTGTGCGTGTAAATTGAACCGATCGATTGGCCGACAGAATTGCTACCCCACGTGTCCTTGCATTTTGTGTCGTGACCCCTACAACTGTATACCCAAGTGTATCTAATAGGTGAATCTGGGCTCTTTCAATGTGCGTTTCCTGCATACAGATGATATCAGCTTTAAGTAGCCGAAGCGATGCAGCAGTATTCCGCCGTTTTTTAAGGTCGTTAAGGTCACAAATATTGTTGTTGCTATACGTACTTTACTCATTACAAATAACGAAGTTACTCAGACACACATGACCAGTACCAAAGAGAAAAGAAAAAGAAAAAAGAAAAAAAAGAGCTAACCCCCTGGGTGCCAACCCTTTCCCCCACCCTGACCCTGCCCCTCCCTCCTCAAATCCCACCCACCACCCACCACCTACCACTGAGGCTACCTGGCTCTGCAAGAGCCAGGATGAGGGCATCTAAGCAATCAGAACCCCATGCCCCCCCCGATCCGACCCCCACCCTTAAAAGTTCCTCCTTGTAAGCCCGCCCTTCCAACTATCTAATTCCATTCAATAATCATTCTATTGCTATAGTATCCTGCAAAAGCCCCAGCCCTAAAAAGAAAAGAAAAATCAAACTTTTAGTCTTTTAGACTTTTAGTCTTTAGTTTTGTCCCTTCTTGCATCAGTGATCTCTCGTAGATAAGACTGGGCCTGGATTTCGGATGTAAAGCTTCGCATGACCCCCTTATATATAACCTTTAGGCGGGCTGGATTCTGCAGATATACGGTTGCACCTAGTTGTTGCAAGGGAGCAAAAAGTTGTCTCAACCTCCATCTGCGCTCGACGGTGGCATGGGCAAAGTCAGGCCTTGTGAAAAAAGTAACACCATTGAATTCCCTCTTACTTGCTGGCCTTGCTAGATCGTAAAGTAGCTGGCGCAGAAGGAAGTTGCCAAAGTATAATACACGTGGGTATTGTGCTGAAGACATAGGGCGTTTGGATGGTGTTAAAGGAAAATGATAGGCACGTTGTATCTCTTTGTCCCAGTCCCAGGAGAGCAGTTCAGGGAAGGCACCTTTGAGGAGCGTGATCATGAAAGCCCTAGGATCGCTCCCTTCCACTCCCTCCGGGATCCCAAGAACACGAAGATTATTGCGTCGTAGTCTATTCTCCTGCTCCTCAACTTTCAGCATTAAGTCTTTGACTATGCCTTCATGTTCATCTCCTTGCACCTTCAAGGTGGAAACATCCTTTTCAGGGTTCTCCGTGCGTACTTCAGCTGAAGCCATTCTGTCAGCGATTTCGACACATGTTCTGTCCACTTTCCTTATTGTTCCTTGTAGTTTTTGAGTGGCATGGCGTGATCTTCGATTATCCAGCTTGACCTCTTCTTGAAAACTTTTAATTGAATGTAGCACTTCTGAGAGGGTAGGTTCCTTCTTACTTCCAGAGTTTCCAGAGTTTCCTTCTCCCATATCGCCCATAGCTATGTGATTACCGCCTGAGCATACAGTTAATTCAGATGAAGTCATTAGCTGTGAAGATGAATAGTCCCACCTGAGATCTGTCATGCTGCCTTGGTCCGAGGTCCCCCCCCCCTTTTATGCCTGCTGGGTTTTTTCGTCAAAGATTTTTTTTGTGCAACAGTTTTCAATGATATTTCTGAGTCCGTGCTGCTATCTCAGTCATGCCTCCCTCCATCACTGGATGTAAATGCGCCAGTTTCGGATATTTCTATTCATCTGTTAGTGAGTGAGGTTTTTCCATGTTATCCGGCGTTTTTGGCTGAGGGCAAACTGTCTTTGATGGATTCCTCATTTCGTTCTCTCCAAGGCTGGCAATCTCTTTGGCAATAGTCCCAGTCTCAGTTGCTTTAATATCAGGGTTTTGTAGATCTGCTGTTGGAGACTTGGAGCCACTCTCATCTTGGCTCATTTCAAGGCTTATGACTGTGGCTGGAATTAATTGTGACACAGGGGCCACAGGAACCATCGGCATCTCTACAGCGTCTTCAGGGGGAGCAACAACATCAGTTGGAGTGGTTTGTCCCTCCGGATCAGCCCCCTCAGCTGTTTCAACATTATGCGTTTTTCCCTCATTCAGGCCAAATATATTAGAGATTAGGGGCTGGATGTTATGGACTCGGCTAGTATCCGTAAGTTTAGCATTTTTTAGTTGTGTTTTTTTCCCCTGTTTAACAGCCCGGTCATTCTTATCTGCGGAATTAGTTCTTTCAGCTTGCTCCCGATTTTTCGCCCCCCCCTGTCGCGTTTCTGACAATTTTCCGATGTTGATGCGAAATTGGGCTGTGATACTTTGATTGCGGCGGGGACTGTCAAGTGCATGTTTTTGGCTTTCAGTGATTTCGCCCCTCGCCCCGTCATCCTTACTTGTCTGTTTCCTAAGTCCTGGAAACAATGTATCCTTCGTTCCCAGCTTGTGTGTTGAAATCCACTGCGGCGCTTGAAAACCCTGTTCCTATCCCTCGAAGCCGTCAGGAGGCTGTGGAGGGCCGATAGAGTTTTCACCAGGAAGCACGTCGTAGGGAACGGCGTAGGGAACCGCCGCAGGACAGCACAGGTCGAGGATGCTGGAGCAGAGCAGTCTGTCGCCGGTAACGCCAATGCTCCGGTAAGACGCCTCTCTGCAGTACGGAGCCCACTCTGACCCCTGCTTCGAGCGGAGACCGCCGTAATCTGCAGGTAGTACAGCTGCTCCATGTACCGGGGATTTTGCAGGTATTTCAATATTCGGGTTACGGTGACATAAAAAGGGCTTTAATGTCTTCTAGAGTCGGACCGGCGGAGCTGAGCTAAGTGGCTGCTACTCAGACGCCATCTTGCCTCGAGACTCCCCTTGATGTTTCAATCCTAATGAGGCTACATGACTTTAACCCAGTGTCATCATATGTATGGGCAACACCTAAACAAAGGGATCTTTAGGAGGTAAAGATGGCAGAATATGTCTGATGAACTATGAGCAATGAATGTCTGGTATCTGAGTTGTTTTAGGAAGGTACAATGCACCATGTGATTTCTGGTAGACTTCATGAAGGAAAGCGTGACAACAATTGGGGTAAAATTGTTGAAAAACATGAAACCCCGCTCTCTCCATAATCCACTACAAAGCCTTTTGTATTTTATTAAAATTCTATGTCAACTAACATGTGCACATTTAGACACCTGCTACAGGCAGACACAGTGTGAGGGTGTCTATATTTACAATAAGATCCAGCTACAAATACTGTGGTGTACGAAGCATAGGTCAGGTAGATCAGGCTTGAGAAGCTGATGACCTTGAAGACCAACCAATTCAAAAGAGTAAATAGAGGTAGGACTAGTGGCAATCCCTGTTAGCCACCAGAGTCAATAAAAATGCTCAAGGGAGAACATAAGCCACATTTTGATGTCAAAATGGATTTGCTATTAATTAGGCAAGTCATATGTGGGACTCAGCATATGTCCCAACAACTGACTGGATTATGCTAAATTACATGGTAGTCCAGTATATTCACAACTGCAGAGAGATCTTGGCGTGTGATTAACCTTGAAATGTCGTACGGTTCCTACTTTCTCAGTAAGACTGTGCATTCAGGAACATAAGTTTCAAAACGATGTGAGACTAAGTCGACTCATACCATCAGAAAATGTTGACTGAATTCCTGGCTAGCTCACAGTGCTACATCTGGGCCCCTAAACTGACAGACCACCAGACGGTGTTTGCAACCTCAGAACATAACAACCCTAATTCCCCAAGGAAATCCTGGAGACATATTTTACCCTTTCATTAGTAGCTCAGGCATGCCCAGAGGGACACACAAGAAGTACACAAAATGGCATTTCAAACATTTATTGAAGGAATTGTACCCTTGTGTAAAATACGTGCGCTATAATGATTAATAGAATGGAGCAAAACAATGTTACCAGCATTACAAGAATGGTGAACAGAAGGAATTATGCAACCATTGTGCTTTTGCATTACATTATATGAATACATATAATTGCACTCCTACCTAGCGATGCCTATCCTATACAGCATAGGGTGTGCAGGTCTGCCAGAATGCCTTAGAGTGGTCTAACTTCCCATTTACCTGTGGGCGTGTGTCACCTGGCAGCCAGCCTTGGTGTAGAACAGGCCGCCAAGTATGTATCAGTGTGGGGTTTTTAGTATTGACAGGAATAATGGCGCTCAAGCTAATTCGCGCTGCGTTTATGTTATACTAGGAGTGTGAACGGTGCAAACCAGGTCAGGGGATATGCCCTAAAACCCCCGTGATGGTATGGATAGAAATCCACACAAATGAAGTAGTTACAGTCCCGGGCACACGTAACGAGGATATAATATCAGGAGAAATGTCTCATACTGCAGAAATGTAGAGGGTCTACACCAGAATGATAATCATAGGTGTTTAATATAGTAACAGAGCATAAGCAACCAGCCAAAACAAAAGCAACCAGCCGACACGTGTTTCGTCACAGAGGGTAGTAACCCGTGACTCTTCAGGGCTGAAAGGCGGTGCCAACAAGGTGGATTCAAGTGACTGTTCAAGAGTCCAAAACGGCAGGGAAGAGCAGTGCGAACCACGGTAGGTGGACTACTGCCAAATGTAAGGAAAGGAAGACGGATATCGCCGGGCGGCGGATAAGCCGATGAGGACTATTGACCTTCAGAAAAGTCGACGCAGTCTGTGGCGACGAATTTAACCAAGTGCTAAGTAGCACAAGGGGGAATATAGAATTAGGCGTGCCAGGTCAGTAGTCCAGGACGACAACGGCGGATGCGCCGGAGTACAGGAAACTGGGAGAAGTGTTGTTCAGGAAGGAAAATAGTTCCGGAAGATGGCCGCCGTCCACTTCAGAAGGGTGTTGGAATTCAGCTGGGCTAGAATTCAGGCATGAGACGACCTTTGACAATCCAGCGAGATGCTCCTCTGTCTAAACAGAGGCATAGTGTTGTTTATATAATAAACTGCACCCATTCATTCTGTGTCTGAGTCCCAGTTCTATTGTCATTATTTATTCTATCCACCCAGAGCTGTCGCCGAACGGACAACAACAGCTACATTTTGCGCAGTGTATTAAGTTCTTGTACAGAATGTTCTAAGGCCAGATAATATGCCTACAAATAAATGTAATTGTAAGCAAACAGTTTCTGAATATATTATCTCATGAGGCCACACACACAACTGTGTGTTAAAAGTCATTGTCTAAAAAGATGTCAACTTTAAATGTGAGCATGTAAAAGAAACTGTTTGTGCCCAGGACCTATGTAACCTCACAGCAGTAGTTCTAACAAGATCCTTTCAAAACGAACTGCTGTAGACTTAGAAATTTAAAAGTAAATTAATTGTTTCACGAAGGACATTATGGAACTGGCCATTCTACACTTTCTAAGAAGTAGACAGACTGGTACTATAGTTGTCTGGGACAGCTTCCACTTTGCGAGCGAGATGCCATTCCCACAGGGAGTTGGTGACAGATTAATGGTGTTTTAGTCCAATAGCAGTCACAGACGTGAGCTACAATCAATTGCGATTGGTAGGAGTATGATGTCCCTTTTACACACCATCCTCTTTCAAAACCACAGTCTGTCACAAAGGACAGTTTGATAGTCAGAAAGTAATTTACGACTCACATTATATTCTTTGTGCATTCCAACTTGCTATTTGGCAGTCACAAAGCATGTGATTTTGTAAACAACAGGCTTTGCAATCAGAAAAGGGTTGAGTATATTGTGCCCTAAATGCTGCCTGGATGTTAACAGTCTGTATTGTAACCTTTGAATTGGATATTTTCTGATGCATTTCATGATTCTGTCTCTTTGATTTCAATGCGATTAAATGCGTTATATTCATCTATCCATATATTTTGCAGTCTTATCGTTACATTCATATCCTCTTGTGCATATCTTGCCTGTGGTAACACAACATTGGTGGGTGCATTGTTTTTGTTAGAGGTACTATGTCATGCTGTTAGAGGGTCTTAGGATCTTTGACTGGACTGCAGAGATCATCACCCCTGAACTCCTTAGCTCAGGGCTATTGAGGGATGCTGCTTGATGGTGAGTAAGTGTCGGGCCAGCTTCCTTGGCTTGTACGATTCAAGGGCAGTTAGACAATACTTTTACAAATAATTGCTGCTGCCCTTGGGAACAATGGAAACAGGTATTGTACAAGCTCACAGAATTGTCAAGCACCTTCTCTTCAGGTTTCAACTTTCATAGGGTAGAGAAGTCAAATAGTTATTCTTGGAGGAAGTTGCAGAAAAGAATGACTCTTTGAAGGAGTGCATGAATTGTGCACAATATATATAATATGTAAGCAGTATTATTCTTTTATAGAAATATATAAGCCTTTTATTATCATAATGTGCTCAGTAAGTCTGAGAAATTGTATAACACGTACAATACTGTAGCATAATCACAATAATCACAAAACATACTCTATAACACATTTTTGTTCAGTAGGTGGATTATGTTCAGGAAATCAGTGATAACATTTAAAATTGATACAGTGTTTTCTGGGCCCACTTGCTTACCATTGGTCCTCCGACAGACCTTCCTATACAACTGAGAGGTGGCGAGAGTTAGCATATATCATCAATCAAAATCAATTTACAGTGCAACCCATTTGGTTACACAATGAGGATCAGGAATCAGTAGCTAGGGGTTAAAAAGTTTATTACAGATTTAAAATTAAGTTCAAATACACAACTCCTAAAACCATGCTATAAAAATACAGAATAGACACAGGCAAACCAAGCCTGTGAAAGAAATTAAAGTGAACTAGGATAAGGCAGACAAGCAATTTAGGCATAGCAATATAAAAGATTAACAATAACACTTGATGCTCTGTGAAGAGTTGCAAGTTCTGTTGTCTATGCATCAATAAATCTACATTTCCGAAATCTAGTCCAAATTAAGAGAATGGTTGCATAACCTAAAGAATCTCAAACATCAAAAGATTTCCATGAACAAAATCAGAACAAGGCAAGAAAGGATTTTGGAGGGAAGTGTCAGCATCTCAGAAGCTCATTCAAGAGTTGTCAATGGGTCAGGGAGTACCTGTTAGCCTAAGCCACACTTAGGAAGAAATCAAAGTAGGCATAGAGGTCTAAACCTCTCAAGGTTCAGGAAACATTCTCTGGGCATTCAGGGGAAAGCATTGGGATCTGCAAACAGGGATCTGGAATGCTTCAAAAGAGAATATTATAGAAGTCTGGAAAGTATCAGCAAAGCATTGGAGGGGGCATCTGAATCTCTAACGGTGTGAACACTAAATTATAACACCCAAGGTCCACTAGGAAACACCCCCTTTGTACGCATCATCAAGGGTCCATTGTTCTTGTCCACTTGTCATGTTGCAGACTGCAACATCGGCAGGTTATTCCACACTGGACATTGGAACAATATCTCCTTCTCACACACACATCAGTTTGTTACATTTGTTCAATAGGCTTTTCAGTTGACGCTCTGATTCCCCATGTTCTTTCGTCAAGGTCTTCTTCTCAGGCTCTTTCTGTATCTCTAGTACAGTAATGTAGCTATTCTACAACTAACAATGCATGTGAATACCTGCAAGAAATGTCACGTTAGCAGAAAATGAAAAACAGTTTTTATGCAGTATGGTGAAATACAGGACTCCTTAAACAAGTTAAAACATTAACTCAATGGTGCACATTTAATGTGCGAATATGAGTTTCAAGAGCATTAGATTCACATTACATGCAACATTCAGTAAGTCTTCAAAAATATCACGTCAGTATGGCTAAGAACTACATTTTATTCAATTATATGAAGTATCAATGCACACATTAACAAATTCTTTGATAGATTTAAGTAAAATCACATTCTGCCTATGTGAGGATGATTTCTATCCGGTTATCGAAACAGTACGTTTTATTTAAAATATCAAAGCACACATTGTGAAAGTCGAATTTCACCTTTATAGTGAGTACATCATCTAATAAATAAGGATGGTTTAATTATCACAATCAATTATGATAAAACAGATTATATGAGTAAATTCTATAGTCCTACAGTGAATGCACTCTTTAATAATGATGTCAAGTGCAACACTTACATTAGTTTGTATGACTGTACAAGAAACATGTGCCAAATGCACTTTCATACTGTGTGTCTGTTTGGAATTTGAGACGTGTTTGTGATGTATAAAGACTGCACCACAGTCATACTTATCCTTATGGAAGAGCACTGCTCATTAAGCATAAGTTTTATGTGTTGACTATGAAGCTGTCTTCATGAAAATCTGTGTTCTCTGCAGAGGCCACTAATATGGCAGGACAAGTAGTGAAATGTGGCGGTTGATGTGCAATTCACCAGTGGGATGTGCAAGGGCCTCACTAACAGTGAGAGCCACTAGAGGTTATTGCAAACTCTGCTGCTTGCACTACTGAACACAGATACAGAAAAGTCGTGGTCACAGGATTCAGTTATTAACTTTGACTTTGGCCTCCAGGATTATTTGGGGGTTATAGAGGGACACAACCTCTTCTCTAACTACTTGTAATATTCACGTTGATGCAGGGACATGGGTGGCAGGTTTGTCGGGTGCAGGGGCTCACAGAGAGTGACAGACTACCAAATGAGGATTCCTTGATGGAGTCGCACATGCCAGCCTCACACCTGTGGATGATCCATGTGGGTGACAGTCAACTTCTTGTTACAGATGTTTACGTTTGGTGTCATGATGGGGTCACACATACCAGGCTTACACCTGCAACGTTTTCTTGCTAATGGGAACTGCATGTTTCAGTTGCAGGGATCACAATGCTGACAGATTACCAACCAAAGGTGCCACAACATTGTCACACAATGGCCTCACACCTGCAAAGAACTGTGTTCTTGAGTATGGCACTCGAGAAAATCAGGTTTTTGTGAGCTAGGATGGGTAGCAGTTCGGTGCCTCAGCTTTCTGTCTGACTTTGAAGGGATAAGTACCTCAGTGCAGTATCGGTAGAACTGGATCTCAGACTCTGGCAATACAAGACGGGTTCTCAGTATTCCAGGTATTGTACTTCATTCTTAGCAGCAGTCGGAGGCTTGGATTCACACCTCAGGCCTATGAGAATAATCCTTACCCCTCAAAAGAATACTGATAAGAATCTAGGGCATGATTTAAGGTTTGCCATGCCACTAGGCATCAGTGAAGATGGCAAAGGACATTACGTGTGGCGCCCAGCTAGACCACTGCCTGCCAATTTTAGAGATCACTGCTAGCCCGGTGGTGACCTCTGTACCTTCAGAGGATTAACTGTGATGGCAGGTACTCTGAAGGTACCAAAAGGTTGATGGGAGGCCATTGGCAGTTTTGATGAATGTGTCCTACAAACATTTTGTTTTTTTTTTAGAAACAAAGTCCCACTTTTCCTCCCCACCAAACTCTAAATCGGACCCTCTGTCTCTTGTCCTAATTTTCCTCATCAAATATGTGCAGAGCGCCCTCAAGTGAGGGTTGAACACTGGGTATGCTGCAGGATAGCCTATGTCCAGTACAGGGACAGCTGGCCCAATCCAAATTTCAAATCAAATTCAAAATTACCTTCAAATCTTCATTTTGCAGGGGGTGGGGTAGCAAATCAGCTGAGAGCTCTTTTTCCTCTCAGTAGGCCACAGTTTCATTGCAATGAGTTTCAAGGGAAATGGTCACTCTCAGTCTGTGCATTCAATCTCAGACACACAGTTTGGGTTGAGGAGACAGCCCAACTTATCTGGCAGAGGCGTGTAGTCGGCCATGCATTGAGACCACTCATTTGTTCAGGTGTTGCACTGGCAAAGTCAAAGCGTGCCCTGTTAGAACTTTTTGGTTCACATCAATGCCCAGTGAAACAAAAGATTGTTCCTTCACCTTTCTCTAAGATTATAGCTCAAGCCAGAGAGTGGTGCATTGTTTCTCAAAGATCTCTCAGGGTAGAGGAGGATCAGAGGAGGAGTGCAGAGGAAATTGCAGATAAAGTCTGGGAGACAACAGCATTGATTACCACTAACCTTATGAAGCACCCTAGCCTTAGGGTCTACTTACATATAGGGGAAACAAAAAATAAGTACCCCACGCAAAATACCCAAACCCTTCCAGTCACACTTCAGATAGAGTCAGTGGGAATCAGGGGGCACATTCAGGGCACACTACTCCCATTTCACACAGAGAGCCGGTAGGCAGATTTCACACTGGGAATCAGATAAAGAAATTTGGACAAGATTTGCTTCAGAGATAAAATGAGAAACAGGTGATCACACTAACACATCACCAGCGGCGGCTCCTCCGCTATGGTGGAGGAGCGTTGCCCTACTGACAGCACCCTCAAAAACGTTAAATATAAAGCGATAATGAAACAGGTTTTAAAGCCATTTTATTGTTGTTTTATTTTTCTTCTAACTAAGTGTGCTGAGTCTTGGGGGCGGGGCCAGGGGGATGACAGGCACTGAGGGGGAGTGGTATGCACTGTCTTCAGTGCACATGTGGGTTTGGCCGGCCATTGCAGGACGGCCAAACCGGCATGCGCACTGAAGCTGTCTGCAAACCGAGCTGCGTTGCTGGTTGGAGACAGCAGGCACAGGCTCCCAGTCTCACTGTGAGCGAAAATCGAGGGCGCGCAGCCCAATCCTGATGCTGCTTTCATGATCCATGAAAGCAGAATCAAGATTGACCGCAGTGGATTCTGGGACCCTGTCTCAGACTTCTCTAGTCTACAGAGTTCTCCATTAAAGTGGTAACGTTCATATCTAAATTCATATAAAATGATAAACTGTAATCACTAACTTTAAATAGTTTATCACAACCTTGGTAAGCAATGCAGATTGTAGTATAGAATGATCTAGATATTCTATGGCATGATAATGTAACAGTGGCTGCAGCCATTATACACACATTCAATGAATAATATTTATCTATAACACCTCCTCAGGCATTGATATTTTATCACCCTTTTGTTGCAGTGCAGCAGAAACATGGCCTGCAGTAGGGTCATTTACTGTGTTGGAAATTTCCAATCAGGCACTCTAGTGACTTTAGATTGTGCTACTTCGGGGTGCTACCACTGATTAATGGACAGTTTCACAAACTGAAAAGCTTGCATTTATTCAGGTTTGCACACAACAAACTAAATTAGTTTTGTAATCTTTTGTGCAGAAAATGTGCCGAGAGTTTGCTTTTGATTGATGAAATATATTTGTTGTTGCCATCTTATTAACCGAGTGACAGATGAAAGCTTCCAGTGAGGAGATTGCGCTACCATTTAACAGAAAATGATCGATTGTGGATTTTGCCTGAACATTAAAAGCGTTTTAACATTGATAGCAGGCAACTGTGTCTTGGTTTTCAGTTTTTATCGCACTTCAGTTCATAACTCCAATTTTAGCAAGCAGTGACAGCTTTACGAGGTGTAAGTTTATTGAAATATTTGTAAGAATCCCTTCAAAATCCACTTCGCGGGTCTGCATGCCACATATACAGCTTTCAACCGAGTGTTCCCTCACAACTATTTACTGGCCACACCAACTGGGACGGACATCTATTGTACTACATATTTTGCTATTTTTTGTAAAATCTTTTACTGAGCAGGTTCAAATATGCAAAGCTGAATACCTGCACACTAAACATCTAAAATGGTGGTGCCACAAAAATTATTTTTATAAATTTTAAAAAGGATTCTGCACAGGAAATAAAGATAAGGTCGAAGAATTATAGGCTAAGCTGAGGACACTGCAGGACCGACCATGTAGCTCCCAATTGTGTGATCCTAAATAATCAAGTGCTGTTCCACCCTATTAAAATGTAATAGGAGAGTATATTGAGCAGTCAATTAGGGAATGAGGGACTGGCAGTTAAAGCTGTTAAGAATGTTGTCTTTCAAGGTAATGAGTTCTTGACCCAGATGAGCCTTTACCAGTCAACTGACAAAGAGGAGTAGATGTGATCTAGCAGATAGAGCTGTTGCCTTTGGAACATGGGGTCCCAGGTTGAAATCCCGGCCTTCACATTAGACTGAGCATCTTGTGATTCCTGGCAAATCATTTAGGGCCATATGTATGAAGCCAAATTGCGATTGCAAACGCTGAAATTCGCAGAATTTCAGCGTTTGCGATTGCAATTTAGGCAGTGTGCAATGTAGCACACAAAAACCCACTTGCAAAATAAGGAATCGCAAAATTTGTGATTCCCTATTTTGCGAATGCATTTAAGGAATCCCAAATTGCGATTCCTTAAATGCAATGTAGGAAGCACCCAAGTTGTGCGATTGTGGCTTAGTGAATCGCAAATTACCACCAACTTCAGGTTGGTGGTAATTTACGATTTCTTTGAAAAATGCACTTTTTTGCATTTTTCAAAGTGCCATGTGGCCCACGTACATGCCCTTAGGGCATGTATGTGCGCCACATGTGCACACATGCCTATTTCAGGGGTGCAACAGGTTGTCCTATTGACACCATTGCAACCTTGAAATTGATTCTCAATTTGCGATTCTCTAATTGGGAATCGCAAATTGAGAATGTCTTCCCATTCATTCCTATGGGCCTTCTAGCCCATAGGAATGAATGGGAAGGTATTCCTTATTTGCGAATCTCAATTTGCGATTCGCAAATAAGGAATATGTAGGATTCGCAAAATATTTAGCAAATCCTACATACATTGCATTTTGCGATTCTCTAATTGCGATTCCCTAAAAATCGCAATTTGAGAATCGCAAAACACGTTTTTGTTACATCTCCCTCTGCCTAAAAATGTAATGTGTGTATAATGAATTTGTGTCAACCCCAATAGATTTACATGATTTTGTATATTGCCTTCCAGCTGTTCACATTTTCTGCAGTCCTGTGTTGCTTGACAGCTAGGTTCACACTATCTAAAAACCTATGCATGCATACACGAGACAATGGCAGCTCGCCTCTGGATGAATCATGCAAGCAGACTGCACTTGAATGCAGAAGGGGAGAATGACATGCATAGTGCACCCCACTAACACTCCCTCTCTTTGAAATACCACTTCTCCAACCTAGAACCGGTAGGTAAGGAACAGGGGGGTAAGAGCCCACTCAAGCAACAGAGCAAGCGTGGTAATGCTCCCACCCCTCTTGGCTTCTATAGTGGAAATGAAATGCTTACTTGACCCAGAATTTAAATGCTGACTCATGAGCAAGTGGATCCTTCGTGGCCTTCTGCCTATGTAGTGTAACTGATAAATATTCATTCCTCAACCATCTCTCTTGGCACAAAATCCAGATCTGCTGAATAATGATCATAACCCTTTACTTGCTTGGAAGTTTAACAAAAACATAGGTGCAAAGTTACATTTTTACCCTTGTTCCAACTATGGATGGCAAGCATCCCACTTACTGGAATTTAAAAAACTGAGGGGGATGTTTAGAGTTTGACGGATGCAGGACATATGACCCATGTGTATGATATAAATAGGGCAGATGAGGTATCCACTAATGTTTGGAGGATGTCTCGCATACAGCAAAACGCCAAAATCGGTGGATGGGACATTCACTACTTTTTGGGAGGATGCCCTGCGACCTCAAAACTCTAAATAACCCTGTCAGATTATTTGATTATTCCATGTGTGGACACTTTAAATTGGTGAATAGGTCATCCACTAATTTTGTCAGACATCTAGTAGCAGTGGCCAAGCTCCAAGTAATCCCATGACTCCTAGGTAAAAGCAATGTATTACTTTAAACTTCTTTAATTTTTGAAAATCAACCTCTCTTCTGCTCTCGTTCTTTCCATTGAAATCAGTCGATTATTTGATTATTCCATGTGTGGACACTTTAAATTGGTGAATAGGTCATCCACTAATTTTGTCAGACATCTAGTAGCAGTGGCCAAGCTCCAAGTAATCCCATGACTCCTAGGTAAAAGCAATGTATTACTTTAAACTTCTTTAATTTTTGAAAATCAACCTCTCTTCTGCTCTCGTTCTTTCCATTGAAATCAGTCATTAATTCAATTAAATAAGTTTTAATTGGATGTATATAAAATAATCCACAAAAACAAGTACATGAAATTCATTGTAAAATGCACTTATGTACAAACAACAAAATATGCTCTAGATTCCTAACACCATCAGCAGAAAAGTACAAAGCAAAGTTCTCAAGGATGCAATGAGGCAGGGGAGCAATGATTGCTCTTTGTACATCAATACACTGTCCTGCCTCTATCCATACTCAGGTGTCATAATGTATACAAAGCGGTAAATAATACATTAGGTATACAAAATAATATAATAGCAATATCCTTTTTAAATTGCTCCTTATGAAGCCCTGTCATACACTTTAAGATCAAAATCTCATTCTGAGCAGGTCTCATTACACACCACAATTTTAGTAATTCCCATATGTACAAAATTAATGATCAATCATATCTTCTGATCCTTAATAGACATAACACACTTTTAAGATAGCACCACAGTTTGAGAGTGCCTTAGTTTTAAGCAGTTAAAAAGTCCACTAAAGAAACTCTGCTGAGCGTTACCCTATAATTCATTCCTCTTTTTTGTACCATTTACAGAAGAAACAAAATAATATCTTGAAGATGCCCAATGTCACAAGGATACATTACATTCAAAGTATTGTATTTTCTTTTGTGCCATATATCACAATTAACTATCAAAGGTAGCCAACTTAATCTTATTCTCGTAAGAAAGGATCTTTGACCAATGTTCAAAATTAAATCCATGTACGATTCCCTGATAGTTAAGATGGAAACTGGGGGAACAATTGACAAGGAGAATTAATAAGTCTGCACTTGCAGATCTGCACTTGATGATTTAGGGCCTGATTTAGAGTTTGGCAGATAGGGTTACTCAGTCACAAAAATGACTGATATCCCATCCCGTGTATTACAATTCCATTTTATCTTATGGAACTTGTAATGTGGTGGACGGGATATTCATAACATTCCTTGTTTTTGAGATTGACACATATTGTTGGTGATTGAGTCTCATATGAAGTTATAGTTGCCTAAAATATTTGTGTTGAGAAGTAATTTAGGCAAGAAAGAGTTTGTTAATGCCATGGAGGACCTGTGGATCAGTGGAAGTGACACACAAGGGGGAAGTGGGTCCAAAAGTAGTGGGCTTCTGCAGTTTGCTTGACCAAGAGGTCTTTTAAATGAACACAAGGGCTGCTATGGTCTTCCTTGTGCAGCCAGCACAGAGGATGTAATGCATTAGTATGGACTTCATCGATGAAGTAAGGGGAATTTGGGCTCATTCCCCTTGGTCAAAGTTTCCTAATTTCACCCCAGTTTTCCCTCTAGCAAAGTTAAACATGGGTTCTGCAAAAGCAGACTTTCTTGCCGCAGGATATGCTAAAACAGTAGGTTGTTTTACATTCCAAAAACAAGTCAAGACAAATAAATGACACAAAGTCCCCAATAAAACAGAAGTTGCTGGAGATAAAATCAAGTTTATCCACACTGTCCCCATTTCACCATGTAAAAGAAAACCTCTGATATAGAGTTTGATGGACATGTTCCAAACATGACAGCCTACCCTGCCCACGAAACCCTCAGGGCGCCCACACCATTTAGAGGAGGGTGGACCTTAAGTATGTTATTGACGGAGCTCTCATTGGCTGTGTGGTCGGAATACTGCCTTTGATGGCCCAATGAAGTAGTAACCATTTAGGGAGGATGGTGCAAAGCCTTTCTTTTCCCTGTGTGTCACTGCCACGAAAAACCTGATGGTGATGGCCAGGTAAACTAGCATTGGCAAAGCCAATGGGTCTCAGCATTGCCCGAGTTATCTGAATTGCCAATGTGAATGTCTTTTAGATAGTTTCTTGTAGTAGCATGTAGGGTTTGCGAGGCAAGCTTTGATGTGGCAAGCAGCTGACAAAAGTGCGCACAGCTATTAATGAACGTGGCGGCCATCTGTGACTGGAGGGATTTTCTATTTGTGTGAAAGAACGATGTGATTGACAACCAAAGATACTAACAAGCACAAATTTGGTACTAAGGGAAAAAAAGTAAGGCAATAATCATATATCATAGCGCAGAGATATAACACTCCAGTGAACAGCGTCCAGCAGTGGGGGTGAGTGGGAGGAGGAAAGAAGCACTTGTACATACCACATCAACTGCAAGGGCAGCAAATGGCACGCCTATAGGCGGGCTGAAGCCCACTAAGTACATACAACAAGTCTCTTTTCGAGACACTGCATGTGCGCCCTCTAGAGCTGAGTCCTAAAAATGGGAGCATATTGCCAATGGTTGCAGGGATGTAGTTTCTTCCTTCCAACTTCTTGCTCTCCTGATAAAAGCAGTGAGGTGGATAATTTTTTTTAAATTTCCCTGTAAAGCAAATCTGCTTTTGTCCGACAACCTCAGGCATCCAATCAAATCGAACTGGCTTCAGAGGCTCATGGGTGTGCGGTCTGAAAAGACTGCGGCTAGCCTCGCCGGCCATGTTGTTGGAGGCTCTGGGAGCTACCTACGGGAGCAGTGAGACGTCCCACCTACTAACTTGAGGCTCGCTTGTTAATGTTCGAGCAGGCGATCGTAAATCCCAGGTGTGGCGTAATACCCAGAGCTGCCAACTTGGGAGCTGGGGAACCAGGTTCTAATCTTGGTGTCGGCTCAACATCCTGTGATTCTGGGTAAATCACTTAATCTCCCGAGGGCTACCAAGAAATTAATGTATCCTTGTGTAATGTAACTGGTGCTCAAGTAAACGTGCTCCACTCCTTCGGGTTGAGTTAGCACTATAAAAAACTGCAAAATTAAAACTAGCAGGAGTCAGAGCGAGGATGCAACAACAGACAGTGAAAGAATGTGGAGTGAGAGAGCAACATAGAGGGATTGCGAGAGGCAAATAGAAGTCAAGAAATAACGAGGCAGCATGAGTAGGAAACAAAGGATGGTGCGAGTAAAAATAGTAGCGCTCGCGAAAAGCATTCTTAAAGAAATAAAAAAGTAGTCCCAAAACATTGCCTTAAAATTGCCCCTGCGTATATTAGCAGTAATTGGTCTCTGCTCCTCAGGAAGGCTAAATACGGGAATTGGTATGATACATGCATGCTATAAGCAAATGAGGAGAACGAATAATTGAGCAAATGGCAACCCTATGGGTGGGCTGAAACCCACATATTACACACAACAGCTCTCTTTTCGAGACAGCCCATGTGTGCCGTTTAGAGCCAAGACCTAAAAACTATAATGCTAAAGTGCTTGTGCTCTTCCCTTTAAACATGGTAAAATTAGCTTCCATCTGATTGGCATTTTCAATTACTTTTAAGTTCCTAGAAAAGTGGTATAACATATACCCAGGGCTGGTAAATTAAATGCTACTAGTTGGTATAAAGCCCTTTTGTGGCATCCTCTTAAGTAACCCCTAAGACCTGTCCCAGGTCTGCCATTGCAGCCTGCCAGCAGTTTTAAACTGCCAATTCACTTTTAAACTGCCAATTCACTTTAGCAAAATAACCCCTTTGCCAAGCCTAAACCTTTAATTCATTTAAGTCACCCCTAAGGTAGGCCTAAAACAGCCCATAGGGCAGGGTGCATTGTAATTAAAGGGTTGGACATGTTCTTTTAAATTTTATATTTCTTGGTAGTGAACAACTCACAAATTCACTTTTCACTACTTTGAGGCCTACCTCTCCCATAGGGTAACATTGGGTTAACTTATTACATTTAATAAGTGCTAATGTTTGATTGGGAGCAGGTAAGAAAGTCAAGGTTAGTGCCTGAGGAACTGTATTTTGAATCCTCTTACATGGTAAGATCGGATTTTAAGTCACATTCTGAAAATGCCACTTTTGGAAAGTTGCAAAAAGAACAGATGATGGACGGAATGCTTAATCAATCTAACATTCGCCCCCAGTCACTGATCTGGGTTAAATCCATCGTTTTTTTGCAAGCCACGCCATTCTAGTTTAGAAAGTTGGCATTTTTTTGTCCTAACCATTTGGTGCCTGCAGTCTGTTCTGTTCCTGGGTCACATGACTAAGTGTAGTTGTCAGTTGGCGTTTGTGTATTCCTCCCAGACAGCATGAAAACAGAGGGTCTGGGTATTGGCAGGATGGGCCATCTCTGACTTGATGAGGGATGGAGTTGTCACCTAAAACACTTGTACTTCAAAGGCACTGGCTCAGCTCACACACATAAATGACTTCACACTAACATATTGTGCCCCCCGACTGATTAAGACCAGGGAAGGGAGGCAGGAAATTCCAGACACCGCTGTAGGGGAAAACTCTAGAAGCTTCTCCCACTTCAACATTGGTATAACTAGCGGACACTCAGACCCACTCTTCAGATCACTTCTGGACCTGTGGAAGACTCAAAAGAAGGACTGCTCTGCTACTCCATTACAAGAAGGACTGCTCTGCTGCCCTGCTGCTCTGCTGCTTTGCTGTCCGTCTGCCTCAATAAGAAGGACCCGGGCCTGTCCCTTGAATCCAGGACCACCAGAGTTACTCCAAAGGCTAGTTGGCTGGCCTCCTAATCAGAGCCTCAGGGCCAGAAAAGGCTCCAACCATCTTGAACCCTGCACCTGGACTCTGCCTGCTATGAGACCTAACCCCCCCCCCCCCCAAGTGGTGTCTCACCAGTCCTGGACCCATGGAAGTGGGGTAAAGTTGCGCTTCAAGCCCAGCTGTTGTCCCCATCAGAACTGACGCAGCGCAACGCAAACTGACGCAGGTCTCGCAGCTTCTCATCGGAACCAACACAGCACGTTGCAACTCTACGCAGACCTGGCATTACAGCCTTCGGCGCAGGAGCCTGCATCGCTCCTTGAAACCACAGCTGCTCTGCGTGGCCCAACAGCCTGCAGCAGGGGCATGAGGTACAATTCTCAGATGGCCTACCCTGGTCCCTATATCCGACCCATGCGCCATCGCAGTCGGCCTGAACTTGTATCTTTGTCCCGGTTTGTCTTGAACAGATAACCAGAGTTGGCGCTTTGTGCTTTTAAGACCTGTTTTTACCTAAATCTTGGCATTGCGTATTTCCGATTCTACTGATTGGAGTTTTGTCATTTTGGTATCAAGTGATTTAATAAAATGTACTCTATTTTTTTAAGTAGGTGTGGGATTTTTCTTGTGCTGTGTTTTCACTTTGTTACTGTTTTGTGTGCTGCATAGATATTTTTCACATTGTCTCTAAGTTAAGCCTGACTCCTTTTGTGCCAATGAGCACAGGTTAATTGGGGTCTGCTTGTGTTACACCCCCTCAACCAATAACCCAATTTCTCACATTCATATATTCTTTTTTCTGATGTTCCAATAATCTATCAGTGTTATAAAGACAAAGCAGCTCTTCAAAAAAGGGATTGAAATAGAGGCACAAGGTATTGACTCTGCCAATTGAAACACCCCTCCTTCAGTATTATGTTCATTTCTGCAAATTCTATTTTTTTTTACCATTGTGACGTAAGTACGGACTGCTAACAACTGTTAAAATTGGCATGCAAATAACGAGAAACCAGATGTTAAACACATTGACTAAACAAATCACGTTTTTCCCCAGTGATTTCAAGTGAACCGTGCAGTTATTGTAACACCACAAATGTGTCAAGGGCTGTTATGTATGAGTTCTTTATGGCCCCTTAAGGAAAACCATGGAATGCATTGTCTAAAAACTCTTTAATGAACTGTGTTTTCCAAGCCATGGGTTGTTACCATAAGGAAGGGGAAACCAATCATGGAAAATCAAACGAGCTTGGTCAAAGATAACACATAGGGGTCGATTCCGATTCGGGCCGGAAATTTCTCCGACCGAGCCGGACCCGGAGAGATTTCCGACCGAATCGGACCCGTGCAGTCCGACCGAACGAGTACGATGCGGCCGTATGTTATCGGACACGAGTCGGTCGGACTCCCATTGAACTCAATGGGAGCCGGTCGTACAACGCGTACGCGGGCTCCCATTGCCTCAATGGGTGCGAGGCGGACAAGGGCGCCCCTACAGCGGGTACGCCGCGAGCGCTCGCGGCGTACACGCACAGGTGAGGGGACCCTTGGGTCCCCCTGTGTGCGCCTCGCGCGGCTACGCGTACAGGGGGTCCGACACGGACCCCCAAAGTACGGCTCCGACAGCTCTTACGAGCCGGAGTGCGCGGCTCGGTCGGACTGCTCGCGGCGCGCATCGTACTTACCCGGCCGGGAAACGTCTCCATTGCGCGGTGCGAATCGGGTCCGACCGAGTCGGTCGGAGCGGTTCGAGTCCGAGCGAGTCGGTCGGAGTTGTCGGGACGCCCGGACGAGTCGGTCGGCGACTCGCATCGTACTCGCTCGGCCGGACCCGCGTACGGTTCGGTCGGGAAACAGGCTTTCGCATGGCTTTTTCCCGACCGAATGGTATTGGGTGCGCCTCCGACCGAGATCGGAATCGGCCCCATAGCCTAATAGATAAACATTCTGATGTAATATCCAACCTCTAAGCAGTGCCAGCTAAGCACCCTTACTAGGGTGGAGCTGAAATTGGCATGGACCTCAACAGTACATACAAATGTTGTATTTATCACAGGCTAACGACGGTTGTGAAAGGAAAAGCGAATTCTGTTTCACGCAATATGAGAAGCACTTTCTTATTATTTGTATTATTTCGCCCCCTCAAAGGGTTTATGCTGTAACCAGTAAATGCCCTGCAGTGTTTAACCAATTACACTCCATTGTCAAATCCACTGCATCTCTCCTGAGTGTGCTCATGAGGAAAACTGATTAAGCCAATGGCAGATGGAGTAGATGAGGATTATGGACGGTGACATGTTATGAAATCTGGAAAGTGAGGGTGGGCCTCTGTGAAATACAAGTCTAGAATGCCACAGAAAGCGGTGAGGCTAGACCAGTTTCTGCTTCATGAGCTGGAAAAGGGGCTGTGGATGTCTGAGTCTGCAGAGCGGGCAGCTTGTGGGCTGCTGCTGTGTAACTGACTTAAGCAGCAAGAGGCAAACTGTGAAAGCCACAATAGATCTCCAACCCTGTGGAGGGGTGTACTTTGAACAGTGAGGAAAGTTTAGAATGGGCAGTGCCTGAGCCACCAGAGCGCTGACGCTCGACAGAAGAGCTGGCTCACGGCCAGAGGACGGCAATACAGTACACTGCGGAACTTGGTGGGAACCATGAGATATGACTAGTTAGGAAAAGCCCTGGCAAGAATAAAAACTAGGCTTTAGTCATTCACATAAAAGAAAAACTACTAGCTTCCTGAGCTTCTTCCAACACAACAGGCATATCAGATGACCTGAAACCCTTTTCAGCCAGTGATATTGGTGCAATATGAGGGGTTTTCAAGTGCAGGTCACCATGTCATTATGTTGACCACCACAGCCATCTTAGGTGAGGGGAAATCCCTGTGAAGCAAATAGTACTGTGAAACAAGCACTATTTCCACAGATGGACACAACCTTACCCAAGATTTCATAAGGAAGAAGATTGAAAGAGAAGTTAAGCTAAGCCGCTCACTCTAAATTGCTTTTAAACGTTTTTGGGATTAATTGAGCTCGGCAGACTCCTATGATCAAAAAATATCAGCTAACAAAGGGTTGCTTCTTGCTTATTGCAAATAATGCTTGTGTACTTAGTTTACACTTCTTGTGTATTCACACAATCTCATCTACATCTGACTTTTCCTACAGTAGACCATTCTGTAAATGTTGAAACTTTGAATCCTATAATGGAGGGACCCTGGAATCATCACCGGATTGGAAGATTTCAAAGACCCACAATTCTGCCTATATGACATAATGTGATTCATGTAAAAGAAGTCTGAACCTGAACTATATGTGAATATTTTTTGTATCTGCAGAGGAAGCCAGAGAATACAATTCTCAGTGTCCACAAGAAAGTAAAAGAGCTCCACTGACATATAATGATAAAGGAGTGATTTATCACATATAAAATAACTAGGAGCTAGCAATTAACAAGGACATCTACTCATTATGGGCCTTCTAGACTTTCACTAGGTCTGAATTTGATGTCATCAGTAACATGTCTTCAAGATAAATTGTCATGCAGGTACTTCTGCCACTACTGCTGTTGTCAATGATTTCAATAGCTTGCTGAAACAGGGCAGGAAGGCTGACCAAATTGTATTGATATAACTGACCCTCTTACTACACCCACTACACCTGGAGAATCTCTGGTGCAGGTTAACAAGCAGTAGAGTAAGATATGCATCCTTCAAACTGAGATGCACCATGTCATCTCTAGGTAACAGAATATCCCAGTGATAATGATCATCTCTATCTTGAAATGCTGGTAAAGGATGAACTGACTGAAACCCTTCAAATGTGTTACAGGAAGCAGATTCTTCTAGTTTTGCACCAGGGCAGCTTCTATATTGCATAATTGTGTGCCTACAATAGACGTTCATTCTGAATAACTAATCTGGCTCCCCTGAAAAAAAATCAGAACTCAGGGAGGCTGCACTTGGTTGAGAGATTACTGAAACACTCTATGAAAACCTCTTGCACAGTTTCCCAGATCCACTGATCCTTCATGAACTCTGTCATTTTGTGAGCCACCTGCGTCACTCGGCTCCATTTATTTGGAAGTAAAACTTCCTCAAGTCCTGTGTGGTAGGATAAATCCTCTGGCGAGACCCACGCCACATGTTCCTGCACCTCTCCCGCTTTGAGGGCAGAAGATGGGCTTGAAGCTCTGCTGCTGCCTATAGGATTTTTCTTGTCTGACCACAGAACATGCATGACTGTTGGACATGACTAGCACAGCGGCCCCACCTCTATCATTCTTATCAAAAATCAAGCGTGAAAAAACCTCCTGTGGTTATTGTGCCTTTTTGAACAAGTGGATATATTTATTCATTTGTTGTATAAATATCAACTGAGAACAATTTGAGTTCTGACCAGTCTCTGTTAAATCCAGATTTCCAATTGCAGCATGAATTTTAATAAATAAACCCTTAATTCTCTTATGAACGGGTTCCATTTTGAAATTGTCCAACAAGCAAGTGGACCCCTGATTCTAGTTACAGAAAATATGACCATCCAAACATGATCGCTCTTAGCGTGTCTTAGAAAGAGCTGAGGCTATAACCAGGTGCCGCTACATGATGTGTAGGTAAATATGGCCACTTAGCACAGAGGTAAAGGTACACAAGGGGTTTTAGATCTGTGTCACTGGCCCTGCAATTCACACTTTTCCGGTCAAGCAGAGTAATTACCAAGCAGTGGATGCATATATTTTACCCCTGTCATATGAATTATTTGCAAAAGGCTAGAGTTTTTGCAGTGAGTTTTTGATCCCAGGTGATAATTACAACTGTTGGCATTTATTGCTGGTTTTATGGCCATAATGTTGGCTGTAATAAGTAATACCAAACTCAATGTCTTTCAGAAATATATATATAATGTTTTGCAACATTAAGCTGTCACAATCCATTCAGATCTGATATTTCAATCTCTCCACTACATAAGGATTTAATTTGCTATGTTGAAAGCATCAGCAGCACAATCATTGTGATGAAGATGGGATGCTTTCATAAAAGCTGCCTTAGTGAATGTAAGACATCCCCCTCTGTGAAAGACTACTGGTGGGCACTTTTCAGAACCACTTAATCCAAACTCTCTGATAAAGAATAAGTGCTGTAAATGTTGAGTTACCATCTTTTGCTGAAAAGTTAATGGTGTATCTGTCACTTACGTGATTTGAAGGCTAAACTAGCTGGGCCTTCATATCAGGAAAATTTATTTTCTTTGACATTTTAGTAATACTAAAATGATGGCAGCATAATCTACACATCTTCTGCAAACACCTAGGGCCTAATTACGAGTCTGGCGATCCTCAGACCGCCAGACTCGTGGTGGGGTGGTGGTGGCAGTCTTCCAACTGCCGCATTAAGACCTTGGCAGTCGTGCCAACCTGGGACTGCCAGCTCCGACAGGGAATCGCCATTGCCTGGCGGTGGCACGGCGGGCTTGAGGCAGTAATATGCTTGGCAGAGCCACCGCGGTCCCGCCAAGCATAATATGACTTTCCTCACTGCCACAGATTTCATGGAGGTCTTTCCCTCATTAAAACAGTGGCAGTGAGGAAAGAAAGGGTGGCCTACAGGGCCCCCTTGTGCCTCACTTCATGTGGATGCACACAGGGGAGAACAACATGTGCTCCCTGTGAGCATGCACCCCCAGTTCCAGCAAGGCATGAGCTTCACAGTCCATGTCGTGCTGGAACTTCCTTTGACATTCCCATTGTGGTGCCTATTTTATAGTCACCGCTGTGGGAACGCCAAAGAAGCAGCCCGCCAGTGACTAAAAAAGTCATAATGCGGCAGGCTGTTCTCATGCGGGATTGGCTGTGTGGCAGCAGGGCGATCCCGCTGCCACACTGCTGAGCTCATAATCGGGCCCTTAATCATTAGCCTACAAACACTTTAAAAGACGTACGGCAGATTACTATATAACACAAAGAAAAAAGAACAAAGAAAACCACTTAAATCTTCAACTTTTCTTCTAGTGGAGTATATCCCTAATGCCTGTTTCAGTATTAGTGCTGCACAGTTGAATGCTATGTGTTTGGGCAAAATGTCATTTTTGTTAGGTATTCAAGGTTAGGATAAGCCCAAGGACCCTCAAAAATATATTTTGTAATCAAGAGATAATATCAGGATGCCCAGGCAAGCATCTTTGTCCAAACTCTGAATCAACTGAATTTTCAAGTAATGTCTAATGTGGGGTGCCAAATCGTCTGTCGAACCCCACCCACCCAGCCAGCCCCACTGCCCTACCGCTCTTACCTGCACGGGCCGCGGCTGTAGATTTGGTAAAGATGGTCCTAATAGCATGTCTATAATATTACAAAAACAGTGCAAGGGCTATCTTTTTCATTGCAGTAGATAGTCCTTCTATTATGTTCATAGCAGGGTAGACAATGGAAGAGTGATCTTTTGCACTGTAGAATATAGTCCTTCGATAACATCTATAGTGCCATTGGCCTTGCAGGACTGTATTTTGTAACGCAGAAGGTAGTAAGTATTTTGATTATACTGAGGGCAATGTGGACTGTATGGTCGGTGACACTGGTGAGTTACATCACATTGCATCCAGTGGAAGAGAGAACCTGAGGAAGGGGAATGATATGTCCAGCCTTGCAGGTTGCCTGATTTTTTGGGGAGCTTCCAAAATATTTGATGGCTGGGAAATAAACTGACTAGAGAACATTCACAAGTCATTCGAATTTGACTTTTAGAGCATAACCTTTTGAAATTTCTTTTTAAAAAAATAAAGCAATTTCCCTTTTCAAAACTGAGCTTTGATACAAGTTTTAAAGACTCGTATTTAACTTTTACTTTGGGGAATATTGTCAAATTGTAAAAAGAATCTCTATCTGTGGCATTAGAATAGGCCTCAATGGACCTAAATAGTTATTACATTGATCTTTGGGCCCCTATTCTGACTGGGGTTGTAAAGAGACTTTGCTATTCTCAAAAATGATTCCTAATGTCAAGAAGGAGGCAGTAGAGCCATGTTGCTACATGTCAATTTCTTTGATCGATGCTTCAGCTAAGTTGGGAAAGAGAGTCTTGAGATGGTGATAGAGATATGCTTTTTGACATAACAGCACAGATTTAGGCAAAGCTTGAGGACCAACAAACAATGTTTGAATCTGCATCTGATTATATATCAGAGTGCAACTGCCAGCAAGGGCACAATCTACTAGGATTTAACTCCTTCGATGCTCATGACGAGACCAGCTCGTCATGAGTCACAGTGGAGCTGTGCTCATGACGAGCTGGTCTCGTCATAACAGCTGTGCGCTGCCCACGCGGGATTAATTCCCCGCCTGTGCGGGAGAATTAATGAGTGGGCGGGGTTGTGACGAGACCAGCTCATCATGAGCACAGCTCCACTGTGACTCATGACGAGCTGGTCTCGTCACGAGCACCGCGGCGCCGCGCTCACCCCCCTCCCCCCCCGCACCCGTCGGGGAATTACCCACGCAGGGAAGGGGTTAATAAACCTGCCATCAGTAGTCAGTAAGCAAATACATCTAAACCATGGGCTGTCATTAGAGAAATGGAGTTGGAGGAGGATTTTGTTGGCTCCCATCAGTGAATGCACAACCAACCAATCACCTGTCACAGACCTAGACCCAAATGAGAATGAGCAGATTCTTTAACTCGACAAAGGGGTGCGGCAGGGCTGTATTCTGACCCCACTCCTCTTGTACGTGTGTTAACCATTTGGACAAGAAGGTACGGGTCGAGTGCCTAGGTTCTACTTAGATATAGACAAGAATCACCCCCTCCTACTATATGCTGATGTGCTATGCAGATTTCCTGGACATCCTTTGGGGCTCACACGTTTAAACAAACAGTATGTTGTTACTGTAGAGCAGATGGAGTCTATGATTTCTCTGGAAAAGTCCCAAATCATATCCATAGGGCAAAAGTCATTGAACAGAATGCTGAAGTGTGTTAATAAAAACCTTCTTAATGAGTCCCAGTTCCTTTTCGTATTTAGGCATTGATTTTGGCAAACAACTTAATTGGTACCCCGTGCGTGCTCAGGGGAAATGGCCTACATTCATTGCATAATTTATATCTTTTCAAGCAACCATGTGGTAAACCAATACATACCAGGTTGAGAATCTGCAAGAGTAATGATCTAATCAATTGATTCAACTTTTGGACCAGGGATCGGTGGCTATATCTATTCAGAATCTATTCAGACTATAGAAAAGAGATTCGTAACAAGAAAATCTTGTTCCCAGTCCTGGAGGTAGGAAATGCTACTAGCTCTGTTGTGTTTTTCAGCAGTTGTGTGGCTTAAAGAGAATAACAAGTGGTGATATTTTGAGGCTACACCATTCCTGCAATATCAACAGAATCAAATATATTGAGGAAGTGCATGCAAAGGGGGCTATTCACAAACTGCATTTAGTATTACAATTAGTTGCACTACAATATCTCTACTCACAAAATAAATGCTAATCACTAACCTACTTGCGGAGGTATATGCCTCCACCTTGTCTATCTTTTCTGTGTGGCGATCTCTTCTTTCTCTATATTTTATTAGTAAACATGGGAGGGAAGGGGTTTGGAAAATGGGGAATACTTACGACTACCGGAGGGGGGCTTAGGGAGGCCTAGGGAGGGATTTAGGGAGGACATACAACGACCCAAAAAAGACTAAGCCCATTCCTATTCACAAGTTGCACTTCTAAACATTCTATAGCCAAAAAGGATCCAAGATTGTGAAAATGTACTCTAGTTCAGGTCTGCAGTATGTCCAGCACCACAGATGGCCAACATCTGGTACTGCCACGCCCTCCCATTGAAAATAATAGAGGCAGAAAAGTATAATAAATGCAATTTAATGTTAAAAATTATATGTAAATAAAAATAATATTTATATAACTTTTTTAATAAAAAATAAGTTTAACTTCATTTTTGTTTAATAATTCAATTAATTTAAATTAATACTCTACATACATTTTTGTCATTTGTAATACATAATAGATTAATATAAATATTTTACTTTTGATGATTTTATAAATCATTTAAAAAGTATTTTATATTTAATTTAGTATATTAAAATTATTACAAATGTAATTCAAAATTAAGTTAACAGTGCTATAGCATTTTGTACTTGCCTCTGCATTTAAAATACATACTTTATATATTTTCACATTTATATTTAACAGATAAATATCTATACTAGCTTTTTTTGATTTTAATAAACTTTTTTTTACGTATACCAGTACTTCACCTTAGGGAGAACTCTGATTACAGGCCTCATTACGATGCCGGTCGGACTGACCGTCCGATCACCGTCTTCACGACCCCTTTCTGACCACCGAGCCCAGGAAGCGTCCCCCCGTCATATTACGGTGCAACTGCTACTACCATGGCGGTTGCAGCTATGGTGGAGCACATATCACCGAATATGTCACTGCAAATACGTACAAAACTCACAGAAACATGTGAATTGTACGCACATGAATCACATATGTGGGGATATGCCTCGAAATCCATGTACCCCATTATTGGAGTGTGGTGGAATGTGCACAGTCCAGTCAATGGGGACACATACCACAGAAGTACTTACCTGGATTCCAGCGCCCATTGGATGGTAGTCATCAGGGTTCAGCTGCCCAAGTGGAGGGGGACCAGGAGGAAATGATCCACGGCAGAGGTTGCCTGAGAGAAGCAGATTGGGGTGAGTATGCACCCCAAATCCTTAGTTTCAGATTACTCGAGGCAGCCGGTCAGCCCGCCACAGTCAGTTTGTCGGAAAGCATCATCGTAGTCCGAGCGGCAGTCAGAGATCCCTGTACTGCCCTATGGATGCTGTTTTTCTTCAACTGCCATGTCGGCTGTCGGAGAAGGGCCGTTGGAGTCAGCGGTCTTTCAGAGGTTGGTCGGAGTACAGGATGCTTAAATCGTAATCCAGCGGTGGGACCAACCGCTTCCGACGAGACCTCGGCGGTCCGACCGCCTTCGACAGGACCACGGAAGCCGGTCCGACGTGCATCGTAATGAGGCCCTACATGTGGAAAGTTACTAGTAGTAATTTCAAACTTGTAAATGCGGCTCCACCCTGTGTTTCAGGGGGTGGAGACACATAAGTCTGAACTTTGTAGTAACTTATCCACATGGAAATGGTGAATAGCAAAAAGTTGTAAAGTTACTACTCAGGGCCTGATTCTGATGCGGGTTGGAAAGCTTCCCGACCGAATCGGTTTGGAAATGGTTTCCGACCCACTCGGATCGGGAGAGTCCGACCGACGGAGTACGATGCATCGGGATGCTTCCAGATACGATTTGGTTGGACTCCCAATGACTTCAATGGGAGCATATGTTCCTAACTGCATCATAATTGGGCCCTGGGTTGGGAAGACACGTTCCCGATCCGATTTGGAAGGAGCAAATGCCATTAGGAGGCCTTCCTAACCGCATCAGAATCAGGCCCTAGGTGGGAATGCTTTCCTAACCGCATCAGAATCAGGCCCTAAGTGTCAGAACAAATTTACTTGTGCAAATTTTCTCACATGTACATAGGCCCCTAAGTGTGGGAGGAAAAGATGTTTAGTCAAAAAGTATTGGCCACAAAGGAGAAACAAACATTGGCAAAGCCAATAGGTCTCATCTTGTTGACCTACTGGCTTTGCCAAGGTTTTTGTCCAATGCTGTGCAGCCTCAGGCAATAAAATAACAGTGTCATTCCTTGTAGGCACATATGCCCAATGACATTTGCAGGTCTATGGATCACCATACATGCAGAAGCCCAAGGAACGAAGCGGGTGTTTTTTTTCTTAATTTACTGATCTAAGATAGCAGATGCCACCTATATAGTAAAATTTAAATAAATGAAAGCACTTTTGGCAATGCAGATCAGCCCAGCTGCAAATAGCAACTGTCAGACCCTCCCAAAAAATAAAAAAATACAATTTTTAAAAAATTGAAATGTCTACAAGGGTGGGGGAGGAGCAGGTGGGGAGGGTAGTTGGAGACAAGCAACAGAGAGTGGGCAGGTGCGAAGGAGCAATAGGAGTACTCAAAAAGTGCTCTTTTGAAGTAAGGAGTGGCCCTGAAGCAAGTGGCAGCTGCAGGACTCTCCGAAAAAAAAGTTCAAATGAAACTTATTTTTAAGGACCATGTGTGCTCAGGGGGCACAATGGCCGTGCAGGCCAGGGGTGGGGTGAAAGAGAAGCATCATGGGGAATTGAGGCGAGGAGAAGCAGCACAAGAGAGAGAGAGCAAAAAAATATATGCACACTCATGGAGTGCTTATTGAAAAAGAAAAAGTCGCTGTCTAAATATGAGCAATAGAAGGATACAAGTCAGCCAATCAAAAGGATGGTAAAGGAGATTATGCTCCAGGGGAGGAACAAACATGTGGAGTAAGGCAAGCTATCAAATAAGAATGACGCAAATGACAGTGTCAAATAAGCAAACAAATGGCAAAAAATGGATGGGCTCTAAGCCCACTGTACGTTTTTGGTACGGTCCACAAGAGGCTTTCACCTACAGACAAAAAGCTAAAAAAAAAGCTAAAAGCTGTCCAGTAGGCTAGACCGAGAGTAGGCAAGAGCTAAAACATGGATTTGGAACTCTTTTCTAGCATGCAGGAAATATGATTTTAAAATACTGTGCAGGCCAGGCCTCGTGGATTACTTACACTGGGTCAACAATAGGAAAGAGCGGACCTTGTTGATATAGTTCTGGGATGAGCTGTTGCATCACAAGTCAGGTTGTCCACAAGTTTCCGATTTGATAAGGTAACTCACAGTATTTTTTCTGTTACGAACTTCGGAAGAAATGCACCAAGTCGTTTCTAATGTCAAAGGGCCTCACGACCACCAGACCAATTGTCCTCATCATATTGATGCTAAAAAGTACGCTTTACAGTGCGGACATCTTTTAATGCATCAGTAAGGCTAAACAAACATTCTCAAAACCAACACATCGGACCTTCGCTAGCTCCTGAGATGATTTTTAGGTCTCGCCTACGCAGCGCGCATGCGCTGCATAGGCAAAAAGACCTTTTGCCATCGATTCGGCTTTTTAGCCTAAAACGTGCACGCGTTCCATTGCCTTCAATGGCAACGCGTGCACGTTTGGCATTCACTTGCGGGAGCGGCGGCGCCATATGGTAGCAATTATCGCTCCTGGCGCCGCTCGCTCCCGCAAGTGAATCGCGCAGGCTCCCTCCTCTCCCCTCCCCCTGCTGCCGTGCGAGCGCGCGCGCTTGTTTTAGTGGTCTGGGAGAAACGTATCTTACTGAACATTTCCAGAGTCCCTGGGTGCGATGGCGGTGACGGGCGACGCACTGTGAGACGTCCTTTACTCTTGTGAGCAGGGTGCCTCGTTCGTGGGGGTCTCCGCCGTGGCGGGAGGAAGGCATGCCTCAGCAGGAATCTCCAACATGCCTCTCCTTAAACACGACCTCCGGAATGAGGGGCCTTCCCGCCGCTCCATAAATTGAAAAAAAAACGTACATCTTTCTTCACGAAGGCCCCGGCTGTGTAGCCACCTGCCAACTTATGTTGTGGGTAGGATGTTGGCTTGTTCTTGTTCAACTTTCTTACTGTCTGAGAGCAGGAAGCTCCATTCTGGGACAATAACAGAAACATTGGAGGAGCAGGGCAAGAAATGCAAGAGAGGCATAATGTTGTTTGCAGGATGCTTTACATACCGTCTAAAAGTGGCCATCAAGTGAAAAGACAAATTGTTCCCTTACCGAGTCCCGCATTATTAACCATCACTAACCGTAAGCAATCAAGAATGCTAAATGTTTGATGGCGTCTATTTGGGATTTGAGATACAATTGCCCTATTCCCCCTTTTAAAATAGCCATCTGTCTGAATCAAAAGCGAGAACGGCGCTGACACCTGCGCCCCAGGCAGTGAGTACACAGAGTATGAAATGGTGGCCAAGTGCAGCACGAGCCCCTCGACTTAGTTTCTGGTATTTTCAGTAGTGCACTGTTTGGGAATAAGTACATTCTCTGCTGTGCGCTTGCAATCTTACATAATTGTCCATGGTCTGAGCAGACCAAATACAGCAAAATCGTGAAGTCCCAACGACTGAAAGGTGCTCTGGTCAACAATTTTTAACTGGACAAATGGTTATAAGGTTACAAGATTGATGTTCTATTGTCTGGAGCACATGCTGTGCCTCAGGAATGTGTTTCATTCCTGTCACTGCAGATATGCACAAGCAACCCCCCCATGAAGGCTAGCCCTAAGAGCTTTGATCTCTCCCCTCCCTTTCCGCTGGGGTCCAGGACCCCCCCTCCCCCTCCAAGCCCTGACGTTCTTCCTTTGGATAAGAACCAGATCACCCGGGCATCAGTAGACTGCTCAGTTGAGATCAGCAGTGTCAGCTAAGGGTGGGGGGGAGAAACACAATTGTGCCAGTGAAATGGTGACATCGAGCATATTAGAATGTATATGCAAAGAGGACCCTCAAATGGATTGGTTCCTGACGATGAGCGGAAGTGAGAACGTGCTAATGCTATGCTAAGGATGCAGTTTGATAGGTAACTTGTTTGGTTTACACAAGCTGCGGATCAGCTATGTGTGCGAGTATCTATAAGTGCCCTAAAACTGATGGGGTACACGACTGGTAGCCACTGTCATGTGAAGGGCAGAATGCCATGGCCTTTTGTTCTCGACGTTGAGGGAAGTAATCTGGTGACTGTACTTGGGCTCCTGCTCTATGAAGTAGGTGGAGCTGGTCGGCGAGGTGGAGACGTTTCCATAGTCGAAGCATGAAGACCCCTGCAATATAGCCAGAATCTTTGAGGAAACATTTGCATTGGCCTTTCTAGCTGGAAAGAGGAGTTGTTCCGAGGTGTAATCATAAGAGAACTCAGCATGGGGGAAGATCACCAATGAGGGCACAGCTCATTCCTGCGGTTTCACATACGTATTTTTCACTCATCACAGGGTAATGATTGTAGCACATCAGGAGCTTTACTTCCAGCAGCATCTGCTGAGGTGGGCAGTGTCTGTGGGAGGATGATTGCTGATTTACTGAGTTGACTGCATTAGCTGTAGATTGTGGGGTCCACAAATTGAATGAGGGTTCACGAGAACCCAACTATTTATTGCACATAAGCTATGCAAGAACAGTCATGTGATTCCAAAATGGGGAGAGCATGCATGCATGTAGGTATAAAGGAGTTGGGAACACAGTTTTCTGTCTGAGAGGTAGGAAGAAATTCAGACTGTCTATTAGGACCGAGTAGTGTACAGGGATTAAAGGCCATGTAAGGTCTAGGATGACAGTGGTGGTTGCACTGTGCGTTTCCACCTGTACATTGATGTCATCCTAGATGTAGCTCAGCATGGCCATGGTGCATTTAGAAGCACTCCTCCTAGGATGGTTTTTCTGCTGTGGATCAGATTGGTCCATGAATCTCTGGACTGGTATTTATCTTGAAGTAGTTCTTTAAGAATCTTTTGATACCCATAGTTGCATTTCTTTTTCATAAATGGAGCACTCTTCTACCATACAGCTCTGAGACAGTATGAAGGTAAAGAGGACGTTAGGGACTTTTTCAGACTTAACTTCTTGGCCATAACAGGCACTTCTTAAATGTTGATGGCCTTTATAGTTGAGGGCAACAAATTAAAATACTGCAGAATATTTTTCAAACCTGGTTGAGAGCGTGACACAGCACCAAAAGGTTTCAAGTGGTGATAAATATTGGTCAGTTGTGACTGGAATTAAGAAAAAACAAGCATTGGCATAGCCAATAGGTCTCGCCTTTGGAACCTTATAAGTATTTAGTTATGCAGTACAATATCCTTGGTGCAACAACATCAACTGTTGCATGGCTAAACACTTATAAGGTCCCAAAGGCGAGACCTATTTGCTATGCCAATGCTTGTTTTTTATTGCAAGCATTTGCCAGAAGAATAAAAATATGAAATAAAGAAAACCGCTGCCTCTTAAGCGTGGAAGCGGTATGATTGCAAAGTAGATAAAATGATAAAAAAGTAACCATCAACATATAATTTTAATAGAACAGTATGAGGGCTTGCTAGCAGGCAGATGTACTTATAACAGGTTTAGAAAATAAACCTTTTTAGTTTGAATGCACATCCCAAGTAAATATGATTCTTATTGGCACAATAAAAGGATATCATTGGCTTTGAATAATCTGTGAAAAATGTTAGCTCCTATGTGCATAGAAAACAATGCAGTAGTTGTTTCGCTTACTTTATTGCATGTTGTCATTAAAAAAAAAACCTCGTTTTAAATTGCATTTCTTCATTAATGGTGTTCTTTTTCCCCACACCTAGGGTCTTCAAGGAAGCATTAATTCACCAAATTAGTGAACAACTGGGGCCTGGTCAAACTTTTTACACTGAAGTAGAAAAGGGACTAACCTTCCACTCCATTGGTCAAGAAGTCTCTCAATATGTTCAGAGTACTACATCTAGGATGCCTCAGCTCTGCCATTTTCATGCTGGTCTGGCCTGGACTGTCCCAAGCTCAAAAGGACTGCACAGGAGTGGAATGTGAACCACTCCAACACTGTATTGAAGAAGTGCTCGAAGCAGATGCCTGTTGTGCTTCTTGTGTACGACACGGTTGCACTTGTGAAGGATACCAGTACTATGATTGCGTGAATGTTGGATTTAGGCATGGCAAAGTCCCAGAAGGGCAATCCTACTTTGTTGACTTTGGCAGTACGGAATGCTCATGCCCAAAAGGAGGTGGTAGGATTAGCTGCCAGTTCATTCCTTGCCAGGAGCTTCCCCCAAATTGTATTGAGGTTTTGCAGCCAGCGGATGGATGCCCCCAGTGCGGGAGCATTGGCTGTATAGACGGAGAGGAAAAGTATGTTGCTGGTCATACATTCCACGTGCCTCCTTGCAAAGTCTGCCACTGCCCAAGTTCTGGAGGTCAGCTGATGTGCTACCCCTTGCCAGAGTGTGATGTATCTACGTTAAATCCTCTGTCCAATACAGAAAATAAAGATCTTGAACCCGAGCGACAGTATGATGATCTGTACAGTGATGACCAGGATGCACCCGAAAGAGATCCCACACAACCAGAAACCTCTAAGAAACACAGGAGTTCAGACACTGAAAGCAACACAGAACAAGAAGAGGACTACTTTCAATTTGAGAAAAACATATCTTCACCCACACCACCCAATGAGGCGTCTACTAGCTCATATTTGCATGACCTATCAACAGAGTCTGGCATCAACAGTGTGTCAGAAGAGAATGAAGTATATTCTAGTACAACAGAAGTTTCTAACACAGACGTGAATGAACCAGACACAGCAGCTCAGGAGGCAAGCCAAAGCTCTGTCGAGGAGACACAGCATACATTAGAGGAGCCAGACACAACCGCAACCTACAACCACGAGGAAAGTCAGGGATCTGAAGAAATGGTAGACAAAGCTATAAAAACGACAGAGGACCCAGTTCAAGAAAGAAGCGATGAGAATGATGCTTTGAAAGAGACAGTTGAGGAGATTGAAGAGGAGAATTCACTCCCTAATGTTAGATTTGGCCCGACAGCAATCGCTCCTATTGCACTCGAAGACCATAGTGAGGTGGCGGTAAGGCAGTCGCAAACACTGTACCAATACGAACAAGATGAAGAGGAGGACCCCAACTCAATTCACCTACCATCGAGACTGCAGGAAGGTAAGAACTCCTTCCAATGTCTTGCTTTTGACTTTTATATGTAGTTTTTAAATGGCATATATTTTGAGTGGTCCAGAAGAATCTCTAATTAACAAGTGAGCCATTTCTGTTTCCGTAGTACTCCGCCAGCGGCATCTTGCGGCTCTGCTGCTATTTGGTGCTTTAATATAGTGCTCACCACAGGGTTACAGAAAATCATTCACTAGCACATTATTCAAACTCTTTCTTCCCATGCTGATATTCTCGCAGATTAATGAGCTGTCGTGCAGAAAAATGCCACATATGCATCAAACAGGCCTTCTGATGGGTTTGCTTAAAACATCCGAATGACTTGAAAATCGATCCTCAAGTTCTCGGAGCCCTTCTGACTATCAGTGTGAAAACTGCTGCTGCTGTTCCACCTGAATTGTGCATACAAAGTGTTTCTTAATCAAAAAGAGCATTAAGCACAACACTCCATACTAACGCGTTATGAATATTTAACATGAGCTGTACACATTTGCAGAGGGACAAGCAGGGATTTCAAGTTAATCCCCCAAGGCCAGTGTGAGGTGGTCTACAAGTCCAAGCTCTCCCGCATCACTTTTGTTTCACTTTTTCCATTAAAAATAAGATTACAAGAGCGAGAGTTGAAGTGATGTGAGTATAAATGTTAGGATTGGTGCAACCACAACATTTATGTACAGTTAGGAGTTGCAATTACTACTCTTAGTTTCATCTTTGCAATCTTTGTTGAACATGCTGCACCTATATGATTTCACCAATTAGACTACTGATCATTTAAAATAATGTATGCCTTTAGCTTTGATATTTTTGCCAGATTTGATTTCTTTTGTCTCTTACCAATCACTGACTTTTGACAAGATTCAGTTTTGGGGACTATTCACAAAGGGATTTTGGAGCACTAATGGGGTAATCCTGTAGTACTCTTTTACATACTCTTACATGCCTTCGTGAATGGGCCCAAAACATCTAAAATGGCAATACAATTGAGAGTCTCTCGGAGTTATGATACACTAACACCGATATAGCTTTGGTGTTGTTCCTTGTTGATAAAATGGTGATACAAATGTGCCCAAAAACATAAAATGGGACTATTCAGTGAATACGTCTTTACAGTTAGTATAAATAGGAAAGAACTGTATTTTTGTTTGCACTTTTGCTAATAGGGAGTGGGGTGTTTCAGTACTGATTCACAAAGGCATGTAAGAGTACGTAAAAGACTACTCTCGTAGTACTACTACCCAAATTATTATAATAGTAAAAAGAAAACATATGGGTCACCAGAGGAGGTCAAGGGATATGTGACATCACTTACTGGGATGTTATTAGGGTCAAAGCACGTATATTGTCCCTGCTGGCATGCCTGTCATTTTGGTGAATTGATGTCACTGACAAAGTGAACATCTCAAACCAGACAAGAAGCAACTTGTCAATGTCGATGTGCTCAGTATACTCTCTCCACATTTAAGGGAATCATTCTCTTTGGGGACTGTGGGGAGTCATCTCCTGAAGGTAACATACATAAGCTAAAATATACACAGAAGGATATCTCAGATGTCCATAGCCCATTGTCCCCTCATCTGTCCATCTCGCAATCAAGCGAAGGGTTAAATTGAAGGCAATATGGGGCTGATTCACAAACTGCATTTTGTACTATGTAAAATTCTCAAACTAAAAATGCAATTCACAAACGTACAGCTGGAGACCTCTAACTTTCTTAGACTTATTTGTTGATAATGCTCTTCACTTGAAATGCATGAATGACCGACCTGAAGAATTGCTGGAAGGGGGCTTAAACCCCCCAGTTCTGATGGGCATTTGTAATGTGTTGCAGCTTCATCTTTATAGGTCTTGACTGCTGTGCAATCACAGGGGGATCAGCCATCATAAGTACAGCACCTGTCTGAAGAGTGTGAGGGTCCATTGCATCTCAATTATTATTATTGTTTGGGACATTTTTGTAAAGTGGTGCATACCTCATATGGTAGCCTCAGTTGGCTGTCTTTTACGACCAAAACTAGGGGCCCCACTCTCCATGCTTGCCTTAAGGCCTAAAGCATCTTTACTGCACCGCTGACCAACTCCCTCTCCTATGTAACACTCATAATCCTCAAAGTGCTTTGAGGCGACTGCATTGAGGGTTTTCTATAAACAAAAAAAAGTTACATGGATTTATTATGATTGGGCACTAAATGTTAAAAAAAACATAGTCCCAAAACAACAGCATAACCTTTTGATTTCATAATGCTACCCTTAAATACACCATAGTATGAATTTATTGTTAAATCAGTTTACATCTGAATACATGGTTCACATTTTCTACAGATTAGAAATACAAACTGAAGGATTAGAGGCAGGCAGAGAGTAGTGCCTCTCATGACCAGGGCACATCAAAAAGTAACAGACATTTCTTTCTTGGTTATTTATTTGGGGTGCAATGTCTGATGCCTTTCACAGACAGACCTTGGCTCATATTTCTTTTCTGAGTAGCTTGGAAGTTTATGGTAAACGTGGGGTCCAGGCTGTGTGTTACCCTTATTGCACTAACGAATGCAGACTCGGTCGCTCTCTTGACATCTCAGGATCCATATTGCATTTATGATACATTTTTTATGAAATGCAGTGCCATGTTTCATTTTTCCATTTCTTAACATTGTTGTTCTTGAATGCAAACTTTTGTTTCATGGGTTTCCCTATTTGGCATTCAGGTGCAGGAGGAAGGCAGGTCATTAAGTCTGGAAGTGAACTAGCAGCCTCCCAGGTAACAGTCATTGTGCTGCAACACCGTTTCCTTCTCTGATAATAGTCGAACCGAAAAGCAAGTTCCTAATTCAGTCTGACACATTTATTGTGACTGGTTGGCAGAATACACTCAATCATAAAGTATTGAGAACAACCTCGCCCTTTCCTGCTAACCTGGGAACCAAAAGAAGCTTGGCTCTATGCTTTATTTTCATTATAAACACTGGATTAATTCTAAATGAGAACGCAGGCCATTTATGTCTTGCTACTGAGCATCAGAAAGTAAGTGACACTCTTTTATCAAATATAAATTAATTCAAATGTGGTGGAAGCCGACGCAGAAATTATGTTTTCAGCCATCACAACTGTAGAAACAAATAATGCTACAAATTAGTCCAATCCAGTCTTTCTATTTATTTAATATGGGAAATGTAAAGTTGGCCCATACATTTACTGATCAGAGGAGTGTAATTAGAAATTAGGAAAACGACTGATAAGCAGTCAGTGGATTAATTGAAAAATGTACTTAAAACTCATTTAAAAACATTCACGAGGCTAACATTGGGCCACCTCAATTTCCATGTTTTTTCAGTTCAGTGATTTTGTTCCTCAGATTTTCATGAATCAAATTATTTTATAAAGATTTAGAAGCTTCTCCGAGAGATGCTAAATATGTCATATTTTTCTTCTTTAAGTACAAGTAATATATATTAGACTGGAGTTATGATGAATCTAAAAGAAGGCAACTGAATGCAGTGTGGAAAGTGAAAGGAATTAGCATTTAATACATGATAAAATCAACTACCTTGGCAGATGAACAGGGCTGGTTGTAGGTAAACACAAGATTAGACAGCGAAAAAGGGTACCCCCAGTAGGCAGAGCTAGAGTACCCCATGTGTGTCACAATGGGCAGAAATGGGTGCACATTAAAAGGCTACACTTCTTAAGGTACGTATTTGCATAAGCCCCTAAGAAGAGCACTGATTGAAGGCTCCATATTAACAACATGTGGAGGCACCAGCAATCTGTGGACACCACACATTGGACCCTCTTAACATGCAAATTACTAATTACCCTGCATATGATTATGCTACACTTGTGATTGGATCGTTTTCTCACATAAATGTAAAGCACTTGCCACTTTGCAACAAAGATCATCTGACCCTTGGAAAACTTGATCCCTCAAACATTTGCAGTGGCTACTACCCAAACTTTCTATACTTTTAAGTATTCCATTCTAGTGAGTATACTGAAGAAGCCCACAAAGCCATTCTTTGCAAATTACTATTAGTTTCCAGGAATGCAGTAGAGCATTTACACAAAGGGGTCAATTCTGATGTTGTTCGGAAAGCATTCCTACCGAAATAGTTCCTGAATGCTTTCCGGACGACTCGGATCGGGGAGTCCGACTGAGCGATTTGGATGTATCCGGATGCTTCCGGATACGATTCGGTCAGACTGTTCCGAACGAGAACACAGGCTCCCATTGAAGAAAGGGGTGGTTGGGGAAACCTTTCACCCTGTGGCAGGCACCCCATGGTGCCTGCCACAATGCGCATTATACCTTGGGTACCCCCTCGGGCCTGATTCGGAAGGCCCCAGGTGAAGGGGGGCCTGCTATGGGCCCCCAAAGACAGATTCCGGCAGCTGATTTGTTCCGGAGAATCCGATTCGGAACGGCTGTCCGAATCGGTCATCGTACTCACTCACTCGGAAACCGAGTCCATAAAGCTGTACGATTCGGCTCCGAAAGACGCGACCTGTCCCAATGCCTTTCGGAACCAATTTGGACAGCCCTATCAGTTTCCAGGCATCGTACTCAGTCGTTGGAAAGTGTGTACAATTCAGTCGGAAACAAGTGTTCCTTTCGAACGACATCGGAATTGACCCCATTATGTGTCCGCACTGCAAGAAAGTTATGGCTAGATGAGAAGTTGTGGAGGGAAAAACTGTCACCCTTTGAATCAACTCAGTGTAGTGTAGAGCAGTGGTTCCCAAAGTTTTTTAGAACCATGACCCACTTTTTCGATGTTTCATGAATTTTCTTTGAGTATTTCGCACTCAGGGCATAAAATAAAGTTGTTGATTTTAGCTACTGTGGCCAGGATGATGAAAAAAACCTGCTTGGTGCAGGCAGGGAAATTATGTGTGGGGGTATGTTTCTCTCAGTTGTGTTTCATGGTTGTGAGGGAGGCAGAATCACAGAGGGTTTACTTTCTTTTCATGGGGGTGATTTTCTGATTCCCCATATTGAAGTATGCGTTGCACACCGAGTGCAACAGGTTTCTGAAGCACCTGCAGATCCTTGCAATTATCTGAGTCTGGTGTGACCAGGGTCCAGAATGATCGTGTACGGAGTTGTGGACCTGATAATTCCAGGCCCGGAGACTCTGGGAATATCTTAGTTGCTCATAGCAGTATTCCCTGTGGAAACACCACTCAGATAAACTTCTAATGTGGCCTAACGTGTCTGACAAAGAAGCTTGTATATTCAAATGAACCCAAAAGTAGAGTAGATTTTGCTTCTTGTGTATCTTTATGAAAGTTCCATCCTCTTCATCTTGCACTGTAATCTCCTCCCCTTATTGTCCCCCCATATAATCACCCAACCTCATTTTTCATTAATTGAGGTCAAACATCTTGAAATATAATTTTTGAATCTTGGAGTTGAATATCAAAGGCTTATCCACACAATTGATACTTTGAAAGGCTATCACATTTTGGGAACCTTCAACAATTTATTTTAAAAAGTTGATTAATTCTTGCACTAATGAATAAAATGATTAGGGCAGAATATTTACAGATATAACTTTGTTACACTTCTATCTTTGTTCACCAGCCAAGAATGTATATGTTTTATACTTATAGCTCTGAAAGTTAAGCAACAATTTTAAAGTCCTCTGAATGTGTACATTATTAATAGATATGAGATGCATGCAGTTAATTTCTACTTCTTGTTCACATTGAAGCTATGCAAAGATCAAGCAATTTTCCACCTAATAATTAGGCAATGCACAGAATATCCAAAATATTAAAATGTGCATGATTTATTTCCTCAAACATTTTACCCTAATCATCTACCATCATCATTACTTTAACTAATTGTAACTATTCAGATGCCTATCAGTTGTGCTAGAGCAGTGATATACAGTGTTTGATGTCGTCTGAAGTCTGTGAAGGTTGTACAATTTACCATCTATTGCAATAATTTAATGCCTCAGCCTTTTTCAAAACACAGGCCTTTTCAATTATTTACAAGCAGTCCTTTAATGTCTGTTGTTTGCCAGCAGGAAGGATCTTCTTCTATTTGAGTGACAGGCAACCACTAGGAAATCAAAGACTAAAATCTAATAAATGTTATTACTGCTGTCCTTGAAAATTTTATTCTTGACAAGCAAAGAGGTCCTTTTCAGATATGGCCAACTTGTTTACTGAATACATTGCATGACAATGCATGAGAGTAAACGACTAAATTAACTCTGTTTAATAGTTTTGTCAGTAATCAACATGACACATTCACCAAGATGAGGCCTTTGACACTGGTTTAGAATTTTATGGGTGTTTAGTATATGGCTATGAATGGCTCTCTCCAAAAACCACAAGCATGAACACCAGATTCAGGTCATTCACTGCTATGTTCCAGAATAATAAATGATTTGTGACTTCTTCTGCCAGGTTTTCTTTCTGGGAAGAATATTAGTTAGAAAACATATGGTAAAATAAATGAAAGCATGAGGCTTTGTCTCGTTTGGCCTTTCTAGTGAACAATCAAAAGTTCAGACGTTTGTCAATGATGTTACATAGATGTTTGTCTTGTATTTAACTTGATGATATTTTGATATGCTAAACCATTTTGTTAGGACGGCCCCTCATTTGTGCAACATAAATATAGGTAATACACAATTTTATCAGAATACAAACTTGATGATACATTTTGAAACTGTCAAGGGTACCTTTGTATCTGAAAGTAGTTCGTGATATTTTGAATCAGTCTTGTGCACAACAAACAATTCACTCATAAAATGACTTTAAACTGTTCCTTTGTAGTTGTAGTTTTCATTCGTGTGTTATTCAGAAAGTCTCTCATTTCTACTGAAAGTTTCAAAGAAAAGTTTCTGATCTTGTTGCTTCACCATAGTCAGTGTGTTATAAGGATTCTTGCTTCCGTAGGTGAAAGGTAATTTATGTCCGGACAATGCCTTTTATTCCACCTGGCATTTTCCCATGGGCTGGAGCCATTGGAGTTTGTTTTTGAAAGCCAAGGACTTTACTTGTGCCTCTCTGTCACTTTCTCCAGATCCCCGAGATTAACTGCTACCAGCACAGGAGACTCAGGGCCTGATTTTGAGTTAGGCAGTCCGTGGACAGCCAAACCTAAGGTGGCACAGCGGTGGAGGTCTGACCGCCGTATTACAACTTTGGCACTTGGACCTCCATGAGACCGCCACAACTGCCAGGGATCTGCAATCCCTCAGCGGTGGCGCGGCGGTCTGGGGCAGCAATATGCTGGTGGTGATGCTGCTGCACCACCAAGCATATTGCGACTTTCCAGACCTCCACACTTTTCATGGCGGTGACCCCGCCATGAAAAGTGTGGCGGTCAGGAAAGTAAGGGGGCCCTACAGGGCCGCCTGGTGCCCCTGTGCATGTGGGTGCATAAAGGGGAGCACATGTTGTGTCCCCCTGTGTGCATGCACCCCTCTTCCTGCACGGCATGGACTGCACAGTCCATGCTGTGCAGGAACGGGCTCTGGCACTCCCTCGGTGCTGCAGTTCTAAGGCGGCTCACATATGGGCCTTAGAACTGCACCTCGCGGGACCGTCAGAGCACCACTCGCCAGACCATGAGGAAACTCGTAATCTGGCGGGTGGGCGGCGGTCGACTTTGACAGTGTGGAAGCAAGTCAGTGGCGTGGCATGGCGACCGATTCCCACACCGCCACAGTCTTAATTATGCCCTAAGCACGGTTCAAGAGAGAGAGAGCAAGAGATAAAAAGAGCGGAGAGAGAGACGATGGATGGATGATTCCTTCTTCCTACATAAACTGTTCCTGGAATGCCTTACTACCACATACCTCCCAGACCAGGAGCATACCTTGCATTTTAAATTATTCTTTTCGACAGAGCCTAGCCAAACACACGCTTTCTCACTCCGGTGATGTTATCTGTAATGCTCCTGCTTTCTAATAAAAGCAATTATGTGGTGGTATCATATATGTAAAGCAACAATGATTATATTAGGGAAGAGTTAGCAATGAGACTGGTACAGCTCTGCCTCCCCGCTCCATATCTTTGGTTGTTGTCCCATGAGGCGCAGATAGACAGAGGCAGGCATGTACAGATCCCGGCACATGAACACACAAAACACACACACATAGATGTGCGTCTCCACACACGCAAATATGTAACCACATACAGGCAGGTTCATGATGCACGCACACACACCTGAGACGTAGGTGAAACACACACAAGGAGACACAGACAAGCAGATATTCACACAGGTTTATCCCCCACTAAGCCTCAGAGCACCATTCCCCAGCAGTCCAGGCAGAAACGTATTGAGTCCCATGGTCTGGACCCACACCCTGCTGTTCCAGTGCACATACATTTTTATCTGCAGCACCTCCTGTATTTCAAATATTGAGTACGAAGCTAAGTTTAGTTTTCACAGCTCAAACAATGCACCTCTATTCTGACTTTTTGTTATTCCATTACTAGGGCCAATACACAGCTCTGCCAATGTATTGTAGTGTATTGTAATTGTAATTGCATTTATATAGCGCTTACTACCCCTGACGAGGCGTGGAAGTGCCTTTTCAGCAAGTAGCATGCTACTCTGGAAACCATAAGGATTAGTGGTGAATTAGTATAGTGAAGTATGAAAGTAATTTGAGTGGTGGATATTAGTCAGTTATTTGGATCGAGAAGGATAGCGGAGGGATAGAAGAGGGAAAAAAGGTTAGCATTTATATAGCGCTTGTTACCCCTAATGGGGTGTTGAAGCACTTTCTTGGCGAGTAGCATGCTACTCCGGAACCCATAAGGATTAGTGGTGAATTAGTATAATGAGATATGAAAGTAATTTGAGTGGTGGATATTAGTCAGTTATTTGGATTGAGAAGGATAGCGGAGGAATAGAAGAGGGAAAAAAGGTTTGCATTTATATAGCGCTTGTTACCCCTAATGGGGTGTTGAAGCACTTTCTTGGCGAGTATCACGCTACTCCGGATCCCAAAGGGGTTAGTGGTGAATTAGTATAGTGAAATATGAAAGTAATTTGAGTGGTGGATATTAATCAGTTATTTGGATTGAGAAGGATAGCGGAGGGATAGAAGAGGGAAAAGGTTTGCATTTATATAGCGCTTGTTACCCCTGATGGGGTGTTGAAGCGCTTTTTTTGGGGGGGCGAATATCACGCTACTCCAGTACCCATTAAAGAATTAGTGTTGAATTAGTATAGTGAAATATGAAAGTAATTTGAGTAGTGGATGTTTGTCAGTTATTTGGATTGAGAAGGATAGCGGAGGGATAGAAGAGGGAAAAAGGTTTGAATTTATATAGCGCTTGCTACCCCTAATGAGGTGTTGAAGTGCTTTTTTCAGCGAGTAGCACGCTACTCTGGAACCCATAAAGGATTAGTGGTAATGTACATCATTCATGTCCTGCATAAACTTCCAGTACTCTCAGAAAGGTCTGTCAGTGCTCCTCAAACATCACCTATTTTCTTTGCTATTCCTGAACTACCATCAGCACACAGCTCTGTCAATTGACTGCTAACTGGACTCACATGACCCCTGCTATTCCTGTACTGGGGCCTGGGAAGTTGTCTACCAGTGTGACACAGTCCTATCACCAGTTGCTTCATTGAGACCCACACACAGCACTTCACTACACCTTAGTCCTCTCGTGAAGCATAGCTTACAAGTCCAGCATTTAGCCAACACATTACCCTTCCAAGTCAACTCAGTCCTGAAATGCATCACCCCAGACTAGTCCATTTCAGATTATCGAATCCTAATCCACCCCTTTGCTCCAAAAATAAATGAAACTTTCAATTTCGTGTTATCAAATAGCATTTTAATGGTTATATATCTGCAATGCGAGATTTTAAAAATAGCATAAACACTTATAGGCTAAGACGTGGAAACATAATACCGAATAAATTATTCAGGTGTCCACTGATGGACGAGATGGGTGGAATCTTTAGACATGATTGACATGCTGTTTTGATTTACAGATCTTGACTTCCTCATTATAATCTGGCTATGCACCAACCCCAGACAATAAGCCACTGAGGAAGAGGTGATAAGAGACATGGGTTACAACATTTGTTGAGTGCTTTCTTCTCCAAGACAGATATGTGGTGCATTAAAGTGATCAACATAGCAAAGCTGCCTTATTGAACTAACGAGGCTCCATTCATAATTGCAACCAAGGACTAAGTTACTGCATGGTGGGGGATCACAGGACAGAGAAGGCTGCTTTCTGTCTGTACAATGAGAGATTAATGCAGGGAATGGGTGTGTGCCAGTGTGGTGAAGAGCACAGGGGATGCTTCTACATCTCAGCAAGAAACAGAGGGGGAGATTTACCAAATCTCCAGGCAACGCAGAGCAAACTCCTACGAGTCTGCACTACGTTGTGCGACAGGGAAGGAGCAGGAGAGCGCCAATTTTCAAAGATAGGGCTCTCTCCTCCCCTTTCCCTTGTGCCGGCGCTGATTACAGCTGCTGTGCGCCACGCACCACCTTAGCGCCATAGCGCTAGGGTGTGTGTGTGTGAGTCTAGCATAGATTTTGTACAGGAAGGGTTCCCTTCCTGTTGTAAAATACTATGCCTAGACATGAGGGAAAGCTTTACCCGCTTTGTATGCATGCTGCACACTAAAATCACACTAAACTCTATTGGTCTACATTAGTCCTCCCTTTTGTCACAAGCGGCTCCAGGATTGTGACTCCAGCAGAATTTGACAACACCCATACTCCAGCCAACAACACTGAAGAATATTCAGGTTAGACCCAGTGGCATAGAATATTCACTTTAAGCCCAGTGACGTCATGCACAATGGTGCCGTGATAGGGCCCTGAGGTTTCCACCCCTTGTTGTGGAACCGCCCATCTGCCAGCATTGAGAACTAACATGGCTGCCTCACAGATATACAGAGGCCTTCAATTAACCTAAGTGGAGTATGGGCGGGCCTAATGGCAGGCCGGTGAGCCCATTTTGTTTTGTTGTAGAAAGTGCCTGTACATAATTTCAGTGTTTCTCTTTTTGTACAGCTCTTTGTACAGCTTGGTTAAGGTGATGAAAACAACACAGCCCATTTTGTCCAAAATCTCTTCCCCTGAAGGACATTTCAAGAGCTTAGAGCTGGAGTATCATGTCATTTTTGCAACAGAGCTCTCCCATGAGTAGTTGGGATTAATGAGGAAGTGCTCTTGGAATGATCAGAATGCAGCTGTTCATGCCAAAATAATGTAAGAAGAATTTATTTTCATTTATTTCTTTTGATGGCCGACCTGACTTAGGAATCTTCCAGCCCCGGGTGTTTTTACAGTATCTTTCAATTGTAGGTTTCAAGGCTGTTCTGCTTATAATAAAATCTGTGTCCAACCCTTTTTAGCACGACGGTGGTGGGCCCAGTCTCAGTTATCTGCAAATGTAAGTTTAGTTTACATGTACAGATAGCATTTTTTATGAGTGTAAAGCCACTTTTTCCATTCACCAAACATGCTTTAACAATACAATACAAAAGAATTTGTAAAGCGCACAGCTGCCTCCGAAGAGGCGTCCCGGCGCTAGCGGTTGTAAAGTGCACTGAAAGAATAAGTCACAACGATGCAGGGAAGCCTGATTATCAAACAGATATGTTTCAGTACTCTACGGAAAACTGATTTAGAGATCGCAAGACGAAGGATTCGAGGCAGCGAGTCCCAAAGTTTGGAGGTTAAATAAAAGAAAGAGCGGCCGCCTCTTCTAGCCTTACTACTCCTCGGGACACTTAACAGTTTCTGGCCATTAGCTCAAAGCATTCTAGCCTGATGGTAGGGGAGCAGTCTTATTCTCAAATAACCAGGGCCTTTATGCTCGCCAGCTCTATCGGCGAGTGTTAAGGCTTTGAATGTTATACGACTGGCCCCAGGCAGCCCGTGAAGTCTGCGCATGTGGGCTGAGACTGGGACATGAGCCGGTAACTTCAAAATCAGCCGAGCTGCCGCATTCTGAATAATCTGCAAGTGGCGAAGCTGGCAGGATAGTAAACCAAAGTACAAGCTATTTGCATAGTCCAGTTTTGAAGTCATCAGAGCATGGATGAACGATTAACCGCACTCCGCCGGGATCTGGTGGATTATTTTCCTAATTGATTTCAGTGTAAAAAAACAGCTGGCAGAAACAGATCTGACCTGAGGTTCAAAGGATAGATTAGAGTCAAATTTGACCCTAAGGTTTCTTACCACTGCTGCAGGAAGGGGAAGGGGGCCAAGCTCCAAGGGCCAACAGTTGTGGGCATCAGGGTAGCTGTCAGTGCCAAAAAAAAGAATCTGTTTTCTCAGATTATAAGATTTGCAAGCATATCTACTCACATTTAGATTTTTATGTTAGTAAATTTAAAAAAACAGCAGTGTGACGCAGACACTACTGGCTTGTCATAGCACGTTTTCCCCCCACACCCTCGGTTTCCTTTCCGTGTCCCTCCATGTTGAATGCCCTTCCTCCGTGATACCTCTCACCTTGCCCGTCTGCCAGCGATACAAAAAAAATGCTGGACGCGTCATAGCGCTTTTTTTTTTTTACTGTCAGCCATGCTGCACAGACTCCCAATTGCAGTATAACATGGAAAAAACACCGACAAATCAAATACCTCACGTTCGCGAGACCTACTGGCTTTGTCAGTGCTTGTTCCCAGTGGAGCATGTGACTCACAGAAATGTACCACCCACAATAGATATCAAATGTTGTCTGTAGGCACAGAAAATGATTGCACATAGAAATTCCTCTTTGCACCATTGGGCCATAAAAAGAGACAGTCAGAATGTTTTACTGCCCACCTGGGAAAAGGTTTAAAAATGGGATTACTATCAACCAAGTAAGCTTACTCTAATCAGCTTGATATGATATCTTTTATGAATTATTAGGTTTGGAGCATAAGCAGAACAAATGTGTGGTACATTCTCACATCGAAAGTCTCTAAGGACTCTCCAAATAATATTTTATTTAGCTATTCTCAGGGCACAATTGGTGGCATGGGAAGAAAGGAGAGCTGGAATGGAAATAAATTGATTTAACATTTTGTAACAAATAGAGTCTCTCTCATTTCTAAAGCCTCGGGGTCTCTTGTGGAAGTTGATGCTGGCTCAGTAGTAGCTGATAGGCAATGGGTGAAGCAGTCATAGTGGGCTGATGCAAAGATGTATACTACTGGCTGATGAGAGGTTGCAAAGTATCACCTAATGTGGTGCTGTGAAGTACTGGTTGATAGTAAGCATTAGCAAGACAGGGAAATTCTAGCTAATTCGAAGCTACATGTTACCAGCTAATAAACTGTCATAATTTTCCCTAGACTTCCCCATAGGGAGACCTCTGCCTACATGTGAAAAGTTAGGCTCCACCCTCCCTCATTCATGGGTGAGGGCTTGTAAGGCTACACATTTGAGTAACTTTGCACTCCTAAATGGTGGGTAACATAAAGTAGTGAAGGTACTCAAAAGTATAAGAGTAAACTTACAAGTGTAGAAGATTTACTCATGTGTAAATGTACCTTTGCGAATAGGTCCCTCTGACTGAGCATATGGAATAGTTTGTTCAACAAATGCATACTGATTTGGTATTAGGAAGGGGCGTGTTTAGGGCGTCCCTCCCTAATATCGAATCGCAGCGGTATGTAGGAATGTTTTGCGACCGAAATGCGGTCGCAAAACATTCGCATTTTACCACCTACTTCAAGTAGGTAGTAACCCATTTACAAACGGGAAGGGATCCACAAGGACCATTGCCTACTCTTAAAAAATGAAAAGGAAACTTTACATTTTTCTTTTTAAATACACCCCGTTTTCCTTTTAGGAAAATGAGCTGCATTTAAAAAAAAATTATTGCTTTATTTAAAAGCAATCACAGACATGGTGGTCTGCTGACTCCAGCAGGCCACCGTCCCTGTGATTTTAGTGATTCCTAATGGGTCGCAAATTGCGACCTGCCTCATTAATATTAATGAGGTAGGTCAATTTGCAACCCATTAGGAAATGCTAAAGGAAACTCATTGAGTTTCATACATTCAAATAGCGATTACCTAATTGCGATTCGCAGATAATTGCACTTAGGTAATCACTATTTGAAATAATGATACATGTGGCCCTTATATATTTATATTCATTTGAGACATAAGCAACACAGTAGAGATCAAGTATCCGAAGGGTATCACTGACAGTATAGCACTAAAATGAATACCTTCAGTTTAGCGAAGGAATTAGCTAAGCTCTAACACCATACCCCCTCAATGTTTTAATATAAACACAGCACACTCAGCTCTTTGTCCTGATCCATACCTTGGATGCCCTCCCTGAGAAACAGCGTTGAAGTTTTCTTGTTTTTCTCGGCCCCATGGGCCCTGTTCAGGCTAACTTTGCATAACGCACTGGAGCAGCTGCTCTGCAAGCCATTGCTATTCACTCTTCTAAGTTTTATTGGTGTTACAAAATGCAATACCGCTTTTATTGTGCGTCCCCAAGAAGGCCACTTTATTGCACATTCTTCTTCTTCCTGTCTGTGGCTATCTGCAAGCATCCGCCTTTGTCTGTGTCACCTTCAGACTAAACAAGGGGTCTGCGTTTGACACCGCATTAAATAATACAGACTCCGCTGGCCCCACATCCATGGACTGTTTGTTGCCAGTGCACCACAGTTAATTACTTGGAGAAGTGTTTCACCTAATTAGGCTTTTCAAGTCTCACACAAAACACACTACTTTTTTTTTGTTCTGGCGACGAGGAAATAAATGAATGGCCTTCCTGTTGGTGGGAAAAAGCTAACGGAGGAACTTACAACAATAAATGGTTGGAATTGTTTCTCGACGCTGCAGAGGTATGATAAGAAGCAGGCCTGAATTAGCCGACATTCTTCGGCGATACGGAGATCTGGCTTTTCATCACCTGGCAGCTTTCGTCCCTTGTTCGCACACAATGTTTTGGTTAATATTTGTAAGCAGAGCCCAGATTTCTTCTTCTGATAATCAAGGCCTGACGTGTACCACTCTGCAAGAATAGTTAATGAAACCATTACTTAGTGGCACACATGCTTCACTTGGATCTAAACGCAATTCCTGCAGAATTTAAGAGACGTGGGGAGCGAGTATTTAACTGGGCCATCTCGGGGATATATGGTAAATATTTATTGCAACCCAACTCAAAGTTGCTAATTAACTTAAACACAGGACTTAATATGGATGCGTTAGGCCACTCTACTTCAGTGCTGAATATGTAAAACAAAAAAGTCCCATCATATTTCATGGGAGTCGACTGCAGCTGGCTGGCGCTGCCCCCAACTCTTGCCACTGCTGCCAAATGTCAGTGACAGCAGTAGCTATGTGATAGTTTTTTAAAAAACGATATGAAATCGCCACTAAGTAATTCTGCTAACAAAATAGGCACACAGCGCCACCATGTGGTGGGTAAATACATGCTGGTGAATAGGAAAAGCTGCCCAGCAGCGAACAGCAGACAAGGCACAAATTAAGCACTGAATACAGCAGGGGGCAAGGTCTTAAAAAGAAGTGGGGGGACTAACCAAATTAGGCAGTGTACAAGTGACATCAAAGAGCGTGACATCATGGCGTGTGACATCGCACGTGGCATCACGGGAAGTGGCATCACAACCCATGACTTCACAGAAAGCAGGGCCGGCTTTAACTGGTGGCACCCTGTGCGACGTTTGTTGGCGCACCCCCAATGACCACCTCTGCCACGGATTCCCTCACTAGCACCCTTTAACAGTGCCCCTCGTCTCCATAACCACTGTCTCAGATTCATTTAGTTTTATAGCCCCACTCATACCAATGTAAGGTGTCAGAGCAAATATCACACACACATTGCACAGAGCCAATCATATTCGTGTAATTCAGTTTATAGGGAATGTTACATCAGACAGGACTACAAGGTGTAGTGTAGGAGTGACATGTCTTTGATACTGGTAGGCAATATAGTTTGAGTCCTTATTCTGGAAAAGCACAAATTCAGAATTTAAAACATAACATCATTGTTAGGAGTTCTCTTTAATAATAAGAATTGTTTTCTACCCAAATGAACACTTTTGGCAAGATTAGGATAATGAAAGACTGGGCAAAAACATATAGCTCTAACATATACCTTGCAGTTTGCATGCAGCTCTTGGGTGACAGTTAATAGCGCAATATTCTATATTAGGATTTTGACTTATAAACGACAAGTAACAAAAGGAGCTCTCTTACAGAAGCAGTAACCCACTGACCTATTTACATTATATGCACTTTGTTATCTGCATGGTACACGTTCTTAGCAGCAGGCATTTTAACCCTCTGCGCTACCTTAGGACGAGTCAAAACTTCCACTAGACAAACCTTCAGTCTTTTTCCAGGCAGACGATTAATCACAGGAGTTATCTTGACATTTTAATTGATGCCTGAAAATTGCTGGAGGCCAGGAACGAGGCAGCAGGGGCTTTTAAAATGATACTATGCTTGCAATAATAACGCCCCCACCCCAAGTCAGTGCCAGGTGCAGTGGCACCGATTGCACCACCGGCCCTGACAGAAAGTGACATCACAAGAAGTGGCATCAGATCTTAACACCTCACATATGTGTTTAGCTGGTCTATCATGAGTACATTTGAGCGCATTACGAGATTTTGCATCAGGGTTGTTCCGAAAAAGTGATGCAACCCCGACACAAAATCTGGGTCTCAACTACACATTTAGTTGTTAAAAACGCTGCCACAAAGAAATTGGTAAGAAGGAGAACTGTGGCAGTAAATCTGTTCTGCTCAATTGGTTGCAAAGTCTGCATTTTAAAATATCTTATGGAGTTAAGGCAGCAGCTGCAGAGATCTTTGTGTGCCCAGTGAATCTCTGGCAATAATAATAATGGTAAGATATCTCTGGGGGTAAACGCATTTGCTAGAGAGATTGTTGTTTTGTCTAGTCCCAGTTTTGAATCAAATTACCACCGAGGGTTAATGCGTCTCCAGCAAAGCACATCATGTAAAATGCAGATGACAGATTTTAGTTTATGTGCATAGGTAAGTGGGTCACCACTTTTAACACAGAGAGCCTTTAGTTACTTGCAGTTCATAAATTGTAATCCTTCTAGTACAGTGAGTTATGAAGGACATGTACCTCCTACACTTTGTAACACATCCTGTACATTGATCTATACACTTATATGATTAATTGTCACTGTATAATGTGTACATGTGATGTAAAGCGCTCTCATACCCTGCAGTGGGAACAGTAGCACTAGAAACAAAATAGTGGTATTTCAATTGTTATTTGTGGAAACACTGGGACAGACCAACACATCTGACATTCTTACAGTGCATGCTGCATATCTCTTACATACACTCTTACATACAGAGGCTGAACAAAGTCAAAACTATGAACCTCTTAAGTCCTTGTGAAATAACAACAAGCTGTGTGCCTTTGTTTCCCCCGTTTGCATTCACATCTAGGTGGGAAGCTCCAGATAGCTCCCAGCCAGGATACGGCTGCTGTGCAACATGTCTGAAAGTTATTTACAAAAAGCACTATGACGCATCAGTGCTCAGCATTCAGCAATGTTGCATTGCAGCTACTGTAAAAAAAAGCGCTATGACATGGCCAGAATTGACTGAGTCATAGCTCTTTTATTTTCTTTACTTTTAGCCAAGCTGATGTGCAACATAGCTAAAAAAAACATTGACAAAGCAATAGATCAGCGCATAGGGGAGACCAATTGGTTTTGCCAATGCTTTTTTTCACTTTCAGCACTGCTGTACAACCTAGCAAAAAAGAAAATGAGAAAGCCAACAAATTTTGCGTAGGTGATACCTATTGGCTTTGCCAATACTTCTTTCTCTGGGGTCCATGAGGATGAGCTGTTGCCTCAGTACAAGTTATATTCCCTAAAAAGAAACTTCAAATTGATTTTGAGGTCTTGTGGTAAACTATTTCCTTACAGGGTCTATCAGTCAGACCTCTTCATCCATTTTTCACAAGGAGCACACCCCTTATACAAAGAAGTCCCCTTCAGAGCCAGGGACTACCATGACAATAGCATAGTTACAGTTTAAACACTTCGTACAAATGGTTTGTTTTTTTAAATAAAAAGCGATTAGCACAAAGGAGAGATTTATATCAATGTGTTTTGTACATTATATGGTTCGTTACAGGAAAGATAGTACCTCTGCATGTTACACTCATTCTGAGCTGCAGATATGTTAATCTGATTTGCTATAATCTGATTCCATTAATGTTTTTGAAGCAAATTACTGATTTGGGTGTGTTTAATTATTCACTACAGATTCTGATTTTATTCTTCAAGTCTGCAACCATACTACCTCTTTCATTTGAAGGAGCAAGACACTAAGGATTTAACTGGTTTATGGGACATGTGATGGTGTCACAATGTATTATAAGGAATAAAGCATCCCCTGGTGTTCATTCAAAGGATATTACTAGTAACCTCAGGTCTCCATGCCCCTATAAATGAAAGGTCCCCCAGACCGCGTTCCGCTATATGGTCACAGAACTACTTCCTTGCTTTTAATGTACAGCAGGAAGTACCATAGCCCATATATTATACATGTAAAAAGTACTATTTCACACACACACATGTGAGTACTCACATACACACACCAATACAGATGCAGGAGATTTAACATCATTATTAAAGCAAAAGTACATTTGCAACAATTAAAGCATAACCACGCAAATTTCTCAGCAGTCTCACTAATTAATAAAGATATTACCTCTACTGATGCTTATTGCATGCCTACTTACAACTAGCGCCCCAACTATTGATCTCTAGGAAATATGTTTTTATAACACTTACAATTTTCTCCAAATCCACACAAAGTCCATCATTTTTGCAGAACTTAGGGGCTGATTACGATTTGACTGCCGCATTACAGTGCTAGCGGTCGGACCCCTGTCGGTCGGGGTACGGACCACCGTCTCCGCCAGGATCAGTCATTCTGACAGGGTCGGAATCGTGATCCTGAATGGAGGCAGTGTAGAGATAGGCACCGCCGTCAGGATTACGATGTCTATTTACGACAGCCATAAAAAAGCTGTCGGAAACGGGCTTTGGGGGCCTAAAACAGGACCCCATCCCTCAGGGGCCACTGCAAAGTGGCCCTGGGGGCACATGTAGTGCCCCCACTCACATCCACACATCGTGTGCAATGCACCACATGGTGCACAGCACACAGTGAATGGATGTGCACAAAGTGCTCCATTTCATGGTGGCTTTTGCTGCGTCCTTTTCCTGGGCCGCAGCACAAGCCGTCGTGTAATGGAGTACTTTGCAATGTCATAAGGTTTCTGCACATACACAGAGCTATGCACAGGAAAATGGGACCCCGGAATACAGTGGTTTGCCACCATATACCGTAGCACCCAAAAACCCCAACCCAACTAGCTTAGCATCCCATTAGCACCCAAGTACTAATGTTTGGACAACCCAGAACACGGTATCTTTATCTCAGGACTCACTGAAGCAAGAACACTCTTTCGCCACTCACTCGTACTTGTCCACAAGGTGCGTAGGAAGAGACACTGGATAGGTTAAAATGTTTATTCCAACTTACGTGCTCTAATGTACAGTACACGTGTCAGTACTAATAGCATAATGCATATGACTAATATAAGCAGCATGGTTACAATTCCATAGAATACAAACGGGGAAAGCATCTCAGAGCTCAGTGGATAAACGTATAAATAACATTACCACCCTCCCCTTGCAGTAAGATAGTTTATTATAGTAATAGAAGACCTCTGGGCTTTGACTAGCGAACCCCATACCTCAGTCTCTAGATGCAGAATTACATCAGCAGGACATCATAGCTCTTCTCACTGAAAGGGATTTCTCCAAGTGTGTTAAGCGCTAGTAAACCACAGCATTAAAAGCATATCAAATTCTTCATGGCAATTGCACATAATGTTATGTCTGGGTGCGCGAGACTGGCCATATCAGGAAGAACCAAAATACATTGTTATGCGACCTTGTACATGTTTGTGCAGACTGAGCCCAAAAAGGTGAACAACAGAAGATGCAGACAGTGCTAAAGAACTTGGCACGAGCAAAGGGCGAGGAAGGCCCGGCTCAGTGTAACGTGCGCAAAGAAAAGCAGCATGGCAGCCAGGCCTAGGCCAACATAACAAGGCAGGTAACAATCCACAAGACACCCTCCCCTGGACAGTCCGGCGGCCAGGACAGAGGCCCATCAGAGGAGAGAAATAGCCGTCGGAGCACAGGGAGCGCCCAAACGGCGAAGGGCAGGTCAATCCATGAAAGTGAAAGTGCAGAAAAAAGCCATACCCTCCAAGAGTTCATCATTGGAATCGTCAAAAAACATAGATGCCATCCAATCCATGAGTTCAAAAGAGCAGGAATGCTCCTCAGCAAAGGGAGCATCCAGAAGCAATGCGGGACAGCTTGCGTGATAATTGAAACAGCTTCGTTGTAGGAGATCCTGGGCAGCCGCCCAGATATCCCATTGCGCCAAAATCCCCAGTGCAGCCGCACGCGCCATACAGCCAGCGACGGAACAGTCCTGCTCATGGGCCTCTAAGGGACCCATCAACTGACCAAAATCCGGAACAGACAATGACGAATTGGAGAGGCAATAATCCAGAGTCCAGGTGAAAGGACAGCGGACACAAGTCATCACAGGTTGCACGCAAGTGAAATACGCAAAGCGAAATGAAAGAGTATATGACACACTCAGTGTCGCCAATGGCAAGACGCCAAAACCGGCCAAAAGGCGCTCACGGAGCAGCTGGAGGCGTTCTGGATCGAGCAGGTCCCATCGGGGAGCAGCCATTGCGCAGAAAGCAAATTAAGAGCAAGACACCAGCCGCTAAAGCGAGGATCAATGGGAAACCGCCAAAGACACTGGAAAATATAGAATGTATGAAAGCCGGGATGACACCAAAAATAGTTTGGAAGGAGGACACCAAGCCCGACCCAACGACCTTAAAAAAGTGTACTAGGCCTTCAGTGTTAGATGCGTTAAAAATACGATGTATTAACTCCCCAAAATGTTGGGGGAGATTAGTGTTTAAAAGGGCCTGTATTTCACTGTGGGTACTCGCCACCTGGAGAATGAATGTCTCCCGGGCGGACGTGAGCATAACTTCCTCGTTTAATAATAGTGCCTTTATTCTGCTCAGTCTATTGAAATCTGCTTCCATGGTAGGGATGGAAGGCCAAATAGAGATATCAACCTTGCCATGAGGGGGAGGAAAAAGCACATTTTTGCAGCAGACAACCCTGTGCGAAACTGTTACAATGTAAGGAATGCCAGCCTGCAGGCCACAACAGTTTTCGTTATTTAAAAGTAAATAACTACCATTGGAAAGGAGAGTGAAAGTAGGTGAAATAACAGGAGCAGGAATACCTTTCAGCACACAAGCAAGATTAGGAGAGGAAACGCTACATGAGCCATGCAATTTAATGTGTTTACAAATAAGCGAATGACCTATAGTCGAGTCGCAGTACTCCCCCGTGAGAAAGACTTCCTTGCCGTCCCGAAGGCATTTATACATGAAAGGCAAGGACCAGAGTTCATGCAGGAAAGCACTGCCCAATGGCCGGTAACGGCCCACAGGATAATGTTTCATGCACGAGTCAAATTCAAACAAGGAAAAAGGTAAAACGATAACCCCATGAACTAGCCACACAGCAGAATCGAGTTCTGCAACAGAGAACGGTAAAGGTTCCACCTTTTCGATATGTAATAGAGTGTACGTTGCATCTTTCATGGACATAAATTGCTGTTTATCAGTTAAGTTAAAAGGTAGAAATAAGGCAGAGGTGTTCAAGAAATGCCAAGGCACTTTACCTAACTTAAGTGTTTGCAAAGTCCATGCAAACTGCATAACTGAGCGCAATTGATTCTGACCATGATACAACACAGAAACATCATCTTGTACAATATCAACAACAGAGGACACAATATTCTCTAAAGTGTAAATGCGAGAAGACAGGGTATTAATACTATTGTCAACAACAGCAAGCACCTTTTCCATATTTGCTTGATCTATTTCCCGAAGACGGGAAGCAGCTTCCATTTGTGATAGCTTCCAGAGTTCATTATACGTTTCATAAATGAATCTCTTAGGTCGGGGACCACGAGGTCCCAAAACAAAGTCGGACAGATCAATATTGCCTGTAAGGAGGGACAAATGTTGTTTAACAGAATCAAGGGACGAATGTTGCAGCCATTGTTTGCATAATTTACCAACAGAGTATGTAGTGACAGTACGAGCATCAGTAAACCTCGGATCAGGCCTATTCTGTGTGTAGCTAGCACCAGTATCATGAAAACGCATTTGACATGCATTAGATGATATAGGCCATATTAACCAGGGTGACTGAACCAGCTCAGAAACATTAAACGAATTATTTTGTAACATTGCCTGCAGGGACACGAGGGACATATTGAATCGTGAGCTTTCATTTGGAAAACTCGACAGGGATGGTATTGATGGCGTATTCAATTGTTTAGTGGTTGCTAAGCCCCAACATGTAGTCTGATAGATGGAAGCATTTAGGAACATAATTTGGGTAGGGATGAGGCAAGCACGATGCAACGCCTCGGTTCCCTGTACCTGCCATGGCTTGGAGCCCCAAATAGATTTTAAATCCACTGTATTATCCCAGTACTCATAACCACCCACAGCTAGGGCACTCAGAAAGGAACCTGAATATAGCAATTTGGTGTGTGTCAACATAATTTTCTGAGTTGATGTGTTATTAAGTCTAAAATAATAGGATGCAGGGTTCGACCGATTAAAATCAGTAAAATAATTAAACTTATTTCGAAGAGTTTGAGAGCTACCTGGCAAGGGGTTTGGACAATGTTCCCATTGGGTATAGTTAACAGAACTACGCAGGGCACTGGGCTTATGGAGAAAATGATTACCCCAATGTTGGTAACAATACAAATCGGCATAATTAGCAGAATTCATATATAGATCTTCAGCATTAAAAGATGCATAATATTTTAAATCGGCAAACAATGCTTCAACGGCATGCACATCCCAATCATCAGAATGAATATTATTTTGTACTACATCACCCATTGAAACACGAAGGACATTAGGTACATTAATAATTTCCGTCGGACCATGGATTTGATAGTTCACTGCATCCCATACGATGCCATCAGCAACTGGGAAGGCTGAAATGTTCACAAATGTGTGGTCACGCTTCATGATGTGAGACGAGGAATGAGGAGCCAAAGTTCCAGAAACATAGTCTACAGCAGAGCGTTCAGGTAAATAGTGACCATTGATTAGTAGAAAAAACACTGTGACAAAGCCAATGGACATGAACAAAAATATCAAGAAAAGTACCAACCAGATGTATGTCCAGGGGGAATCAAAAAATTGTCTCTAAACCAGGATATAAAAATACTGAACTTGGATGGAACTTTTGAAGATGTGGAATCCGAATCAAAGGAATAACGAGTCGGGCTTAGTGGCGTTGTTGGTTGATGTGCCACCGATTCTGATGCAGGATAAGTATACTCGTCCTCGTCGATATTGGTGGAGAGTTGGGGATCAATCGTAGTTTCAGGCAAATCAACCATCTCAATTACAGCATCAGCGATCGTTCGTGCAGATGGACTATGAACATATGTCCGATAAATGGCAGGACAAGAGACCGCTGGTGTGACACTATTCAGGATCGGCCAGGCGCTGTAGCTTGACATTTTCAACTGAGATGTATCTGTTCTCTTTGCGACCAGGAAGCGGTGGTAAAATGACTGTACGTGTTCCCTTCAGGCCAAGAACTGGAACCGGTGCACGAAAAGAGGGGCCAAATTCTTTTTTGTTTTCAACCTTCTCTCGAACCAGTTCTCCAACTTTCGGAAGCCAGCCGGCTACCGGAATCTGCAACGCAGGATCTGTGGCTGAAGGCAAATGTGTAGTTGCAAGTTTGTCTCGGGCTTCTTGTAAGTCCTGTAACATAGCAGAATGGTTATCTACATCAAACTTGGCGGATTGCGCCGCGATGTCTGGACCCTCAAGGTCAGGCACAAACATTCTTATGCCAAAGAGCATTTCGTATGGGGTCCGCCCACCCAGAGGTCTTCTAGGGAGATTATTAAGTGCACGCTGAACGGTATACAAATGGGCCAGCCAGTTCCTGCCAGTACCTAAAACCCTAGCTGTTAAGGATTGCTTTAAGTCACGGTTCATTCGTTCAACGATAGAGTTGCCCTCAGGCCTATACGGAGACGAAAATTTCACCCGCACCCCAAGCGAAGCCATTGCATCCTTGTAAGCCCTAGAGGCAAACGCTGGACCTTGGTCCGAATGGAAGGTGCCGCATGCGAAAATTCCCACAAAGACACGCAAATCCCTGATCACATTTCGGGCGTCAGCACTCCGTTGTGGCCAGACCCAGAGAAACCGTGTGCACGAGTCCACTGCCACTAAGATGTATTTATAAGCAGTGTCTGATGAGAATGGACCGCAGTGATCCAAGTAAACACACCCAAAGGGTCTGTTAGCAATGCAGAGCGGTGTTTGTGGTGGACGTGTTACCGTGGAAGGCTTAATCTGTTGACAAACGTCGCAAGAAAGCACAAAAGCACGGGTGTCTTTATATAACCCACGCCACCAATAACGCTGCTGCAAGATGGAAACCGTAGCTGACACACCTGCATGTGCCGAAGCCATGCCTTCGTGTGCAGCTAATATCAAGGCACTCCTGCGGTCCGCGTTGGGGATCAGCCGATCTCCAACGTCAGGTATAGTTACATAAGGAACCTGATCGGGACTTAATTTGTAAGAATACTTGGAAGGGAAACCTGTAGGGTAATTATCACCTTCCTTGGTTGCAGCAATAGCTGCTAGAATAACAGGGTCTATTTTAGACATGGACCTGGTAACCGCTGCTACTGAACACGTGACTACTGCTGAACGGGCAGCTTCATCTGCCAGATCGTTACCAATAGCGTGTGCGCCCACCCGCTGATGGCCTAAGGTGTGAACCACCTGTGTGAGGGGCAGACGTTGTTGCAATTCTGCCACTCGAACCCAAAGCATTTTATGCTTAATTGTGCTCCCTTTTGCGTCCTTGTAGTCGTTTTCGACCAGAAAAACAGATTGTCATTGTAAGATTGTACACAGTAAAAAGAATCACATACAATAAGAGTGGTCTCATCCTGTGAAGCGAACTCAAGTGCAAGTAGCAATGCATGCAGCTCGGCCAATTGTGCGGTACTATCTCCAAGTGTGCGAGTGTGCACTACAGAGGATTTGAACGTTCCATTCACAAAGGAACCCGCAACAATAGCACATGCAGCTGAATAAGCGTGCTTGGACCCAGTGGCCGGTTGCGCCGAACCATCGGTGTAGATCACACATTTGTAATCCTCAAGCGGTAGCAAAAACAAAGGAGGAGGATGAACGAATTCATACTGCAAGAACTCCTGAGTCTGAAGAGAAGAATCGAAAATAAAGGTGACGTCTGATGACGTCAAGGATGTAGCCCATTGTATCCAACGGGGATGCATTGCTTTAGAGTTCGGTACACTTGCCTTTGTTACTGCCTCCAGGGCAGGACAGGGTGTTACCACCAGAATCCGCTTACCCTGTGCCAGTGCGCGTTCTTTTAGAATCGCCATTTGCACTGCAGTCAGAACTTTTTCAACAGATGTAAAGCGCAATTCAGCGGAAGTGTACAGATGTGACTTGTATGCGATAGGTACTGTATCACCTTCATTAAAGGTTAAATAGGTGAATCCCACCGCCCCCGGAATTATTCTAATCACCAGGTTTGTGTGGTTATCACGAGTCAAAAGATATTTAGACTCCAAAGGTCTGTCTGCAAAGACTGCAGAATTGAGGTATGCTCAGGCAGCCAGCAAGACCTTGAATAAGTAGGTTGTATCAAAGCATACAAAGGCTTGATACGCTGGGCATATTCGGGAATGTAAGTACGCCCGAAGTTCAGGAAACCCAGCAAAGACTGAAGCTTCTTCAGAGTATTTGGGGGGCACAAATGTGCACATTTTTCCAAGAAATGGGGGGCTAAGCCCTTACCTTCGTTATTGAGCTCATAGCCCAAGAACAGAACGGTAAATTCAGCAATGTGTGACTTAGCAAAGTTAAATTTGTAACCCTGCTCCGCAAATTCAAGAATAATGCGGTCCACACGGGACAGATGCTGATATAACTCGTCGTCTGTCAGATAGATGTCATCAACGTACGAACATGCGTCTTGATCAATGTCATTTAGCAAAGAAACAACACGGGCGGCGAATATACCCGGACTATTTTTATAGCCCATGGGTAATCGCCGGAACTGGAATAATTTACCACCGGATGTGAATGCGGTCCATTGACCACTCTCCGGGGCTAGGTTGTGCGTGTAGAAACCGTTTGAAAGGTCAAGTGTCGTTTTGTATTTTTTACGAACAAGACTGTCTACAAGCGCAGAACTGTGTGTATTTTGCACCGCAAAGTTCCGACAATGAGTATTTAAATGCCGGTAATCCAAAACTAAGCGGTACGATCCATCGGGTTTAGAAACCACGAAAAGGGGATTGTTCATAGGTGATACACATGGTTCAATTACTCCCTGATATTCCAACTGTGTCAGAATTTCGGAGACGGGGCCTTTTGCCTGCCGTTTGATGGGATATTGGGGTTGTGGCTGCGGTAGTGACCGCAAAGGTATTGCATGAGGAGGTGATTCTTCATCCCATCCCACATGGTTGCGGTATAACGCTGGTGCCAGGTACACAGCCCACTCAGCTGCAAGTGCTTCAGCTTTGTCTTTTGGGACATGCTTTGAAAAGCTTGGAAGGATTACCTCCTCTCCTTTATGTGCAGCTAAAACGAATGGGGGTGGCCAATCCACCTCTGCTAACAAAATGTCATATGAAGAGGTTAGATTTTCCCAAAAAATCCCTTTTATTTCACGCGGTATGTCACCTTCAATTTGTATAACTATATTATATAGTCTGTCAGGGGGTGCCACTCTCGTGTCAGCTGTCTCTACAGTAACGAATGTTTCAGTTGCTGTCGCCTCCATATGAGGACGTAGCGCCTCCCGCACTATGGTAACTTCCGCGGCGCTGTCTAGGAGGGTCACTGCCCACGTCCAATTCTGGAGTCTCGTTCTCACGGTCTGAGGCATATTTCGCTGTAACAGCGGCAACCTTTTTCTTCTGAAATTGCGGTCGAGGAAGATGAAAGTCTTCTGCTTTACCTCTGACTTGTTGTCGAGGTTGGTCTCGCTCCTGGGGAGCCTCTCGGCCCCTTCCTCTATCTTGCCGTCCTCCTCCACCAGCCTGTGACGACGTCTGGGCCTGTGAAGAACGAGGAGAACGCGTATCAGAGCTCTGAAACCTTTCTGGTGATTTAATCCTTGACCTATCACGTAAATCATAAGTACGTTCAGAAGAAACCGAAACTGGGGAAGCGCCTCTCGACCCCGGCTTCTTTTGTTGCTTACCCTGTTTTTTCTGTCTCCAACTCTTTTTAGTGAAGACTGGTTTATCATCTTTCTCAGATGCACTTTTTGTTTGTATAACTTGTGATTGCGATTGAGTTTGCATTTTTACAAAAGGCTTGTTGCCTAGGCTATTTCTTCCAATTGTTTTATAAGCCCGGGCTATTATTTTCGGTAATTCGCGAGGCCTGTCCAACTCTGGGACCAAAGCCAAAGCATTCGCTACTTGAAAGTTCATAGCATCGCCCTTGACATTTCCAAGGATCAGCTCAGCTACTACATCAAACACTCCCACTAGTCTCATCCCTAATTCCACAGCCGCTTCAGGGCCATGTTCATCCTGTACTTTTTTAATTACAGAGGGTAGAACCGTCATGGAAGGAGTTCCAAAACATTTTGAATAAACTGCTGCGAATACCTTACCCCAGTTTTCACATGATGTCAAATCGGGGATTATGTCTTTTGGCAAACTTATCGTAAGGATGCGATGTTTATCCACTGGGGACGTATGTGGAAACACCGCTTCTATCTGATCGAACTTTTCGGCAAGCCAATAAGGATAGTCGTCCTTATTTTGTGGACGTTTGCCCATCACAGAATTTACCATGACAGGACTTATAGTCACTCCAGCTGCAATAGCTGGTTGGCCTGCGACTACAGGAGCAGCTCCATGGAGGCTACCTGTAACGTATGTCACTAGGGCTCGATGCACTCGTACCAATTCGGTATGCATAGTGCGCAGTTCCGCAAGCGGTAATGCCAGATAATTCGGATGTGGGGTATACCCGGCCAATACAGGCCAAGTGGCCCCCTGAATTGACAAGGGGCCTAAACGAACTGCGGTAGTTGGTTGTGGTAGGGCGTCATTAAACCAAACACGGTGCTGCCAAGCCGTGAGAGGTACTTCAAGAGTGATATAGGGTCGATATGCAGCAGGAATAACGGTGGGTTTATATTCATGAAACAGCTTATCACCTGCATCCACCGCCTCAAAAGTGATCCAAGTGTAAAACACTTCAAAGTGATAAGCCGCATCGGCTTGAACCACAAAGACCAACTCGACCCCTGTATCGGGCACTCCATACACAGCTAAGTGGTCTCGGAGTGCTCCTCGACTATGTGCAGCTATCGCCACACCAGCCATGACTAAACAATTATATTCGACAACCTAACAGGGAGCACAAAAATGGGTCTGTTAACTAACCTTTTTTAATAATATCAAGCTTGAAAGAACCTATAAAACATTCAATATAGGAGGTATCACCGTCACATACGCCTCCGGAAGCGTACGCGAGGGGTTTGTGGACAAGCACAAGCACTACTCAAGCGTCTCGCAGATAAGCAGCCCCACGGTGGTCGCGCCATGTCATAAGGTTTCTGCACATACACAGAGCTATGCACAGGAAAATGGGACCCCGGAATACAGTGGTTTGCCACCATATACCGTAGCACCCAAAAACCCCAACCCAACTAGCTTAGCATCCCATTAGCACCCAAGTACTAATGTTTGGACAACCCAGAACACGGTATCTTTATCTCAGGACTCACTGAAGCAAGAACACTCTTTCGCCACTCACTCGTACTTGTCCACAAGGTGCGTAGGAAGAGACACTGGATAGGTTAAAATGTTTATTCCAACTTACGTGCTCTAATGTACAGTACACGTGTCAGTACTAATAGCATAATGCATATGACTAATATAAGCAGCATGGTTACAATTCCATAGAATACAAACAGGGAAAGCATCTCAGAGCTCAGTGGATAAACGTATAAATAACATTACCACCCTCCCCTTGCAGTAAGATAGTTTATTATAGTAATAGAAGACCTCTGGGCTTTGACTAGCGAACCCCCATACCTCAGTCTCTAGATGCAGAATTACATCAGCAGGACATCATAGCTCTTCTCACTGAAAGGGATTTCTCCAAGTGTGTTAAGCGCTAGTAAACCACAGCATTAAAAGCATATCAAATTCTTCATGGCAATTGCACATAATGTTATGTCTGGGTGCGCGAGACTGGCCATATCAGGAAGAACCAAAATACATTGTTATGCGACCTTGTACATGTTTGTGCAGACTGAGCCCAAAAAGGTGAACAACAGAAGATGCAGACAGTGCAAAAGAACTTGGCACGAGCAAAGGGCGAGGAAGGCCCGGCTCAGTGTAACGTGCGCAAAGAAAAGCAGCATGGCAGCCAGGCCTAGGCCAACATAACAAGGCAGGTAACAATCCACAAGACAGCAACTGCCAGCCCAGATATCGCATGCTAATTGGATGGTCGGACTGCTGCCTGCCTGTCAGAGGGTCTTCTGACCGCCGTGATAGCGGGCAGCGGTCCGACCACCGACATTGAAATAAGGCACCTAGTGTCAATAGGCTGTGCAAAGACCTCTGTCACCAATATAAACAAGTGGTACACAAAAGATAGTCACAGTGGAAATTATTCACAATGTATCTGCAACCAATACATGGTCTGTATACAAGGAATATGACAACACCAAATGGCTCATTCAATAAATGATTATGATTTAATAAATATCACAAAAATTGTCATCATAGATCATAGACTCAAAAATTGTGAACTGAATATCACATTTAACATTGAGTAAAAACAGGTGCATACAGCGTGAAGTGATAGGTGCGTAGTTAGGATAAGTGAAAGTGATGTGCAGGGGAAAGGTGGTGCATATATATACATCAATATACAATAATGATAACCTAACCTGCCAAATTACTGGCAAAACATACAAATGCAAAATCATAAACAAAAGATGCAGATATAGATCCTCTGTCATCCAGGTTTGATAAGTGAAGGAAGGAGATGTCGACGTTTCGACCCTATAAAAACCAGCAGATTTGATGTCTTGGAGGTGGGGTCTTCATCAGGACCAACGGGGAAGGGGAAGGGAAGTGAAGGGTATATGTTGCACCAGTGACAGCACAGGTGTCTTCAGGCTGAAAGATAGTGATGTGGGCGACGCTTCCCAGAGCTATGGGTTACGTTTGAACCCTTGCTCTTTCTATACGGATACATCCGCGGCCTTAGGTTATTGCGTACCTTTGGTTTATTCCTATTCGGACTGCTGTACCTATCGTGAGAGCCTTGCTGGCCCACATCACTATCTTTCAGCCTGAAGACACCTGTGCTGTCACTGGTGCAACATATACCCTTCGCTTCCCTTCCCCCTTCCCCGTTGGTCCTGATGAAGACCCCAAGACGTCAAATCTGCTGGTTTTTATAGGGGTCGAAACGTCGACATCTCCTTCCCTTCACTTATCAAACCTGGATGACAGAGGATCTATATCTGCATCTTTTGTTTATGATTTTGCATTTGTATGTTTTGCCAGTAATTTGGCAGGTTAGGTTATCATTATTGTATATTGATGTATATATATGCACCACCTTTCCCCCTGCACATCACTTTCACTTATCCTAACTACGCACCTATCACTTCACGCTGTATGCACCTGTTTTTACTAAATGTTAAATGTGATATTCAGTTCACAATTTTTGAGTCTATGATCTATGATGACAATTTTTGTGATATTTATTAAATCATAATCATTTATTGAATGAGCCATTTGGTGTTGTCATATTCCTTGTATACAGACCATGTATTGGTTGCAGATACATTGTGAATAATTTCCACTGTGACTATCTTTTGTGTACCACTATTTACCCGAGTCCAGTGGTCTTTCGGGTTACCCCATTGATACGAAACTCACCAATATAAACAAGAGCACACAACCGTGTGCACCTACTTAAGTATCCTCACTGAATGGGCAATTTTTACAGACTGTTCCAGACTGTGTGTGCAAAGACCAGAGGGAGAGCTCAGCCCAGCCACCAGACCTCCTGTGCTTTCTGCTTATCAGCCGGCTTCCCGTGCCTGTGCCAGGGCACAACACTAGCCCACTCAAATGCCAGTGCATCCTTCATTGCCAGTTACCAGCAAATCAGGGCCTGCAGCATGAGAGGCAGCAGGAGACAAACCTACCTGAGAGCTGGGCCAGCAGACGAACTTCAGTCTTTGGCTGCAGGACGCCCCTGGACAAGAGTTGCTCCTCCGTTAAGGCGGAGGAGCGTCGCCTCACTAAATAAATTGCACCGAATGAAAAATAAAATGGTAATGAAGTTAATTTATTTCCATTAAATTTTTTTATAACCCTGTCCTGAGCCGAGCGTCAGGACGGGGGTGGGGCTGCTGTTGACTGGCAGCAGCAGAAGGCAGTGATGGGCAGGGCACTTTAAGTTTAAAGTGTGCATGTCTCTTTGGCCAGCAGTCTTACAACGGCCAGCCAGACATGCGCATTTTAAACCTTTCTAACCCAGATGGGTTAGAGTAAGCATAGGGCTTTAGTTTGCTCCGGAGCGACAAAGGAGTCTGCTCCCTCCAATCCTGGTGCTTCTCTTGTGCTGCATGAGAGCAGTGCCAGGATGGGTTAGTGCAGTTTCCTGGGTCCTGTGTTGGAGCCAGCGTTGAGAAGACCCGAGCAAGGAGGATGTCGCGCCAGGAAGGTAAGTGTAATTATTTTATTTCTTATTTATTTTTGTCCCACCCGCCTCACCACCCTCCGTACATGCCAGCCGCCACTGCCCCTGGAGCTGTGAACATGCTCGAGAGAGCAGTGGGGCTCAGCCTGGAGGCAGGCACACCAGTACACCACAGACTAAACACTGGGCCACACTCACTATGTAACCGGGGAATGGAAAACTAAGACGCACCAGCTCAACCACAACATAAACTGTTATTGTCCCAATTCACTGCACACGCCCAAGCATGAGGCGCTTGGTTCACTGCTTGATGAATCATGCCTGACAATCATATGAGTTTGTTTGGAATTGGATTAACACACACATAACGATGATATTGCACAAAAAATCTCTCCTGACTAAGTGAATGCCAAGATTCTATATACCTCTATGGGACATATGCGCTCCAAAATCTGCTATGAAAAGGAATTAGTGCTCATGGAAAAGAACCTCATATGTCCAAGACCACACCATTTCACAGAGTTGAGAAGCAGTGACCAGGAACCAACACATCTGCTTGTTTCACACAGCGTAACCACCGCCTCACACCTCCTTTCATGCGTGGTAGCCTCAGCCTACCTTTAATAAGATGTGGCAGCCCAATGAAAAAATACTCTTTTTGGGCTATCTGTACACGTAAAATGGTATAACTTCAAGTGCCGCTGACTCCAGTCACTATTCCCCTCAATGGCTCATGCACTTCAGAGGGGGTCTTAGTACATAAAGCTTAGCAGGCTCATAAAGGTGCTGTTGGGGCTGGAGGAACACAGCATATTTAATCTGCAAATTGAACACCTTCAGTTTTTTAAGAGGGATCTGGGATTAGGAGGTGGGGAGGGGGCTGACGTGGAACCTCTGTGAACCACTGATATGTGTATCTTCTGCATTTAAACCCTAATGCGTTTGACTGCTGCTTGGAGTTACTGCTCGGCTATATGAAAGCTCAGCAGCCTCTTTTGTTGTCAGAATATCAATGTTTTAAAAGAAATCTTCAAAGTGTGGAGTCGCACTGATAGCATTTGCTGGTTACGGCTCTTTTTGACAGAGTTATCAGCACCTGTAAAATAAAAACAAAAAAATTGTTTGTGGACTGTCCCTGCCACCAAAAAAAACCAAAACAATGTAAAACTGGTCTTCACCTTAATGGAACATCCAGATGACCAGTTACAAATGATTCTACTGGACAGAGTTACTGTACATGTGTTTTTGGAACCTACTTGTTAGAACTGGGGGTCTCTAGTTGGCAGAGGTAGGTACCTTTGACCAAATAGGGACCCTTGCTTCTACGTCAGGGCAAGGGAGTTACACTACTGGATAACCCCTGCTCACCCCCTTGGTAGCTTGGCAGACAGCAGACAGGCTTATCTCAGAGGCAGTGTGTTAAGCATTTGTGAACACATACAGTAATACAGTGAAAACACTACAGATGGACACCACACAGGTTTTATAAAAATAAGTATTCTTTATATAGACTTAACACAAGACCACAAACGACAAAAATCCACAATACTGTACTCAAAATAGACTTAAAGATGGTAGAAGTAACTTAGTTCAAGTCGATGGTAAATGCGGCAAAGTTCTCACAAAAGTACCTGGATGCGTAACGCAAAACAAACAAAAAGGTTCGCAGGGATGGAGATGCGTCGGTTCCTTGCTTATGGGGAGACAATGCGTCGTGCCTCAATGCTTGCGCAGAGTAGGGGTTGCGTCTTGGTCCTTACCGGAGAGGAGGTGATGCGTAGATTCTCGTACTGCGTTCCGGTTACGATGTGACAAGATGGCACCTTGATGCGATGCGACGATCCGGTGCGATGCGATAAGATGGCGCCCTTGATGCGACGACGTGAAGACGATGCATGCACGCCCGGGGGCCGTGCAGCGACTCTGTAACTTTTGGAGCCGCGACAGGCCCTGCGACACGCTTTTCTGGTGATGCGCCGGCGACCTCTGCGGCGGCGACACGCTTCTCCGGTGATGCGTCGGGTAACAGCTTTGACGAAGGCTCGCTTCTCTGGTGATGCAGCGTCGACCTCTGCGGCGGCGACATGCTTCTCCGGCGATGCGACGGCAACAGCTGCGACTGCGACACGCTTCTTCTCGTTGAGTCGCGCTTCCAGCTCCCAGCGACACGCAGGCTTCTGCAGACAGAATTCCCAGCAAGAGAATTCAGAGGGGAGCTGGTGGTGAAGTCTTTTGTCCCTGAGACTTCAGCAGGAGGCAAGCACAAGTTCAAGCCCTTGGAGTAATATTCTGCAAGATGATGAAAGTTCTTTAAAAGTTCCTTCTCCTCTCCTTGGCACTGAAGACACCACTGTAGGCCAACCCAGCAACACAGCACACTGGCAGGGGGACAGTCCAACTCCTACAGCTTCCTTTGGTTCTTCTCCTTGGCAGAGGTTCGTCTTGTTGTTCCAGAAGTGATCTAAAGTCTTGGGGTCTGGGTCCCCATATTTATACTGCAAAATCCTTTGTCCTCTGAAGGCAGAGGGGCCTGTACCTAGTCCAAACCAGTTCTGGGCAGTCCTGGAGCACTTTGTTTATAGGACTCCTTCTTTCCTTTGGCAGGGTGGGCCAGGGACATCAGACGCACCACAGGAGGTGGAGCCAGCATTGTGGAAGGCAGGCACAGCCCTATTCAGACCCAGGTGCAACTCCTCCCACCACTCTACATGCAGATAGGTCTATTCAGCCCTGTGCTGACTCACCCTGTCTCCTGGAATCCCCCAGCCCCTGTCACTCACAAACCAGACATGGAATACACAACCTAGCAGAGGCAGGCTTAGACAGTTAGGCAAGAAAATACCTACTTTCTAAAAGTGGTATTTTCAAACACAGAATGTTAAAACCAACTTTACTAAAAGATGTATTTTATCATTCTGAGTTCAGGCATACTAAACTCGAATTCCTACCATGTTCCCTGGGTCAGTTAGGATTATAAGATGTTATAATCAAACTGCCCATTCTGGCCTATGGGGACAGGTAGCCTTGCAATAGTGAAAAACGAAAATGGCTGTAATTCACTATTAGGACATGCCACACACACCAGGGCATGTCCTACCTTATACCTACAATGCACCCTGCCCTTGGGCCTACCTTAGTGGTGTCTGATATGAAGATAAGGGAAGGTTTAGGGATTGGCAAGTGGGTGCACTTGCCAAGTCGACATGGCAGCCCCAGACTGCACACAGGCTTTGCAATGGCAGGCCTGAGACACACTTTACAAGCTGCTTCTGTGGGTGGCACAACCAGTGCTGCAAGCCCACCAGCAGCATTTGATTCACAGGTCTTGGGCCCACCTGGTGCACTATACTAGGGTCTGACAAGTAAATCAAATGATCCAATCATGGAGTCACTAATCAATACATCAATTTACCATAGGGAGCACTTGCACTGTGGCACTGAATAGCAGTGGCACAGTGCCCAAAGCATCTAAACCAGCAAAACATCAAAAACAGAGGAGGCAATCAGAAAAAAGTGGAAAGGAGACTCACCCAATGGTACCAGGTCTAACACGTGTCCCCTCCAGCTGAAATGTGGGGAGAACTACCCTTCCCCTTGGGAGTTCTCATCACTAAGGCGGAAAAATCTGGACAGACCATCAGCATTGGCGTGTTCTGTACCAGGCGCTGTTCCACCGTAAAGTCCATCCCCTGTAGGGAAATGGACCACCTCAACAACTTTGGGTTCTCACCCCTCATCTGTATCAGCCATCTGAGGGGCCTGTGGTCTGTCTGAACCCGGAAGTGAGTCTCAAACAGGTATGGTCTCAACTTCTTCAGTGCCCAGACCACAGCAAATGCCTCACGCTCAATTGCACTCCACCTCTGTTCCCGTGGAAGTAACCTCCTACTGATGAAGGCTACAGGTTGGTCTAGGCCCTCCTCATTAATCTGTGATAGAACAGCCCCCACACCATGCTCTGAAGCATCTGTTTGAACAATGAATTCCTTTGAGAAGTTGGGCGCCTGAAGCACGGGTGCTGTACACATGGCAGTCTTCAGGGCGTCAAAAGCTTTCTGACAGGTGTCAGTCCAGTTCACTTTCTTGGGCTGCTTCCTGGAAGTCAGCTCAGTCAGGGGTGCAACAATGTTGCCATACCCCTTGACAAACCTCCTGTAGTACCCTGTGAGTCCTAAAAAGGCTCTCACCTGTGTCTGAGTCTTTGGGGGTTCCCATGCTAGGATGGTATCAATCTTGGGATGTAGGGGCGCCACCTGGCCGCTCCCTACCTGGTGCCCCAAGTACACCACGGAACCCTGCCCGATCTGACACTTACTCGCCTTGATCGTGAGGCCTTCCTTTCGCAGTGGCATCAAGACTTCCCAGAGGTGGCGCAGATGTTCTTCCCAACTGGCGCTGAACACTGCAATGTCATCCAGGTAGGCGGCACTGATATCCTCCAGTCCAGCCAACACCTGGTTGACCAACCTCTGAAAGGTGGCAGGGGCATTCTTCATCCCAAAGGGCATAACCCGGAATTGGTAGTGCCCATCTGCTGTGGAGAATGCTGATCTCTCTTTGGCCCCATCAGTTAAGGCGATCTGCCAGTACCCAGACGTTAAATCAAACGTGCTTAGGTACCGTGCAGCCCCTAACCGATCAATGAGCTCATCAGCTCTGGGGATGGGGTGCGCGTCAGTCCTGGTGACTGAATTGAGTCCTCGGTAGTCCACACAGAACCGGAGTTCGGGTGTGGCACCAGGCGCGGCAGCCTTTGGGAACAAGACCACTGGGCTGGCCCAAGGACAGTGAGAGGACTCAATCACCCCTAAGGCAAACATCTTGGAGACTTCCTCCTTGATGTAAGCTCTGACCTTGTCAGTCACTCTGTAAGCCTTGTGCTTCACAGGAGGACTGTCCCCAGTGTCCACATCATGGACGCACCACTCAGTGACACCAGGAATCAGGGAAAACAAATCGGAGAATTGTCCCAACAGTTGGCGACAATCTTGCTGCTGATCAGGGGTCAGTGTGGCAGAGAGGCTGGCACCATCCACTGACCCATCTTGCTCTGTTGCTGTCGTGCCTCCAACTCCTCGGGATCGGAACGATGCTCAAAAATGGTCCACCTCTCGATAGCTTCAAGTCTGCATGCTATAATAGCACAGATCAGTGAAGTGATCGAGCGAGGGAAGGAAAGGATGGGGACAGCGGGGAGGGAGACCTGGAATGACAGAAACGAAAATCTTATTAATAATTATCTGAAGTCTTATTGAGCATGGAACAAGCTTTCCTATAGAATTTTATGTGTACCTGTAAAGAACATGTATTCTTTAGATGAGCCCTTTGTGGTTCTTACAGTTCCTATTAATCTGCATAGGACCTGATCATACACCTTCGAAAAAGGACACTCTGCAGACAAAATAGGAAGGAACAAAGACAAGGAAATAATACAATAAATATAACTGTTGTTTGGTTGATGTGCGAAACAATCCTGTAATACACAATTAACACCAAAGAAAAAACAACAACCTACTTATATATTTGTCAAGCCTGGCATCACAGGGTAGTTAGAGAACGTTTATACTAGAGTCTTCCACTATTCCCTGCTACAACATGCGGCCTGAATGTATAAAAACAGGAAAAGAAAGAAACGCATAGATACTCAATAATGAAAAAGCAGGACACTTATAGCAAGCCACTCAAACTAACCAAAATGAGCATCAAATGAACTGGTGAAAACACCGAAGCGGCACAATGTTAACGACCCATCAGGTGTTGTTTTGGATAATGGGTACACCATATACACCATACCAACACACACAAAATATATAGCTTATTGCACCATTGATCCTGCAAGTGCACGATATATGAGCCAAGCAATGAACGTTCTATAGCCCAAAATAATAGGTCTTTCACAATTAGCCCTTACGATCCTAAAAACAATGCCTGTATCCCTTCTACCTGCAAGAGACCACAAACGTGTGTCTCGCCAACAGGGAGGAACACCGCACTGAGAAGAGGAGGCCACTCGGCGTCCAGAGAGAAAGGAAATAAGCGTGTTAAAAGCGCTGACTCGGTCTGGATAACATGAAGAGAATATTCGGTGTTTCGACACCCTTACCAGACCATGACTCAATATACCACCCAGGAGTTTGTCACAAACGGAATCCTCGATTTTCATCAAACCTTCAGAATTAGCGGCAACGCTGCGGGGAATCGGATGTTCTTTTATTCTCTTCCGTTTCCCGGCCGTCAACGTGCGCGACGTCCCGATCATGTGACCTACAGTCCGTGAATCATGGGAATTGTAGTTCATTTGGTCCCCCAGCCTTCGCGAAGGCGCTGGTGATCGCGGTTCGCATTGTACAGCTGACAGAGTCTCGAGGTGAGACAGGGTGACCACGATGAGAACAGAGGGGAGGGGGGGTTATGACAGTACATCCCTCTTCCAGAGAACCCTGTCGAAAGTTAGATTTTTCCAGGATGTTTCTTATGAAAAGCGGCAATGAGTCTTGGGGCGTGTATCTTGGTTATTGGTTCCCAAGAATGTTCCTCTGGTCCGTACCCTTTCCAAGCAACTAGGTACCATCTTTGTTTCCCTCGCAATTTAGGGGCCGATTCCGATTCGGGCCGGAAAAAATACCGACCGACTCGGTACGGGATTATAGTCCGACCGACACGTACCGGCGTTGCCCGACCTGGGAAGTACGATGAAATGCATGGAAATCACGACCGACTCGCACGGAACTCAAGGCGAACGACCGACCCGGCCGGAAACAAGCTATCCGTCCGGGAAACCACGCGAATCGCACCGACCGACACGCACCAGGAAACAACCCGAACGAAACGTACCCGCGAACTCCGACCCGCGCAGTACGATGCAATGGGTGCAAAATCAGACCGACTCGCACGGAGCCCAAGCCGTACGACCGACACGCATACAAAAGCCAGCCGAACAAACACAATACCCCGCGAACGACGCGTACGCCGCATATGAAACGGAGCTGAAACACAGCGGGAACGACTCGGACAGGCGCGCACGAGACAACTGCAACGTCCTACTCGGTCAGAAGAACGACTCCTACATGCACAATAATCACTAATGAAAAAATACCAAAAAAAAGGGCCAAACAAGCAATGACAAAGCCAATAAATACAGGGGGAGAAAAAAATGGAACAAGGACACACCCCCAACTCCACCTACATAAAGCCCACAAATCCCTACCATGATCCTTTGCAAATTCCACTGACCTGCCAGCACACAACACCATCACACAGCAAACACAGACACACACACAGCTCATCCAACACAAAAGCCACACACCATTAGCACCTCAACAAATAGCACCCTCACACACACACAGCAAAACCTACACTCACACACCCTCACTTGCACACACACACACATCAATCACCACCACCACCCATCACCATGCCCCTAAAGAAGAATCCAAAGTTCCTAGATAGTGAATTGGAAGTCATGGTAGACGAGATCCTGAGGGTAGAGCCACAGTTGTTTGGCACATTGGTCCAACAGACCCCCATGTCGCAGAAAACCAAGATGTGGGCGAGGATCGTCGACAGGGTGAACGCACAATCACCATGTTTGCGCACAAAGGAAGACATCCAGAACAGGTGGTATGATGTGCGCAGGAGGGTCAGAGACCTACTCAAGAAGGATTACCTCCTGAGCCAGCACACCGGCAGTGGCCCTCCTGCAAAACCACTATACCTCAGGCCCTGGGAGGAGAAGGTGCGGGCCATCCTACCACCAGTGAGCGTATATGGACTAACAGACATCCCAGAGCCTGGTGAGTACACAACTAATATACACAATATTGTGTGCCAATACACACACATCACTCTCAAGGGGACAGTCAAACCATCCACCCCTAGCAAATCAACAGCAACCAAAAGATAATCATCCCAAGATGTGTATGTCAGTTAGATTAACACAATACATGCCATCTCATAGTGATATGTAACTGTGTCATGACATGTACAAACACAACAACAAATAGAGCAAGGCAGTGGTACAAATATAACCAACAAACACTGCCTGATATTTTGCCACCACTAGAACACCACCTCACAGGGAAGCTCACTTAAAGGAAGGAAATCTGTGTATGCTGGTGAAGTCAGTGTAGCCAATAGCATGATGGGAGTTGTAGTCACAGATATTGCTCACCCTCACAATTGGCCCATCAACACCACTCCGAAACATGCTCACATCACAGGGAGTGGATAAGGACTGACAAGATGGCTGACACTGGCTACTGCTGTGGGGTGCACAAGGCCCTGCTGGGAACTGTGCACCAACAAACAGCAGGACACCACTGTCAGCCATCTTGCCATTGCTGTCACACTCACACACAGTGAAGTCCACTCAAAAGCAAGGAAGTACGGGCATGCTGGGAAGGGGGTGTAGGCAATAGCATGATGGGAGTTGGAGTCACAGATATTGCTCAGCCTCACAATTGGCCCATCAACACCACTCTGAACCATGCTCACATCACAGGGAGTGGAAAAGAACTTACAAGATGGCTGACACTGGCTACTGCTGTGTGGAGCACAAGGCCCTGCTGGGAACTGTGCACCAACAAACAGCACAACACCACTGCCTGACATCCTGAAAGCCAACTTGCACTCTCTGCAATGCAAGCACGTTGCATGGTGGGATATCTGGCTGGGTGGGAAGGAGGACTCACAGCACTGACCATAGTTACAAGCAGCTCACCTCACACACCCCCTCAACACAAACTCCACATAACCCACCTGGGAGAATGCAATGCCTCACATACCAAATGAAGATCCCACAAAGAACCACCACCCTGGGTAATGCTGTGTGAAGCACAGGGACACACCTGGGACTTGTAGCCAAACAAACGCAAGGACAACACTGTCAGCCTTCCTGTCAGCACAGGCACACTACCCCACAGGGAAGCACAGTCCAAAGGAAGGAAGTACGGGCATGCTGGGAAGGGGGTGTAGCCAATAGCATGATGGGAGTTGGAGTCACAGATACTGCTCAGCCTCACAATTGGCCCATCAACACCACTCTGAACCATGCTCACATCACAGGGAGTGGAAAAGAACTTACAAGATGGCTGACACTGGCTACTGCTGTGGGGAGCACAAGGCCCTGCTGGGAACTGTGCACCAACAAACAGCACAACACCACTGCCTGACATCCTGAAAGCCAACTTGCACTCTCTGCAATGCAAGCACGTAGCATGGTGGGATATCTGGCTGGGTGGGAAGGAGGACTCACAGCACTGACCATAGTTACAAGCAGCTCACCTCACACACCCCCTCAACACAAACTCCACATAACCCACCTGGGAGAATGCAATGCCTCACATACCAAATGAAGATCCCACAAAGAACCACCACCCTGGGTAATGCTGTGTGAAGCACAGGGACACACCTGGGACTTGTAGCCAAACAAACGCAAGGACAACACTGTCAGCCTTCCTGTCAGCACAGGCACACTACCCCACAGGGAAGCACAGTCCAAAGGAAGGAAGTACGGGCATGCTGGGAAGGGGGTGTAGCCAATAGCATGATGGGAGTTGGAGTCACAGATACTGCTCAGCCTCACAATTGGCCCATCAACACCACTCTGAACCATGCTCACATCACAGGGAGTGGACAAGGACTTACAAGATGGCTGACACTGGCTACTGCTGTGGGGAGCACAAGGCCCTGCTGGGAACTGTGCACCAACAAACAGCACAACACCACTGAATGACATCCTGAGAGTCAACCTGAACCCACTGCAAGGGTGGCATGCTTCATGGTGGGATAACTGGGCCAGGTGGAGAAGGATGGCCGGATGTCCACCAAATACAACCAATGCTGGCCATGCACACACCTCAACATTCATAGTGAAATGCCCCAGGTATGCATGACAATGTGCTACACCAATATCAACCTCTTACTGTGACAACTTAGGACAATGCAATGTACATGCCCGCATCCAGAGGTACAGTCACAACTGTCAGGTGTGTGAACCATTGATGCCTGTAGAAACATTACATACAATGTGTGTCTCTTCCAAATACAGGTGACGATGATGGGGACACAGCAGCAGGCGAGGAGGAGTCCCTGTCCCAGGCTCCGGGGGACACAGAGCTCACTGGTGTGGAACAGCCTCTGCCCACCTCGGATGGCGAAGACCTACCTGGCACCTCCGGTCTGAGTCATCATGCAGCACCAGCTGGACCAACATCTGCACCCCCTGCACCCACCCCTCCAACAACTGCCAACATACAGACCACCCACGCCGACACGGACAGACCAAGGACCACCGCTGACAACAGCACAGGGTCCCAGGCCCACCGTGGAGCAACGGATGACAACACCACTAACAACCCCCAAGTGGGCCTCGGGTCACCTGTGCGTGCCACCGCAGGTCCTGCACGTGTCGCCAGGGGTGGTGGGAGGGGTGGTAGACATAGGTCGCTGCTTGCAGAGGGGTCTGGACTGCATGATGACCCACAACTGGCACGCATCGCTGATGCGTACCAGGATAGCACCGGAGAGGTCAGACAGGTAGTGGGGATCCTCAAGGACATACAACAGCAGCAGGCTGCCCATCATGCCCGCTTGGACTCCCACATGGCCCGTGTGGAGACACACATGGCCCGTGTGGAGACACACATGTCGGGCATGGAGTCCAAGTGGGATACATTGCAAGAACTCACAGCGGTGCATAGGGACATATTGACATGCCTCCGCCAGATTAGCACCAACATGGCCACACCTCCCTGTGTGCCCACAACATCTGGTGCTGCAACAACTGACACCGCCACAGGGAGGGAGGAGGACTCTGGCGGAGAGTCCCCTGCACCGCAGCAGCCTGCACGTGAGGGTCCCCCACAAAGAAGAGGGGTCGTCCGAGGAAGGAAAACTGAGAGGTTGATGGCCACGTACATCCCCCAGGAAGCCAACACCTGTTCCGGAAATTCTCCTTTGTGTGCAAACGTTTCACCCTGTCGAATGCAACACTACTTTCCCACATGACATGGGGAGTTCAAGTTGGACTAATGTATCATATGACTGTGGACTTCACTCAGGACATTTCTGCTACCAAGACTTCCAACTCATCTGGGAACTTTGGATCACAATCACAATGTACAGCACCCACCATCCTGTGCACTATACACACACACATTTCTGTAAATAAAATCACTAGTACACCATACTTGCCACTGTTGTTATTCAAATGTGGATACTGTTATGGTGATGATGTTCTGCTAAATTACACTGTGTATGCTAACTGCTACAGCAAGTACAACACCGTCGTGTGAGTCATGGTGACGTGACACATATGAGGGAGACACACCACTAGGGCTACACAACACAGACACCAGGGCCATCGGACTCATCGCCCACAGTGATGTTGCCAGGAAATACAGTGGAATGCACAGACACCACACCTATTCAGAGTCTGTGTCAACTAGCCCACAGGTGCAGTAAGCAAATGTCAGTCAGATGTGTGACCACAGACAACGCACATCCCAAAGTGAAGCACTGGTTTATTACACATTTGTAACATGTTGTTACCACTACAAATGCAAGTTAATCCCACGTGGCAGTGGCCACACAGTCAACAAGTGCAGAAGATATGAAGTCCAGGGGTGTGTGGCACATCACCTGTAGGGAAACGACTGCTGCCACCCTGAAAGCTGAATCATGGTGTTGGGGGATCCAAGTTGACCAAACAACTCTGTAAGCACCCTGTGAAGGACAGACATGACACACAGTCAAAACCACTGAAGAACCGGACAGAACTGCAATACTCATGCCCTAAACATGTCACAAGATACCTACACAAAAGCACGTTTGCATGTCAACACTGTTGGGGAGTACAGACTACCTGTAAGGACACATCGCTGCACGCATCCAGTCAAGTGGCACATGGCCACACTAAAACAGCACCAGGGCACCACCCACACATATCATGCAAACTCACATCATTCACATTGCATCTCCCTGGATACTCACATTCAGCTGAAGAAGTTGGTGATGAGCTGTGTGCGGACATCACCACCATCATCATCATCATCACTGGCATCGTGGTCCAGGCCAGGATCCTCCACAGGTGGCGGACGTTGGTCATCGTCATCCAGGATGAGAGGCAACTCCTTCCGCACTGCCAGGTTGTGGAGCATGCAGCAAACGATGACAATCTTGCACACCTTTGCTGGGGCATATGGGAGGGCCCCTCCTGTCTTGTCCAGGCAGCGGAAGCGGCTCTTCAGGAGACCAAAGGTCCGCTCGATCACTCTCCTGGTCCGACCATGTGCCTCATTGTAGCGCATCTGGGCTGGTGTCACAGGGTTCCTGAGGGGTGTCAGCAACCACGGCATGTTGGGGTATCCGGAGTCACCTACAGACAGACAATTGCACATTAGCTGAGTTCAAAAAGTGGGCGGAATACAACATAGCAGAACACACACAATGGTACAAAGTCAGTACACACCGACAAGCCAGGCACGCTGGTTCGGCATCTGTGACATCATCCTCGGGATGCGACTACTCCTCATCACGTAGGCATCGTGAGCAGAACCGGGGAAACGGGCACACACATGTGTGATGGTCATATCTGCAAGACATACCACCAGCGCATTGATCGAATGGTAGTGTTTGCGGTTACGGTAGGCCTGCTCATGTGCCTGTGGTGGTACCAAAGCCACATGTGTCCCATCAATGGAGCCAATTACATGTGGCATCCTCCCCAGGGCATAAAAGTCACTCTTAACGTCAGTGAGTTGTCGACGTTTGGGGAAATAGATGAACTGGTTCAGGTTCCTCAACATAGCCACCAAAACATCGCGTAGCACACGGCTGAACATAGTCTGTGACATCCCACCATCAGTCGCCACAGTGTGTTGGAAGGTACCGGTGGCAAAGAAGTGTAGGGCTGCCATTACCTTCACCTTGGGTGTCAGCGCCGTAGGGTACGGCCGGCCCGGTTGCAGATGTGGTGCCAAGCGCACTGCCAAATCCTCAATCAGCTGCCTGGTGAAGCGGTACCGTCGGATGCTGTCACGTTCCACCATCGTTGCCAGGTCAGGGAATGGTCTATGGACAGCTGGAGCCCTGCAGTGCATAGGATGAAGAAAGAAAGATTGTCAGTCACCCCACAGATGTGCCTTTCACCATACTCAATTTCACATGATACATCATTACGAGACACAAGTACTTGATGTGTGTGCCGTTCTGTTCGGACATAACTCGCACCTACATGGCCATCATCTAAGTTCTCAGTACAACATGTGTGCACAACAGGTACCAGGTTGTGCTATGGGAAACCATTAGGCTGTATCACAGTACCCATTTACTGCTGTCACGTTCCACACACACACCACAGTGACATGTCTGGACAGATGCGCCACAGGCATCACAGCACATTGACAGGTAGATTCCCAGGGACCCTGTCTTGCCACATGGACACTGGCATGACATGGCGTATCATGTACACGTCAGAAAAACAAACATGACTCCCACAGGTAGTGGCCCCTGTTGCCTCCGCAGGACAGACATGGACGTCAGTGACACACACACGCACAACATCAAAGTCCATGCACAAACAACGTTGCTGTGGAGACTGTCTCCCATCGTGCACATGGAATCAGAGACATCGGAAACACAACATGCACACAGACTGTGGAGGGACATCATATTGTGGCAATGAGTCATCCTGTTATGTACATGCCTTCCCCCATATGACCCTGGGGGTATGTGACATGTCACACACATACACAACCTGGAAATGTGACCATGCCACATGCTCTGAAATGAACTGTTGCACATCACAGTGGTCATGTGCACAACACACAAAGGACCCTGTCCCCATGAACACATGCACAGCCTGGGTGTGGATGCCCACCAGTGCCACCACAGAAACCACATGTCAACCCCCATACACAGAAAAGGTAATGCAGCCTTACATGCCTTAGGAAACAGTGTGGAGTGGGTGTGGTGTTGTAGGTGTGCCCCTGTGTCTCTGGCAGGTATATGTGGCTGGCATATGTTCACCAGTGACAAGCATGGTGACATATGCGACTGACCTGTACAGGTACGCGTTGTACAGCAATGGACCGATCGGTGTGCCCGGCCGGCCCATTGCATGTGATGTGTGCGGGTACACGTTGTACCCCGAAATACGCGTTGTACAGCAATGGACCGATCGGTGTGCCCGGCCGGCCCATTGCATGTGTTGTGTGCGGGTACGCGTTGTACAGCAATGGACCGATCGGTGTGCCCGGCCGGCCCATTGCATGTGTTGTGTGCGGGTACGCGTTGTACCCCGAAATACGCGTTGCACAGCAATGGACCTATCGGTGTGCCCGGCCGGCCCATTGCATGTGTTGTGTGCGGGTACGCGTTGTACAGCAATGGACCGATCGGTGTGCCCGGCCGGCCCATTGCATGTGTTGTGTGCGGGTACGCGTTGCACCCCGAAATACGCGTTGCACAGCAATGGACCGATCGGTGTGCCCGGCCGGCCCATTGCATGTGTTGTGTGCGGGTACGCGTTGTACAGCAATGGACCGATCGGTGTGCCCGGCCGGCCCATTGCATGTGATGTGTGCGGGTACGCGTTGTACCCCAAAATACGCGTTGTACAGCAATGGACCGATCGGTGTGCCCGGCCGGCCCATTGCATGTGTTGTGTGCGGGTACGCGTTGTACAGCAAAGGACCGATCGGTGTGCCCAGCCGGCCCATTGCATGTGTTGTGTGCGGGTACGCGTTGTACCCCGAAATACGCGTTGCACAGCAATGGACCGATCAGTGTGCCCGGCCGGCCCATTGCATGTGTTGTGTGCGGGTACGCGTTGTACAGCAATGGACCGATCGGTGTGCCCGGCCGGCCCATTGCATGTGATGTGTGCGGGTACGCGTTGTACCCCGAAATACGCGTTGTACAGCAATGGACCGATCGGTGCGCACGCATTGGCTGGGGCCTGGCATGGCAACGGACGCGTTTTCGTGGCTCCAACGAGTCTGATGCAGTGAATTCAGTTGGCCAGCCACAACAATGTTGCAAAATCATGGATGTCATGAATTTGAAGATTTGAAGGATGCTGTGGGCGTGTATTAGTGCTGCTATTCCATGGATTGGTCAGATTCAGAAGATGCAAACGACTTGGACCAATCACTTTGGACACATGGGACAATATCTGCCTCTGCAGCACACATATAATGCTGGCTGTTCCCCTGAGAGCTCACTTGCCTGCACTACATGCTCCAGGACGACATCTGCCAACAACACTGCTGCTGTCTCAGCATCCTCTGGCTACTGCAATGGCACGTACTGTGGATAGAGCCCCAGCCTTCAGCCTTGAGGAGAACCAGGCCCTGCTGGACAGCCTCCTTCCACAGTACAGCAAGCTGTATGGGAAACAAGGGGAGCAGGTGAGTGTGCTGTCCACTGCCTTACCAATTGTGCATGTTGTCTGACTAGCAGGACTTACAGTGTGCACACCACTGGCTAGCATGCTCACTAAGTAGTTGTCACACCCCAAAGTGTGTAGTTACATGCACTGAACAGGTACAGTGCAGTAACAGTGCATTCCAAAAAGGTTTACTCCCCATGCAATGACACCATGTAGTGACTGCTGGCAAACTGTTCATAGCCATTGTTGCACTGCCTATGTACATCATATGCCCCTGTGATTGAGACATGTATATCCAACTGTTTGATGCACGGATATGTTGCATGTGTAGTAATGGCCTTTTTCACTTTGTCATCCTCACAGGTCGATGCCCACCAGAAGCAGGAAATCTGGCTGACCATCGCCCGGAAAGTAAGATCCGTGGGGGTCTACAGGCGCAGGATCCGCAACTGCCAGAAGAGGTGGCAGGACCTTCGTGGCTGGACCCGGAGGATCGCAAGGGTCCAGCTGAAGCTGTCGCCTCCTCGCAGGAGGGGCGGACACCGGACCCTGACCCCCACATGCTCCGGATCCTGGCGGTGGTCTTCCCTGACCTGGATGGGCAGCTGAAGGCCAGACAGCAGCAAGGAGGGGGTGAGTCCATGACTGCACTGTGCACTTTGTCTGACATGCTATGTGCCCTCCTCTGGCCTGGTTAAACTTCCACAGTACATCAGTCATGTGGTCCAGGACCCATGTCCCTCATTTGTGACATGCCCACTTCTCCTCTGATACGCATATGTGTGGCCCTTACAGTCAGGAAATTGTGTCACTTGGGGACTGTGTCATTGCATTTAGCTTCGCTCAAGGTGGGGGACAGCATTTGTTCCCGTGACTATGCTGTGGGATTCATGTGTGGGTCAATTGCTTACACAATGCCTAAGTTCTGACATGTAATCTGGGTGTAACTTTGATATGTGGTCCACTTGCTGATCTGAATCACCACATGTCCCTGGGGAATTTGGCACACACCCATGCTGCCAGTGGGAACAATGTTTGGGCCTCAGGAGTATGTGTATCAAGTGTGTCACACGAGCTTAGCCACATGCCTACTGTCCAGGACTCATTCCTCTTACAGGTGGAGCTGGACAGTCATGCCTACTCCAGGGCATACAATACACTCTGTACTCCCACTCCCGTGTACCATCTGGCATGTTGTGATCAGTGAAATGTTCCCTCAGGTGTCTGCCTCTGTGTCATTGTGCTGTGTCCTCATTGTCAGGACTACTGGTATGTTTATCGGTTAGGGCTCAGCATGCCAGCGGAGATGTGACCATGATAGACGAAACTTCTGTGATTTTTAGGTGTCTGCTCACTTGACTGTGCACACAGGTGTATGCGACTGTGACTTTCAGGCAGCTGTTTCTCATTCACAGCACACTATGAGGTGCTCATGTTCAGAGAGTTGTGTTTCATGTCCCCCATATGTCCAATTGGTATGACGTGGACAAGTAGTAGTACTGATGATGTGGTTTTTGGGGGATGGACATGTGCACTTGTCAGTTACATAACTTGCATTCCCCATGTCCTAGGATTGTGACACAGTGCAGACTGTTGTTGGCTGGCTGCCATGCCCATGTGACTGGAGACAGTGATGTATGACTTTGCACGCATGCCTGTGTCATGGCATTAAACTTCCTAAGAGTGATCCTGCAGGGGAGTGACATGTGCAACATGCACCCCATTGTGGCATTGACTATCAAGACATGGGTGCATCATGGTGTGTGGTGCTGGTATGCATCACATGCATTTCTATTTAGACTCTGGCCATCCCTTCATCCGGACACCTGCACTGACTTAGTGGCAAGAGATGTGTTGTGTGCATGTTCACATACTTCACCGTGTTCCCTGCAATGTCCAACAACTGTGTAGGTGGTGCATGTGTCCACACTGGGGTCTTACCATCAGACAGGCACCAGACAGATGGGTGCAAGGGCAGGAGGGGTGTGAGTCCCATGGTTGACCATCAGACTGACAATTGGCTTCCACAAATCTGTGTGAGGACTTTAGGCAATGTTCAACTAAGGATGCCTGGGCTGGCTCTGTGATGTGCTGTACTTACTGTGGTGTGTGCGTTCAGTGCAGGTGACTGATGTTTGTCTGTTTCCCTAATTGTTTGCAGATACATCCACGGCCACAGGAGGGGACAGCTCCACGGACCAGGAGGAGCAGCGGAGCCAGACTGGGTCAGCGTCCGACGAGTGGTCAGAGGGACCCAGTGGCACGGAGGGTGAGGGGAGCCACACCGAGGAGTCCTCAGCACCATCCACCTCAGCTGAGGACCACAGCAGCTCGGAGGATGACTCCCTTGTGGAGGCGGGTGTCAGCAGCCACCAAAGTCAAGCTAGTCTGTCTGGCCCCGCCACCACCACCACCACCACCGCCCTCCCATTGGCTCCCATTCCTGAGGTCCGTGGAGGCTCCCGTGCTCGGGAGCGTGTCTCCTTCATGCCAGGCACCGCACCCCCTGCCCCTGTGTCCCCTGCTGCCCTGAGTGAGGAGTCTGTGTACCTCCTTCGGCAGCTCCATGTAGGGCAGACAGCAATGCTGACTGTCCTCCATGCACACACCACTCTGTTGACACAGCTGGTGTCGTTCATGGAGGGCATCTCGACGGGTATGTCTGCCCTACAGAGGAGCAATAGGTCCATGGACTCCTCCCTGACGGCAGCAGTGTCCCTCCTCCAACAGTCCCTCACCCCTCCCACCTCTGCCCCATCCACACTTCCTGCCACCCTACCTGTCCAAAGCACATGCACACCTGCACAATCACCCAAACACACAGACACGAGCAGCACAGACACACCCAAGAGAAAGGCAAGACGTGCACACAAGCATCCTCAGGGGACTGATACCACAGACACAGGGGATGGGGAACACACACACACACAGGCATCCACAGTCACTCCGCAGTCCTCCAAATCCTCTCCCTCCAAGACCCCTTCCCTTGCCTCACCTGCTACCCCACATACACAGCAGCTCTTCCTGTGTGACCTCGGCCTCTTCCCCTCCAATCCTGCTGATCCAGCATACCGGGGGAAGAGGAAGTCCACCCACACAGAGGGGAGTGCCCCTCGCCCCCGGACACCCTCCCCCAGGCGCAGGCAGACACAGGACCCCATTAGGAAGTCCCCCGGACCAGGAAGAGCAAGACCCCACCACCACCACCACGCAGCTCCACCACCCAGTCTCTCTCCTCCATCCCCCAGGCCACCACTCCACAGGTTCCCCCGCCACACCCTGCCCCAGGTTCCCCCACACACCGATACCGCATCCCCAGACTGCTTAGGCCCTCCCCCCCTGCCACTTGCTCTTCCACACCCAACCCAGACGCTCTGCCTGTTAGTGCCACTGGTGTGGGGACCGGGTCCCCCCCTCTGTCCTGCCCACCTCATCTGCCCACCCTTCCACTCCCTTGGAGTTATGCACTGCAGTGGAGTCCACAACCACCCCGTCTGACTTGGGCACTGCAGTGGGGACCCAGTCCACTACATCAGACCAGCCCACTGCAGTGGTTGCAGCACCCACACCAACTGACTTGTGTAGCACGGTGGTGCTGGCCCCCCCTGAGTCAGACACCTCCACTGCAGTTGCCGGTGACACTCCTGCACCCACCACCCCTTCACTGCCTCACTCTGCCATCCCCTGATCCTGTCCCTGCGGTGCCTGGCCTGCCCCTTGTATGCCCCTCCAAGGGGGATGTCCCCTGTCCGTACCAGTGCAGGCAAGCAATGGGTGACCAGTTGTCACTTGTCACCCTGTTGGGACATGGATTTTGGACTGGCCATTGGCCTTAGTTTCTTTTGGACGTCAACTTTTAATTTTACATTAGCTGAATAAAGCCTCTTTTTGTTTAATTGAGGTGTTTCTTTTGATGTACATGATGTAGATGAGTAGCATCCTGCATTTGCAGTTGTTATAGTGTTCAGTTCAGGAAAATGAAGTGTTGCTGTGATGGACTCCATGTGGTCCATGGGATATGTGTCCTGTTCTACTCTGGATCTATGGCATCCTTTGCTGCAGTCTGAGGGTGTAATGTTCAGCATTTGACACAGGGATGTACGTTTTGCATTTGTAAAGGAACATCTTTGTCTTACACTGATGCACATCTGGTGGGCTTACCACTGTTCAATGTTCCGATTTCCCTGACTGTGTGCCCATCTCCACTGGACATGCAGTTTTGCACATCAATGTTGAAGGACTCATCTGTGTATACAGTGCAACTGGCTTGACACGTGTTTTGGGTGTATGCAGATGACTGACGTGACACTCCCGTACCCAGGCTGATGTGAGCAGAGCCTTCTGTGTGTTGTAGTTGTTGACTCACTGACGGAGTGTCCTGCTGACATGTTTGAGTCATGCACAGACAAGGTTTGGCACAGCGGACCTTCCACAGGAGTGGAGTGCCCTCGTGGCAGTGTGTAATCCCGTGACATTGCGTGTGCCCGTGTTGTGTGTTGTGTAAGCATGTCTGTGCGTGTTCCCTTCCCTTTTCCTACACAGGCTGTGTCCCTAAGGATGTTTCTGTTTGTGTTGCTTGAAGAGTTGGTCTGTGTTCATCCAGCATCTTGGACCTGGTTTCTCTGTGATGTGGTTGCATGGCAAACTAATGTTCATGAGGTTGTCATCCCAGGTTGTCTTTGTTGTCAGGGCTGGGGATGTGGGCAAACGGTGATGGGACACATTCAGGATTCCCCTTGGCACTTGTTGTTTACACAAGTCATGTGAATTTCAGTTTGTAGTAGCTTTCAGTGATTGTGACACGGTGTGTGTGTGACTGCTGCCACTCCTCAGGGTCAGAGCTGCAATGTTGGAAGTTGTGTACGTGTGTTCTTTGTGTGTCACCTTGGCTTCTTCGTAGGTGTGTGACTATGGCCAGGATCCCATTGATTGTGGTGGATTTCACATCATGCCCATGTACGGCGTACTGTGCTGTGTGTCAGACATTGACAAGTCTTATTGACTGGCCATGTGTGATGGGTATCTGCACCTTAGTTCCCCCACCACCCCTGGAATTGTCATGGGTGCATGTGCACTGTCACCAGTCCATGTGAGCTTCACTGCTGCACATTGGTGGAGATCAGGGTGTGTGGTGTTGAGTGTGCAAATGTGAGTTGTTGCACGGCTAGACCCCTACCTCCATATTGGCCTTGGCTGGCAGGCCGTGCTGATTGATTGGAGCTTGTGTAGGTGTGATGGTAGTTTGTTGCTCAGGACACATGGCTGTGGTTAACAGTGTGAACGACATCTACCTTTGTCATCACAGTGGGATTGTCATGCAGGCTAGTGTCAGCACAATGTGGGGTCCCTGGGGGTAGTGCTGTGGTGGGTCTGTCTCTTGCTGTGTTAGTTGCTGTTCCTACAAGCTTGTGTGACATGTGTAATTTGGCCTCCCTCTCAGCTGACGATGCCTGATTGCCCACATAGGGGTATCCGATCCATGAGTAACTTTTGTATGGCACTGTATACACATCTGTGTGATTGGAGTTCAGGCCTCCTCATGTGTTGTGTGGTTGCCTGGGGACACTGGCACACCCCCCCATCACCTGTTGTGTTTGAAATGCAGTGTGAGTCTGCCTGTTTGTGTTTGTGCATTTGCACCACTGCATTGGCATTTCTGTAGTGTGCCATTGTCTGTATGTTGTTTGGTTGCTTTCCCCAGCTGTCCCTGGGACTCCTAGGTCATCAGTCAGCACAGCGATCATGGTTTGTATGTCCCATTGATGCCATGGTATGGTATTTGTTCACCTGACATCGACAGTCTCCACAGGATATCTACATTTGTGTGTCCATTGGTGCAGATATGTGGCTCAGCATTATGATGGTCACTTCTGTCATTGTGTTATTTGTGAATATTGACAATGTGGTCCCCCATGGGTGATGTTTGTCTGCACATGGCCAAAACGATGTTTCTGTGACACTGCACTGTTTGCCCCGCCCAATCTATGTTGCTATGGGACACAAGCACTACTATGCCACTGATGTGTTTGTTGTTGTGTGACCAGGATTCATCCATACAGTTTGGCTTTCGCAGCTTTTACCATGACTACACTTACCTTATGATCACCGTGGTGATGGTGCTTTTGGCCCCATTGCCACACTGTTCAAAAGGTGCATCAGCTGTGGACCCCACACTTACCTTTTGGTCACTGTGATGATGGGGTGTTCGACCCCATGGCCACAGTGGTCATGGTCTGCTTGCATTGTGGAGGCCACACACATTTATGTGTGACACATGTGATAGTGGGTCACATTGTATGTTCAATGTCATGTTCAGTGTTGTAGGCATTTGACACAGACTACACACGCTTGTCATGGTGTTGGGGGGGGATGTAATTTTCTGTCATTCCTTATGTGGGAGTATGCTGGTTGTGTCATGCGTTACCCGTCCTATGAGTAGGGGTGGTGGTAGTGGCAGGCATCCAGCCCCCCCTGAGTAGGGGTGGTGGTAGTGGCAGGCATCCAGGCCCCCATGAGTAGGGGTGGTGGTAGTGGCAGGCATCCAGCCCCCCCTGAATAGGGGTGGTGGTAGTGGTAGGCATCCATCCCCTATGGGTGGGGATGGTAGTAGTGATAGGCATCCATCCCCCCCTCAGTAGGGGTGGTGGTAGTGGCAGGCATCCAGCCCCCCCTGAGTATGGGTGGTGGTAGTGGTAGGCATCCATCCCCTATGGGTGGGGATGGTAGTAGTGATAGGCATCCAGGCCCCCATGAGTAGGGGTGGTGGTAGTGGTAGGCATCCAGCCCCCTATGGGTGGGGATGGTAGTAGTGACAGGCATCCAGGCCCCCATGAGTAGGGGTGGTGGTAGTGACAGGCATCCAGCCCCCTGAGTAGGGGTGGTGGTAGTGGTAGGCATCCAGCCCCCTGAGTAGGGGTGGTGGTAGTGGCAGGCATCCAGCCCCCTGAGTAGGGGTGGTGGTAGTGGCAGGCATCCAGGCCCCCATGAGTAGGGGTGGTGGTAGTGGTAGGCATCCAGCCCCCTATGAGTGGGGATGGTAGTAGTGACAGGCATCCAGGCCCCCATGAGTAGGGGTGGTGGTAGTGACAGGCATCCAGCCCCCCTGAGTAGGGGTGGTGGTGGTGGTAGGCATCCAGCCCCCTGAATAGGGGTGGTGGTAGTGGCAGGCATCCAGCCCCCTGAGTAGGGGTGGTGGTAGTGGCAGGCATCCAGGCCCCCATGAGTAGGGGTGGTGGTAGTGGTAGGCATCCATCCCCCTATGGGTGGGGATGGTAGTAGTGACAGGCATCCAGGCCCCCATGAGTAGGGGTGGTGGTAGTGGTAGGCATCCAGCCCCCCTGAGTAGGGGTGGTGGTAGTGGCAGGCATCCAGCCCCCTGAGTAGGGGTGGTGGTAGTGGCAGGCATCCAGGCCCCCATGAGTAGGGGTGGTGGTAGTGGTAGGCATCCATCCCCCTATGGGTGGGGATGGTAGTAGTGACAGGCAACCAGGCCCCCATGAGTAGGGGTGGTGGTAGTGGTAGGCATCCAGCCCCCCCTGGGTAGGGGTGGTGGTAGTGGTAGGCATCCATCCCCCCCTGAGTAGGGGTGGTGGTAGTGGCAGGAATCCAGCCCCCCATGAGTAGGGGTGGTGGTAGTGGTAGGCATCCATCCCCCTATGGGTGGGGATGGTAGTAGTGACAGGCATCCAGGCCCCCATGAGTAGGGGTGGCGGTAGTGGTAGGCATCCAGCCCCCCTGGGTAGGGGTGGTGGTAGTGGTAGGCATCCATCCCCCCTGAGTAGGGGTGGTGGTAGTGGCAGGCATCCAGCCCCCTATGGGTGTGTGTTGCATTGGTGATGCCCATCCCACCCCTATGGTTGTGCTGTTGCTAGTGTACGTCATTTGTGCATCCCTATGTGTGTGTGACATATTTTGGGTACGTGTAGTTTGTTTGTATTGTTGGTGTTTGACTTACCGTCTGTGCCGTACGCGTCCGTACTGGTCCCGGTAATAGATGTAGAGTATAGGTAGGACCTGCGCGATGGGATTCATGGTTGGGTCGTCTCGTTCGGGTGTCTCGTGTCTTCGACTCGTACTCGTCGCTGGCTTGTTCGTCTCGTAGCCGTGGATCGTCTTGTGGCGCGAAACGGAGCTTATGTGCGGCTCTCCCGGATGCTGAAACGTGCCGGACGTAGCGACTGGTTCGGCGCGTACGGAGCGCGCATCGTACTAGTCCGGCCGGAAGGTGCTGTGTATTTGGTTCCGTGCGACTCGATTCGGCGTTTACGGATCCGGCTCGGGCGAGGAACAGGAGCTGGATTGGGTGAGTACGGCTCGCTCGGGAAATGGGTTGTTATACGCATCGTACTTGTTCGTCCGGACGGGTGTACGAATCGGTCGGGAAACACGCATTCGGCTGGGTTTTTTTCCGGACAAATACTGTTAGGTGCCCTACCGGCCGAGATCGGAATCGGCACCTGTGTGTCCAAAATCTGTGATATTTCATATTCTTTTTCAGCATTCACCCATAAGGGGCTAGGTCTTTTCTTTATGGGTGTAACAGAGGGTTTCAACAAAGACATATGAAATACAGGGTGTATTTTCAAGGTACAAGGCAAAGCAAGTTTTACAGTTACAGGATTTACACATTTCAAAACCTTGTAAGGACCTATGTATTTAGGAGTGAAAACATTCTTTTTTCCAAATGGAATATTCTTAGTTGACAACCATACAAGATCTCCTTTTTTATACACAGGACCTAGACGGCGGTGTTTATCTGCTCCTTGTTTATATTGCATTTTAGCTTTGTTTAAGTGTTTTTGTGTTTCTTTTAGGGTCTCTTGAATATGTTCTACTCTGTTTTGAACCTCAGGAAGGTTAACTGCAGACTGTGGATGTAAGAAAGGGATAAATCTCGGGTGAAAACCATAGGTGTTATAGTATGGTGTGGCGTGGGTAGAGCAATGTTTTGCGTTGTTATATGCTATCTCAGCTAACCACAAATAATCTACCCAAGCATCAGTATTGGTGTCTATGTAGCAACGAAGATATTGTTTTATTGTTTGATTTACCCGATCTGTTTGTCCATCAGTTTGTGGATGAAAACTTGTGGATAAAGCAACCTGTATATGCAAAGCAGAACACCATACCTTCCAGAACCGAGCAGTGAATTGGGACCCCCTATCTGAAACTATCTTTTTTGGAAGTCCATGCAATCTGACTACATGCAACAGCAACATCTTAGCGAGTTGTTCGGCAGAAGGTATCTTTTTGCATGCCACAAAATGTCCCATCTTCGTAAGGTAATCCACTATTACTAAAACAGTGGTGAATCCCTGATCTGCTGGAAGACCTATGATGAAATCAATGGATATGTTTTCCCAAGGCGTGTCAGGAGTGGGAAGAGGTTGTAATAACCCCTGTGGTTTAGTATGATCTGTCTTCATTTGTGCACATACCTCACAATTTTTTTATCCATAAAGCCACATCTCTCCTTACAGAAGGCCACCAGAATTGTCTTAGAATTTTATCAGTCGTTTTTTCCACTCCGAAGTGACCAGCGCTAGGTATCTCGTGACACCATTGATATACTTGTTTTTGGAGATGTTTAGAGGGAACTAATAGCTGACTTCCTTTTATGGGAATTCCTTGTTTAATGTTCCACTCCTTGTGAACTCTAAGCCAGGTTTTCCATTTCATGGTCTGAATACCACGAGCTACTTGTTGTAAGAAATCACTCGTTTGTACGGCACAAACCACCTTGTTAGGAGGTAGAATGGCATGTTCCAAACTTTCTTCCTCATCTTGTACTGATTCTTGCCTTGTTAAGGCATCCGCCTTTTTATTATCCTTGCCAGGTGACAATAAAATTATACTCTTCAAAAAATAACATCCACCTTAACTGTCTAGGTGTGAGGTGTCTAGCGGAACGCATAAATTGAAGATTGCGATGATCCGTATAAACCGCCACTCTTTCTTTGGCCCCCAAAAGGAAATGTCTCCATTCCGTAAAAGCTGTCTTAATGGCTAGTAGCTCTTTCTCCGCTATAGTGTAATTTCTCTCAGCGTCATTAAGCTTGTGTGACATGAAAGCTATAGGATGGAGCTGTCCTGTGGAATCATGTTGTTGTGATAGCACAGCTCCTATGGCATACTCTGAAGCATCTGCTTCTACAATATATGGTCTTTCAGGATTCGGATGGGCAAGTACAGGTGCTGTGACAAAGGCCTGTTTTAATCCGTCAAATGCTTCTTGAGCTTCTTTGGACCAAAGAAACTGGTTTTTCTTCTGAGTTAACTTGGTGATGGGAGTGATCCATTTGGAGAATTGATTAATGAATCTCCTATAAAAATTGGCAAAACCCAAAAAGCATTGTACGTCTTTCACGTTCTGTGGGACTGGCCATTCTTTGACGGCCATCACTTTTCTCTCTGCCATTTCCTGTCCTTTGGGTGTCAACATTACCCCTAAAAACTCTACAGTGTCAACATGAAATTCGCACTTACTCAATTTACAATAGAGATGATTTTGTCTTAGTGCCTGTAGAACATTACAAACATGTTGATAGTGTTTGTCCGTAGACGAAGAGTAAATGAGGATGTCATCAATATAGACAACAACGTATTGATCCAGGAATTCTCTCAATACTTCATTAAGGAAATATTGGAACGCTGCAGGCGCATTGCATAGCCCAAAAGGCATTACCAAATATTTATATAGACCGTAACGAGTTTTAAAAGCGGTTTTCCACTCATCCCCGGATCTCATTCTCACTAAATGGTATGCCCCCTTCAAATCCAATTTTGAGTAAATCACGGCATGTTTTACCTGCTCGAGTAGTACTGGTATCAGAGGTAAGGGATAACGATTTTTAACCGTTATATCATTCAAGGCCCTAAAGTCTATGCACGTGCACCGCTCACCGTTAGCTTTTGGGATGAAAAATAGCGGCGAGGCGGCAGGAGACTTTGATGGACGTATGAATCCCATTTCTAGATATTTATCTAGGTATTGCCGTAAATGGGCGTTTTCAAGTTCTGTTAAGGCATACACTCTCCCACAGTGCACCACTGCTCCAGGAATAAGATCTATTTGACAATCATATTGTCGATGTGGGGGGAGTGTTTCTGCCTGTATCTCATTGAATACGTCTTCAAATGTAGAATATTGAGCGGGCAGTTCAGTGTCTTTTTCAGCGGCAGTGGCAATCCCCTGACAGGTAGACAATGTTGGAGAAGGCGTGCTAGTTGAGTCACAACAATTATCAAGACAGTATCTGGAGTTAAAAGAAATGGTCTTGTTGGTCCAATCTATAGAAGGATTATGTTTTTGAAGCCAAGGCAGGCCTAAAATAATACCATATTGTGAGGCCTTAATTATCTGAAAGATCATAGTCTCCCAGTGTTCCAATCCATGTAATACCTCGATTGAACTAGACACAAACTCAATTGGTCCAGATTCCAAAACTCTACCATCCACTGCCATTACAATTTCGGAATGTGCTTTCTTTATCAACTGTATTCCCAATAGTTTTGCTACCTCTTCGTCCATGAATATGTCAGTGGCTCAATCATTGCGGGTCTTTCTTCACAATGGCTATCTAACTTTAGTGTAATGGGAATGAAAAAGAACCGTTTTAAATAGGCCTCCGACCTATCTTTTAATGAGGGAAGGACACCAATGCTCGAGGGTTCCCCTCTTCTGTCACTCGAGCTTTCTAGTTTTCCGACTTCTTGTTGATGGATGTTACTTCTTCCCTTTTGTATCCCCCTCGACTACCTTGAGGTTTGAAACGACATTCTCTAACGAAATGCCCCCGTTTACACAATATAAGCAAAGGCCGTTTTTTCTTCTCATATCTCTTTCTTCAGTAGTCAAGGCTGCTCTGACTGTGCCTATTTCCATGGGCTCTGGTGTGGTTCTGGAATATTGTTCTCCGACTCTAGGACGTTCAAACCTAATAGAAGATCTATCTTTTCTCTTTGAGTCTCCTTTTCTGTCGCCTAAACGATGTTCCAATCTTAATGTAAGATGTACTAAATCATTGCATGTTTTAGGTTGAGGGTCTATCTGTGCAATGATGTCTTTTATTTCATCTCGTAATCCTTGGTAATAAATGGCGAATTGTTTTTCTTCCGGCCAATTAGTCTCAGCTACTAGTCTCCTAAATGTAGTAATGTATACGTGTAATTCTTTATTACCTTGTCTGAGCTCTAGGAGTTCTCTATCTGCAGATAGAGTATGTGTTCTTCTATCAAATATATTCTCAAATTCAGTCCTAAAAGTGTCCCAATCATAAAGAAGAGGATCGTCTTTCTGTATCAATGGTACTGCCCATAAAGCAGCATCCCCTGCTAGGTGTGAAATTAGAAATGCTACTCGATATTGGTTAGTTACAAACACCTTGGGTTTACAATTGAAATGTAGCAACACTTGTGTGAGAAAAACCTGTGTCTTAGTTGCTTCTCCATAATACCTTTCGGGGGGAGCTAAGGGAATTGGAGTGGGCATTTCTACTGTTATAGGATGTGACGAAGAAAAAGGAGAACCACCTCCTACATCAAAAGGGTTTCGTTGCAAGCGATCCACTTTGGCTTGTAAAGCCACGGTTTCTACTCTAGAGGCTGACAGTTCTTGTTGCACCACTTGTAATGCGGTCAACATCTCCTCTAAAGTAGCCATGATGGAGCACAGAAACCGATCGGGAGGAGTAATATTCTTGGGCCGCTAATTCTGTCGTGCCTCCAACTCCTCGGGATCGGAACGATGCTCAAAAATGGTCCACCTCTCGATAGCTTCAAGTCTGCATGCTATAATAGCACAGATCAGTGAAGTGATTGAGCGAGGGAAGGAAAGGATGGGGACAGCGGGGAGGGAGACCTGGAATGACAGAAACGAAAATCTTATTAATAATTATCTGAAGTCTTATTGAGCATGGAACAAGCTTTCCTATAGAATTTTATGTGTACCTGTAAAGGAAAAGAACATGTATTCTTTAGATGAGCCCTTTGTGGTTCTTATAGTTCCTATTAATCTGCATAGGACCTGATCATACACCTTCGAAAAAGGACACTCTGCAGACAAAATAGGAAGGAACAAAGACAAGGAAATAATACAATAAATATAACTGTTGTTTGGTTGATGTGCGAAACAATCCTGTAATACACAATTAACACCAAAGAAAAAACAACAACCTACTTATATATTTGTCAAGCCTGGCATCACAGGGTAGTTAGAGAACGTTTATCCTAGACTCTTCCACTATTCCCTGCTACAACATGCGGCCTGAATGTATAAAAACAGGAAACGAAAGAAACACATAGATACTCAATAATGAAAAAGCAGGACACTTATAGCAAGCCACTCAAACTAACCAAAATGAGCATCAAATGAACTGGTGAAAACACTGAAGCGGCACAATGTTAACGACCCGTCAGGTGTTGTTTTGGATAATGGGTACACCATATACACCATACCAACACACACAAAATATATAGCTTATTGCACCATTGGTCCTGCAAGTGCACGATATATGAGCCAAGCAATGAACGTTCTATAGCCCAAAATAATAGGTCTTTCACAATTAGCCCATACGATTCTAAAAACAATGCCGGTATCCCTTCTACCTGCAAGAGACCACAAACGTGTGTCTCGCCAACAGGGAGGAACACCGCACTGAGAAAAGGAGGCCACTCGGCGTCCAGAGAGAAAGGAAATAAGCGCGTTAAAAGCGCTGACTCGGTCCGGATAACATGAAGAGAATATTCGGTGTTTCGACACCCTTACCAGACCATGACTCAATATACCACCCAGGAGTTTGTCACAAACGGAATCCTCGATTTTCATCAAACCTTCAGAATTAGCGACAACGCTGCGGGGAATCGGATGTTCTTTTATTCTCTTCCACTTCCCGGCCGTCAACGTGCGCGACGTCCCGATCATGTGACCTACAGTCCGTGAATCATGAGAATTGTAGTTCATTTGGTCCCCCTGCATTCGCGAAGGCGCTGGTGATCGCGGTTCGCATTGTACAGCTGACAGAGTCTCGAGGTGAGACAGGGTGACCACGATGAGAACAGAGGGGAGGGGGGGTTGTGACAGTTGCAGACAGGAGGTCAGGAAGAGGCTTAGTCTCCTCCTCCATTCCATCATCTGTCGCTAGGAGCATGCCCACTTCGGACCTTTCTAAGTGGGGCTTCAGGCAGTTAACATGCAGGACCCGCAAAGGGTTCCTTGGAGACCGCAAGTTCACCAGGTAGGTGACATCACTCTTGCGCTCCACCACCTCAAATGGTCCGGTCCACCTGTCCTGGAGCGCACAAGGCTCTACAGGGGCCATGACCCAAACTTTCTGTCCAGGTTGAAGCTCAATCAGAGTGGCATTCTGATCGTACCACCGCTTCATCTCTTCCTGGCTTGCTTCCAGATTCGGCTCAGCGAGTTGCCTGAATCACCAGGTCTGGTTCCTGAAGGCCAGCATGTAACTGTATACATCCTGGGGAGGTTTCCTAGGAGATTGCTCCCAGCCTTCCTTGACCAGACTCAAAGGTCCTCTTACCGGGTGACCATAGAGTAGTTCAAAGGGACTGAACCCTAAGGACTTCTGTGGCACCTCACGGTAAGCAAACAGAAGGCATGGCAAGAGGACGTCCCACTTACGCCTCATAGGTTCCTCAAGACCCATTATCATGCCTTTGAGGGTCCGGTTGAATCTCTCAACCAGCCCATTACCTTGGGGGTGGTAAGGAGTGGTGAACTTTTAAGTAACACCGCACTCCTGCCACAGGGACTTCATATAGTTGGATATGAAGTTTGGGCCACGGTCTGACACCACCTCTCTGGGGAACCCCACACGGGAGAAAATCCCCATCAGTGCACGTCCCACCACGGGGCCGTCACTGTCCTGAGCGGGATGGCTTCCGGGTACCGGGAAGCATGGTCCACCAAGACCAGGATAAACCTGTTGCCCATGGCTGTCTTGGGGTCCAGTGGCCCCACAATGTCAATGCCCACCCGTTCAAAGGGGGTACTGACTACAGGGAAAGGTTGGAGAGGAGCCTTGTGCTTCCTTCCACTTTTCCCACTTGCTTGGCAAGTTTGACAAATCCTACAATGAGTGTCTGAACTCTTCCGCATCTGGGGCCAATGAAAGTGGGAGACAAGCCTTTCAAAGGTCTTGTTCTGCCCCAGATGTCCAGCTAAAGGTACATCATGAGCCAAACCCAGTTGGAAGGCTCTGAAGCGCTGGGGTACCACCAGCACACGGGCTGACCCAGGCTCAGCAACCTTAGGCTTGCTATACAGGAGGTTGTTCTCCCAGTAGATCCAATGTGATCCAGACTGATCACCTGCTGCCTGGGCTGTGGCCTGTTGCCGCAAACCCTCAAGAGAAGGGCACTTCATTTGTTCTGACTCCTCCCTGGAGGGTCTTCCTTCTTGCTGCCAATGGGTCAGCTCAGGCAGGTCCCCCAGTTCAGCAACTTGCTCCCCTGTAGGTTCCAGGGCATCCCCCTCAAGGTCTGCCTCCTCCTGGACCGTGGGAACAATGGGGGCTGGTTTCCCGCGCCCCCTACCTCTTCTCTTTAAGGCAGGTTCCTGGGCCATACTTTCAGGCTCCAGGATCTCTTGAACACCCTTACTGGCTGCCATAGACCGAGTGGTCACACACGCCCACTCAGGCAGACCCAACATCTCCAAATGAGACTTCTTCTCCACCTTAGCCCAAGGGGAGCTCTCTAAATCATTGCCCAACAGACAATCCACAGGCATGGCTGGCCTCACAGCAACTTGGAGAGTACCTGAGACCCCCCCCCACTCAAAGGGAACTTGAGCCACCTCACACTGGCTCTGCGAGTTGTCCTCAGCAACTACAGGGAAGAATGCATGAGGGATAACCTGCTCCTTGGACACCAACCGGCAATTGACAGCTGTCACACTAGCCCCGGTGTCCCTCAGAGCCTCCACCCTATGGCCATTGATTGTCACCCACTGCCTGTATTTCTTAGTGTTATCAGGCAGCTGGGTCTTAGGGACCATCTCAAAGTCTCCTAAAGAGACAAAGGACATTTCTGCGGGACCCCACCCACCTTGGGCACCCATCTCCTCCCCTCCCAGGGCTACACTCGCCATCTGACGGGGTGGTGCACGTGGTGGTGCTTTGGAATCCTTCATGGGACATTGTGCATCATACCAACGGTGGCCCACTTGACCACACGTAAAGCACTTGTAGGGGCCCCTCTGAACAGGTTTACCTGTCGGGGCCTCTTGCTTCTTCTCAGGGGAGGCTGGGAACCCTTCCCTTGGTTCCCTTGGGAATTACTTTGGGGCCCTTTCTGGAACTCCCTCTGTTTACCCTTGTCCCCCCCACTCTTCTGCTGGGGACCCTGCCCACCTTTGGCGGAATCTCCCACATGACCCTTGTGGACCCTGGTACTGACGCAGCGGTCCACCTCCTCAGCAAGCTTCCTAGGGTTAGTTAACTTGCTATCAATAAGGTGCTGGCGTAGCTCTGGAAAACAATTAGTAGACAAGTGCCCCCATGCAAACAAATCATAGAGCGCTTCAAAAGTATCCACTGTGCTACCCTTCACCCAACCATCCATAGCTCTGCAAAAGAAAGATACATATTCAACCCAAGTGGTTGCCTCCAGTTTCTTACAATTCCTGAACCTCTGTCTATAGAGTTCTGGGGTCAAACCATACCTTGTCATCAGGGCTTCCTTCATGTGGGCATGAGACATCCTATTTTCACTGGGTAGGTCTAACAAAGTATCCCTCCCCTCACTCACAAAGCAGCCCCACAACCCAGCTCCCCAATCCTTCTCAGGAACCCGGTGGGCCAACATTGCTATCTCATAGGCTGCAAACCACTGCCCAATATCCTCATGCTTATGGAAATCTTTGATGACATCTTTGAGGATATATACCCTGCCTTCTGAAGGCACAGATGGTGCGCTGCCACCAGAGGGATTGATCTCTAAGCCCTTTGCCTTGATCTCTAACTCCCTCAACATCCTTTCATGCTCCATTCTCATTATCTCTCTCTCTCCAAGGACAACTTGTTATTCTCTATTTCCCTCTGACCCTCCATCTTAAGCTTAGCCATCTCCAGCTTGTGCGCCCTATTTCTCTCCCTGTCTTCCAACTCACTGGGGGACAGGTCTTTGGAAGAGATGCTACTGCCAGGTGGGGATGGTACCCCTCCCCTGGCTGGAAACGCTGACCTATCCAGTTGCCCATCTGCATCCCCAGCTGGCTCCACCACCAACTCAGGGGCATTTCTTGCTTCTACCCAGGCCCTCAGCGCCTTTTGGTAGTCATCCTTTTTGGAAATGCCTGGTGTAGCAACTTTCAATTTCTTGCAGAGATGCTTGAGCTGTTTCAAAGTGTAGGTTTCCAACCTCTCTTCCTCAAAATCTAGATCCATAGATGCAACAGATGCTGGTCTACTCATGGCAGTAAGAATTGGTAGTTCTCAGGAAAAAATAACAGTCCAAGGAAAAACAATTCTACCAAAAAGTATGTGGTTGCGTTTGGTCTGCACTCACTAGTAGTGTACACCAATTACTGTATATGAGTCACAAATGCAGGTTCAAATCCTCACCGCTGACCACCAATGTTAGAACTGGGGGTCTCTAGTTGGCAGAGGTAGGTACCTTTGACCAAATAGGGACCCTTGCTTCTACGTCAGGGCAAGGGAGTTACACTACTGGATAACCCCTGCTCACCCCCTTGGTAGCTTGGAATGAGCAGACAGGCTTATCTCAGAGGCAGTGTGTTTGTGAACACATACAGTAATACAGTGAAAACACTACAGATGGACACCACACAGGTTTTATAAAAATAAGTATTCTTTATATAGACTTAACACAAGACCACAAATGACAAAAATCCACAATACTGTACTCAAAATAGAGTTAAAGATGGTAGAAGTAACTTAGTTCAAGTTGATGGTAAATGCGACAAAGTTCTCACAAAAGTACCTGGCTGCGTAACGCAAAACAAACAAAAAGGTTCGCAGGGATGGAGATGCGTCGGTTCCTTGCTTCGGGGAGACGATGCGTCGCGCCTCAATGCTTGCGCAGAGTAGGGGATGCGTGTTGGTCCTTACCGGAGAGGAGGTGATGCGTAGATTCTCATACTGCGTTCCGGTTGCAATGCGACAAGATGGCGCCTCGATGCGATGCGACGATCCGGTGCAATGCGATAAGATGGCGCCCTTGATGCGACGACGTGAAGACGATGCGTGCATGCCCGGCGGCCGTGCGGCGACTCTGTAACTTTGGAGCGGCGACAGGCCCTGCGACACGCTTCTCCGGAGATGCACCGGCGACCTCTGTGGCGGCGACACGCTTCTCCGGTGATGCGTCGGGTAACAGCTTTGACGAAGGCTCGCTTCTCTGGTGATGCGGCGGCGACCTCCGCGGCGGCGACACGCTTCTCCGGCGATGCGACGGCAACAGCTGTGACTGCGACACGCTTCTTCTCGTTGAGTCGCGCTTCCAGCTCCCAGCGACACGCAGGCTTCTGCAGACAGAATTCCCAGCAAGGGAATTCAGAGGGGAGCTGGTGGTGAAGTCTTTTGTCCCTGAGACTTCAGCAGGAGGCAAGCACAAGTTCAAGTCCTTGGAGTAATATTCTGCAAGATGATGAAAGTTCTTTAAAAGTTCCTTCTCCTCTCCTTGGCACTGAAGACACCACTGTAGGCCAACCCAGCAACACAGCACGCTGGCAGGGGGCAGTCCAACTCCTACAGCTTCCTTTGGTTCTTCTCCTTGGCAGAGGTTTGTCTTGTTGTTCCAGAAGTGATCTAAAGTCTTGGGGTCTGGGTCCCCATATTTATACTGCAAAATCCTTTGTCCTCTGAAGGCAGTGGGGACTGTACCTAGTCCAAACCAGTTCTGGGCAGTCCTGGAGCACTTTGTTTACAGGACTCCTTCTTTCCTTTGGCAGGGTGGGCCAGGGACATCAGACGCACCACAGGAGGGGGGAGCCAGCATTGTGGAAGGCAGGCACAGCCCTATTCAGACCCAGGTGCAACTCCTCCCACCACTCTACATGCAGATAGGTCTATTCAGACCTGTGCTGACTCACCCGGTCTCCTGGAATCCCCCAGCCCCTGTCACTCACAAACCAGACATGGAATACACAACTTAGCAGAAGCAGGCTTGGACAGTTAGGCAAGAAAATACCTACTTTCTAAAAGTGGTATTTTCAAACACAGAATGTTAAAACCAACTTTACTAAAAGATGTATTTTATCATTCTGAGTTCAGGCATACTAAACTCGAATTTCTATCATGTTCCCTGGGTCAGTTAGGATTATAAGATGTTATAATCAAACTGCCCATTCTGGCGGATGGGGACAGGTAGCCTTGCAATAGTGAAAAACGAAAATGGCTGTAATTCACTATTAGGACATGTCACAAACACCAGGGCATGTCCTACCTTATACTTACAATGCACCCTGCCCTTGGGCCTACCTTAGGGGTGTCTGATATGAAGATAAGGGAAGGTTTAGGGACTGGCAAGTGGGTGCACTTGCCAAGTCGACATGGCAGCCCCAGACTGCACACAGGCTCTGTAATAGCAGGCCTGAGACACACTTTACAAGCTGCTTCTGTGGGTGGCACAACCAGTGCTGCAAGCCCACCATCAGCATTTAATTCACAGGCCCTGGGCACACCTGGTGCACTATACTAGGGTCTGACAAGTAAATCAAATGATCCAATCATGGAGTCACTAATCATTACATCAATTTACCATAGGGAGCACTTGCACTGTGGCACTGAATAGCAGTGGCACAGTGCCCAAAGCATCTAAACCAGCAAAACATCAAAAACAGAGGAGGTAATCAGAAAAAAGTGGAAGGGAGACTCACGCCAATGGTACCAGGTCTAACACTACTTAACTGCAGAACTGTTACTTGTCTCTCGTTTTCATTTAATATTTTAATTTAGCTATTAGAATAACCAATGTTTCCCACAGACCTGTTCAGTCCATCAAAGTACGTGTGGGACACCAGGGAATCCATCAGAAACCATTTGTAAATGGTAAATTGGAATGCACACTCTCAAACAGTTGACATAAAACTTTTGTTTTCCTCCACCTTTTCAATCCAGAAAGGGCTCTTCCAGGTTCTTATGTGAACACTTCACTAAAAACAGGAAAAATATAAAGTGCTATGGAGGGGGCAGCAGGCAGGGAGAGTGAGAGGGTGGAATAAATAGTACCTCAATCACGTCTGGAGCAGTGGAGTGGTACTGATTAAGATAAATTAATTTGTACTTGGTCCCTGCTCCACAGAAACGATCAGAAGTGACATTCGGCTAGCACTGGCTAAATAAGTAGGCTGCAAAGAAGAGGGACACTAAAGCCATCAGATGGTAAGCAATGGGCGGGCTCCAAGCCCGAGACACATGTGCTAGCGCATGCTGTTGCACGCTCGACCATAATAAGAGAAAATGGAGAAAATTAAAAGAAAAAAATAAGCTAAAGGCAAAAATGGAAAGAGAGTGCAAGAGAAGGAAGGATAGAAAAATGCAAAGTAGTGAAGATGGAAAAGTGAAAAAATAGAATAATGGAAGAATTGGAGCAACAGTTCCAGTGGCTCATTCTTAAAAGAGTCGAGATCACGTTTCAGTCACTCATGAAATGTGATGTGGTTCAAAGTAGGTGTATTTTATTTTCTCTTGCATGTCCTTGCCCTTTTAGTGATCTTTATACTTCAATGAGGTTAGTTGTAAATGAGAATGCAATTAAGTTAAAAACTCAAAAATGGTGATTATCAAAAGAAAAAAGACAAATTCATTATCATGCCATTCCAATGTTCTTCTGCTACAAGGGAGAACAAATGAAATTAAATGTTGTTTTTACAGGCATAAGATATTTAACCCCGTCTAATACACATTACAACGCAGATCTTTGATATGGTTTTATGGCAAGGACAACCTAGTAAATATAAAACGTATTTTAAATAGAAAGTGCACATATTTTTGGAGAGAACTGTAATTTTATGACATGTAATGACTTCTAAAGGGAGTGGTAGAGGAAAATGAGCGTCAGCAGGAAATTAGCTTTTGCAAAGAATTGCAGCCAAGTTGTACTAGGCCAAATTTGTCATTACAGAGAAGAGTATGCTGCCTTATGATATATGATTTTATTGCATGTCACTTCACCTCCTATTAGTTCATGGATGATATAAAATGCACTTGCAGAACTTCAAATGAAATCTGTCAAGGATAGTGATGGTAATATATTCCTGAATAAACAGTGTCTTGAAATGGTTTAAAGTAAATAGAAAGCCAAAAAGGGTCTCTGAGAGGTCACAATGTATCCTAGTGCTAAACAAATCTAACAAAAAGAATGCGTTAGAAACCTCCTGAAATGCATGAGTATTTATTTCCAATGAAATATTTTCATTGGTATGTTCCAAACTTTGAGCTCTCCTATGGTACTCATGTCTATCTTTAAACATGCTTGAAGTCTTACCATTACATGGTCTTCCAACACAGTCCAAAGTTCTACATTAGCTCTCCAAATAGTAGTGAGTTCAACTTGTAAAGCTAAGAATTCTAATGACCACCCTAGATTGGCACTGTAAGGGAAACATCTTTTACCATGTATGCCTTTGCCACACACGGCTTTATCAAACACATGCCTTTACCAATGCAGATGCATTTAGCATGCATGCCTTAACCATGCATGGTAACTATAGATAAGGTGTAGGTAAAGTAAGTATAAGGTATGTGTGTGTGTGTGTTTATGTGTGCGTGTGTGTGCGTGTGTGTGTGTGTGTGTGCGTGTATGTGTGTGTGTGTGTCTGTGTGTGAGAAGGGAAGGATATGTTTAGGTTTGGTAGTGGTAAAGGAAGGTTAGGAGTAAATTAAAAACAAAAGGGTGGGTTTGAAAATAATTAAATTAAATATTAATTTTAGGGTTTATGGGTGGGTAGTTGGTGTAAAGAAAGATTAAAGCTATATTTACATCCCCCAAATAAGAAAAAAGTTCAATTAAATATAGAAATTGAAATAATATTTAAACACACACACATATATTTAAATACTGACGGTCGCCAGTAGGTAGTTATAATTAGGTCTGCTTTTCCATAGAGAGAGTGTTGTTTGGTTTGCTAATAACTTTGGCCCCGTTTGACGAATCTCCACAAAACTTTTTTTTTTTAAATCTTACCCACCTCAGCTCCTTTCTGGAAAGTTTCAGGGTGATCTGTCCACTGGGGAGTCCCAAAACGTAAAATCTCCATGCATTTTCCATAGACTTCTTTAAGACAGGTTTACTGCTGGACGGAATTACACCAAATTCAGCAGTTGTGCTTTTTGTGATTTGGTGTAAATCCATAGTTTTTTAGATATTAGAGGTCCAAAATAATTGTATATTCTGGCAGTTGGGCTTGCGAGAGCCAAAATCAAAAATGAGCCCTGTGATTGGTTGAGAGGCCCGTTTTTCCCGTGAGCCTTCATGCTCTCACGGTAGAGTCGCGTATTAGCGAGCCCTCTAATTAGCTGGCTGCTGGAATGTCAGAAATTAAATGGCTGCCATTACTGTTCACTGTGAAAAATTGGAGGTGTTGTGGAAATGAAGTAAAAAAGGTATATAAGGCGGCATCAGAAAGGCATGCTGTCCCCCTAGATTTAGAGAGGAGGTGTATATGGGATAACTACTATGAATATAATAAATGTATATTGTTTGTAACTAATGTTTATGATCCGCCGGGACTCTCGCAGGATCATGAACAGTAAAAAGGAGCAGATGAGTTTCCAATACACTCTTTTAGTAGGAATGCATATTGTGGTCCTTGTTTTTGAGAGGAAGTGTGGCGCAGATAAGCACTGTCATGTGTGGATTAAATCTTTTTTTTAACTTTAATGGGATCTTGAAAAGTAGGAAGTAGTAGGTGATGTTCGAATACACTCTGCTATACACACTTGTTAGTGTATGAAGGATTCTTACTGGAGATGGTGTTTATCAAACTCTACTATTTATGCTCATTGGTTTGAAAAGAGTTGTGAGTAGAGTTAAGGTTCATCCAAACAGGTTACTATGCTCACCCATCATCTACGATAGAGGTCTGAAAGGGGAGCCCAGTCCCTCCCCACATTCGACTATGCAAACCTATCATTACAGAGAGAGGTCTCAGCAAAGAGGCCAGTCCCTCCACACACCCTACAACGCACACCCCGTCATCTGAGAGAGAGGTCTAAAAGGAGAGGTCAGTTCCTTCCCACATCCTACTATGCACGTCCGTCATCCAAGAGAGAGGTCTGAAAGGAGAGGCCAGTCCCTCTCCACAATCTACTACGCACACCCATCATTACAGAGAGAGGTCTTAGCAGAGAGGCCAGTCCCTCTACACACCCTTTTATGCACACCTGTCATTGTGGGAGTAATGATACCTCAAAAAAAGATTGTTTTTGACATGCCTTGATATCAGAGATACAAAAACTGAGCAAATAAACAATTTCTATTGAATATTTACCTTTTTAATACTCACACATATTTTACAAACATTTTGTAAACTGTGAACCAAACCACAAAATGCTGTTCTTATACGATTCTGGTACTGTAACATTCATGCCATTTTGGATGGTTCCTTTTGGAAATTTAATAAACTATGTTATAAAAAAACTGTGAACCATATCCTGTTTTGTTAAAATAAAAAAAACATTCTTTTACTAAAATAATAACAGAACACAACATATATTATAAAGCCATTTTACCATACATACACTCACAAAAATAATTAATTTACTTTAAAAAAACAACCAGAAATTAACTGAAAAAACAATGGTTAAAGTAGCATTATAGTTAGATGTAATAAAAATATCTGTTTTCATTTAAAAATAAAATGTAGACATTCAATGAAAACAACAGAGGCTAAAGTAACGTTATAGTTAGATGAATTTGTCAGTGTGAACATTAACGTTCTGAACTAAAAAAACACAGAAATTCACCAGTTATAGTTAGCAGCGTTAACTAAAACGTACGTCCTCACTATGCACTGCTTAAGACCTCACCTATGACATCTCTCATAAAATGTTCTGTGACATCATTTATAACATCACTGATGACATCTCAAATGACCCCATTGATGACATCATTGATGACATCACTGATTACATCATCCAAACTTTGTTTTCCTGCATATTGCTATGTAAATTGCTATGGCTTTACATGTAGCATAGTTCACATTAACAATCAACCACAGATATATGAGAAACTCTCAATGAGTATGGTGCTAAATCTGTATACAACTGTTCAGAGAAAGCCAAAATAGTGAATGCCAATTCTGAAACAAATGCCGTTCTACAGACAGCTTTTATCTGTATCAAATCCCTGATACACACCAAACCTACATTAAGAAATTAAGGGGCAGATGTATCAAGGATTGCATTTGCGATTCCTTAATAGCGAATTTTAGCGAATTGCTATTAAGGAATCGCAAAATGCTATGTATGTAGGAATCGCAATAATAATTGCGATTCCTTAATATTCCTTAATTGCGAGTGCTGCGATTCGCAATTAAGAGAATACCTTCCATTCATTCCTATGGGCGTAGAGGCCCATAGGAATGAATGGGAAGACATTCTCAATTTGCGAATCGCAATTAGAGAATCGCAAATTGAGAATGCAATTTCAAAGGGTGCCAGGTGTCCATTTGACACCCTGTTGCACCCTGAAATATGTATGTGTGCACATGTGGTGCACATACATGCCCTAAGGGCATGTATGTGCGCCACATAGCACTTTGAAAAATGCTAAAAGTGAATTTTTCAAAGAAATGATATTACCACCAACTTGAAGTTGGTGGTAATTTTGCAATTCCTTAAGGCCAAATTGCACTTTTTGGTGCTTCTTACATTGGATTTAAGGAATCGCAATTTGCGATTTCTTAAATGCAATCGCAAAATAGGGAATCGCAAATTTTGCGATTCCTTATTTTTTGCGAGGCAGTTTTGCCTTAATACATACCACTAAGCAAATTGCGTTCGCAAACGCCAAAATTCGCAGAATTTCGGCGTTTGCGAACGCAATTTTGCTTGATACATCTGGCCCTAAGTTGATATCAGTAGAGAACTGAGTACTGTAAACAATTCTTACTATATAGAGAGAGTTTACTTTATACCAGACTTTTTGCAAACACAGAACATTTCATAAGAAATACACCACAGACTATTAAAAAAGTCTACTGAGAACAGTGCACACTCTATGCAACAGCTGTCAAAAAAGACACTATTCGCTAAACATAACCAAGATCTGAAGGTACTAAACATTCTACTACCTGCACAATTCATACAATGGTGAAACTTTACAGATGGCCCATCTTCTGAAGCAAAACAAGCACACATAGATAGGTTAGTACCTTGTTCACAAAGTCTTCTATGTTAAGTAGAAATTGTCATGCTGAGACAATTCTCTTCAATAACTCAAGGCCGCTTACAAAACTTAGTATGCAGAACCTAGAATCTTTGCCCTGCTGGAAACATTTTCTGTAGGACCAAAATACTTATGTGAAACATAGAGAGCACAAGTCTACTGTCACCTGTACCAAAATTACTCTTGAATACAAAGATTTATAACGTGTTCAATACCGCTACACAGCTATTGTGCATTAGGAGGAAATGTGTTTTCTAAATACTTACACCAATTAGTTGGACACAAACTGTACAAAATTAATTGGAAAATTAATATGGTAGTTACCACAATCTAAACTATAAAACAAATGGACACACTCATTGGATGATGTCATCAGTGGTGTCATCAATGATGTCATTTGAGATGTCATGTATGATGTCATAAGTGATCTCATAGAACATTAACAAAACGTTAATGTTCACACTGACAACTTCACTTAACTATAACATTACTATAACCTTTGGGTTTTTTCAGTGAATTTCTAAGGTTTTAAAAAATAAAAAAAAAAGATACTTTTATTAAACCTAACTATAACATTACTTTAACCTTTGTTTTTTTGGGTGAAGATATATATATATCCTTCCCGCTACACGGGTCAAAACGCGGGCACTCCAAACAACGTGTCAATTCACTAATTTTATTAGCAGCAGTCCAACACTGACACGTTTTGGCTGACTTCAGCCTTTCTCAAAGTGCAAGACCCACCGCCCAGTGAAAGTTTAAAAAATCAAATCATTTACCATAGACATGGAGAACATACTCCCATCTAGCTTTTTTTTTTTTTTCCTTCTTATCCAATCTATTTTTACTTTTTTTCATAGAGGAATACTTATTTTAAAAATGACATACAACAATTCCATAATATAGTACATAATTATAAATTATATACTTATACTATTTTCTTCATTATTTTCTCTCTTTTTTTGGGATTTACAATTTTTATCATTTTTATCACTGTTTGTGGTACCAAATTCAAAAACATTTAGTACATATTTGGAGCAAACTGGGCCAATTTATCAATATTGGGCCAGTACCCTGATTTTTCACATCTCCAGTAACAGCAATGCCATAAAACAGACCCTGGAAACATTCACTTATCAAAATAGCCAAACCACCAATATTAATGAACATTACAAAACCGATCAAAGGTATCTTTCACATGAAACAGCTCTCCCATCTATCTCAAAATCTCAATATATGTGCAAAATAGCAATAATATTGCAATTAGTGAACGGTAATAAATATTCATTACATCAAACATTTCTATATATGTGTGTGTGTGTGTTTATATATCCAAGTTTCCATAGAATTATTTTTTTTGTTTGATAATAACTTTGGCACCATTGCATGACACTGTTTGATGAAACTTCACAAACAATGTACAGAAAAATCATCTACCTCTGCTCCTTTCTAGAAAGTTTTGCAGAAAGCTAGATCTTTGTCCAGACAGTGTGCTTTTTGTTATTTGGTGTAAATCCGTTCCGTAGTTTTGAAAAATTAATGATAAAAATGTATGTAAATATCACGTCCCCGAGGATCTGCGGAGCTGACAGATTTAAGAATAAGATCTGATTGGTTGCCACCACATCAACAAAAATGTGGCGCCATCCATTTTAGAACTCAAGTACTCAGTCACCTGCCCCCCTAGACTTGGTGGGAGAAGTCCCTGAGGGACCCACCTGTGACCAAATGCATGATTTATTTAAAGGTTTTGCAGTGAATTCGCAGAGGATCCATGGATCCACAGTAAAATTTAAAAAGAAAAAAGGGCTGGCTCCAGGCCTTTCAAAAAAAGCTCCCCTGGCTGGACTAGGTCCCAGGGGTTGGCACAATGTTTTTCTATGGGGAAGGGCAGCTGTGCGGTCCTCCTCCTCGAGCCATTATCAGGCCTGGGAACTCCATTCCCTGGGGCGCATTACATTTTTAGGTGAGGGAGGTGTGTGACCCCTCTCCCCAGGTCATTACTAGACCCCACCAGGGACCCCATCCCCCATGGCCCCAAAACATTTAAACATTGTGCCCACCAGGGACACCCACAGGAACTGCTGCCCATGGGGCCACAGGATGGGTCCCAGGCCCCCCCAGTGATCCCTGTTTGCTCCTGCCTGGTGGGAGCAGCTTTCTCTGCTCCCACTGGGCATAAAGCAAACCTAAGTTCCTTGCCTGCAAGGTCACAGGCAGGGAGTTGAGGTTCTCTGTGCCCACCCTCTTACAGGTAGGGAACTGCAGTGTCATGGGGGACGGGGTCCCAGACACTCTGCTGCCATTGGGCACGGGGGCCTTATGCCCCCTCTCCAAAAACATGCTAAGGCCCTGGTGGATGGCTCAGGGAGGAGGGGCCCTAAGCCCCTCCCCAAAAAACAAAAAACAGCCCTGTGAGATGGGGTTCCCAGGGCCCTTAAGTGATCGGGGTGAGGGGCCCCACACCCTCTACCTCAAAAATAAATTGGCCCTCAGGATGTGGCCCGCAGGTTCCTTAAGTGGGTCGGGGAGGAGGCCCAACGCACCCCTCCCCTTTAAACAAGTAATCAAATGAAGGATGGTTATAGCCCCCTCCATGCCCCAAAAATAACTGTGACTGTGAAATGAGTGGAATATTTCAAATTCACCACTCCAGCAGGGGAGCACAACATAATGTCCTGCAAGGGCTTTTTAAAAAATATTTTTGGATCCTGAATGTACCCCTAGAAGGGGTAGGGACACCACCAAGCAATTTTTTTTAATGTTGTTAGGGACTGCAGGGCGTGCAGCAGCCCCCCTGCAACATTAAAAAACATAGTAAGTCTCCTGGGTCATTGAATCCATGACTCCAGGAGAGCTTACCATATTTTTGTGGTTGGTTCTATTACTGCATTATATGGCTTGAAAAATGTAAAAAAAAGACTCAAAGGCTTCATTGAAAATATTTTATGACAATCACTTTTATTAAACATTCCTATGTGTGAATTTATAAAATATACATTTGCTTATTATTTTTGATGACTTTTTAACAAACACAAGAGGTCTGCTTTATCTATGTGCTGACCCTTGATAAAGCCAACAGTTTGGCTTTTTCAATTTTGGTGTTCTGGCCCTTGGATAAAGTCAGTATATCTGTCTTACTTAAAATGACACGCTTTATATTGTTGTATCACATAGTCAGCCATGAGCGCTCGCGGCCGGTTGGCCAGGCCCTGTCCCCAACCCCAAGCCGCTCATGGCCAAAGACCTTGTTCAACATGGGGTAGGGCGCCCAACTCCACACCTGACTTTTGATGGACCTCTTAGTTATTTTGAAACAATTATAGAAATTCACTGAAAACAAACAAACATTAAAGTGATGTTATAGTTAGGAATTGTAATAATATCTTACTTTATATATGGAAAACTTAGAACTTCACTGAAAAAAATGTTTACTAGTGACATGCTGAAGCATGTTTCAAAGAGGTGCATTCAGTGCATTGAGCCATCCTGTTGGCTTTCTGAGACACAGATTGCATGACTGATATCCAGTGGGTGAAAAGAGTGAATACTTTCACATGCATTCTAACAACTCGGCCTACTTGGGAGTTCATATCTGTCCGTGACTGCTGGGTTTGACAGTACCAATGCAGGCTCCCTTCTTTTCCCTTGTACAAGTAATTTGTATGGATACATCTTCCCACAGATTCCTCAGCTTATGAATATTTTTTACAGGCTTTGGACTTGTCTGGAAAAGCTTTTCCCTAGCAATAACTCTTTAGTGCTGCTAGATGGCACCAAGTGCCTTGAGTAGAGACTTGGCCTCCAGATGCTGAACACCAGTGTATAGTAGACACTAACTTGTGCACTGACATTAGTTCCTGTTTTTCCATGCCACATCAATGTACTACCATGCTCCCTCAGTGCCTCACTATTAAAATTCCTTAAGATTTCGACAGCAACTAGGTCAAATATCTTCCTAAAAGGTAAGGTTTCAAGTCTAGTTGCCATATCTAAACGTCTTTCTTGAAAGCCCTCATCATCTTCTGCATGTTGTGATGTCTGTGATTGGAATATGACACCACAACTTGTGACACGTGTGCCTCCATAGGAAGATCATTAGGAAGTGGGAAGAAAAAATATTTTTGGATATGGTCCATAGGGAGAGACCAAAGTACTGTCCCTCTTTTTAAAGTAAGTTGCCTTCCAGGCAACATTCTCTTAAGAGAGCGTTCCACAAAAAATTGAATAGTGCCAAAGGAAGGACAGGTCAAATATGTTTTCTTGAGGAAATGGTCCTACTCCTTGTACCGCTCGAAGTCTTTCCTTCTCTGATGCAAAACTCTGTGTCATCATCGGGGTAGGCTCTGATGGCAAAAAATATGCATCCGGAGATTCTGGATCCATTTTCTAACTCAAAGCAAGTTGATACCTTCTGGCTGGCTATGCTGAAAAGGTTCAGGATGGCACTGCCTTCCTCTGGGCCACTTGCCAGATGATTACTCATACTTTTGGGTTTGGTGACTTTGATACCTCCACTGGCTTTAACCCCAGAACTTCAATAAAGTCAATTCAGGATATTGTCCATCCTTTATTCATTTGGGTGTTAACTTTGGTGCCAATGTCACCAACGGAGCTGACATCAACAACAGTCAAGGAGCCATTATTATCCATGTTGCGAAAGATAAGGATAAAGTGAGCTATTAATATGTTCTCTTGACTGAGCATCTTCCCTGGGTCCAGAGATTTACCTGACGGGGAAAATGTTCATCTCAAACCCAGATGCTTTGGAGAATAAAGACAATACTCATACGGAGGATGACGATTCGGAAACTGCTCACCTCCAAAATGAGAGTGACCTGGAAAACCTCGCCACAAGGTGGCATTCCTATCCTTCTGTCCCCTATTCTCCTGCTCCTGCTTCAGATGAGGTTTTATCTTTTACATAGTTTGAAATGCGGCACAGGCCTTAGAATCATGTTGCCCTCAGTGGAAGTCTAATATTCTATTCAAAGAGATTTAAAAATCCTCCCCTGAGGTGCCCTTCTTTCCATTTAATGAGACCCTTCTAGATCCAGATTGGCAGACCATATGCATATGAAAAAGCTGTTTTCTGATTTGGTGAAGAATAGACTGGATTCATCGAAGCTGATCTTAGATTGCAAACTGGGCTCTGTGGACACCGTTGCTTATTCCATGGGAACAGCTGTAACAATTTGAAAGCTTGCCTAGATGTTCTCCTCAGTTGTCTCCAGGGATGTACAAACTACCCTTATGGACATGCCTTTTGATGGCGAGTGGCTGCAAGAAAAATACATCTTCTCCTTGAAGAGCTTCAAGAACATTAGTGTTATGAGCATGAACTGCCGCTCCAGCATTGCATATCCTCCAACAGTACTGAAAGTTCTGTGACTACTCCAGAGAAATACAGGCTCAGCAGAGACTACCTTTTCAGCCTGTCCAGACTCTCCTGCAGCAATATACCTCTTTTTGGGGTAGAAGTTGAGTCTGTTTTTACATGAATAATTGGTAATCACAATGGATTGCTGCTTCATACATATTGTCTTTAGGGGCTCTTTCCTATCTTTCCCTCAGATCACTCTCCTTTTTCCATGGTATGCTCTCCAGCATACACCTAGATGCTAAAGGTGAAAGTCCCTTACTTGCTGAATAAAGAGGCTATAGAGATAGTACCTCTGGACGGAGAGGCAAAGGATTGTATTCCCTTTGCTTCTGGGTCCCCAAGAAGGATGGAGTCATGTGGCCCATCCTAGATCTCCACCTTATGAATTTGTTCATGCAACAGGACAAATTCAGGATGCTATCCGTGATCCAAGTCCTGTTAGCATTGAATGCAAGAGATTTCTTGGTATCCCTGGACATTATGGATTACTATTGTCATCTTCCAATTCTCCCCATCTACATGCTTTGGGCTCATGGTGGTATCCCAGCACTATCAATGTGTGGTCCTAGCATTCAGACTTATGAGAACCCCTAGAGATCTTTACAAAGGTGTTGCCAGTTGTGGCAATTTTACTGCAGTGGTTGAGAGTCCATGTATTTTTACACTTGGGTAACTAGCTGGTAAAAGCAGAGTTCCAAGTGCTGGCCTGGAATGACCTCCAGTGGGCAATGACTGTCCTGCATAACCTGGGATTTACCGTCAATGTCCAAACGTCCCACCTCTGTCCCACATCAAGCTGACCGTTATAGGTATGGTGCTCATTACAACTCAATTGAATGCCTTTGCTCCTCCTCAGAGTATCAAGTATATTTTGGAGATGATTCAGAGGTTCCTGATCCAAGCTCTGATCTTGCTCCTGCAGCTCTTACACCTGCTTGGCCTCATGGCCTTGTGAACCCTATTAGTAGCACACACCAGATGGTGAGTTTGAGTCCTACAGTGGTGTCTGAGAGGCAACAGCCTCAATATCAGAGAAGCCTCTTGTGCAGATATGGCACTCAGGGCATTCAGGTCTGCACTGATAAATTGACCCTTCAAACGTCTTGATAGGACACACATTCAACCCCCTGCAGACACAGAGTACCGTGGTTACAGACATCTGATCACTGGGCTGTTGTGCTCATCTGGGTGAGATGCTAGTGCTGAGTCTTTGATTAGCATCTGAGCATCCTCAGTGTGGTGCCTGCAAATAAAGGTACTCAAGGTTTGTATGGTCCATCGTGCGACAAAGGCCTTTCTTCCTTCCATCTTAGGGAGAAGCTTTTGTCGGACAACACCGCTACTGTCTATTACATCAACATACAGGGCATGGTGTAGTCATGGAACCCGTGTGGGGAGGTGAATCACCTCTGGAAGTGGATGTAGTGATAGAGAATTTGTATATATTGTAAAAATGGAGGCCCCCTGCTAATAGGGTAAGGTTCCTTAAGGCAGGGCTTGTTAATCTAATGTATAAGCTTAAGGCAACAATAATATAACCAACACAAAAAATTGGACTGACTTTATAGAAAACAAAGGGAGAACCAACAATATCTGTTTTGCTATACAAAAATAATTTTTATAGATACACAATAGCAAAAAGATATAAAAATACTTTTATGATTTCATTTTTAAAAGAAAATATAACAGCCCATTTGTACTCATTCATTCCTCTTCATTCATACAACATGTGACTAACAGTCAATTTAAAAAATACACATGTCATTATTTATGATTAGATGATAAATGACAATTAGTTTCTGAGAATCTTGAGGAAACTATGTGGCAGAATTTTAATAATCTGTGTTTTCGACGCAGCTTCAGCACAACTGTGCCTTCGTCAGAAAGGGGCCACAATGTTAACTTTTGATCTCTGTAAATAAAATATATATATTACATTTCAGATACAAGGTTCTCACTCAATGATACATATTGTGCCGCCATAAAGGCGTGCATTATATAATGTTTACAATTTAAAGAACAAGGCAAAAGACTAATTTAAGGGCACCAATTTGTGTACATGCAAGAACTCGTGAGTTGTCCAGAAGATGGAATGTGTGTAACAAGATAGACTAGAAACAAATAAGAAAAATAGCCACCACCTCATTTAGATAATTCCATATCAGTCGATTCACCCAGTGATCTACTGAAAAATATCCGTGGTTTAAAAAACTTTATAAAGATTGACCTTATGTCTTGGAGTAGACTCGTCAGATATTGACAGCTACTGCATAGACACTTTGAGGTATTGGTTGATTCTTGATTTAGAAGACCAACTATAAAAATATAAAATACCTTATTTTAATTCTTAGTTTATGTTCTTAATCAATATATTTATCGGTTGGGTATATAAATACCTTAGCTATATGTCTCCAACGCTAAATAATATTATTGCCATCCAAGATAAGTTTGTGATGTACTCAATTTCGCACTCGATATGTGCCGTCCTTATGATCTTTACTGTGAGTACAATAAAAATAATGTTTAGCCTTACATGTTAACCGTTTATACGAATTTGTTATAAAGCTACTAGCACATGACTACAATCAAAGTGCTGGTTTATGACCCAATTTAGTTTTTAAGTGATTATAATACTCACATTTCAATTGAATATCCGCTATTATGTGGATTTATCTAGAAAAAACAATTTGAAACATATCACTAATAAGGAAGGGGGCTATATGTTCAGTTTAAAAAGTATATTGAAATAAGTGATATGTGCCTAACTTAGTGCGATGCACCAACAACTGATTAAGTGTTTCCAAATGTACTCAAATAGGTACCATATGGATGAGCCAATTGACAACCTCAGAATCGAAGCCTAGCAAAAGGTTTGTTGCTGCATTAATATTCCAAGACACTCTACTTTACAGCCAACTCATAGACTAACACTGTATTGACTCGCCAGGCAATTGTAAAGTAAGTAGTTAGTGCTTAACTGCGTACGATATACCAACATGGGGTTAAATGATTTTTGTCCCCCCTTTTTTTTTTTTTTTTTTTTTTACCCCCCCAAAGTAGGCACTCGGATGAATATCCTCACCATAGGCTATTTAAAGGAGTCAGAGTCAAAGCCCTACTCGATAAAAGTCATCAACATAAACTAATTAGAGGTATCAAATTTATTGCCCCCCCACACAAACGAGCACTCGGATGAACATCCTCACCGTAGGCTAATTTAGAGGAGTCAGAGTCAAGGTCTAAACCGATAAGAATACTCAGCGTGAACTAATTAGAGGTATCAGAGTCAGAGTCTTGCTCCGAGGGTTTGACCTCAATAATATTTAAATGCACTCTATTTTATAGCCAACCCTTAAACTACCGTTACACGAAAACTGACCATTCAATGATACATTGCTAAATGTTTCCATTTTCGAGTTGGCGCCTACTTACTATGTTTTGATGGCATTGGAATCCCGGATGGTGGGGCCTCTGTACGCCACGAACTCCTCGTGAAGACTGCACTAAGCTCTGTTCACTTCCGCATAAAATATACACGGAGTCCATCACATGGTGTTCACGGGCCAATCATGATCAGAGTCATGTGACGGCAGATGGTAATTCGGATAAAAAGAGAAAGGGGACTATGTTTGTTACGTAAACATCAGACTCGATGTATCATTGCTCTGATGTTTAACCGTGTAGTTTATAATGAATAAATCATCCCCTCGCCACGATAAACGCACGGAGAACAGTATACAATGTATTTCCTATTTGAAAATTTATCGGTGGAATCTATCACGTGGTTATTCCTACTCAATCATAGTGGGTACCATGACCCAATAGCTAACCAGTCTCATTAATAGTGAACCCAAACTTTATTGTTATCTATATATTGAGATATTCTAATTGAAATGATTATGACAACGAAAATATGGTCATCTAGCTCAATTAACATCATTTTCTAATAGAATTTATTATGTGATATAGATACGATCCTCTTAACTAATATTACAAGTTATTAAATAAATTCTTTTGTATATCGTAATCAATGATTTTTAAGAGGATCCTTTATTTATATATTTTTTATTTACAATCAGTGATTCTAGTTGTCTTATATTTACATAGGTAGTGAAAATAAAATTTTCAACCAATATGTGATTTTTAAAATCAGTGTTAATTGTTAAGACTAGGCATTGTGGGAAGATATAATATTCCATCAAGATCAAACGGTCGATTCAGCTGTTATATCGTATCGCTTGTTCCCATGGAATTTCCAGATTTAAACCTCGTGCAAATGTATCCAGGAAAATATCCAGAACACTTCTCTTCTTTTCCTTACTTCATCTGAATCTGTGCCTGTCTTTTCATTTATTTTTTCTAGAATTAGCCAATTAATTTGATCATGATTGTGTCCTGCTTCTAAGTAGTGTTTTACTAAGGGAGCATGAATCTTTTAGTGCGTATAGCTGAGCGATGCTCAGTCAATCGGACTGCTAGAGTCCTAGATGTTTCACCCACATAACCCTTATTGCAGGGGCACAATAACAAATAAATAATATTCTTAGTTTTACAGTTAGTAAATGATTTAAGAGTAATATTATATGAATTGTGAATAAACTTCTTTGTAATTATTGCGGTGTCACAAGCTTTGCATTGGGTGCATATATTGTTACCTACTAATGGCATTGAGTCATCAAGGGTAGTTTGAATAGATGTTTTTTTTGACATGCGAGAATGGACAATTTGATCCTTAAGATTTTTGTTGCGTCTGTGGGCAAACATTGGGCGTGATAATATATTGTCTTCCTCCGAGTTGGCATTCAGAATATGCCAATGAGTACATACGGCCTGCCTAATTTTTTCATTCGCCATAGAATGTCTAGTAACACATACAAGCGCAGGGGATTGTTTGGGTGGTTGGTTACCGTCAATGTCCAAACGTCCCACCTCTGTCCCACATCAAGCTGACCGTTATAGGTATGGTGCTCATTACAACTCAATTGAATGCCTTTGCTCCTCCTCAGAGTATCAAGTATATTTTGGAGATGATTCAGAGGTTCCTGATCCAAGCTCTGATCTTGCTCCTGCAGCTCTTACACCTGCTTGGCCTCATGGCCTTGTGAACCCTATTAGTAGAACACATCAGATGGTGAGTTTGAGTCCTCCAGTGGTGTCTGAGAGGCAACAGCCTCAATATCAGAGAAGCCTCTTGTGCAGATATGGCACTCAGGGCATTCAGGTCTGCACTGATAAATTGACCCTTCAAACTTCTTGATAGGACACACATTCAACCCCCTGCAGACACAGAGTATCGTGGTTACAGACATCTGATCACTGGCCTGTTGTGCTCATCTGGGTGAGATGCTAGTGCTGAGTCTTTGATTAGCATCTGAGCATCCTCAGTGTGGTGCCTGCAAATAAAGGTACTCAAGGTTTGTATGGTCCAAAGTGCGACAAAGGCCTTTCTTCCTTCCATCTTAGGGAGAAGCTTTTGTCGGACAACACCGCTACTGTCTATTACATCAACATACAGGGCATGGTGTAGTCATGGAACCCGTGTGGGGAGGTGAATCACCTCTGGAAGTGGATGTAGTGATAGAGAATTTGTTCTGAAGTGACTCATCTTGCAGGCTCCCTCAACATGAGAGCAGATGAAGAACAGTCATCTCTTGTTGGTGGACTATGAGTGGGATTGTGCCCTTTTGATTGATTGGATCTTCTCTAGATTGATGTTTCCATTTGTGGATCTCTTTGCCATGAACCAGAATGAGAGAATGAGAAGTAGGCTCAGATGCCTTCAGATTCAACTACTTTCGGGGCCCCCTGTACATTCTCCCACCATTTCTGCTTCTCTTGAAGTTCTGTGTAAAGTGCAGGAAGATTAAGCACAGCTGATCATGATTGGCATAGATTGAATGTGGAGGATATATACGCCCATTCCAGTTCAAATAGTGAGAAATTTAGGAGTACTCATAGATGATAAATTAAATTTTAATAAACATATCAGCTCAGTTATCTCTTATAGTTTTAATACCTTGAGAACTATCAGGAAGATCCTCCCGTTCATTCCACTTAATTCAAGAAAAACAGTAATTTCATTACTAATTTTTACCAAACTGGACTATTGTAACGGACTTCATGTCAAACTTCAAAAACAATATTTGAAAAAGTTACAGAATGCGGCGGTGAGACTTATTCTTGATCTCCCCGAATTCCAACCGGTTTCTGCCTCCATCAGAGGACTCCACTGCCTTTCAGTGAGTAACCGAATTAAAATTAAGGCGTTGTGCCTTACTTATAAGGCATTGCATGGCTCAGGTTCTTATCAGCTCAAACAGTTCCTAACCTGGTACGATCCCAGCAGGTAAACACCATGAGGGTCTCTTGCCCCAATTTTAAGAGACTCAAATGGGGGGGCAGCTGTTTTTCTTCAGAAGCCCCCGTACTTTGGAACGGCCTGCCTATAAGCATTAAAGCAGCTCCCAGCTTACTGATTTTTAGGAGGCTGCTTAAAACTTGGCTCTTTAACATCTAGTCCTCTCTCTTCCAACCAAACTGCTAAACCTCTCAGCGCCAAGATACCCACAGGTATTTTGCGCGTTTAAGAAATGTATTAACATAACATAACACTCATCCTTTAGTCATCTCTTCTTCTTGTATGCAGGGTAGTCCCCCTCTTGCAACAGGATTGTCAGGTCCTCCATCTCAATCCCCAAACACTGCAGCTGCAACCATGGAGATTGAGGGGTCGCAGACGGAGTCTTTTTGCCTTCCTGATGAGATTGCTTATGTCATCTTGGTCGCCTGGAACCCTGCTCCCAAACCTATCTAGGCATGTAGTTGGAACCAGTTTGTCCAGTGATGCAAGTTAGAAGGCATCAATCTCATTTAATCTCGCCTGTTTGCAGTCTTGCAATTTATGCTGTCCCTTGTACAGATGTGTCTAGTGGTGGCTTCAGTTATATGCTACCAGGCATCCATGTCTGCCTTCATGGGCTTCCTGACCAGCCTTTTCTGTTTAGATCGTCACAAGTTGTGCATTTTCAAAAATGTTTGCTTTACTTGTTTCCTCCTACTCCAACTTATGTGAGATTTGAATTTTGTACTGACCTTCTTGATATCATCTCCATTCCAAACAATGTACAGTTTCCTAGTTCATTCTTACTCTGAAGACACTTTTAATTGTTGGCAGTTATGTATGGTCTGAGAGCTTCAGCCCTTCTTAGTTCCTTCACCTTTTGCAGTTTTCTACCCTAATAAGTTGGTTCTCTGCACCAGTACATCCTTCTTACCAAAGGGGGTTTCTGCACTTGATAGGGGTCATATTATTGCTCTTCCATTCTTCTTTCCTCCTCCACATTTAACCAAGAGGGTGGACAACTGCCTAGACTGGATCTTAGATATGTGGTGTTGTGCTGTAACAACCGCAAGTGACAGGACAGGGTAAATGATCAACTCTTTGTGAGCTTCGCCGGAGCTAAGAAGGGCAAGGCAATGACCCAGGACTGGGGAAATAATGTTGACAAGGTTTAATATTCTCCACACTATCCATTACCTGCCTCATCACATTTTTAACAGTGCTTTGACTTTTAAGCCCTACTTTTGTAAAAAAAACAATTTTGGCCAGCTAGCCAAATAATGGACTGTAAATTTAAAGACTCGGTTTTTCCTTATTTGCTCTTATTTAATTATCCTGTCTATCCTTGCCTTTATATTAAAAGAGATCACTAAACACTTGCCTAGAAACACAAAGCCTGCTACAATTGCATCAAGTTAAAATACAGCTTTGAAGCACAATAGGAAAACACATTGATGGCCTTTGGTAAATGTAAGTAAAACACACTTATATAGTGTTCCACATCTCTCCGGAACACTGCTTGAAATTTCTACAATTATCTAAACTAAATTGGATTTGATGGTCTATTTTTCGTTTCTTCACTCCGGTATCTCTGCACAATATTTTCCAGACAATTTTGCAGTGATTTCCATATTGCCAATGGCACTGCTATTGACAACAGCTGGAGCGTTTCCTTGTTTTCATAATTAGAACCATACCACTCCAAAGCTCCAACTTGCAGTCTGCATCATGCTAATATGAGATTGAATAATGTGGTCGGTATAGATGAGCTCTACATCGCTTTATATCTGTCTTAAGGGAGTAAGCTAGACCTGACAGCTTAATCTGTTTAAAGATCTAAAACATTCCCCATCTCCCCTCCAACTAGATCTCTGATGTGCTGAAAATTAGTCACCATTTCCAGAGGTGAACTAACCATTAACCTTTCCAGGAAAATGCCAAGTCGGACAGCTGCATTCAAGCCTTGAGGTCTGGTTGCCTGCTGGTTTAGAGCCGCCTCTCTGCATGTGATCATAGTCCTCTGTCCTCGCCAAAACAAGGGCTCCCTCGCCAGAGGCAATCCTGGGGTTTTTAGTAGCAAAAGACCTGCTAAACTGAACTTTGCACGACCCTGTCTGGACTACAAAGCCACGCATGCAAACAAATGCTGGCCATTCATAAGGCACTTTACACAGCTTATGTCCACAATGCGTATGGTCACGCTGAGGGCACAGTGTGAACATTTATATTGAAATATTAGTGAGAAGCAGAACTTGGAATGGAGACAAATGCATTGATTCCTTTCATGACTTCACTTGCTTTTTTAGGAGCAGGACTAAAAATCTGTGTTGCCTGTGCCAGACCATCTGGGCACCATGGTGTGTGTTCACAGTGGCACGCTTCGAAAGTGGGCCACAGATGCATCATCGTTTAGCCAGAGCAGAGGCCAACCAGACAGTCAGAGGTCCTTGGGGGAAGATGTCTTTTTTCATGGACACTAATGTTTCACATCCCACACATGCTTCCATAAACTCACTATTAGCAGGGTCATTGCTGGGCAGTAATAAGACACCCATGCACCGGGTATTACCCATACTGTGAGTATCTATATTCCTTCAATGCGGTATCACAGGGAGATCTTGAGTTACCTATAACCCCTGATGGAACAGGGAATAACATGCAAAAATCAGTGTTACAGCGTAATATTTTTGTGATAATCCTGAATTCTGGTCATTTGTGTTATGCAGATTCCTCCATGTTTGACACAGTGGATTTGAGCAATATTGCAAATTTTTATTGTATGACTTATAATTCTGATTTGGAGCGGAAACTCACTTCTCCGCTCAATCCTTGTTATAAGTCAGCTTTGGATGTAGTACACAGATAGTACTTAAAGCTTCAGAAAATCTGCCAAGTTTTCAGATTTTTCACATTTGTTATAAGGCAGGTTTGGGAAATTATTGTTCCTATCAGAGTGCCATTGGAGATGCCATTGCAAATGTGAATCACATTGGCATAGTGTAAGTGATTTCTTCACAGGGATAAGTGTTTTCAATTCGAATATGAAAGAGAAAATAATAATGCACAACTCATCGTTTTTTTTAACCTTACTTTTGCAGATTTTAGGCTTTGCAGTCAGTCTGCTTTCAAAGAATTTAACCAGTTAGACATATGTCAGACAAATTCAGCTTCAAAAATTTACTCAGAAGAGTACCATTAACGATCATTGGAAAGGCCAGTAGGTCTGGCCTGGGCAAGCTGGCGAAATGGCTACTTTTTTTTTTTGCAACCATATGTCTCCAAAACTAACATGATGACAAAAATTTTAAAAAATGCCGCCGCCTAAAAGTGGCTGCCATATGCTTGCAATAATTCAAATTTTAAATTGAACAAACTTGAGCATTTTATAATTTTGATAGAACAGAGTGGGTATGTCCTAGAAGGCAAGTATGCTTAAAACAGGTATAGACACCCTTTTTACTTTTAATGGACATCACAGGAAAATAATATTGTCAGTGAAGAAAGCAAAATGTACTACTAACCTTAATTTACTGTAATCTAAGGGATCTAATAAACATACACGAATGATTAAAACATATAAGAATAAAGCATGGAAAGCAAACAACGTTGCTTTTGATACGGTTAACCATGCGGTACTCTTGAACAGGCTTGCCAGAGTAGGTGTAAGTGGACTGGCACTGAAGTGGTTTCAATCCTACCTCTCAGACAGAGAACAGGCGGTTGCTCTCCCCCCGTATCAATCCATGTATAGGAAAGTCCAACATCGGGTACCACAGGGATCTGCAATCAGCCCTATCTTGTTTAATATTTATATGAAGCCTCTTGTGGCTGTTATCAAGTCACATAACATCAGTCTAATGAACTATGCTGATGATACCCAGTTGATTCTATCTCTGGAAGGCTGTCAGGCAATCTCACTTGAAAAATGTCATAATTGTATGCAAGACACCGCTCTTTGGCTTCAAAACAATTATCTGCAATTTAATGGGGAAAAAAACTGAGATCCTGTGCTGTTCAGTGGGGAAGGTTCCCTATCCATTACCCACCGGGTTTTGGCCACTACCGGTGACAGCCCCTTTGACCCCGACAAAGGTAGTTCGTAACCTAGGGATCAGTTTTGATTGTAAACTGAGCCTTGAGTCCCAAGTGAACCAGACGGTTGGGAAGTGCTTTGCTCTGATGAGGGTGCTACGAAGAATTCTCCCACTGCTGCCTAAGCAGGCTAGGCAGCTGGTAGTAAGAAGCATTATCCTTATCCAATTGGATTACTGTAATGCTCTATTGCTGGAATCTCCTAAATATTTGATGGAGAAACTACAGAGAATTCAGTCAATGGCAGCTAAGCTGGCACTTATGAGATCTCGCCAGTCCTCTTCGTCTCAGGCCTTGGCTGAGCTTCATTGGCTTCCAGTTGTACAGAGGGTGCAATTTAAATCAATGTGTATAGTTTTTAAAGCTCTACATGGCATTGGGCCTAAACCTTTACAGAGCAGATTTGTATGGTATGTCCCTTCACGCAATCTCCATTCTTCCTCAGCAAAAACTGGTGAGAGTACCCAAGTTCAGAAGGGTCAGATCGGGTGGAAGAGCCTTCAGCGTTGCAGCAGCTTCGGCATGGAATAAATTACCAACCGAACTTAGACAGATAGATGATCTACTGCCGTTCAGAAAGAGACTGAAGACTTGGCTCTTTCCCAGGGTGTAATTCAGTGCTTCTTATTTTGTAACCGTTCTCACACTCTAAGATAACTGTTCCTACGTGTTCAAGCGCCAGGATACCCGTAGGGTCACAGTGCGCTCTATAAATCATATATACAATACAATACAATACAGTAAAATATTGCTGATAAAGTATTGGCCCACCAGCCCTGATACTAAAGTGTACTTTTAGGTAGATGTGCATATGTTATAAAGCAAAATGCCGCAACTCAGTGAATGAAGTCTGGCGGCACATTGGGCCAGGTGTATGACCCACCAATTTGCGACTCGCAATTTGCGACTCGCAAATTGGGATGCAGAACAGTGTCTCGGACACTGTTTGCGATTCCTAATGGGGTCGCAAATTGCATGCCTCGTTAATATTAATGAGCCTGGCACAATTTGCGACCCCATTAGGAATGGCTAGCACTCACAGGGATGGTGGCCTGCTGGGGTCAGCAGACCACCATGTCTGTGACTGCTTTTTAATAAAGCAGTGTTTTTTTTTTTTAAATGCAGCCCGTTTTCCTTAAAGGAAAATGGGATGCATTTAAAAAAGAAAAATGAAACTTTTCAGTTTCATTTTTTTAAGGGCAGGCAGTGGTCCCTTGGACCACTGCCTGCTCTTAAAAAATATTTTTTCACATACTAACAAAGGGGGAGGGGTCCCCTGGGGACTCCTTCCCGTTTGCAAGTGGTTTACCACCTACTCGAAGTAGGTGGTAAACTGCGACTGTTTTGCAGCCGCAAATGGGGTCGCAATACAATAGTACATGGTATGGTGACTCGCTATTAGGAAGAGACGCTCTTTCCTAATAGCGAGAGTCGCAAATGCTATTTTGCGAGTCAGTGACTCGCAAAGTAGCATTTGTACATGCCATTACCCTTTTTTGCGGTCGCAAACGGGAGGATCTCCCGTTTACGGCCGCAAAAAAGGGGCATACATCTGGGCCCTTGACTCGGGCTGAATTCTGCGGCAAAAAGGAGCAATATGTGAATGACAATTGAACAGACCAATGGAAAAACAGGGTTGACCCAAAGCCCCAGTATGTGTTAATGTATTTTGTATGACTTGAGACTGCAGGATAGCTAAATCTGCCATTAAGGAAGACATAAAAATTTGAAGGAGCTGTGGCAAAAACCCTTTGACAAAAATACTCCTAAATCTACTTGTACCTATTTATAATCAGATCAGGCTCTGCAAACTAGAGGCCCGGTTCACAAAGGTTAACTTACACTTCTGTGTAAGTTTATGTTTTTTTCCAATTTACAAAGGTATTTTACGGGTAGTATCTTTACAGCTGTGAAGTCTCCCACTCGTGGTGGAGACTCCGCACATAAAAAGATAGGAAAGACCTATCTTTCTATGTGTGGGATGTCCGCCCTGAGTGCGGAGACTCCGCAGCAGTAAAGATACTACTCGTAAACTTACACTAAAGTGTAAGTTTACCTTTGTGAAGTGTGCCCTAGTTGTTCTGGATCAGACACTGTTTAAAGCATTTCAGAGGTGATCTTCTTTCAGTGACAAAAACTAAAAGTTTTGAATGGTCTTATTTACTGTATTGGGAAAGCCAGTTGTATTCATTTACCACTGGTAAGAGTCTTATCAGGGATGGTAATCTGGTGGTAATCTTGTGGGAGGTTTACTGCTGATGGTATATCTCATTTAACATCAGTGGTAAAATGACCATGCTTCCATAGTGGGCGTGACTCACAAAGAAAGTCATAAATGCTAAAAATGTATATGTGTGGTTACACGCTGCCAAGTTTATGAATGGTTTACTGATTCGAAAATCTCGCAGTGAAATTTGTTATTTGCACAAGTTATGTAAATAAGGATACGCTGTGCACATACATTCCTGGTGTACTGCAGGCTCTACATGTGTGAAGTCTTCAAATTATATAGTTTTTGTATGGATAGTAAAATAGTGAAACTTTTTCTTCTCATTTCCTTTTTTGGGTAGAGCCTGCGAGCAGTGGCATAACAAAAGTTGAGGGGGGCCCCTTGCAAGGTACATGGAGGGGCCCCCGTTCCGGATTTGATCCGGAGCTCTCAGGCCACATTACTGTGCTGAGGGGGCCCCCTGTAGCTCGAGAGCCCCCCGCTCCGCAGGGGCTGCAGGGGCCTGTGTTACCCCACTGCCTGCGAGTGCATGCGTTAGCGCATGCATCTCGCTTGCGAGATACTGTTGCATACAGAAATGGGCTTGTAGCCCTCCCATGCTTACCATTTGTGTACTGCAGCATCACTCTTCATTCTAGTGTCTCTAATTGGCTAATTCAGCCAAAACGTCACTTCTGGTGCTTGCAGTGGAGCACGGACCAAGCACAGATTGATTAAACTTAACCAGTGCTCGTCCACTGCTCCCGACGCAATTGGAATACTATTTCTTCCCCCCCACTGCTCCTGCTGTTCCCTCTTTAGCGTTTGTTTCTTGTTTCCCCATTGCCGGTGGGCAAGATCGAATATATCCTCAGATGTTTTGTGTCGCCCCACAGGTAACTCTTTCCTGCTCATCGCGATCGTATTAACATGCATTTCCATTACAAAGAAATACATTTTGACATAAACATATACTATTTTGGAAAAGGAAACAAGTTACACAATATTGCTTTTAATTTTTATTTTGCAATACGCCAGTGCCTTTTTATTTTATTTTTTGTAGTCTAATAATATTGCGTAGCGTTCATAATGAAAGTCTTCCTTTTTAAGATGGCGCGTGATTCAGTGTCAAGAGGAAGGATTTCCAATGTCTGTTTCATTAGTTGTTTTGCGGGAGCACAAGCAGGAGCATTTTCCTCTCTCTGCCTATGTTGCATTGGAAGTACAACTTCGCCGGCCTCGTTTTATGAACCAATCATCGCTGTAACCCAGGTCACTAGAAACAGGGTCGGACTGGCCGTAGCGGGCACCGGGCGTTTCCCCGGTGGGCCGCCAGGGTGGGGGCTGGTTTTGGGCCCCTGGGGGGCCGTTTTTGTTATTGGGGGCTGGCAATATCGGCCCCCTGTAACAGCATCGGCCGAAACCGGCTCTAACAAACAGCTCGGCCGCAACCCCCCTCCCCACCTCCAGGGGGCCGGCCGACCAGTTTGCCAGGGCCAGTTTCGCTTCCCAGTCCGGCCCTGACTAGAAATGTGTGAACGAGTTGGTCTCATTGTTTGAATTGCATTTTATGAGCGTAGAGGGCTAGATTGAACAGGTACTACACGTAAGTATAATGGTAATTTAACAGCGACAAGATGGTTCCGTTATCTCTGATTAATGAGGAAATCTGCAATCAGGAATTCAAATCCCTGCAGTTAAGGCAGACTAAAATGTTCGATGTCAGTGAGTGATATTCGGACTTTAACTTAGGGATTTCAGGCACTGTGCATAGCTGACAAGAGTGTAGCTCCAGGCTTGGCTGTGTAAAGATTTCTCCACTCTAAGTGACACTGCATGTGTCTGCAGTGTATGCTGAGTTTTAGACGCATCTGCCTGACAGCTTCCTTGAGCAGATGCTAGACAGACGAATGATAGGCCAGTGGAGACAAGTATGACATAGTTTTCCTGAATTTTATGTCACCCTCTGGAAGTACAACATACAGCGATTTCGTTCTTGGGAGGCTATAAACATGAACCTGCCAGAAACATTGGCCATGTGGGGAGGAAGCAGCATTCCTAAATCTGTGTTTGCATTCCACCTTTTAGGGCTAGTGCTGAAACCAGGCTGACATGAGCTCACAGGGAAACAAACCTGGCTTTGATTTAGTGAGTTACAGATATAAGGCAGTGGAAGAGTGTTGTCGTTGGTTGAAATGATCCTCTGTTCTTCCTCATTGAGGTACTTCTGCTACATTCATTGTCTCTTAAACTGCCCCCCACAGGCACATGTCTCTCATCAATCCATTCTTGCTCCCTTAGCACTTCAAAGTCAGATAACACAAACCCACATGATGTTACTTGATATCATAAAGCGAAATGGACAGGGCTCCATTATCTAAAATCCTTGGGTGAAACTAACAAGACTTTATTCTTTGGAATAAACTATGCATTCTCTTTAGGAACATCAGCCCCGTCGAGTCACAGTTACAAGGACTCACTTAAGAAGAGTGCAAGGCACTCTATAAACAGGTATTGAGTGATGAAAGATTAGTCCAAGCCATTAATAACCAGGGTAGACTAGTGCTAGTACCTGGCCTACAGCACCCTGCGGTGTGTTTCTCCTTGAAACCTGATGTTTTCTTTCAGAAGTCTAAGTAGATAAGAATACAAGTAGCTCCCAACTCTCACTTTTTAACTTCTCCCACCTCCCTCCCCACAGGTAAACTAAACTACTCGAAGGAGGTTCCATGACATGTATAGCTGTTGATAATGTGGGGAGAAGGGTCCCAAACTGTCAACTTTCTGCTGTTCCCTGGCACTTTCAACTCTCATCCTTGCCCCCTTTACTTCTACCTCCTTCTTGCTCTCGTTTCATTGTAGAACTCATGTTTCCCTCTCTCCGTGGTTGTGCTACTAAATATCGATACTTATTGATATTTTATTTTCAATATTTTTCTCAATATTGTGCCCCATCAATATTCTGGTGTCAATATTCAGGGTGCACACTCTTTCCATTATATGTCCTACTCCTCGGTTCCTTCTAGCCAATCAGATGCTTAAGACTGGCTCCGCACAATATACTTTCATGTTATCTGCTGAGGAACTGGTTTTTTAGAGAAGACCACTTCAGTCACAAGGCATCTTCCTTATATCTAAATCTAGTCCATTGTTTGCTTAAATAAAAACAATGAGTTCCCAGGTCGTAAATATTTTTCTACCCACATTTATCACTGGTGCTGACCACTTTCATCACTGTCCTTAGCGCCAGCATCAGACCCACCTGCAAGCAGGGACAGCTGGTGAACATTTAAAGTAATGGGGCATAAATATATGCCTTGAATAGACTGTGCTAGTAAGCAAAGTGAGCAATTTAGGTTTTTTTAAACATGGTACAGGCCACTTTCTCACTGAGATCATTTAGGCAAAAGGAGTACCATACTGAACATTTTATAGCACTATTTTCACATAAAGGTACCAAAAAGCCAGATGTGCATAAGAAGCACTAATGAAATAGTCCTGTAATTTTATGGTATTCGAGGCAATCTGTGCCCTCCTAAATAAATCTTTGAAAAAATGATTGCAAAATAGTGGACTGTTGAGCACAATTGTACAAAGGGATATATGTATTAACATAGGTAAAGAAAAATCTAACTATACAATTTCACATAGCCTCATATATCAAAAAGCATAGAACATCTTTATTCATTTTGTATATCCATCCTGCCCCTTTCAAGTATATTTTGAAAATCTACATTGAAAGTAGAGGATGAGTAAACTAGCGGCACATATCGTGAATCAACAGTGATATCAGGATGTTGGCCAAGATCCTGGTAATGAGATTGCAACAAGTCATCATTTTACTAGTACATTAGATTCAAGTTAGATTTATCCCATGGTGCTCTTCATGCAGCCATATGCATGCCCTGCCTTATCTCTTATGGGAATCAAGGCATTTACTACATAAACAGGTGTCCCTCTCCCTTGATGCCCAAAAAGCATTTGATTGGGTGTAGTGGGGCTTCCTCTTCTAGGTGCTTATCAGGATGGGTATAGCCTCCATCTTTTTGACCGGGACACAATGGTTTTACAGCAATCATTTGGCCATAGTAAATTGCAATGGATTCTTATCAGAAAAATGTGTTATCCATAGGAGGACTAGACAGGGATGACCCCTCTTTCTGTTTGTACTGGCATTGAAACTGCTACAAATCACTATCTGTCAAACTACAGACATCACTGGTATTGATTCTGCTGGAAACGTTAAACTGATGCTCTATGCTGATGATATTATTATGAAGCTGAGATCACGGGAACCTCTCTCCCTGCTCTTATGAAATCATATCTTCTCCACTTTCTTTGACTAAAACATCAACTGATCTAAGAACGAAGCCATGCCCATGTTACCACGTACAACAGCTCATTCTCTTCACAGCCTTCTGTTCCGATGGGTAGAGGCCAAAATGAAATACCCGGGCATACTGGTGTGTAATAATTTGCAAATTATATATAGAGACAATATGACAATCCTAAATGAGCATATGCAAAAAGACGCTGTAAATTGAAGCAAACTCTTGCTTTCCATGAAGAGGCTGATGCAAACAATAAAAGTAGTGTTTTCCTCTCATTATAATTATGTCTTCAGTAGGGTACCAATCAGGGAACAATATAGTCCAAAAAGCCCAGAAAAAGCAAAAATTTAACAAATCCAATAGAAGTCCCTCAAAGCAATCCAAAGCATCTAGGAACAACAAAAAAAACCAAAAAAGTGTTTTAAAAAAAAGAAACACTCCAGGAAATCAAAGTGAACAGCTTTGGTTTATTATAAACCAAAAATGATTTTCTTTATAAAAAAAAAACTCAACTCCTAATGCCCATAGGACATGCTCATACATAATAACCTGTAAAGTAAATGAAAAACCCCACCTGCAAAACACATTATTTTCCCAAAAATAAATATACATAACAGTTAATCATTCAAAATATAACTTACATAACACAATTTAACATAACATAGCGATACATTATTAAAATAGTGTACAAAATGCCAAACCCACAAACTAGTGAAAAAGAGTAACACTAATACATATAATTATACATAAAACCCACAAAAACACTCTAATTGACTAGGTAGACCTCCCCCAAGTCCTCCTACCTTCAAAACCCTTAACAAATCCTTAAAAAAGGACATACCTGTTCCGACGAACAGCAGCACCTTACTGCAACCTGGGTCCTGGAAAATAGATTAAAAATAACACAAATAGTTTACAAAATAGAAGGTAGCAGTAAAAAAAAATGGCCGCTAAATGAAACTCAGAAAAGACTATCTCCTCATATAAATGAATGGGAAATATTTTTAAAATGTTGCCTAAGTGTATCAAAAGATTTAAAAAAAATATTAAACATCTAAAACATGTAAAAAAAAATTGTGATAAAATGTGAAAAAATTGTAATGTTTAAATTAAATAATAGTATAAAATATATACAATTATTTAATATATTCTGAAAAAACATACGCTAAACAAATACGTATATAAAAAGGTTAGAAATGTTAAAAATCTGTTAAAGAATGGAAAATAAAAGTTGAAACTATACAACATACAATTTACATGTTTTTTTATTAATCCAAAATAATTAAAACATTTTTTAGTTGCTTTCCTTTATATAAATGTTTATTTTTATCCTGAAGTATATACAATTAAAAAATGAAAAAACTAAACTTTAAAAACTTAACTGAAATTAGAAAAATGTGTATCATACACATATACAAAAATGTAATTAATAATATTATTGCTTAAAAACATGCATCAATTTTTTATTTATATTTCTAGTCACCAACAGTACTCATAAAATGACACAAAGGGGCCTATTACGATCTCTGTCGGAAAGCCTCAGAACTGAGGTCGGAGGCTTTCCGACCGAGATTGTCGGTTTCAATGCCGACCACCTAATTACAATCTAGGCGGTCGGAATTGAAACCGGCCGATCATTCCGGCTGGATTCCGACGAGCTCAAGGAGCCAGTCAGAGACCGGCCCGCAATCCCAATGGACAGCGTTTCGGCCGTTGGGATTACAATGCTAGGTTTCCAACAGGCTTTCTATGCTGGGCTTACCAACATAAAAAGCCTTTCGGTAAGCGAGTTTGTGTGCCCCCAGCAGGGCCATCTTCTCTTTGCAGCCTCCGGCTGGGGGCCGAGGGGGCACCTATGGTGCCCCCCTATTCATCCCTGCATCTTTTGGCAGGCTCCATGAGGTGCCTGCCACGCGGTGCAGGGATGAATACAATCTCCTATTTCTCTATGGGAGCTTGTGCTGTGGCCGGTTTACGGCCGCAGCACAAGCTCCCACACAGAAATGGGAGTATGCGACCACACCATGTGCGGTCGCATCATACTTCTTCGGTCAGGACCGCCGATCGGAGGTCGGTCCGTTCCGATTCCGTGATAATGTCGGTCTGAGGCAACTCCAACCGACATCATAATTGACCCAAAAGTATTTCTACTACATGCGAATAAAATTCTAAAATTAAATAGTCACACTCCAACATAAATCATTTTTACAAGTTGTTAAAGAATAAAGGGGTGACATTTACAATTCCCTCTCCAATCTAACCATTTTAGAGGCAGGTGTTGTACAAGAAAGGGGTGACATTTACTATTCACACTCCAATTGAAAGCAATTGAGGAAGGTGTTGGACTCTAAAGGGGTGGCATTCACTATTCCCACTCTAACCAAATTGGGGGAAGGTGTTGGACACCAAAGGGTTAACATTTACTATTAATACTCCAAACTAAACCAACTTGGGGAAGTTGTTAGACACTAAAGGGGTGACATTTACTATTCCCACTTCAATGTAACCATATTGGGGGAAGGTGTTGGACACTAAAAGGGTGACATTTACTAATCTCACTCCAATCTAAACTAATTTGAGGAAGGTGTTGGACACTAAGGGGCCGATTCCGATCTCGGTCGGAGGCGCACCCAATACCATTCGGTCGGGAAAAAAGCCATGCGAAAGCCTGTTTCCCGACCGATCCGTACAGTACACCGAACGAGCAAGTACGATGCGCACAACAGCAAAAAATCCGGCCGAGCCGTACTCACCCAAACCAGGTCCTGTTCTCCGACCGAGGCGAATCCGGAAACGCCGAATCGAGTCGCACGGAAGGAAAATGCAGCCCCGTCCGGCCGGACAAGTACGATGCGCTTTCCGTACGCGCCGAACCCGTCGCTACGCACGGCACGTCAAAGCATCCGGGAGAGGCGCACATAAGCTCCGATTCGCGCCACAACACGATCCACGGCTACGAGGCGAACATGCCAGCGACGAGGACGAGGCGAAGCGACGAGGACGAGGCGAAGCGACGAGGACGACGCGAAGCAACGAGAAGGACGAACGACACGAACCAACCATGAATCCTTTCGTCCCGATCATACCAATATTCTACATTTACTACCGGAACAGGCACGGACGCGTACGGCGCAGAAGGTAAGCCAGACACCAACCACAAAACACATACAACACGTACACGACACATCACACACACACAGAGGGATGCAGAATATACTTACACCAGCAACAGCAGCACCATAGGGGCGGGATGCCCATCACCAATGCCACATATGCACACAGGGGCCTGAATGCGCACCACCACCCCTACCCAGGGGTGGCATGATGCCTACCACCACTACCACCCTCACCCAGGGGTGGCATGATGCCCACCACCACAACCACCCTCACCCAGGGGGGCAGGATGCCTACCACTACTACCACCCTCACCCAGGGGGCAGGATGCCTACCACTACTACCACCCTTACACAGGGGGGCAGGATGCCTACCACTACTACCACCCTCACCCAGGGGGCAGGATGCCTACCACTACTACCACCATCACCCAGGGGGGCAGGATGCCTACCACTACTACCACCCTTACACAGGGGGCAGGATGCCTACAACTACTACCACCCTCACCCAGGGGGCAGGATGCCTACAACTACTACCACCCTCACCCAGGGGGGCAGGATGCCTACCACTACTACCACCCTTAGCCAGGGGGCAGGATGCCCACCACTACTACCACCCTCACCCAGGGGGCTGGATGCCTACCACCACCCTTACCCAGGGGGCAGGATGCCTACCACTACTACCACCCTTACACAGGGGGGCAGGATGCCTACCACTACTACCACCCTCACCCAGGGGGGCAGGATGCCTACCACTACTACCACCATCACCCAGGGGGAAGGATGCCTACCACTACTACCACCCTTACCCAGGGGGGGCAGGATGCCTACCACTACTACTACCCTTACACAGGGGGGGCAGGATGCCTACAACTACTACCACCCTCACCCAGGGGGGCAGGATGCCTACCACTACTACCACCCTTAGCCAGGGGGGCAGGATGCCCACCACTACTACCACCCTCACCCAGGGAGGGCTGGATGCCTACCACCACCCTTAGCCAGGGGGCAGGATGCCTACCACTACTACCACCCTCACCCAGGGGGCAGGATGCCTACCACCACAACCACCCTCACCCAGGGGGGCAGGATGCCTACCACTACTACCACCCTCACCCAGGGGGCAGGATGCCTACCACTACTACCACCCTTACCCAGGGGGGCAGGATGCCTACCACTACTACCACCCTTACACAGGGGGCAGGATGCCTACCACTACTACCACCCTCACCCAGGGGGGCAGGATGCCTATCACTACTACCACCATCACCCAGGGGGGCAGGATGCCTACCACTACTACCACCCTCACCCAGGGGGCAGGATGCCTACCACTACTACCACCATCACCCAGGGGGGCAGGATGCCTACCACTACTACCACCCTTACCCAGGGGGGCAGGATGCCTACCACTACTACCACCATCACCCAGGGGGGCAGGATGCCTACCACTACTACCACCCTTACCCAGGGGGGCAGGATGCCCACCACTACTACCACCCTTAGCCAGGGGGGCAGGATGCCTACCACTACTACCACCCTTACCCAGGGGGGCAGGATGCCTACCACTACTACCACCCTTACACAGGGGGCAGGATGCCTACCACTACTACCACCATCACCCAGGGGGGCAGGATGCCTACCACTACTACCACCATCACCCAGGGGGCAGGATGCCTACCACTACTACCACCCCCACTCATAGGATGGACAATGCATGACACAACCAGCACACCACAACCTAGGGAATGCAAGAAGAAGACATCCCCCAACACCATGACAAGCGTGTGTAGACTGTGTCAAATGCCTACAACACCGAACATGACTTTGAACATACAATGTGACCCCCTAGCACATGTGCCACACATATATGTGTGTGGCACCCACAATGCAAGCAGGCCATGACCATTGTGGCAATGGGGTCCAAACCCCCATCATCACAGTGACCAAAAGGTAAGTGTGGGGTCCATAGCTGAAGCACATTTTGAACATTGTGGCAATGGGGTCCAAACCCCCATCATCACAGTGACCAAAATGTAAGTGTGGGGTCCATAGCAGAAGCACAATTTTGAACATTGTGGCAATGGGGTCCAAACCCCCATCATCACAGTGACCAAAATGTAAGTGTGGGGTCCATAGCAGAAGCACATTTTGAACATTGTGGCAATGGGGTCCAAACCCCCATCATCACAGTGACCAAAATGTAAGTGTGGGGTCCATAGCTGAAGCACATTTCGAACATTGTGGCAATGGGGTCCAAACCCCCATCATCACAGTGACCAAAATGTAAGTGTGGGGTCCATAGCTGAAGCACATTTCGAACATTGTGGCAATGGGGTCCAAACCCCCATCATCACAGTGACCAAAAGGGAAGTGTGGGGTCCATAGCTGAAGCACATTTCGAACATTGTGGCAATGGGGTCCAAACCCCCATCATCACAGTGACCAAAAGGCAAGTGTGGGGTCCATAGCTGCAGCACATCTTGAACATTGTGGCAATGGGGTCCAAACCCCCATCATCACAGTGACCAAAAGGCAAGTGTTGACAAAGTAAGAGGTGCAACTGCCAAACTGCATGGATGATTCCTGGTCACAGAACAACAAACACATCAGTGGCAAAGTAGTGTATGTGTCCCATTGCAACATAAATTGGGGGAGCCAAATCCTGCAGTGCAAATAAGACATAACTTTGGCCATGTGCAGACAAACAACACCCATGGGGGCTGACACCGTCAACAATCATCAATGACACAATGACAGAAGTGACCATCCGAATGCAGACCCACATATTTGCACCAATGGGCACACACATGCAGATACCCTGTGGAGACTGCAGATGTGAGGCGAACAGATACCATACCATGGCAGCAATGGGACACACAATCAACAATTAGCAACAAATGAGGGCTCCCGTCCCATCAGCCTGGTCATGGAAGTGCCAACGGAATCATCAGCACAGATCCAACACACTTGTATAGCAATTTGCACTGACAACACAGATGAGTCCTTCCCCATTGATGCCCAAACCTGCATGTTCACTGGAGATGGCCACACGGTCAGGGAAGTAGACGAATAGAACAATGGCAGGCACAACAGATGTGCAGGGGTGGAAGCCACAGATGTGAAGTTGCCAATCTAAGTAGGAAATCTCATTGCCAAATACTGAACACATGACACCCTCAGATGCTGCTATGGATGACATGGATACACCACAGGATAGGACACATAACCCCTGGACCACATGGGTTTCTGCACAGTAACACTTCATTATCATGAGACCAAATATCACCATCACTGCAGCAAGGGCATTGTTAGCATCATCAACATCATGTACATCAGAAGCAAAAGCACTAGAGAACAGAAAGTTGCTTTATTCAGCATATGTGGCATTAAAAGTAGAAGTCCGGTAGAACATAAACAAAGGCCAATGGCCAGTCCATCAACAAAGTCACAAGTGGGTGACAGTGGCAGATGCCACCCTACACATGCCTGCACAAAACCAGGGACAATCCACTAGGAGGGGCAACCGGGGGGTAGGCCAGGCACCGCAGGGACAGGATCAGGGCTCACCAGGAGGAAGCAGGGAAGGGGTGGTGGGTGCTGGAGAGCAACTGACAACTGCAGTGGAGGTGTCTGACATGGTGTGTGCCGGCACAACTGGGGGGCATGGCTCAGATGTTGTGGGTGCCGGCACGACTGCAGTGGACCCTGCAGATGGAGTGGACAGGTCCGCCACTGCAGTGCCCAAGTCAGACAGGGTGGTAGTGGACTCCACTGCAGTGCCTACCACCAGGGGAGGAGAATGGGGAACAGGCAAGGTGGGCTGGACAGAGGGGGAGGACACCCTCACCACATCAGTGGCACAGACAAGCGCAGCGGGGGTGTGGTGCCGGGAGAGCAAGTGGCAGGGGAGAAGGCCGGAGCCTCTTGGGGATGGTATATCTGTGGGTGGGGGAACCTGGGGCAGGGTGTGGCGGGGGCACCTGTGGAGTGGGGGCCTGAGGGATGGAGGAAGGTGACCTGGTGCTTGAGCTGCAGGGCGGCGGCGGGGTCTTGCTCTTACCACTCCGGGGGACTTGCGGGTGGGGGCCTCAGTCTGTCTGCGCCTGGGGGAGGGTGTCCGGGGGCGAGGGGCACTCTGCTCCGTGTGGGGGGCTTCCTCTTCCCCCTGGATGCTGGGGCAGCTGGATCGGAGGGGAAGAGGCCGAGGTCACTGAGGAAGAGGCGCTGGGTCTTTGGGGTTGCAGGTGAGGCAAGGGAGGGTGCTTTGGAGGGAGAGGCAACTGAGGACTGCGCAGTGCCCGTGGATGCGTGTGTGTGTACCAGGGCCCCATCCCCTGTGAGTCTGGTTTCAGTCCCCTGACTGTGCATGCGTGTGCATTTAGTTTGTGGCGTGTGTGTCTGTGTGCTGGATGTGTGTGTGCTGGTGTGTGCCTGTGCCGGTGTGTGTGTGCTTGGGACGGGCAAGGTGCTGGGGAGTGTGGATGGAGCAGAGGCAGGAGGGGTGAGGGACTGTCTGAGGAGGGACACTGCTGCCGTCAGGGAGTAGTCCATGGACCTGTTGCCCCTCTGTAGGTCAGACATGCCCGATGAGATGCCCTCCATGAACGACACCAGCTGAGTCAACAGTGCGGTGTGCGCATGGAGGACACTCAGCATGGCTGTCTGCCCTACATGGAGCTGGCGAAGGAGGTACACAGACTCCTCACTCAGGGCAGCAGGGGACACAGGGGCAGGGGGTGCGGTGCCTGGGCCAAAGGAGACACGCTCCCGAACATGGGAGCCTCCACGGACCTGGGGAATGGGAGCCGATGGGAGGGCGGTGGTGGTGCTGGTGGTGGCGGGGACAGCAACACTAGCTGGGGTGTGGTGGCTGCTGACACCCGCCTCCACAAGGGAGTCATCCTCCGAGTTGCTCTGGTCCTCAGCTGAGGTGGATGGTGCTGAGGATTCCTCGGTGTGGCTCCCCTCGCCCTCCGTGCCACTGGGTCCCTCCGACCACTCCTCGGCTGCTGACCCAGTCTGGCTCTCTGGCTCCTCCTGGTCCGTGGAGCTGTCCCCTTCCGTGGCCGTGGATGTATCTGCAAACAATGGGGAAACAGACAGACATCAGTCACCTGCACCAAACGCACACACCACTGTGAGCACAGCACATCACAGAGCAAGCCCTGGCATCATTAGTTGTACATTGCTAAAAGTGCCCTAACTGAACAGGAGAAGCCAATTGTCAGTCTGATGCCAAGCATGGCACTCACATCCCACATGGCCTTGCACCCATCTGTCTGGTGTCTGTTGGATTGCAACACCCCAGTGTGGACACATGCACCAAGTACACAGTAGTTGGACAGTGCAGAGGACACGGTGTGGACACATCACAGCTCTTGCCACTGAGTCAGTACAGGTTTCCGGATGAAAGGGATGCCCAGAGTCAAATAGGAAATGCATGTGATGCATACCAGCGACAGACACCATGATGCACCCATGTCCTGATAGCCAGCGCCACTATGGTGTGCATGTAGCACATGTCACTCCCCTGCAGGACCACAAATAAGTTGACACATGCCATGGCAGAGGCATGACTGTTAAGTCATACATCACTGTCTCAGTGATGTATGACTTGGCAGCCAGACAACAACACTATGCACTGTGTCACAATAGTAGGTCATGGGGAATGCAAGTCCTGGAGCTGCACAAGTGCACATGTACATCCCCCACACAACACATCATCTCAACCCTCATCTGTCCAGGTCACACCTATTGGACATATGGGAGACCTGTGACACTACCCTCTGAACCTGAGCCCCTCACAATTTGCTGTGAATGGGGAACAGCTGCCTGAACATCACATTCGCATACCCCAGTCTGCACAGGCAGCTGATCAAACACCTATGTGACACACAAGTATCGTCTCCTATGGTCACATCTCCAGGGGCATGCTGAGCCCCTACCAAGAAACACCACAGCAGCCCTGGCAACTAATCCACAGCACACTGACACAGAGGCAGACACCGGAGGGGTCAAATCACTGTGCACAATGTGTCAGCTGATACACGGGAGTGGGAGTACAGAGTGCATTGCATGGCCTGGAGTAGGCATGACTGTCCTGCTCCACATGAATGAGGGATGTGCCCTGGACAGTGGATAGCTGGCTATGTATGTGTGACACACGTAATCTGCACACTCCTGGGGCACAAACATTGTTCCCACCCGCTGCATGGGCGTGTGCCACATACCCCAGGCACATGTGGTGGCTCAGCTCAGCAAGTGGACCACATATCAAAGCAACACGCAGATCACATGTCCAAACCCAGGCGTTGTGTGAACAATGGACCCACCCATGATGCCCACAACAGAGTTAGGGAAACAGATGCTGTCCCCCACCTTTAGTGAAGCAAACTGCAAGGACACAGTCCCAAGTGACACAATTCCCTGACTGTAAGGGCCACACCTGGGTATCAGATGAGCAGTGGGCAGTGCACAATAGAGGGACATGGCTCCTGGACAACATGACTGCTGCACTGTGGCAGTTGAACCAGGCCAGAGGAGGGCACAAAGCATGTAATACAGAGTTCACAGTGCAGTCTTTGACTCACCCCTCCTTGCTGCTGTCTGGCCTTCAGCTGCCCATCCAGGTCTGGAAAGACCACCGCCAGGATCTGGAGCATGTGGGGGTCAGGGTCCGTGTTCCGCCCCTCCTGCGAGGAGGCGACAGCTTCAGCTGGACCCGTGCAATCCTCCGGGTCCAGCCCCGAAGGTCCTGCCACCTCTTCTGGCAGTTGCGGATCCGGCGCTTGTAGACCCCCACGGACCGGACAGCCCGGACGATGTCCTTCCAGATTTCCTGCTTCCGATGGGCATTAACCTGTGAGGATGACAAAGTGAAAAGGCCATTACCACACATGCAACATATCCGTGCATGACACAGTCGTATATACATGTCTCAAACACAGGGGCACATGATGTACACAGGCAGTGCAAAGCTGACCATGGACAGTTTGCCAGACGTCACTACATGGTATCATTGCATGGGAAGTAAAACCATGTTCAAATGCACTGTCACTGCACCATACCTGTCCAGTGCAAGTCACTACACACTATGGGGGTGACAACTACTCAGTGAGCCTGCTAGCCAGTGGCGTGCAGACTCTCAGCCTTGCTAGTCACACAAAATGCACATTCAGAAAGGCAGTGCACAGAACACTCACCTGCTCCCCTGGTGTCCCATACAGCTTGCTGTACTGTGGAAGTAGGCTGTCCAGCAGGGCCTGGTTCTCTTCAAGGCTGAAGGCTGGGGCTCTCTCCACAGTACGTGCCATTGCAGGGTCCAGAGGGGCAGAGACAGCAGCAGTGCAGTGGCAGATGTCGTCTTGGAGCATGTAGTGCAGGCAAGTGGGCTCTCAGGGGAACAGCCAGCAATATATATGTGCTGGAGAGGCAGATACTGTCCCTTGTGTCCAAAGTGATAGGTCCAAGTCGTTTGCATCTTCTGAATCTGGCCAATCCATGGAATAGCAGCACCAAAACACGCCCACAGCATCCTTCAAATCTTCAACTTCATGACATACATGATTTTGCAACATTGTTGTGGGTGACCAACTGATTTTCCAGCAACCGACTCGTTCGAAATTCGAAAACGCGTCCGTTGCCAGGCAAGCCCATTGTCAATGGGTGCGCACCGATCGGTCCATTGCGGTACAACGCGCACAGGGGTACAACGCGTACCCGCACACATTGAAAGCAATGGGCCGGCCGGAGGCACCGATCGGTCCATTGCTGTTCAACGCGCACAGGGGTACAACGCGTACCCACACACATTGAAAGCAATGTGCCGGCTGGAGGCACCGATCGGTCCATTGCTGTTCAACGTGCACAGGGGTACAACGCGTACCCGCACACATTGAAAGCAATGGGCCGGCCGGAGGCACCGATCGGTCCATTGCAGTTCAACGCGCACAGGGGTACAACGCGTACCCGCACACATTGAAAGCAATGGGCCGGCCGGAGGCACCGATAGGTCCATTGCTGTTCAACGCATCACTGTACATGTGACTGGCATATGTCAGCATGCCTGTCTCAGATGGACATATGCCAGCCACAGATAGCTCCCAGGGAGTGAGGGGCACACCTACATCACGACAGCCTGTCCAAACCTTATCATAAGGCATGTAAGGCTGCATTTCCTATTGTGTGTATGTTGGTGTACATGTTGTCCTGTGGGTGTCACCTGTGGGCAGCCACCCCCAGGCTGTGCACGTGTTCATGGGGACAGGATCATGGGTGTTACGTGTACGTGACCACTGTGATGTGCAACTGTTCATATCTGTGCATGTGCCATGGTCACATTTCACAGTGGTGTATGTGTATGTCATGTCACATACCCCGTGAGTCCCATGTGGGACGGTATGTTTGAGCCAGGGTGTCCCAGTGGCACAATAGTGATGGTCCTCCACAGTCTTTGTGCATGTAGTGTTTACAATGTCTCTGATTTCATGTGCACAATGGGAGACAGTCTCCACATCCACGTTGTGTGTGCATGGACTCTGATGTTGTGCGTGTGTGTCACAGACGTCCATGTCTGTCCTGCCGTGGCAAGTGGGGCCACTACCTGTGGGGTTCATGGTTGTTTTGCTGTGGTGTATACATGATACTCCATGTAATGCCGGTGTCCATGTGGCATTACAGGGTCCCTGGGAATGTACCTGTCGTTGAGCTGTGGTGCCTGGGGCACATCTGTCCTCACATGTCACTGTGGGGGGTTATTGTGACACGGCAGCAGGAGATGGGAACTGTGACACGGCCTCATGATATCCAATGGGCCAACCTGGGACAAATTGATGCCACCTGTAGGACCGTGTTGACAGATGTTGGCCATGTATGTACCATACATGTCCTTCCGGTACTGCACACTTCATGTAGTTGTGCCTCATAATGATGTATGTTGGGATCTTGAGTGTGTTCAATGCCGCATATGTGGGGTGACTGACAATCTTGCTTACTTCTCCTCTGCACTGCAGGGCTCCTGCTGTCCATCGGCCATTCCCAGACCTGGCAACGATGGTGGAACGGGACAGCATCCGACGGTACCGCTTCACCAGGCAGCTGATTGAGGATTTGGCAGTGCAGTTGTCCCCACATTTGCAGCCTGGCCGGCCGTATCCTACAGCGCTGACCCCCAAGGTGAAGGTGATGGCAGCCCTACACTTCTTTGCCACTGGTACCTTCCAACATAATGTGGCGACTGCTGGTGGGATGTCACAGACCATGTTCAGCCGTGTGCTCCGCGATGTTTTGGCGGCAATGTTGCTCTTCCTGAACCGGTACATCTATTTCCCTAGACTGCGACGACTCACTGACGTGAAGAGTGACTTTTATGCCCTGGGGAGGATGCCGCATGTCATTGGCTCCATTGATGGGACACATGTGGCTTTGGTACCACCACAGGCCCAGGAGCAGGCCTACAGGAACCGCAAGCACTACCACTCGGTCAATGCACTGGTGGTGTGTCTTGCAGACATGACCATCACACACGTGTGTGCCCGTTTCCCTGGTTCAGCACACGATGCCTTTGTGATGAGGAGTAGTCGCATCCCCAGGATGATGGCACAGATGCAGAACCAGCGTGCCTGGCTTGTCGGTGTGTACTGACTTTGTGCCATTGTGTGTGATCTGATCTGTAGTATTCCGCCCACTTTTCCAAGTCAGCTAATGTGCACTTGTCTGTCCATAGGTGACTCGGGATACCCCAACATGCCGTGGTTGCTGACACCCCTCAGGAACCCTGTGACACCTGCCCAGATGCGCTACAATGAGGCACATGGTCGGACCAGGAGAGTGATTGAGCGGACCTTTGGTCTCCTGAAGAGCCGCTTCCGCTGCCTGGACAAGACCGGAGGGTCCCTCCCATATGCCCCTGCGAAAGTGTGCAAGATTATCATCGTCTGCTGCATGCTCCACAACCTGGCAGTGCGGAAGGAGTTGCCTCTCATCCAGGATGACAATGACCAACATCCGCCACCTGTGGAGGATCCTGGCCTGGACCACGATGCCAGTGACGATGATGATGATGATGGTGATGGTGATGTCCGCACACAGCTCATCACCAACTTCTTTAGCTGAATGTGAGTATCCTGAGGTGTCATGTCAATGATGTGAGTTGGCATGATGTGTGGGTGGTGCTCTGGTGCTGTTGGAGTGTGTCCATGGGCTACTTGACTGGATGTGTGTTGCGATGTGTGGTGACAGGTGGGCTGTACTCCCCAACAGTGTTGACATGCTAACTTGGTTCTGGGTGGGTATCTTGTAACATGTATTGTGCATGAGTTTTGCTGTTCTGTCCTGTACTCCATTGCTTTTGACTGTGTGTCATTTCTGTCCTTCACAGGGTACTTTCAGATTCGTTTGGTCAACTGTGTCCACCGACGACGTGATTGCACATCCAGGCTGGTAGCTGTTGTGTCCCTACAGGTGATGTGCGCCACACCCATGGACTTCCTTCCGTCTACAGTTGTTGACTGTGTGCCCGCTGCCAGGTGGGGTTACCTTGCATCTGTAGTGGTTACGGCATGTTGCAACTGTGTAATAAACCTGTGCTTCACTTTGTGATGTGCGTTGTCTGTGGTCACACATTTGACTGCCATTTGCTTACTGCACCTGTGGGCTACTTGACTACAACTGGGAATGGGTGTGGTGTCTGTGCATTGCACCGTCTTCCCTGGCAACATCAGTGTAGGCAATGAGTCAGATGGCCTAGGTGTGTATGTGTCGTGTAGCCCTGGTGGTGTGTCTCCCTCATGTGTGTCACGTTGCCTGTACTCACATGCCTGTGTTGTCCTTGCTGTTGCTGTTTGCATACACAGTGTAATTTTGCAGTTCATCATCCCCATAACAGCACCCACGTTGGAATCACGACAGAGGCAAGTATGGTGTATTAGTGTGTTTATTGTGATACATTTGTGTTAATAGTGCATAGGATGGGTTGTGCTGTACATGAATCTTGCAATCCCAAGTTCCTAGGTGAATTGAAAGTCCGGGTAGACAGGATCCCCAGTATCGGGGCCACAGTTGTCTGACACATTGGTCCAACTTGTACTCCCCATGCAATGTGTGGGAGTAGTGTTGCCGTCAACAGGGTGAACAGTCTGTGCACAAAGGCGAACATCCAGAACAGGTTCAGGCTTCCTGGGAGTTGCGCTTGGCCATCGGCCTCTCACTTTTCCCTCCTCGGATGACCCCTCTTCTTGGGGGGGGCCCTCAAGTGCAGGCTGCTGCGGTGCAGGGGACTCTCCGCCAGAGTCCTCCTCCCTCCCTGTGGCAGTTGCAGTTTGTTCGGCACCAGATGTTGTTGGCACACAGGGAGGTGTGGACTGGTTGCTGTTCATCTGGAGGAGGCATTGTAAAATGTCCCTGTGCACCGCCGTCATCTCATGCAGTGCATCCCACTTGGACTCCACGCGGGACATGTGTGAGTCCACACGGGACATGTGTGACTCCACGTGGGACATGTGGGAGTCCAAGCGGGCATGATGGGCAGCCTGCTGCTGTTTAATGTCTCTGAGGAGCCCCACTACCTGGCTGAGCTCTCCGGTGCTGGACTGGTACGCATCAGCTATGCGTACCAGTTGTGGGTCGTCATGCACACCAGCAACGTCTGCAAGCAGCGACCTCTGTCTCCCCCTCCACCACCCCTGCTGACATGTGCAGTGTGTGCAGTGGCACGCACAGATAACCCTGGTCCACCTTGGGGGTTGGTGGTGGTGGTGGTGTCCATGGCCCCAGGTTGGTCCAGGGTCACTGTGCTGGTGTTGCTCCTTATTCTGTCCATGTCGGCAGGGATGGTATTCGTGGTGACAGTCGTTGTAGGGGTGGGTGCAGGGGGTGCAGCTGGTGGTCCTGCTGGTGCTGCAGCTGGTGGTCCTGCTGGTGCTGCATGTTGACTTGCACCGGATGTGCCAGGTTGTTCTTCATCGTCCGAGGAGGACAGAGGCTGTACGACGCCAGTGAGCTCGGCATCCTCTTGAGCCTGGGACTGGGACTCCTCAGCGTCTGCTGCTGTGTCCCCATCATCACCTGTTTTTGGGAGACACAAACAATGTATGTCATGTTTCTGCAGGCATCAATGGTTGACACACATGACAGTTGTGACTGTGCCTCTGGGTGCGGGCCTGTACATTGCATTGTCCTAAGTCGTCACAGTCAGGGGTTGATATTGGTGTGGCACATTGTCCTGCATTATTTGGGCATTTCTATGTATTTTCTGGGGTGTGAACATGGTCTGCATTGGTTGTGTTTGGTTGACAGCCGGCCCTCCTTCCCACCCACCCAGCCAGTCAGTTATCCCACCATGGAACGTGCTTGCGTTGCAGGGAGTGTAAGTTGTCTCTCAGGATGTCAGTCAGTGGTGTCCTGCTGTTTGTTGGTGCACAGTTGGCAGCAGGGCCTTGTGCTCCCCACAGCAGTAGCCAGTGTCAGCCATCTTGTGAGTCCTTCTCCACTCCCTGTGATGTGAGCATGGTTCAGGGTGGTGTTGATGGGCCAGTTGTGAGGGTGACCAATATCAGTGACTACGACTCCCATCATGCTATTGCCTCCACCCCCTTCCCAGCATGCCCATGCTTCCTTCCTTTTGAATCTGCTTCCCTGTGGGGTGGGCTGGCTGTGCTGACAGGATGGCTGGGAGTGTTGTCCTGGCAGTTGTTTGGCTAAGAGTCCCAAGAGTGTCCCTGTGCTTCACACAACATAACCCAGGGTGGTGGTTCTTTGTGGGATCTTGTGTTAGGATGGGGGGCATTGCATTCTACCAGGTGGGTACTGTGGAGTTTGTGTTGGGGTGTGTGTGAGGGGAGGTGCTTGTGACTATGGTTAGTGCTGCAAGTCCTCCTTCCCACCCAGCCAGCCAGCCAGTTATCCCACCATGGAACGTGCTTGCATTGCAGGGAGTGTAAGTTGTCTCTCAGGATGTCAGTCAGTGGTGTCCTGCTGTTTGTTGGTGCACATTTGCCAGCAGGGCCTTGTGCTCTCCACAGCAGTAGCCAGTGTCAGCCATCTTGTGAGTCCTTCTCCACTCCCTGTGATGTGAGCATGGTTCAGGGTGGTGTTGATGGGACAGTTGTGGGGGTGAGCTATGTCTGTGACTACGACTCCCATCATGCCATTGCCTCCACCCCACTTCCCAGCATTCCCATACTTACTTGCTTTTGTGTGGAGTTCAGTGTGTGTGGGTGTGAGAGCAATGGCAAGATGGCTGACAGTGGTGTCCTGCTGTTGGTTGGTGTGCAGTACCCAGCATGCCCTTGTGCTCCCCACGACACAGCAACAGTGTCAGACATCTTTGATGGGCCTTTCCACTCTCTGTGGGATGTGCATGCGTGAGTGTGAGCTTGCTGGGCCATGTGGTGGGGGATGTAGAGCTGTGACTACGACTCCCATCATGCTTTTGCCTCCTCCCTCCTTCCCAGCATGCCCATGCTTCCTTCCTTTTGACTCTGCTTCCCTGTGGGGTGGGCTGGCTGTGCTGACAGGATGGCTGGGAGTGTTGTCCTGGCAGTTGTTTGGCTAAGAGTCCCAAGAGTGTCCCTGTGCTTCACACAACATAACCCAGGGTGGTGGTTCTTTGTGGGATCTTGTGTTAGGATGGAGGGCATTGCATTCTACCAGGTGGGTACTGTGGAGTTTGTGTTGGGGTGTGTGTGAGGGGAGGTGCTTGTGACTATAGTCAGTGCTGCAAGTCCCCCTTCCCACCCAGCCAGCCAGATATCCCACCATGGAACGTGCTTGCATTGCAGGGAGTGTAAGTTGTCTCTCAGGATGTCAGTCAGTGGTGTCCTGCTGTTTGTTGGTGCACAGTTGCCAGCAGGGCCTTGTGCTCCCCACAGCAGTAGCCAGTGTCAGCCATCTTGTGAGTCCTTCTCCACTCCCTGTGATGTGAGCATGGTTCATGGTGGTGTTGATGGGACAGTTGTGGGGGTGACCAATATCAGTGACTACGACTCCCATCATGCTATTGCCTCCACCCCCTTCCCAGCATGCCCATGCTTCCTTCCTTTTGAATCTGCTTCCCTGTGGGGTGGGCTGGCTGTGCTGACAGGATGGCTGGGAGTGTTGTCCTGGCAGTTGTTTGGCTAAGAGTCCCAAGAGTGTCCCTGTGCTTCACACAACATAACCCAGGGTGGTGGTTCTTTGTGGGATCTTGTGTTAGGATGGGGGCATTGCAATCTACCAGGTGGGTTCTGTGGAGTTTGTGTTGGGGGGTGTGTGAGGGGCGGTGCTTGTGACTATGGTCAGTGCTGCAAGTCCCCCTTCCCACCCAGCTAGCCAGATTTCCCACCATTGAACGTGCTTGCATTGCAGGGAGTGTAAGTTGTCTCTCAGGATGTCAGTCAGTGGTGTCCTGCTGTTTGTTGGTGCACAGTTGCCAGCAGGGCCTTGTGCTCCCCACAGCAGTAGCCAGTGTCAGCCATCTTGTGAGTCCTTCTCCACTCCCTGTGATGTGAGCATGGTTCATGGTGGTGTTGATGGGACAGTTGTGGGGGGGCAATATGTGTGACTGCGACTCCCATGATGCTATTGGCTACACTGACTTGGCCAGCATACACAGAATTCCTTCCTTTGAGTGGTCTTCACTGTGTGTTGGTGTTGTTGTGGTGGCTACATGTGTGGATGTGTTTGTTAGTTCTATTTGTGCCACTGCCTAGCTGTAGTTGTGGTTGTGTTTGTACATGTGTTGGCACAGTTGGATGTGACTTTTTTGATGGCATGTGTTGTGTTTATCTGACTCACATACACATTTTGGGATGATTCTGTTCTAGTTGCTGTGTAATTGCTATGAGTGCATGGTTTGACTCTCCCCTTGACAGTGATGTGTGTGTTTTGTGGCAGTATATTGTGTACATTTGTTGTGTACTCACCAGGCTCTGGGATGTCCTCTAGTCCATATACGCTCACTGGCGGAAGGATGGCCCGCACCTTCTCCTCCCAGGGCCTGAGGTATATTGGCTTGGCAGGAGGGCCACTGCCGGTGTGTTGGCTGTTGATGTAGTCTTTCTTCAGCATGTCCCGTACCCTCCTGCGCACGTCATACCACCTGTTCTGGATGTCGGTCTTTGTGCGCCGACATGGTGATTGGGCGTTCACCCTGTTGATGATCCTCTCCCACATCTTGGTTTTCTGCGACATGGGGGTCTGTTGGACCAGTGTGCCAAACAGCTGTGGCTCCACCCTGAGGATCTCGTCTACCATGACTTCCAATACACTATCTAGGAACTTGGGATTCTTCTTGGGGGGCATGGTGATGGGTGGTGATGGTGGGTGATGTGTGTGTTGGTGTGCAGGTGAGGGTGTGTGAGTGTGTGTTTTGCTGGGTGTAAGTGAGGTAGGTATTTGTTGGTGTGCTGATGGTGTGTGGCTTGTGTGAGGGATGAGCTGTGGGTGTGTGGTTGCTTTCTCTTGGGTGCTGGCAGTGGAATGGCATTTGCAAAGGCTCATGGTAGTGATTTGTGTCCTTTATATAGGTGGAGTTATGGGTGTGTCTTTGTTCTCTGTCCCCACCCCCCCAGTATTTATTGGCTTGGTAATTGCTTGTTTGGCCTTTTTTTGGGTGATTTTTCCTTTGTGCTGTTTGTGTATGTTGGAAACGTTCTTGTGACCGAGTCGGACCCTGCATTGGTCTCGTACGGTGTTCTCCGTTTCGTTCACGCTGTGTTTGTGCAGTTTTCTATGCTGCGTACGCGTCAGTCGCGGTGTATTGTGTTGCTTCGGCTCGGTTTTGTATGCGTGTCGGTCGTACGGCTTGTCCTCCGTCCGACTCGCTCGTGGTTTTCGCGCCTTGCATCGTACTTTGCGGTTTGGAGTTAGCGTGTACGGTTCGGTCGGATTTGTTCCGGGTGCGTGTCGGTCGGTTGGATTCGCGTGTTTTTCCGGCCGGATTGCTGTTTTCCGTGCGGCTCGGTCGGTCGACTTGGTTTCGGTACGTGTCGGTCGGATTTTTCGCGCCTTGCATCGTACTTGGCGTGTCGTGCGCCACGGGTACGTGTCGGTCGGTATTTTTTCCGGATCCGAGTCGGTCGGTGCTTTTTCCGGCCCGAATCGGAATCGACCCCTAAGTGGGTGTGATTTACTATTCCCACTCCAATCTAAATCAATTTGGGGAAGGTGCTGGACAATAAAGGGTTGACTTTTACTATCCCCACTCCAATCTAAATCAGTTTGGGGAAGGTGTGTGAACTGAAAGGGTAACATTTATTATTCCCACTCCAATCGAAACCTATTTGAGGAAGGTGTCAGACACTAAAGGAGTGACATTTACTGTTTCCACTCCAATGTAAACCATATCGGGAGAAGGTGTTGTACACTAAAGTGGTGACATTTACTAATCACACTCCAATTTAAGGATATTTGAAGAAGGTGTTGGACGCTAAAGAGGTGAAATTTACAATATCCACTACAAATTATAAAAATTTTCACAAGATAATATAAATTATAAATACACAAGCAGTACTCCATACTCACACACAATGGGCCTGATTACGATGTCGGCGGTCGGACTGCTGACAGCCAGTCAGTGGCAGTGCGACAGCCTTCGGTCCGACTGCCCTATTATGATACTGGCGGTCGGACCCACAGCTGTCGGACGCAATACCACCACCTCCGCCAGGATCATAGATCCCAAAGGTGCAGCGGTCGGAGGAGCATCCCAGAATGGCGGGGAGCCGGGACAGTCACTGCCGTCGGGATTACGATATCCCTTTCTGACAGAATTTTCATTGCGGGAACCCAACCATGAAAAGGTTGTCAGAATGGAATCAGCTATCCCCAAACAGGGCCCCTCAGCCATCGTAGGCCAATGAAGAGTGTCCTTGGAAGCACATGTAGTGCCTCCACTTACCTCCGTGCACCATGTGTCATGCACGACATGGTGCATGGCATACGGACGCGCAGGAGGTGCTGCACAGCGGTGGCATGTGCTGCAGCCCTTTTCCAGGGCCCTAGCATACCCCCACCATGGTACCGATAACTTTCTGACCACCAGCCCTGCGGTCAAGTCGCATGCTTGTTGGGCGGTCTCCCGACCCCCCGGCATCGTATTGAGGCCCAATGTGTTTACAATAAAATTAAATACAAACGTATCTAAAAATACAGGAACCAAAACTACAAACCTAAACATAAATTTAAATATTAAAATATACAAATAATATTGTAATTACTATCAATAATTAATATATTTGTCAAAATATTTACTAATATTCCTAAACTTTAAACTATAAGATGACAAGTAAAATCATAATACAAAATTAACAATCATAAAATACGGAACTATTTAGATACAATCTATAATTGAAAAAGTTTAGAAAATATTTTTTTAAATAACATTACAATTTTAAAACAAAACATATTTAAAATATTTCTACAATTTTTAATATTTTTTTACAAAATTTATAAAATGTTACATAAAAATATCTCTAAATATTTTACTTTCTTAAAATGTTGTTATACAATATTTTATTTTATACTATTTTTTTTATTTAATATTGTTAATATATATCTTCATTAATATGAAATTAAAATACATTACAAATATTAATATAAAAAAATATATTTAAAAATTCTAAATTATTAATTTGCATATCCGTGAAATTATTAGCTTAAATTTAATTTAAAATATAATTTTTTTAAACTCCACCCACCCTTATCCCGTAAAAACCCAATATCCCACTACTAAAAATAAACATTAAACAATTATTTATATACATTAATACAAATGAAAATACACATTTCAACAATTTTATAAGTAAACAATTATATTTCTAAAAACACAAATTAAAAAATTAAAAATCATAAGCAAACACACTACAATAAGTTACATACTGTTTAACACTTACAACCGATATTACATACAACAGTATTTTCTACATAGATATTTTGTACAACAATAATAAAAAAACACTTAAAACGATATTATTACCTTCGATATTCCTGTCAATGATATTTTTGTACCACAATATTTTTTTCCAATATTTTGTCCAAATAATACCATCACTCAATGGCTAGTAAGAGTTATCTAAATAACACCAGCATTAGATAAAAGATGGGCCACTATTTTACTAGGAATATTGCAGGCATGCACACCAAATCAAGGATGAGCCATATTATGCAAGGGATAAGCCAGACAAATGCCCATTGTAACTATCCTATACCTTCTGGGGTTGTGTGTGAGTAGTACAAAGATGCTCTTGTCTGGTACCATCGTAAATTGTGTGTTTCTAGTGAGGGCTGACATTACAAACCCCCTGCTACCTTTCAAAATGTGTAGGGCCTCTGTGTGAACCCCTGCCCTATCTTCTGGCCTCTGTTCTTATTATTTATGATCTTGGAAGGTCCACTGAATACTGAGGGCATTGTAGTAGGACTGGGGTTCTGTTTGCCTAAGATATAGGAGCAGGAATATATTTGCTTGGGACAAGAGGAGAATGAGAGGTGTATGCATGGCAAAGATTCTGACCCTGTTTAATACTAATCCTGAGGATGACAGTTTGCATATTTTGTATGTGGAGTCATTTTCAAATGTGATCAGCTTCTTATTGAATAAGCAAATGGTTTCGGTTAAGTTTACTCTCTTAGTCAAGTTTAACAGTTTACATTTTGGCATTTTGAAAATGTAAATTTTAACACAATCATTAAACATACCTCATTGTTAAGAAAGAAACCTATCATACAAGTATTTCTCTTAGTTAAATTTTAAGTATGGTACTTGCTATCAATTATCCTAGGTTACATTGTTGGACCTTCAGTTCCTTGCTCCAAGGTTGCTGAGAAAATAGCAGTATGCATATATTCTAATAGTGCCTGATTTAGACTTTGGTCAACTAAGGGTATTCCGTCAGTATGGCAAAGAACATTTCCCCCGCCATCCGTAGGACCTCCACCCATCAAATCTAGAGTTGTCTGCGAGCCCCGTGGACAACTCTAAACATTGACAGGAACTGCCATCACAGCGGCTGATGTCACTGTTTTAAAACTTTGACGGATGGTTCCATCAAATAGCATTGCTGTCCGTTAGACTATTACAGTTTTTCATTTTACAAAAACAAACTCCAAAAGTGGGAGTTTGATTTTGAAAAATTAAAAACTAATGACTCACACACCATAGGAGTTTTCTCCCTTGGTGTGTGGGTCATTTTTACTATCCCTCACCGCCACACCTCCTGGTAAGGTTTCTCTGCATCATTTCTCCTGCACGTTCCTACCTGAAATTTTCTAAACTTTTTCTGTTTTCTGTAGAGTGCTTCGAAACATCTTGAAGCTAAATCTACATTCCACAAATACCTCAAATTAAATAAATAAATTTCAGTATCCTGTATTTACTCAACAAAATGGCTTCCAAACACAAAATTTAAAGGTGTGTATATTAATTCACAACCTTTATCATCAATGTGTGTGCTTAGGGCATAAATCTCCAAGGGAAATCAGAGAAACTGATCCTGTCCTGAAACATTGATGAAGTAAGGCAATTTATTGTCTTATAGAAGAATACCATCAGTTCACACGGAAATCGAGTGTACGTTGCTAATGAGAACAAAGAAAGCTTGCAGTGCCAAAAAGGGTATTTATTTGTCCATTTACAGGTGAAATTCATTGGGTGTCACTTTATTTCTCCATAAATGTAACAACCTCTATTGTATCAGTGATTTCCCCCTGTTAACAGTCAACATACCGAAATCACTGGCCTGGACTTTTAGTTAAACAAGTCTAGGGACAGTTTTATCCTGACCGCACAGCTCATCAATGATACACTAAGGTAACAATACTCTTTGCTGCTAGCACTCAGGTTTTATGTCGGAATTTCACCTCCACAAATGTTGTCTGACTTAAATATTGTGTCCTAAATATTGTTTATAATAATATCATCCAGGTGGATCTAGTTTTTCTATTATTAACTTCAACAGGCAATATTTTGTAAATAATATTTAGGACACAATATTTATGTTGGACAATAGTTTGACAATGAAATTCTGGGCCACATAAAATTTTCAAAAACAGCAATTCTTTTAAATTGATGGTCGACATGACTAAATCCTGCTGACTCGGTTTACTTTGGATGATGTAAGCCATCTGGGTGATGCAAGCACACCAAAGAAAAATGCAGTGAGCATACAGGAAAAACAAGACAAAATATCAGCAGGTATGCTGCAATGATTTTGGTGACAGAGGCAAAATAAAATGTTGCTGTTTTTCCTGCTCACCTCTAAACAATACCTGTTTTACAGTTCTCAGCTGCCATCTGAGGCTTCATCTGCTCTCTGCTGATGGTGCCATAAGTCACCTACGTAAAACTGGTTCTCATGCTCTCCATATGAGAATCCCAAAACATTTATGAACAGTGAGTGTAATGATGTGGGTGTATTTATGTGAATGCATTTTGTTCAATGACATCCCTTGCTAGGGCAGTCAGCCGAAGTGTGCAAAGTGAGAAATGGAAGTCACCCAGGTGCTCTTTATCGCTCTTTATCGCACCAGATAAATGACGGTACCCTGGGGTATATTATTTATTGGGTGTGATAAATTAGCCCTAAATATGAGTTTTGGTAAGTAATATGTACAGTTTTCCTCTATTAAATTCTGGCAAATTTGATCTGCTGAAATTTAACAAAGTGTGAGTGAGAGAAATTGGTTTGTTGGTTGAGGGTGGTGAAATTCTACTCAAGCAACTGCCACAATCCTTGTGAGGGTGAACAACAAAAAGTCACTAAATTATCCTGTGCTTAGCCCTCTTGTAGCTTGGCACAAAAGCAGTCAGGCTTAACTTAGAGGCAAGGTATAAAGTATTAATGCAGCACTTAAACAGCTATAAAGTGAAAACACAATACAAGGAAAACCCCACACTAATTTAAAAAAATAAAATGACACCAAAATGACAAAAATCCAATCAGTAGAACCGGAGATATGCAATTTCAAAGATTTACGGTAAATAAAGCGCTGAAAAGCACAAAGCGGCACTTGCGGTAATCTGAATATGCGAGACCAGGTTAAAGTCACAAGTTCATGCAGAATGTGATGGAGTGTGGGCCTGATATAGGGACCAGGTTATTCCCAATGAAAAAGTTCCCTTCTCAAAGTCTGGCACGAAGAGTCCAGTTTGCGATGGTGGAGGCCACAAGGAGTAGGGAGAATGTTGCAGAAGGTCATCTCTGTAGCACGAAGAGCAGACTGGATGTCATGGACGATCGTCACTGTAGCATGAAGATCCTATCGAGTGTTGCAGATGGTTGTTGCTGGAGCTTCGCGTTAGCGTTCACCCCGGGCTGTCAAAGCTGAAGCACGAAGTGCAGATCTTGCGTTGCCGGTTATCACTGGCAGTCACTGTAGCACAAAGAGTCAGGTTCATTGAAGCTTTGTGGTATCATTGCCAGTCGTCGCAGGCAGCAAAATCTTGGTCGAACAGGCCTGTTCATGGTCGCAAATAGGCCATACACTTCAGGATTTCCCTTTTTCTTCACAGGAGGATCTCAACAGATATCCACCAAGGGTCCAGGACTTGGAAGGCACCTCTTGGGGATCATGAAATCCCTCCAGTAGAGGCCAGCAGGGCTCATGCAGGCCCAGTTGCAGGTCCAGGTAATCCTAGTGCAGCAGGTCAGCTGGGAAGTTGCAGGGAGGACTCTGGGGCTTGTGATGTCTCTGTAGCTCTGAACAGGAGGTCAGTCCGTTGATGCCTGGACTCACTCTGCTTGGGATGTAGGGAGCAGGTCCAGTCTTCCTTCTTACACAGTAGGGAAGACCTCCGACAGGAGGGCAGTCCTTGGGCAGCTGGGCAGTCTTTCTTCTATAGCATCCACAGGTCCAGGAGTGTACTAAAGAGGGTCTGAGGGTTCAATATTTATATTTGGTGCCAGTTTTGAAGTGGGAGAACCTCTAGACTTCACCCCACATCTAGTTCTGGATTTTCCATCCTCCGTGCCCTGGTCCCACAATGTCTGGAGTCACAAAGGGCTAGTGTAATGTCATTTCTGTGTGTGCAGAGGCAGCTCCTTTAAAGTGCAAGTGTGGTAGGTGAGAGTTCCGCCCCTCCGATCAGGTCAGGATGGCCCACCCTTCCATAACAAGCCCCCCTTTGTGATGCTGTCCGGGAGAAGTGCACAAAAGGCAACTGTCAACTACACCTAGTTATGTGACCCTCGATAAGGTTGCAGGCACCAAATGGTTAGGACAAGAAAACGCCAACTTTCTAAAAGTGAAGTTTTCAGAATTGTGGCTTAAAATTTGACTTAGCAAGCACAAGGAGATGATGGACGGAGCGCTGAAACTTCTCAGACACTCACCCCTAGTCACAGATCTGAGTTTAATCCATCATTGTTCTTTAGCTCACTTCGCCACCTCAGTTCGGACCAAGCTATGCAAATCAGTCTTGACCCTGTGCCTCATGGGAACAGTCCAGCCCGAACTGCCAAGCCAGGTCTTCCCTGAACCGGAAACAAGCATCCTGGGACCGGTTTCACGGTAACACCCCTCATCAGCAAGGCTAGCTTGAATCCAGTGGCAAAATGAGCACGGGACACACGTCTGGGCATACCCTGCCAATTTAGGGCAAACACAAGGAGATGAAGGATGGAGCGCTGAAACTTTTCAGACACTCACCCCAGTCACAGATCTGAGTTTAATCCATCATCGTTCTTTAGCTCACTCGCCACCTCAGTTCAGACCCAGCTATATGCAAATCAGTCTTGATCATGGGAACATTTAGAATTTGACTTTACCACTAAATAGGATTTTAAATTACAATTCTTTAAAGACCAAACATGATATTTCTACCTGTTTCAAAGCAAAAGGTATCACTTATTCAATGTAATACGGAAACACTGTGTTATCCTATCGAAGAGGTAGGCCTTGCAGTAGTAAAAAAAGAGTTTTTTACTACCAGGCCATGTAAAGCTTAAAAGTACATGTCTAACATTTTATATACAATGCATCCTGCCCTACAGACTGTTTAGGGCCTAATCTCAGGGTGATTTATAGGTACTGAAAAGGAGGATTTAGGCCTAAAAAATGTTTATTTTGCCAGGTCGAAAGGGCAGTTTAAAAATGCACATAGGATGCAATAGCAGGCCTGAGACATGTTTAACAAGCATTGGCATAGACAATAGGTCTCGCCTTTGGGACCTTATAAGTGTTTAGCCATGCAACAGTTGATGTTGTTGCACCAAGGATATTGTGCTGCATAACTAAACACTTATAAGGTCCCAAAGGCGAGACCTATTGGCTATGCCAATGCTTGTCTCTCTCTTTCTCTCTCCCCTTTTTCCTCCCTTTTAAGCCTTCTTCTCTTGCTCTGGTTCAATGCAGTGCTTGGAATTTTCAAGCACAGTCATGCACTGAGTACCCGCACTTAGTTCATTTTAAAGTGCGAGCACCCACCTGCACTTTTCAGCAGAGGTCCAACACTTTTTATATGAGAGCATTGGCACTTATCTAGGCAGGAAACAGGTGAGTACCTACACTTCTATATTTCCATTTCCAGCCCCGGGGCAAAGTCTGATGATAAAAAACCCGCCTCGTTCTCCTGAATAGCTGGTCCCCACCGCCCGGACCCACCAGCATACATTAAACACTACTCTTGGGGCGCCTCGTCAGGGGCAGTAAGCGCTATAAAAATGCAATTACAATTACAATACAAAGTGGAATATCAGTCAGACGTGTGAAAGGGTAATGGCGGACTGCCTCAAGCGAAAAGAGGTGATTTCACAGCTGCCACGTGCCTTTTTAAGACTGCTGTGTGGAGTCCGACTTGCAACTGACACTGCCCCAGCCCTGTCAGCGCCTCTGCTAGCATACGGCCCCACTTCACAGTGGGCTGGTCACTGGTCAGTGTCTATGGAAGGGCTTCAGCGCCTGTCATCAGTGCCCCACAGCTGTGGGCAGACTGATTGAATGAGGTCTGGCACTGGAAGTGACCCTGTGAGGGAGGGGGCGGTGGGACGAGCGCAGACAGGGAGCTGGTAGCCTGCACTCTGCCTCCGGGAAGCAGACGGCTGCCATCGAGGCATGGGTCCTGGGAGCTGAGGGGCGCCGTGCCAACATGAAGAGAGGCGGCTGGAGGCAGCGCCTCGGCATCTTTCCCCTGGGCTTCTGGCTGCTTCCCTTCTACCTGGCAGGTAAACTGTAGGCGCCGCGTGCATGACATGACACGATAGAAGAAAAAATGTCCATGCTGTAATGATCCCATTTCCCACTATAGCATCCCTAGATTTAAGTTTTAAAATACACTATTTTGCATCCACAGAAACGAAAGGAAAACACACCTCTCTCCATGTTGAAAGAATTACAAGCAGTTAGTCATAGAAAGCTCCCCCCCCCGTCTGTGAACGTACAGAAAGTGTTACAAAGAAAACGATTTAAGGGCCTTTTCATGACTGATTATGCAGCCTAACAACACAAAGGTTGTATGGGGATTCTCCAGGACCCCCAAGTCCAGCGCTCCGGGCCCAGACGGCTGCGTTTCTTTTACGTGTGGTTGAGGATGATTCAAGTTGGAGAGGCAGCCTCTAAATTGAAATGAACTAGAAAATTAAATTATTGAAAGTCAACATATCTTTGACGAATATGTGAAATACCAATGGACCCCGGTTTGATAACTTTTATGGTTTAGGGGTGGAGCGGAAGGTGGGTTGTGAGATCAGGTAAAAAGAAAGCAAAATCCCCCCTTACAGCTTCATGGATTTCGAGGCGAGAAGAGAATGTGCTTAGAGCCCTTCCTACGCCTATTTATATTTCGTAGCTGTTCCTCTTTCGCAAATCAACTCCTTTCCAGCCTTATCCAATCAATAACAAAGACACGCCCCTTGAAGTAGGAAGTGGAGAGGTGTCTAGGAAACTGTGTAGATGTCCCATACCCTTACTTAGTCAAGAGAGCAAAAGGGAGTACAAAAGAACGGGTGATGCCGCTGTCACTAGCAGAAAGGGACAGAGCTCTGTCGGGGTCGAAAATAAGACTCTAATGTCTCCAGCTATCAAGCATTGGCAGGATGAATCAGTGCGGCAGGAGCAAGGAACGGGTAGCAGTTATAATTGCACTCCCAACCTTTAACGCTCTTCAGTTATATTAGAACATGAAACTAGTTGCAACAGTTAAAAAGCATGTCCATCTAGTCAAAGGAAGCGTACGGCTTCTGTATAACAAGGGATATTCGTTAGTTTCGCATGTGATAGACTCCAACCCATTATTTAAATTAACAAGCCACGGCATCGCTCTGGTTGATGTTTGGGAGGTGGGAACGAGCCCGCGAGTGGTGCGCACGCGACGCGCGAGAGCGATAATGAAAAACAGATGCGGCTGCTGCCCGCGAGTGGTGCGCGTGCGACGCACGAGAGCGATAATGACAAGTGAAGCGCTGGACAGCAGAGACGTCGGCAGTGTCAGAGAGGAGCGGGGGCGAGCGAGCGCGGCAGCCTGCTGAGCTGACCACACGCTCGTGCACAATGGCCATGTGTTTTCAATTATCGCGCCGGCGTCTGGGCACGATAATTGCAAACAGATGGCGGCCGTGCGGGTAACCGCATGGAAAAGGCCATTGTGCACGAGCGTGTGGTCAGCTTTTTGAAGCCCCTTACATAAAGTCTCGCAGAGCAACGCTTGCGCGCTACTCTAGGCTCGACCTAAAAAGGCTATTAAAGTGGTAGGCACAATAAGTCCTGCAAGCCCACTAGCAGCATTTAGTTTACAGGCCTGGGTACAGCAGTAACACTTTACTAAGGACTTATACATAAATTAAGTGTGCCGATTTGGTGAAAGCCAATTTTAGCATGTTTAAAGGAAAAGGGGTGAAGGCAAAAATTGTGAGGGTGATCCTGCAGAGAGGGCCAAGTCCAACAGTGAGATATTTAGCACACCCAGTGATTACTACAAATCATAGAATTCTATCCATGTGCAAATAGGGGTTTATGGAGTGGATAAAAAATTCCGACTAACTTGTAATCAGGGCCTTTGAAGGCCGCCGCATTCCTGCTCTGACATTGTCTTGAAAATATCCTTTTCCTTATTTGCTTAGTTTCAAATATTGAATTGTCTGACAGGTCGCTGCTCTTCCTGGCCAGTGATCTCTTCCTATTTATTGATGATCTGTGAAAGGAAATCCATGCTTTTTTCCAGATGTTTCAGAATCAATAATCTTGTTTTTTTTTTAAAGAAAATCTATCAATCTGTAAATTAAAATGTTAGCTTATCCTTTAAAGTGCTGTCAGAGATGTCAGCTGAATCCTTTCCATCTAATATACCATTTTTGTAGTTTGCACTAAAGAAACCTCATAGAGCCAAGTTTTCCAAATTTTTGTGAGTAAATATTTGCTGTAGAAGTACATTAAAGGGTACATTGAAAGAAAACTTCACTTGTGTGCTTTGAACATGTCACACATTAATTGGCTATAGCCAAATAAGCTTAAAAGTGAGAAATTTGTCATTTCTTCTTTTACCATTCTCCAAGTCAATGTATTGAGTTAAGGTAGCTGGGGTCTTAGACGATTTGGTGTAAAACATAAAAATATTTTAAAAGTGCCGCCATGTTGGTGATGGCTAGCCAAATGCTGTAACCATTTCTGTGAGGCAAGGAGTTAACCTTATCCTTCACATTACATTCAACTTGAGGAAGTATGTATTCGTCCGATCTTCAACTTGGAGGTACCCTTCTCTCAGTGCAGCGGATTTCCAAAAGACTTTTCATAGATCCCTACTCATGAATGAATAGCTAGCTAGCTACTCTTAAATGCTCATGCCGGTAAGCACATGAGTTAATTAAAAAGGGTGGTACACTGCCCTCTTAATACTCTCTACATGCATAGATCATGCATACCAGTCACTTTAAAGCCTATAAAATACTGACCATAATACAGTACTAACATGTTTAGGGTTTAGCACAGTTATGATTGAGTCCATTTTATATCTGAGCATGTATTCATTTAATCAAACAATCAGAATCTTGTAAAGCACGACTACTCACCCATGAGGATCTCAAGGCACCAGTGTGGGGGGGAGAGGGGTCTGCGGTTCAGATTCCTGTTACAATACCTGAGGGAGGTGGCTCCCTTTTTGTTGAGACCCACAACTCTTCTTTGAACAGACCTTCTGTGTGATCCTTCCTCTCATGGCCGGCGTCCAGACAGCCTGGTTTTTTATGAAGCAGGGAGGTGAGGGTGTTATGGTTGTTATTTTATTAAAGGGTGCCCATGCTAGTTTACATGTGGCCTACTAATGAAGAGCTATCCTCCTCACATCCTGGCTAGTACTCCTCATCCCGAATCTCCTCCCTTTGAGGCCAGGAAGTTCCGGTTCATCAGCAGTAAGACTGCTGACCTGCGTGATGTTTGGCTCTTTATGACCAACATTATACCTTCTGGGGTTACTCGTCAACATTTCTGGTGGTAATGGACCTGGAGACCTACTTCAAACATGAGCTAACATTTAATAGAAAGATCTTTTCTTTAAGCAAAAAAGTCACTTAGTTTTAATGAAGGCCATTCTCCTATCCATGTTTATATTTTATGTACATCGGGTCTCTGCCATTGTGTGTTATTGAAAGGTTAGAACTCAGGTAAAACAGAGCTGTCAGGGCCACCATCAGGAAGAAAAGAAGACTGGCTTTCACCGCAAACTGGTAGGATTGGATTCGGCGCTTTTAATCCAATAAATCAATTTCACACTACTTTGGCTTGTACACAGAGTACTTTATCGAAAAGGACCAAGCTGTCCTCCAGAGTCTTTTTCCATGTATTGTTCATCCTGTCTTCTCAGGTCTAGAACAGCATGACTGGCAATTTTGACATAGTTGATGGAGGTTAAGTCTGAAGAGTGTAGACAACTAGTTAAGGGTGCAAGGTTCTTGACTGATATTTCAGATACCATTCTAGAGGATAAAATAATGTTTTGCGACTGAGCTGCTTCTGAAGCATATGGGATATACCTGCTTGATGTGCCATACTCTAGGATCCATGTACCATGTCTATAAATACAATGCTGCTTTCATCCCACACTCCCATGTTGAAGGGCTCTCCAACATAGATTCAGGAAAGTTTGAATATGTGACAAATATTAGGATAAGCACTGACTGTGTGAATGGTTTGCCATGGGATTGTATGTATATTTATCTTCTCTGAGTATTTTGAAAACTTGGCATAGACTCCCCTGGACCTACTTTGGACACCCTTGCTCTAAGCACACACTCAGAAGCAACCTGGGGGATGCATAATGCTCTTTTCTATAAATCCTTATGTCACACCACTTAGCATAGTTAGGAATGCTTTTCACTTCTACATTTTGCAGTTCAACATGGACCAAGCTTTGGCCAGTAAGAATTGTTTCTGGGCCTTGTGAATCATTATGATTCAATTTGTTTCTACGACTTTACTTCATATATGCATACAACTGAACCTCGCTGTTGCTTGTTAGAGAATGCAGATGCTTACAGAGTTCTCTCCTTACGCCAAACTAACAGAGTTTTAATATTACAGATCATGCACTTTGCTAGCTACTTACCATTACTGCATTGCACACTTATTGTCTGGGAAATAGTTTAAACTCTAGGTAATGCTTGTTCTAATGAATAGTTAGGGTACACGTTTTTGATCTTGAACCAAAAGATACTAACAACACGTTAAATGGGACTTTAAATCAAAGGTGGTGGGGCAGATGTTGGACATTGCCAAGTTCTGAAGTCATGGCTGACGTCAACAGGTCAGCTTGCAGCTCCAAGGAAGGATTACCTGAGGTCACTGGCAGGCTGCCAAAGCATATTTGGTAAGCTAGTTTTCTCGTTTCATTGGAGGCTTTGTCATGACACCACACTAGACATTTGGCTTCGAAACAGATTCTGTAGAGTAAGCTAAACAGAAGATAATGGCAATGAATAACACGTGTCTAGTTTATAATCACTATAAAAGAAAATCACAATCAGGCAACAAATGGGTCATTCTCATTACTTTTCTGAAGTTGGTCTTTACTGATTTGTTACATGAACGTATGAGAATAAGCTAAACACATAAGGGGATCCGTTCCAGGCCCATTATGTATTATACCACTGGGAATATAATTTATGAGAGGCACAGATGTTAATGAAGTCAATGCGGAGGTGATAGCATCTCTGGTGCAAGAATCTCAAGAGTCCCAGACAAAATAACATTTTGCCATTTGAGTGCTTCCTTCTCCTAGCAACAAAGCCTTTTCGAGCACACTTGCTACAAGTGTGGACATTTGTGGTGACCATGTGGCCCAAAGCCTTTGGTGGCCTTAATTTAATACCGCACCTGTTTGGCACTTGTAACAGGAAAGCAATGCATCTATCACGCCACTTTGTGTAAGAATGTGCATCTTCTTCTGCCAAGAGTTTCGAGATCTCAACTTTACAAGGACAACTACTTAAAAGAGAGCTGTTTTCGGGGACATCTGGGAAGTGCCATATGACTATGCCTATACCTGCCATCTAGTGACTATAATTCGCCTTCATCATCTATCCCCACACCCGTATTCTCTAGGCGCGTGCTCTGTAGCACCCTCTGCAGTTCATAATGCAAGGGTTCTAACAAGGAATGCACAAAACACCAAAGGTAGCACTGAGGATAGGTGTCCCACATATGGTAGTCTTGCTGATTATAGCCCTTTGAAGATAGGTGTAGCTAAAAAAAAGATGTTTATTTCACCTAATTGCCTTAAGACCCAAGCATAATCACTGTATGGCTTACCAGTTTCCTTACACAATCTCACCACACAGGCAATCAACCTGCAAATACACTTCCTATATAAGAGACCTAGGTGTGGTTAATTTATTTTAAGTTTGTGAGGTTCCCATAAACATCGATGAGACCGTATCTGGTCCATGGAAACTATTAAACCCCATTGCCATCCTATGTATAAAGCGAGAGCCGTGAAATACTGCTTTTCAAATTTGTCCCCGCAATTTGTTGTGCAGGATCCTGCCTAGGTCCCTTTCCAAGTCCAGTTTCAACTTTGATTCCTTTCCTGAGCTGTTGACTGCAATACAGCAGTGCAACCCAGAAATTAGGCCATTGTCATCCACTGTAGTGTTTCTCTACAAAACCTTTATTTCTATGCCTGGTCTGTGGAATATCCTCAACACTCAAATGCTTAAAAACGTTTCCTGCAGATCGCGTTAATGTTTTTTCACTCAAGGACACCATTTTTGCAGAGCAGCTGTCCCTATCCCCCTAGCATCTATCATCATTGCATACAGCAAATAAAGGACCATAAAGGGTGAGTCTTGGGGAAGACCATGTTAATATCAAAGAAGTGACTTCCCAATGTTTCCATATTTTCCAAATCCCTTGAAGGCTGCGATGTTTTAAATTGTTTTAGGGACCTCCTCCTAGTGGTGCCCTTAAAAATTCCTCCAGCCTAACTTGGCTAAGCAGCAGTCATCACTATACATGTGTCTATCTTAAAGTACATAAACTCCCGCAGTCAAGGGCAATACAACACTCTTCTATCCATCCCCACCCTCTATTATGTCCGAAAACTTGAACTATCGCTCTATTAGTTCTTTGAAGAACTTGTCTGTGATATCTAAGGGTAACGTTGTGCAAAGGAAAATAATTCTTAAAAGAAGATTGATTTTCACCAGTGTTTATGGTCTAACTATGTAATGTACAGATGGCCCATGGGACTGTGGCATTTCCTTGCTCACAGGCATTCTGTCCTATCAGGGGCTAATGATATGTCATACATTTCAGACTCCTCACTATTGTTCTCTCCACAACAAGAAAGAAGTAAGAGGAAAGACTCTGGCAGGTCAAATGATGCTGTTCTAAATTTGCTAATGAGTCCAAAGATCACCATCAGTGAATAGGGAAATCTCCCTCACTCTTAATACCAGACATATGCATGTTCTTACTCATGTAGCAAGTCAGGAACTGCATCATTGTAGCAAACAGGAGCGATGAGAGAGGCCATCCATGCATCATCCTCTCCCTCAGAGTGAAGCTGCTGGAAGGTGTGACTTTCCTCAAAGACTTGGCTAATGGATCATTGTACAAAACTCTAAACCACTTAAAAATGCCCTTACTACGCACGCTTACCAGGGTGGCTTCAAGTAAAGGCCATTTGACCAAGATCAAAGCTTTCCTTGTTGTCTAGGAGAGCAACACAGATCTCTGTTTTCTACTATAACACAAATTATTAAAACAACAGTTTTCTTTGTAGCTACAGCCATTAAATGGAACTCCCTCACTATTTCTATTTGATCTGAACTCGACTTGTTTAAATTTGGGAAAATGTAAAGACTTGGCTGTCACACAATCGTATGAATTTAGGCTCTCATGCTCGGTGAGTCTCGCTGGTAGAGCTGTGCTTGAGTGCCAAGATACCCGCTGAGTGTAGGGTGAGAATTATAAAATTAGGTCAATTATTTTCCAAATGTAATCTGGTCCCCGAAAACCAAACACAAACTCCACCTGCTTCCCAAGGATCAATAAGGTTAGGATTGTGGCTGTTTGATTCATCAAGACATTGACCAAGACCTTCATATCAATGTTGCTCTATTTGCTTGGGTGCTTACGTATTTGTTGGTCTATGTGCTGGGATACTTACATGTGCTTTGGTATGTTTGTGCATCTTTGCTTGTGGTCCTTTGTCTCAGCACGTGTCCCTATATGGTATATTTCTTTGTGTGCATTCTCTATACAGAAGCTAGACCTATTGACTTTCTTCTATTATCTGCAGCAAACACTTGGGAGGCTGCTTTAAGTATAGTATGTATTAGATCATTGCAGGCTGGATCCAGTTTATGTATACTTACAAGTTAGCATATGGATGTCAAATAGTGGTCCTCAGGGACCTGTACCTTGCCCTTCTGATCCCTTGGGTGCTGCACCTGGTTTCGGGGATCCTGAAACCAACATCAAGCATAGAATGTACACAGAGCTCTAGATTTTGCTGTGTACATTATAACCTGAGCTGTTGATAGGCTAAGGGAGGAAAAAGAGGTGAACCCTATGAGAAGGGCAAGGATTTGTGATGTCACTTCTGCTATCACTGGGCATTTGGTTAGTCCTTCCTCTATGCATTCACACAATTTTCCTTCAGTTTCATTACCTGAGCAGATGAGCCAAACGACGTTTACCAAGAGCACCATAAAGTACAGCATCACTAGCAAAAGTTGTCAGGGACCTGGTGGATGGAGGCGGCTGGCTGTGGAATGTCCAAGGGAAGATGCTATTGGCCATAGCTAAAGGCTGGATGGGTCTGAGAAGAGACAACCTCAGAAAGGAAAATTGTGATTTCTACCTGGTAAGCTCCGTAAAATGGCTCCCACTGGAAGCTGTCCATCAACTGTCAATGATCTTACAAGTTCAGGTCTAGAAACAAGAACCTGTACTGCAGCTCTCCGCAGCCACATCATGGTATAGTGTTTCAGTTTTCAGAATGCAGCATTTCCCTTGTAGGGAAACATGACTCTTAGATGTACAGCAGTCGTTTCCACTGAACAAATTCTTGTCTGAAAAATGAAAGGAGAAATAAACCACCGCTGTTGATTGCCCCAAGCAGGATTGTACGCAGACGGCTGGCCAGATAATCATAGAATATTTATTGTTTTATGTCAGAGAGAATGTGGGTCCAAGAACAAGGCTCATGGGATGCATTTAGGGGCCTCTGTTTGTGTAGTATGAGCTGGAATTTTGTAAATGCTACAGACAGCTAAATCTTTAGAAGCAATAATTGATTAATTTAAGCCAGAATCTTTAGGAATGGGGCTTGATTTATTTAAACAGGGCATTTTATGATAAACTAGTTTACATCATTGCAGGAGCAATACCAGGAGCCTGTGTCAGCAGTTCACATATGGCCAGGCTCATACCGACCCAGCCATGCTAAGCATGCTCGTGGTCTGTGATACAGTCAGTCAAACATATAACACAGAGTCATGAAGTGACTGGTGCACAAGGTCAGTTGAGGCTTCTACAAAGGTACGAGTTCAGGGTTAGACAGAATAAGCAATAAAGATTAGATGTATGTCACCAGCCAGAGTCAGGCAAATGCAGGCAGTCAGATAAGGACAACAGCCCTGTATCCACAGATCTAGACAAACAGCCAGGACTAGACAGATACAGGCAGTCGGATATGTACCTCAGACCTTAATCCACAGACCTAGACAAACAGTCAGGATTAGAAAGATGCAGACAATCACAAATGCACCGACCACAGACCTTAATCCACAGATAAGCAGTCAGGATGAGACAGATGTAGGGATTCGGATATACACCGATGACCTTAATACACAGGCCTTGAAAACCAGTCAGAATTAGAGAGATCCAGGCAGTCAGATAGGAACTACAGATCTCAATCCATAGACAAACAAACGGTCAGGATCAGACAGATGGTGGCAGTCAGGTATGCATCACAGGCCTTAATCCAAAGACCCAAGAAGACAGGTGGGTTTACACAGATGCGGGTAGTCAGATATGCACCACGACCCTTGATCCCCAGATCTAGGCAGGCAGTCAAGCTTAGACAAATTTAGCTAATTAGGATTGGCTATATGGCAATCTTTCATGCTGCAAATTTGCTTATAGTATATAATGTTCATGTACTAGAGAGGTTCGAAATTGCTGCTAAAGCACACTAGTGCACTTGAAGGTACGCCATTTTGGTGAAGTAGACGCTCTAGCTTTTGAAGTCTGGGCGGGGATTTTGAAACAACCTCACCCTTACAATGACCACTTTAGCACGGACTCGCCCTGGAAAACCAATGGTGTGCCAAAGGCAAGACCGTCTGCGTCAACCCACGACTGGAACATGACCAGTGCCAGCCACACTGCCCATTTCCCTTGTGAGGGAACTGTTTATCAAGGGTATTCAGTTACCAAAATGGGAACACGCTTTTTTGGAGGCTTTAGACAAAAAGAGACCGGGTTCAAAACTTAAGGCATGTCTAATAAATGTAAGATATCTGCCTAAGCCTAAATTTTTAGTTTTTGAACCTATTGAATGACAACGTATGGGATGTTGTTTTCCTCACAGAACTATCATTAAATAAGAGCTCGGGACCACATATTGTGCTGACCATTGCATAGGGTTATACTATCTCACATTTGGATCGCGACAGTGGTCCAGGGGGTGAGATTGCCAGAATTTACCACTCTACATTTCAGTGCTCTGTCAAAAAATAGAAAGTCTGGATTTGGCTGAGTGTTTTGCTTTTTTCAATTAAAATGTCTGACCGTTTTTCTGTGTCAGGGGCTTTGGTTTATCAACCACCGAAACATTTCTGAAATTTTGCTGAGGTTCTAGCCATTGCACCATTTTTCATGCAATATTTGAATTTTACGGTTCTTGTGGACTGCAACTTTTATATTGATGACCCTAGTTGCAAGGCTGCAGAAAAATTAATGAAGATTATGTGAGATTTTAACTTATTACAAAAGGATTGGGACCCACACACAAAGGTGGCCATACACTTGATCCTATATTTACTAATGCTCCCTCATTTGCTACGGAAAAACTTCTTCCGTTAATTTGAACAGACCACTTTTTAGCTCCATTTCAATGGACAACATTTGATATTCAGTGGGAGGTAGTTGGGCAAATCAGTGTTACTTAAGAAAGACATTAAAATATCTCCCATTTTATACTCTGAAGGACATTGTGCATGCCCTCAGTACATCCATGCTGAATTATGCAAATGTACTATACCTGGGGGCTCCAAAGAAACTGTTGAATAGGTTGCAAAGAGTGAAGAATGCAGCAACAAGACTGATCCTAAATATTTCCAAACTGCAGTCTGTGCAAGGTTTGGTGATACTGCACTGGTTACCAGTCAAGCAAAGAATTAAGTTTAAGACACTAATGATTACTCATAGTGCCATACATAAAAAAGGTTTGCTTTATATCCAGAAGAAGATAGGAAATTTGTACCTCATAGGGCACTTTGCGCAGCTAAGCAAAATCGTATTTGTGTCCCTAATATTGGGGCAATATCCTAAGGTTGGGGCAAGTGAGAGGTCTTTTCTCTTTCAGGCTGCCACTATCTGGAATTCTCTGCCTATCTTCGAGGCACATTTTTAGAACTTGTTTTCAAAGCTAATCTAAAAACTTTTTTTTTAAGAGAATGGTAGAGAATTTGGTTAGAAGAGTGCAAATGTTGCCGTTTTATGTCTGTTTGCCTCAATCCAGAACGCGTCCTTTGGAAGCAGCTGTCTGCGCTTTACAAATCTTCAACATTCATTCATTCATTTATATTTTTACTGGCGCTCTTATTTCCAGACTGTGAAACCAGCAGTCCAAAACAACTTTTTATTCTTGGTTCTACAAACAGATTCCTAAGGCACACCAAAATATTGCTAATCATTTTATTTATGTTTTCAATACTTCCATATTCATCCAAAGTTTGTTGTAATCTGCAGATTCTTTTTTTATTTCCCCAAAAGAAACCCGTATTACAAACAAATGGATGGTCATTCATATTTTGTGTGCCTTATGTGTTGTCTGGTCTGATTGTTAAAACTCAAGTGATCAGAGAAGCTCACAATTTGGGTCCTGCATTCCAGGATATGGTATGTTTACTCTGGCTGTGTCCAATGACCCTACTTAAGTATCACAGAAGGAATCTTAAAGAGAGAGAAATAATATGCAGTGGGTGCTACTGTCAAAGGCCAAAGTTCTATCAGTGCAGGTGTGCCGCCAATATCAGGGGGCAGGGGGGCAGTCATGATATGCCAGGGCCTCCATCATATATCTCAGATGAAATCATCTCATTAGAGAGGGGTTGATATGATATATAAGGGAGGGTTGCCATTAGCCTGGAGTCGGGCAAACATATTGCATGGGAGAGGTCAATGAGGTAGTATCCAGTTCTGCCACCCTATGGCAAGCAACTGCCACTGTGTTCAGGTATTTAGACTGTCTTCTTACCTCATATCTCATGAAAGCTGCACCCTATACTATGCCTGACCTCATATCACACACGGAAGCCCTCATAATATAAACATAGTTCAATATCCATGACTCAAAAATTAAAGTTCTACTAAACTTCAGCAGAGACTAGTTGTTGTGATTATTCTCTTAAACGAATAGCACTAAAGTGTGTGTAGCTGGCCCTTGTGAAAACGTATTCTATGGTATGGCTCATTTCCCTCGACTACACCCCTTTCCATTAGGACGGAAGAACCTGCAGGAACAACAGAAATGCAATGTGTATTTCCACAGTCTGCAATTTTACTAGGTCCAGGGCAATCCATCTTAACTCATTCCTCATCTAGACAATGCTATTTATTAAAAATGCATTGTTTTTTTTTTTTATCTCCATTATATTTCCTTGCCGCAATCAAAACGTGTTCTCCCAGGCTTTGTGTTGACATTACACAAGCAAAGCAAAACACATGAAATCTCATGAAAGGCCAGTAAACTGGCACGTAAATATTATTACACCAATTTATCTCCGGCTTCCCTTTCTCACACAGAATGCTGCGACTTGTCGCATTGGCTAAGAATGCAATACTGTGGAATTTTGAAAAAATAATAAGACACACTGGAACACACGGATATAAAAAAGGAAGGCTCAAGTTTTAAAAAAATGGTAAAACAGTTTGCAAGACGGCAACCATTACTTCAATTTAATGAGTTTTTTTTCCAAGACTTTATTTACCTCACAAGAGCAGATATGGCAATGTGTGCTAAGAAATAAAGTTTGCTGTGATTGCACAACTGTTTACAAATTTATGAAAGTATCTATGTCCTGAAAATATGAATGAGGAGGTACGATATTCAAATTTTAATTTCAACAGTCTGCCGCGTGTCTAAGAATAAACGCACACGTGTACTCAATGTTTGCATCAATCACAGCCACTGTTAATTGCTCAGGCCCTATTCGAGGACATACTGTTTTTTGCCACCTATGCTAGACATTGTCATAGGCAAATCAGACTTAGTCCTGCTACAATAGGAACAGACCATGGGTTCATCAAAAGGGATGGATGGAATGCTTGAGTTAATCTTAGTCACCTGTTTTTTTTCTTAAGTGCCACTCCTGGGGGAGAGGATGTGGCACAGCGGCCAGAGCTGCCTACTCGGGAAGTGGGAATCCCGGTTTGAGTCACGGCGTTGGCGCAGCATCCTGTGATTCTGGGCAAATCATTTAAACTCCCCGTGCCCATGGACAGCGCCTGGATACCCTCACGGGTGATAAGCTGACCTATATAAATATACAAACTATAAACTATAAGTTGGTGACAAAATGAATGCTTCTGATCATCTAAGCTCTAAAGAGACTGGGTGGAGAGAGTGCTAGACCACAATTATTAGTCATACTTAAGGCTCCCAGTGTTCCATTTGTACAAATAAATATAGACAATGTGTTTCCTGTCTGTATTTATTTTTAAAAGCGGAAAAAAAGACCAAAAATTGGGCTACTAGTGAGTGACTCTCCATGCTGTCTTTCATGAATTCCAGTCCAACAGCTGAGCAGATATGCACCCTGGGGAGTTAAAAAACAGGATGAGATTTCTTTAAATACAGGCATATGTTTTTATTATATTTGGCTGCTTAATTTGCTAAAATACGACAGGCATCACAGTATGAGTGCATGACTATTGGTTAAATAAATGTTGAAATATACAATTTTATATCTTCATTTATTATGAAAACACAAAATAAATGTGGATAAATACCAATAAGATGGCCAAAAGTAAATATGGATAAATACAGATGGGAATGTTCTAAAAAAAAGTACCATAAAACTATTCTGTTCTATTCACCAAGATTTATATAGTGCATGGCTACCCAAAGGGCCTCCCAGCGCTGGTATCAACATCTCCTCTACAAACTTGCATAGCTAGAATAGGACTATAATAGATGGGTTTTCAGACATTTCCTTAAGTTTGTTTCTGATTTATCTAATCTCAAATGTGCTGATAGGGCATTCCACAGCTTAGGCACTAGGTATATGAGTGAACTACCACCACATCAATCAATCAATTAATGCTTTATTTCGCATTTAGAAACAAATGCATAAAAAGTTCAGATAAAAATAAACAAACATATCAATAAGTTCTCATAAAAAGGCTGATATCTAAAAATGTATCCTAAAACCCTTAAAAACAGCATATACATCACCTCACTAGTTCATCTGCATCTTAATACATTTAGATTTGTCCGAGCTCTGGATATTATACAGGTTTTAACATTTGATCACATGTTTGCTAATCTGCGAGTTTTTAGTGCTGTACATAAAAACGAGGCCACCTTCAGGCAAACATATGGAGTCTCTAATTGTAACATAACAGACAGTGCTATAATGTAATTACGCAAACAAAATTTCTTCAGAAATGGGATGATAAATCTTTTCCTCTCTGTTTCATAAAAATGGCAGAAAAACAGTATGTGTATAATTGATTGTTTTGATCGGGAGCCACACGGACATCGGCCCAGTTGTGTCTCAGAGAACACATTCGCTGGGAAACCCAGCATTAAAGTACATACCCCAACCGAAACCTTATTAAAATGAAATGATGGCAATTATTGGTCACACATGCAAGGTACGAGGATAGACCGTGCACCAAAGGGGGTCTCTTATTATATACAATTACTGTGGCTTTATCTTTATTTCTCTGCTCTCTTTCTTGTGCACATTTCTCTAAAAAATAATGTATTAGTTTCGCCTTTGAAAAGGATTCACATTGCACGGGGTCGTCATAAAGGGCCACCAACCCCAGAGAGTCCAGAGTGCACCTTATATAATTTAGCTATGTTATTTTATACCCATAAGCCAATTTCATCACATCCTTTATAATACATCGATTTATCTGTACTGCCTCCCGTTTCCAAATTGACAACCAAAGTAGCAAGGGAGCCAGTTAGATTGTATCGGAAATATAGGGTAAGCCTAGTTCTTTGTGTGTAATTACATTGGTGCACGCCTTAGGGGCGGACAGTAACCTCTTGATGAACCTATCCTCTAATTTCTGAAGGGTGTCCACATTGGTTATACCCCAAATTGCTGCCCCATATGTAGCCACAGAAACAGTTTTTGCCAGGTAGATTTTAACCATCTCTGGTATTGGTTTGTTGCCCAAGTTCGATGCAAACCTGAAGATTGCACCTACACTTTTATTCATCTGTGTAGCCCTCGAAGACAGCATTATTTTCCAATCTAAATTATTATCAAAGGTAATGCCTGCATATGAGAAATTAGCTACAATATCAACTTTTCTCTGTGCGATAGCATAATTTCCTTTCTTTTTGCTTTTCCGAATACACATAATAAAAGACTTTGCTTTGTTCACATGTAAATCAAGGTTTTCCATAAAAGATACATACTGGGTGATGCAATTTTGTAGGGCTAGGGGAGTTCATGCCAGCAGGACCGCGTCGTCTGGGTGCAGCAGGATGGGGTATCGCGTTGTACTTGCAATCGGGTTGTCTATTACCTTTTCAACCAGGTACTCATTTAGTTTATTGGTGTACACTGAGAACAGGAAGGGCGCGAGTATGCAGCCCTGCCTTACACCATTTGTTATGTTAAAGAGTCTAGTGCATTCACCCTGCCTACTGTGACGAACATTTGCTGTAGCACCTGCATACAATTGTCATATAAAACAGATTATTGCTGCCTCCACCCCCATTTGCTCCATGATTTGCCACAATTTATTATGGTTAATACAGTCGAATGCGGCAGAGAGATCTATGAATGCCATATAGAGATTCTCTTGCTTGGCCTGTGTGTACTTCCCTGCTAAGAGTGCCACGAGCAGACATTGATCCACGGTCCCTCTGCCTTTCCTGAATCCGTATTGGACCTCAGCCAGGTTCCCCTTCTCACGTGCCCAGTCTTCCATTCTGTTTAACAATATTCGGCCCATTACCTTTGCCATACTATCAATTAACACGATTGGCCGATAGTTAGCAGGATTGTAACCATCTCCTTTTTTGAATATCGGTACGATAATGGACTGTTTTCACGACGGAAGGGGGCCCTCAATGCCAATGGCATTGAATACTAAAGTGAGTAGGGGGACCCAGAAGGTTCTATTATTCAGGAATATGTCAACAGGTACCCCATCTGGGCCTGCTGCCTTTAATGATGAAGCTTGCGACAGTGTACACTCTACCTCATCCATATTAAAAACTATTGGTGAAGTATGTTTTGTCCTGTCCTGCCATTCTACAGTGAGACATATATTGGGCTTTTGGAAGATTTTTTGAAAGTGATCTATCCATGTATTTTCTTCTATGCATACGTCTGTGGAGAGGCCCCCTGCTTCTTGTAGAAATGGTGCATTGACCACTTCCCAGAAGGATTTAGTATCTCTGTCATTAGCTGCTATCCTTAGTTTCTCCCATGCTTCAGATCTTAGTTGTTTTTGCCGATTTTTCACAGCACTTTTATAGATCTCTCTCAGATTTTTGATTTGTAATTTATCCCTTGGGTTCGCTTTTAAGGCCTGGCGAAGGTTGACAGAGGCTTTTGAGCAGGTATTATCAAACCAGCGATTTTGCAGCTGTTCACCTGCACCCGAGGGGTGAGTTAGTTGTTGCTTAATGCCTTCTAATATCTTCGAAAATGCTGTGACTACTTGGGGTTTATTTGTTAGATGATTTAAGAAAAAGCTAACCTCATCATAATTCGACTGTATCAATCGGAAGAAAAAGAGCCCTTCGTCAACCTTGCTCCATTTTAAGGAGTAGCTGTTTCTTCTAGCTAAGACAGGTTTGGGGATTATGGTACTTTTTTTAGTTATACATTGGGCTTTACAAGGCAGCATTAGGGAAATGTTAGCATGATCACTAAATTCAGTCATCCTTATGTTTACCTCTGCTTGATTATTCATACTAGAAGTAGATGTTATTATGTAATCTATCACCGAGGTGGCCTCCCCCCTGTAAAAAGTCGGAATTGTTTGGCCAGTGCTGTGGGTTCTCTGTGTCCTAATCTCCAACTGCCATACCATTAAAAGATTATTCAGAGCATTTCCATAGGTGGTGTGGGTGAAGTGATCATTTAAGCTGTCATTTTGTGAGATTTGTTGGCACATGCGCTAGTCTCCGTTCGTGCATTTTGCTATATTAAAGTCGCCCGCCCATATACAATAAAGTGGTTTTGCTTGTGTAAGTATTATGTCCTCTAATGTTTCTTCAAGGTCTTTTACCACCTCTTGTGGGGGTCACAAAATTGTTGTTATAATAATTTATTATCAACCAACTTAACCTATGGTTGCTATCTAGTATAATGATGTGGAAAAATGGTGATTCATTAATAAAGTGTTTCACTTTGAATAAGATAGTGTTAGATATACATGTCAACAGTCCCCCTTTAGCTCTTCCTTTGGTCGATGGGATGGCTGGTGTGTTAAAACATCGATAACCATTAACAAAAATGGGGTTCACTTCCCACGTCTCTTGGAAGCATAGGATTTGATGGGGTGCGACTACATTATACCACTCCTTATTGTCTTTTTTATTTTTATACCCAGCTATATTCCAGGAAAGCAAGGAGTGATAGATGTTAAGTTTTGGAATCACTCTTGCCATCTCTGTACTGAATGTCAAATACTGGGGGCTAGAATGTATTGCTATCGAGCGGAAATTATCTACAGTGGACGGTTGGACGATCACATCAACCCTTTCTCATGCCACCACATCTCATTCTTTTAATCCTAGGAACCAGCAGTAGATTGTGGCCCTCTGACCTCAATGTTCTTTTTGGCTTGTAGGGGCCAGTAGGCTCTGTATGAGGTGGGGGCCTCTATTGTTGATGGCTCGATGAACAAGACACACGGTTTTGAACTGAATTCTTTTTTGTATTGGCAATCAGTGCAAAGCCGCCAATGCTGGTGTTGCTGATTTTTGCCTCTGGATTTTATAAAGAATCTGGTCCGCAGCATTTTGCATCAACTGTAGTCAATTGATGGCATATTTTGGGCTCCCTAAGTAGAGGGAGTTAACATAATTCATGCCTGAAATGATTAATCCCTGTACCACCACTCTACGGAGTGGGACAGGGAGCCATTTTAGCAGTTTCCTCTGGGTTCAGAGCAAACCAAAGCAACATGCAGACAATTTCTTGGCCTGGATCTCCATGGTGAGTTTATCATCGATACAGACTCCAAAACTTTTAACTGTTGGGAAGGGTGATGGGAGTGGACTGAGCCTGTCCGACCAGTTAAATTCCAACCAGCGTGAGGGATTAGTTCCAATAACCAGAACCTCGCTTTTAACCCAGTTCAATTTTAAACTACTGTAGGACATCCAGTGCGTGACTTGTTTAAGACAGGCATTTAGTGGATTGGAAGTTTTAATGGATTCTGCTGTGAGGGAGATGACAATCTGAGTGTCATCTGCATAGGAGACTAGCGTTAATCCATGTGATTGTACTATCTCTGCAAGAGGACGTACATACACGTTGAAAAGTGTGGGACTTAAAGAATATCCCTGGGGCCCCGAGTCATAATTTAAGTAGTTTTCTTCAGTCCCTAGTTGGAGGCAGGGATGTTAGTAATTGAAAACACACCTGTTTGCAGACCATGACAGATTTGCAGCATATACGTCAGTTAGGAGTCTCCAGGGGTTGCAGCTGCGACCCCTAGCTTGCCCCTTGCAACCTCTGCACTGCCTATGCGACCCTTGGTCTCATAGGTGTCAAAATCAGTGCCAAGAACACAGGGGTGGGGGCTCCACAGTCCTTATTGTCTGCTTGTTTTTCATTATAATAGTGAATAATATCCTATTACTCACTATTAGTGTAATAAAAAATGGAGCAAACATAGGACCTATGATGGCATCTGTGGTAAGTAAAATTGGTTTTTAATGTATGTTGTATGTGTGCTTGCAGATGAGAGTATATTTAAGTGAGAAAAAAGTTTGTGTATGTGTGAGAAAATATTTCTGGATGTGTAAGCATGTATGTGTGAGTGAATGTGAGTGAGAGTTAAGTGACAGGTAGTGAATGGGATTGGGTGAAATTGAGTCCCAGATTTACTGTTCTTTGACGCAAGGCAACACTGCATCAAAGTTACTGCGCTTTCTTGTGTCAAAGAAGAGAGAAAAAAAGTGCCATATCTGATAAGATTATGCGCATTTTTAGGTTTTGCCTACACAGCGCTTGCGCTGTGTTTGGGGAATCTCTTGTATTCAATATATCTTTAAAAGGGGCTCTTATCTGTTCCCGTCGCCGAAGTTCTGTGTTAAAGCGCTTTCGTGCAGAACTTTCTTTTTGGCATTACTTTCCCTGGCTGCATTAAACCTTATCGCACATTTTGTTTTCTTTCCCTGGCAGCACTGCTGTCTCCATTTATTTGATTCTCTGATCTGATCCGGTTAATTTTTTTAGGCTTTTAACTTCTTTCGGCTTTTAGCTTTCAAGGCTTGCTCATTTTCGAGTGAAACCATGTCGCACATTACTGCCGTCTACATCTGCCGACTTGGGAACTAGGGAAACTGGTTCATGTTTCAGCACCAGCATTACATCCTGTAAATTTGGGCAATTCGCTTATTCTCCCCGTACCCACCAAAACACAAGGGGGTCGATTCCGATTCGGGCCGGAAAAAGCACCGACCGACTCGGAGCCGGAAATTATACCGACCGACACGTACCTGTGGCGCCCGACACGCCAAGTACGATGCAAGGCGTGCAAAATCCGACCGACACGTACCGAACCCAAGCCGAACGACCGAGCCGCACGGAAAACAGCAATCCGGCCGGAAAAACACGCGAATCGAACCGAACGACACACACCCGGAACAAATCCGACCGAAACGTACACGCGAACTCCAAACCGCAAAGTATGATGCAAGGCGCGAAAACCACGACCGAGTCGGACGGAGGACAAGCCGTACGACCGACACGCATACAAAACCGAGCCGAAGCAACACAAAACACCGCGACCGATGCGTACGCAGCATAGAAAACTGCACAAACACAGCGTGAACGAAACGGAGAACATCGTACGAGACAAATGCAGGGTCCGACTCGGTCACAAGAACGTTTCCAACATGCACAGACAGTACAAAGGAAAAATCATATAAAAAAGGCCAAACAAGCAATTACAAAGCCAATAAATACTGGGGGGTGGGGACAGAGAACAAAGACACACCCACAACTCCACCCATATAAAGGACACAAATCACAACCATGATCCTTTGCAAATGCCATTCCACTGCCAGCACCCAAGAGACAGCAACCACACACCCACAGCTCATCCCTCACACAAGACACACACCATCAGCACACCAACAAATACCTACCTCACATACACCCAGCAAAACACACACTCACACACCCTCACCTGCACACCAACACACACATCACTCACCATCACCACCCATCACCATGCCCCCCAAGAAGAATCACAAGTTCCTAGATTGTGAATTGGAAGTCATGGTAGACGAGATCCTCAGGGTAGAGCCACAGCTGTTTGGCACACTGGTCCAACAGACCCCCATCTCCCAGAAAACCAAGATGTGGGAGAGGATCATCAACAGGGTGAACGCACAATCACCATGTCTGCGCACAAAGACCGACATCCAGAACAGGTGGTATGACGTGCGCAGTAGGGTACGGGACCTGCTCAAGAAAGACTACATCATCAGCCAATACACCGGCAGTGGCCCTCCTGCCAAGCCAATATACCTCAGGCCCTGGGAGGAGAAGGTGCGGGCCATCCTTCCGCCAGTGAGCGTATATGGACTAGAGAACATCCCAGAGCCTGGTGAGTACACAACAAATGTACACAATATTCTGCCACAAAACACACACACATCACTGTCAAGGGAGAGGCAAACCATGCACTCATAGCAATTACACAGCAACCAGAACAGTATCATCCCAAAATGTGTATGTCAGTCAGATAAACACAACACATGCCATCAAAAAAGTTACATCCAACCGTGCCATCACATGTACAAACACAACTACAACTACAGCTAGGCAGTGGCACAAATAGAACTAACAAACACATCCAGACATGTAGCCACCACTACAACACCAACACACAGTGAAGACCACTGAAAGGAAGGAATTCTGTGTATACTGGGCAAGTCAGTGTAGCCAATAGCATCATGGGAGTCGCAGTCACACATATTGCCCCCCGACAACTGTCCCATCAACACCACCATGAACCATGCGCACATCACAGGGAGTGGAGAAGGACTCACAAGATGGCTGACACTGGCAACTGCTGTGGGGAGCACAAGGCCCTGCTGGGAACTGTGCACCAACAAACAGCAGGACACCACTGACTGACATCCTGAGAGACAACTTCCACTCCCTGCAATGCAAGCACGTTCCATGGTGGGATATCTGGCTGGCTGGGTGGGAAGGAGGACTTGCAGCACTGACCATAGTCACAAGCACCTCCCCTCACACCCCCTCAACACAAACTCCACAGAACCCACCTGGTAGAATGCAATGCCTCCCATCCTAACTCAAGATCCCACAAAGAACCACCACCCTGGGTTATGTTGTGTGAAGCACAGGGACACTCTTGGGACTTTTAGCCAAACAACTGCAGAACAACACTCCCAGCCATCCTGTCAGCACAGCCACCCCACCCCACAGGGAAGCAGAGTCAAAAGGAAGGAAGCATGGGCATGCTGGGAAGGGGGGTGGAGGCAATAGCATGATGGGAGTCGTAGTCACAGCTCTACATCCCCCACCACATGGCCCAGCAAGCTCACACTCACGCATGCACATGCCACAGAGAGTGGAAAGGCCCATCAAAGATGTCTGACACTGTTGCTGTGTCGTGGGGAGCACAAGGGCATGCTGGGAACTGCACACCAACCATCAGCAGGACACCACTGTCAGCCATCTTGCCATTGCTCACACACCCACACATACTGAACTCCCCACAAAAGCAAGTAAGTATGGGAATGCTGGCAAGTGGGGTGGAGGCAATAGCATGATGGGAGTGGCAGTCACAGATATTGGTCACCCCCACAACTGTCCCATCAACACCACCCTGAACCATGCTCACATCACAGGGAGTGGAGAAGGACTCACAAGATGGCTGACACTGGCTACTGCTGTGGGGAGCACAAGGCCCTGCTGGCAACTGTGCACCAACAAACAGCAGGACACCACTGACTGACATCCTGAGAGACAACTTCCACTCCCTGCAATGCAAGCACGTTCCATGGTGGGACATCTGGCTGGCTGGGTGGGAAGGAGGACTTGCAGCACTGACCATAGTCACAAGCACCTCCCCTCACACCCCCTCAACACAAACTCCACAGAACCCACCTGGTAGAATGCAATGCCTCCCATCCTAACTCAAGATCCCACAAAGAACCACCACCCTGGGTTATGTTGTGTGAAGCACAGGGACACTCTTGGGACTTTTAGCCAAACAACTGCCAGGACAACACTCCCAGCCATCCTGTCAGCACAGCCACCCCACCCCACAGGGAAGCAGAGTCAAAAGGAAGGAAGCATGGGCATGCTGGGAAGGGGGTGGAGGCAATAGCATGATGGGAGTCGTAGTCACAGCTCTACATCCCCCACCACATGGCCCAGCAAGCTCACACTCACGCATGCACATCCCACAGAGAGTGGAAAGGCCCATCAAAGATGTCTGACACTGTTGCTGTGTCGTGGGGAGCACAAGGGCATGCTGGGAACTGCACACCAACCAACAGCAGGACACCACTGTCAGCCATCTTGCCATTGCTCACACACCCACACATACTGAACTCCCCACAAAAGCAAGTAAGTATGGGAATGCTGGCAAGTGGGGTGGAGGCAATAGCATGATGGGAGTGGCAGTCACAGATATTGGTCACCCTCACAACTGGCCCATCAACACCACCCTGAACCATGCTCACATCACAGGGAGTGGAGAAGGACTCACAAGATGGCTGACACTGGCTACTGCTGTGGGGAGCACAAGGCCCTGCTGGCAACTGTGCACCAACAAACAGCAGGACACCACTGACTGACATCCTGAGAGACAACTTCCACTCCCTGCAATGCAAGCACGTTCCATGGTGGGACATCTGGCTGGCTGGGTGGGAAGGAGGACTTGCAGCACTGACCATAGTCACAAGCACCTCCCTCACACCCCCTCAACACAAACTCCACAGAACCCACCTGGTAGAATGCAATGCCTCCCATCCTAACTCAAGATCCCACAAAGAACCACCACCCTGGGTTATGTTGTGTGAGGCACAGGGACACTCTTGGGACTTTTAGCCAAACAACTGCCAGGACAACACTCCCAGCCATCCTGTCAGCACAGCCAGCCCACCCCACAGGGAAGCAGAGTCAAAAGGAAGGAAGCATGGGCATGCTGGGAAGGGGGTGGAGGCAATAGCATGATGGGAGTCGTAGTCACAGCTCTACATCCCCCACCACATGGCCCAGCAAGCTCACACTCACGCATGCACATCCCACAGAGAGTGGAAAGGCCCATCAAAGATGTCTGACACTGTTGCTGTGTCGTGGGGAGCACAAGGGCATACTGGGAACTGCACACCAACCAACAGCAGGACACCACTGTCAGCCATCTTGCCATTGCTCACACACCCACACATACTGAACTCCCCACAAAAGCAAGTAAGTATGGGAATGCTGGCAAGTGGGGTGGAGGCAATAGCATGATGGGAGTGGCAGTCACAGATATTGGTCACCCTCACAACTGGCCCATCAACACCACCCTGAACCATGCTCACATCACAGGGAGTGGAGAAGGACTCACAAGATGGCTGACACTGGCTACTGCTGTGGGGAGCACAAGGCCCTACTGGCAACTGTGCACCAACAAACAGCAGGACACCACTGACTGATATCCTGAGAGACAACTTCCACTCCCTGCAATGCAAGCACAGTCCATGGTGGGATAACTGACTGGCTGGGTGGGTGGGAAGGAGGGCCGGCTGTCAACCAAACACAACCAATGCAGACCACGTTCACACCCCAAAAAATACATAGAAATGCCCAAATAATGCAGGACAATGTGCCACACCAATATCAACCCCTGACTGTGACGACTTAGGACAATGCAATGTACAGGCCCGCACCCAGAGGCACAGTCACAACTGTCAGGTGTGTCAACCATTGATGCCTGCAGAAACATAACATACATTGTGTGTGTCTCCCAAAAACAGGTGATGATGGGGACACAGCAGCAGACGCTGAGGAGTCCCAGTCCCAGGCTCAAGAGGATGCGGAGCTCACTGGTGTCGTACAGCCTCTGCCCTCCTCGGACGAAGAAGACCAACCTGGCACATCCGGTGCAAGTCTACATGCAGCACCAGCAGGACCACCAGCTGCAGCACCAGCAGGACCACCAGCTGCACCCCCTGCACCCACCCCTCCAACGACTGTCACCACAAATACCATCCCTGCCGACATGGACAGAACAAGGAGCAACACCAGCACAGGGACCCTGGACCAACCTGGGGCCATGGACACCACCATCACCACCAACCTCCAAGGTGGACCAGGGTCATCTGTGCGTGCCACTGCACGCACTGCACATGTCAGCAGGGGTGGTGGGAGGGGTGGGAGACAGAGGTCAGCTGCTTGCAGAGGTTGCTGGTGTGCATGATGACCCACAACTGGTACGCATAGCTGATGCGTACCAGTCCAGCACCGGAGACCTCAGCCAGGTAGTGGGGCTCCTCAGAGACATGAAACAGCAGCAGGCTGCCCATCATGCCCGCTTGGACTCTCACATGTCCCACGTGGAGTCACACATGTCCCGCGTGGACTCACACATGTCTCGCGTAGAGTCCAAGTGGGATGCACTGCATGAGATGACGGCGGTGCACAGGGACATTTTACAATGCCTCCGCCAGATGAACAGCAACGAGTCCACACCTCCCTGTGTGCCAACAACATCTGGTGCTGCCCAAACTGCAACTGCCACAGGGAGGGAGGATGACTCTGGCGGAGAGTCCCCTGCAACGCAGCAGCCTGTACTTGAGGGCCCCCCCCAAGAAGAGGGGTCGTCCGAAGAGGGGCAAGTGAGAGGCCGATGGCCAAGCGCAACTCCCAGGAAGCCTGAACCTGTTCTGGATGTTCACCTTTGTGCACAGACTGTTCACCCTGTTGACGGCAACACTACTCCCACACATTGCATGGGGAGTACAAGTTGGACCAATGTCTCAGACAACTGTGGCCCCGATACTGGGGATTCTGTCTACCAGGACTTTCAATTCACCTAGGAACTTCTGATTGCAAGATTTATGTACAGCACTACCCATCCTATGCACTATTCACACAAATGTATCACAATAAACACACTAATACACCATACTTGCCTCTGTTGTGATTCCAACGTGGGTGCTGTTATGGGGATGACGAACTGAAAAATTACACTGTGTATGCGAACTGCAACAGCAAGTACAACACAGGCATGTGAGTAAAGGCAACGTGACACATATGAGGGAGACACACCACCAGGGCTACACAACACATACACACCTAGGCCATCTGACTCATTGCCTACACTGATGTTGCCAGGGAAGACGGTGCAATGCACAGACACCACACCCATTCCCAGTTGTAGTCAAGTAGCCCACAGGTGCAGTAAGCAAATGGCAGTCAAATGTGTGACCACAGACAACGCACATCACAAAGTGAAGCACAGGTTTATTACACAGTTGCAACATGTCGTAACCACTACAGATGCAAGGTAATCCCACCTGGCAGTGGGCACACAGTCAACAACTGTAGACGGAAGGAAGTCCATGGGTGTGGCGCACATCACCTGTAGGGACACAACAGCTACCACCCTGGAAGTGCAATCACGTCGTCGGTGGACACAGTTGACCAAACGAATCTGAAAGTACCCTGTGAAGGACAGAAATGACACACAGTCAAAAGCAATGGAGTACAGGACAGAACAGCAAAACTCATGCACAATACATGTTACAAGATACCCACCCAGAACCAAGTTAGCATGTCAACGCTGTTGGGGAGTACAGCCCACCTGTAAGCACACATCGCAACACACATCCAGTCAAGTAGCCCATGGACACACTCCAACAGCACCAGAGTACCACCTACACATATCATGCCAACTCACATCATTGACATGACACCTCAGGATACTCGCATTCAGCTAAAGAAGTTGGTGATGAGCTGTGTGCGGACATCACCCTCATCATCATCATCATCATCGTCACTGGCATCGTGGTCCAGGCCAGGATCCTCCACAGATGGCGGATGTTGGTCATTGTCATCCTGGATGAGAGGCAACTCCTTCCGCACTGCCAGGTTGTGGAGCATGCAGCAGACGATGATAATCTTGCACACTTTCGCAGGGGCATATGGGAGGGACCCTCCGGTCTTGTCCAGGCAGCGGAAGCGGCTCTTCAGGAGACCAAATGTCCGCTCAATCACTCTCCTAGTCCGACCATGTGCCTCATTGTAGCGCATCTGGGCTGGTGTCACAGGGTTCCTGAGGGGTGTCAGCAACTACGGACAGACAAGTGCACATTAGCTGACTTGGAAAAGTGGGCGGAATACTACAGATCAGATCACACACAATGCACAAAGTCAGTACACACCGACAAGCCAGGCACGCTGGTTCTGCATCTGTGCCATCATCCTGGGGATGCGACTACTCCTCATCACAAAGGCATCGTGTGCTGAACCAGGGAAACCACTGGATTCAAGCTAGCCTGGCTGAAGAAGGGTGACATACCCTGAAACCGGTCCCAGGATGCTTGTTTCCGGTCCAGGGAGGACCTGGCCTGGCAGTTCGGTCTGGACTGTTCCCATGGGGCACAGGGTCAAGACTGATTTGCATATGGCTGGGTCCAAACTGGGGTGGCGTAGTGGGCAAAAGAACGATGGATTTAACCCAGATCTTTTGACTGGGGGAGAATGTTTGCATTGTCAGCATTCCGTCCATCATTTGTTTGCTGTAACACTTTTCGCCCTAAGTGGGATGGGTATGCCCAGACGTGGGACCCTTGCTCACTGTGCCACTGGATTCAAGCTAGCCTGGCTGAAGAAGGGTGACATACCCTGAAACCGGTCCCAGGATGCTTGTTTCCGGTCCAGGGAGGACCTGGCCTGGCAGTTCGGTCTGGACTGTTCCCATGGGGCACAGGGTCAAGACTGATTTGCATATGGCTGGGTCCAAACTGGGGTGGCGTAGTGGGCAAAAGAACGATGGATTTAACCCAGATCTTTTGACTGGGGGAGAATGTTTGCATTGTCAGCATTCCGTCCATCATTTGTTTGCTGTAACACTTTTCGCCCTAAGTGGGATGGGTATGCCCAGACGTGGGACCCTTGCTCACTGTGCCACTGGATTCAAGCTAGCCTGGCTGAAGAAGGGTGACATACCCTGAAACCGGTCCCAGGATGCTTGTTTCCGGTCCAGGGAGGACCTGGCCTGGCAGTTCGGTCTGGACTGTTCCCATGGGGCACAGGGTCAAGACTGATTTGCATATGGCTGGGTCCAAACTGGGGTGGCGTAGTGGGCAAAAGAACGATGGATTTAACCCAGATCTTTTGACTGGGGGAGAATGTTTGCATTGTCAGCATTCCGTCCATCATTTGTTTGCTGTAACAACCAGGGAAACGGGCACACACGTGTGTGATGGTCATGTCTGCAAGACACACCACCAGTGCATTGACCGAGTGGTAGTGCTTGCGGTTCCTGTAGGCCTGCTCCTGGGCCTGTGGTGGTACCAAAGCCACATGTGTCCCATCAATGGAGCCAATGACATGCGGCATCCTCCCCAGGGCATAAAAGTCACTCTTCACGTCAGTGAGTCGTCGCAGTCTAGGGAAATAGATGTACCGGTTCAGGAATAGCAACATTGCCGCCAAAACATCGCGGAGCACACGGCTCAACATGGTCTGTGACATCCCACCAGCAGTCGCCACAGTATGTTGGAAGGTACCGGTGGCAAAGAAGTGTAGGGCTGCCATCACCTTCACCTTGGGGGTCAGCGCTGTAGGATACGGCCGGCCAGGCTGCAAATGTGGGGACAACTGCACTGCCAAATCCTCAATCAGCTGCCTGGTGAAGCGGTACCGTCGGATGCTGTCCCGTTCCACCATCGTTGCCAGGTCTGGGAATGGTCGATGGACAGCAGGAGCCCTGCAGTGCAGAGGAGAAGTAAGCAAGATTGTCAGTCACCCCACATATGCGGCATTGAACACACTCAATATCCCAACATACATCATTATGAGGCACAACTACATGAAGTGTGCAGTTCCGTAAGGACATGTATGGTACATACATGGCCAACATCTGTCAACACGGTCCAACAAGTGGCATCAATTAGTCCCAGGTTGGCCCATTGGATATCATGAGGCCGTGTCACAGTTCCCATCTCCTGCTGCCGTGTCACAATCACCCCCCACAGTGACATGTGAGGACAGATGTGCCCCAGGCACCACAGCTCAACGACAGGTACATTCCCAGGGACCCTGTATTGCCACATGGACACTGGCATTACATGGAGTATCATGTATACACCACAGCAAAACAACCATGACCCCCACAGGTAGTGGTCCCACTTGCCACGGCAGGACAGACATGGACGTCTGTGACACACACACGCACAACATCAAAGTCCATGCACACACAACGTGGATGTGGAGACTGTCTCCCATTGTGCACATGAAATCAGAGACATTGTAAACACTACATGCACACAGACTGTGGAGGACCATCACTATTGTGCCACTGGGACACCCTGGCTCAAACATACCGTCCCACATGGGACTCACGGGGTATGTGACATGACATACACATACACCACCGTGAAATGTGACCATGGCACATGCACAGATATGAACAGTTGCACATCACAGTGGTCATGTACACGTAACACCCAGGATCCTGTCCCCATGAACACGTGCACAGCCTGGGGGTGGCTGCCCACAGGTGACACCCACAGGACAACATGTACACCAACATACACACAATAGGAAATGCAGCCTTACATGCCTTATCATACAGTTTGGACAGGCTGTCGTGATGTAGGTGTGCCCCTCACTCCCTGGGAGCTATCTGTGGCTGGCATATGTCCATCTGAGACAGGCATAGTGACATATGCCAGTCACTTGTACAGTGATGCGTTGAACAGCAATGGACCGATCGGTGCCCCCGGCCGGCCCATTGCATTCAATGTGTGCGGGTACGCGTTGTACCCCTGTACGCGTTGATCAGCAATGGACCGATCGGTGCCCCGGCCGGCCCATTGCATTCAATGTGTGCGGGTGCAGCGTTGTACCCCTGTACGCGTTGTACTGCAATAGACCGATCGGTGCCCCCGGCCGGCCCATTGCATTCAATGTGTGCGAGTGCAGCGTTGTACCCCTGTACGCGTTGTACTGCAATGGACCGATCGGTGCCCCGGCCGGCCCATTGCATTCAATGTGTGCGGGTACGCGTTGTACCCCTGTACGCGTTGATCAGCAATGGACCGATCGGTGCCCCCGGCCGGCCCATTGCATTCAATGTGTGCGGGTACGCGTTGTACCCCTGTACGCGTTGTACTGCAATGGACCGATCAGTGCCCCCGGCCGGCCCATTGCATTCAATGTGTGCGGGTACGCGTTGTACCCCTGTACGCGTTGTACTGCAATGGACCGATCGGTGCCCCCGGCCGGCCCATTGCATTCAATGTGTGCGGGTACGCGTTGTACCCCTGTACACGTTGATCAGCAATGGACCGATCGGTGCCCCCGGCCGGCCCATTGCATTCAATGTGTGCGGGTACGCATTGTACCCCTGTACGCGTTGTACTGCAATGGACCGATCGGTGCCCCCGGGCGGCCAATTGCATTCAATGTGTGCGGGTACGCGTTGTACCCCTGTACGCGTTGTACAGCAATGGACCGATCGGTGCCCCCGGCCGGCCCATTGCATTCAATGTGTGCGGGTACGCGTTGTACCCCTGTACGCGTTGTACCGCAATGGACCGATCGGTGTGCACCCATTGACAATGGCCTTGCCTGGCAACGGACGCGTTTTCGTATTTCGAACGAGTCGGTTGTTGGAAATTCAGTTGGTCACCCACAACAATGTTGCAAAATCATGTATGTCATGAAGTTGAAGATTTGAAGGATGCTGTGGGCTTGTATTGGTGCTGCTATTCCATGGATTGGCCAGATTCAGAAGATGCAAACGACTTGGACCTATCACTTTGGACACAAGGGACAGTATCTGCCTCTCCAGCACATATATATTGCTGGCTGTTCCCCTGAGAGCTCACTTGCCTGCACTACATGCTCCAGGACGACATCTGCCACTGCACTGCTGCTGTCTCTGCCCCTCTGGACCCTGCAATGGCACGTACTGTGGAGAGAGCCCCAGCCTTCAGCCTTGAGGAGAACCAGGCCCTGCTGGACAGCCTACTTCCACAGTACAGCAAGCTGTATGGGACACCAGGGGAGCAGGTGAGTGTTCTGTGCACTGCCTTTCTGAATGTGCATATTGTCTGACTAGCAAGGCTGAAAGTCTGCACGCCACTGGCTAGCAGGCTCACTGAGTAGTTGTCACCCCCCATAGTGTGTAGTGACATGCACTGGACAGGTATGGTGCAGTGACAGTGCATTTGAACAAGGTTTTACTTCCCATGCAATGATACCATGTAGTGACGTCTGGCAAACTGTCCATGGGCAGCTTTGCACTGCCTGTGTACATCATGTGCCCCTGTGATTGAGACATGTATATACAACTGTGTGATGCACGGATATGTTGCATGTGTAGTAATGGCCTTTTCACTTTGTCATCCTGACAGGTTAATGACCATCGGAAGCAGGAGATCAGGAAGGACATCGTCCGGGCTGTCCGGTCCGTGAGGGTCTACAAGCGCCGGATCCGCAACTGCCAGAAGAGGTGGCAGGACCTTCGGGGCTGGACCCGGAGGATTGCACGGGTCCAGCTGAAGCTGTCGCCTCCTCGCAGGAGGGGCGGAACACGGACCCTGACCCCCACATGCTCCAGATCCTGGCGGTGGTGTTTCCAGACCTGGATGGGCAGCTGAAGGCCAGACAGCAGCAAGGAGGGGGTGAGTCAAAGACCGCACTGTGAACTCTGTATTACATGCTTTGTGCCCTCCTCTGGCCTGGTTCAACTGCCACAGTACAGCAGTCATGTTGTCCAGGAGCCATGTCCCTCTATTGTGCACTGCCCACTCCTCATCTGATACCCAGGTGTGGCCCTTACATTCAGGGAATTGTGTCACTTGGGACTGTGTCCTTGCAGTTTGCTTCACTAAAGGTGGGGGACAGCATCTGTTTCCCTAACTCTGTTGTGGGCATCATGGGTGGGTCCATTGTTCACACAACGCCTGTGTTCGGACATGTAATCTGCGTGTTGCTTTGATATGCGGTCCACTTGCTGAGCTGAGCCACCACATGTGCCTGGGGTATGTGGCACACGCCCATGCAGCGGGTGGGAACAATGTTTGGGCCCCAGGAGTGTGCAGATTACGTGTGTCACACATACATAGCCAGCTATCCACTGTCCAGGGCACATCCCTCATTCATGTGGAGCAGGACAGTCATGCCTACTCCAGGCCATGCAATGCACTCTGTACTCCCACTCCCGTGTATCAGCTGACACATTGTGCGCAGTGATTTGACCCCTCAGGTGTCTGCCTCTGTGTCAGTGTGCTGTGGATTAGTTGCCAGGACTGCTGGGGTGTTTCTTGGTAGGGGCTCAGCATGCCACTGGAGATGTGACCATAGGAGACGATACTTGTGTGTCACATAGGTGTTTGATCAGCTGCCCGTGCAGACTGGGGTATGCGAATGTGAAGTTCAGGCAGCTGTTCCCCATTCACAGCAGATTGTGAGGGGCTCAGGTTCAGAGGGTAGTGTCACAGGTCTCCCATATGTCCAATAGGTATGACCTGGACAGATGAGGGTTAAGATGATGTGTTGTGGGGGGATGTACATGTGCACTTGTGCAGCTCCAGGACTTGCATTCCCCATGACCTACTATTGTGACACAGTGCAGAGTGTTGTTGTCTGGCTGCCAAGTCATACATCACTGAGACAGTGATGTATGACTTAGCAGTCATGCCACCGCCATGGCATGTGTCTACTTATTGGTGATCCTGCAGGGGAGTGACAAGTGCTACATGCACACCATTGTGGCGATGGCTATCAGGACATGGGTGCATCATGGTGTCTGTCGCTGGTATGCATCACATGCATTTCCTATTTGACTCTGGGCATCCCTTTCATCCGGAAACCTGTACTGACTCGGTGGCAAGAGCTGTGATGTGTGCATGTCCACATGCTACACCGTGTCCTCTGCACTGTCCATCTACTGTGTAGTTGGTGCATGTGTCCACACTGGGGTGTTGCAATCCAACAGACACCAGACAGATGGGTGCAAGGCCATGTGGGATGTGAGTGCCATGGTTGGCATCAGACTGACAATTGGCTGCTCCTGTTCAGTTAGGGCACTTTTAGCAATGTACAACTAATGATGCCAGGGCTTGCTCTGTAATGTGCTGTGCTCACAGTGGTGTGTGCGTTTGGTGCAGGTGACTGATGTCTGTCTGTTTCCCCATTGTTTGCAGATACATCCACGGCCACGGAAGGGGACAGCTCCACGGACCAGGAGGAGCCGGAGAGCCAGACTGGGTCAGCAGCCGAGGAGTGGTCGGAGGGACCCAGTGGCACGGAGGGCGAGGGGAGCCACACCGAGGAGTCCTCAGCACCATCCACCTCAGCTGAGGACCAGAGCAACTCGGAGGATGACTCCCTTATGGAGGCGGGTGTCAGCAGCCACCACACCCCAGCTAGTGTTGCTGTCCCCGCCACCACCAGCACCACCACCGCCCTCCCATCGGCTCCCATTCCCCAGGTCCGTGGAGGCTCCCATGTTCGGGAGCGTGTCTCCTTTGGGCCAGGCACCGCACCCCCTGCCCCTGTGTCCCCTGCTGCCCTGAGTGAGGAGTCTGTGTACCTCCTTCGCCAGCTCCATGTAGGGCAGACATCCATGCTGAGTGTCCTCCATGCGCACACCGCTCTGTTGACTCAGCTGGTGTCGTTCATGGAGGGCATCTCATCGGGCATGTCTGACCTACAGAGGGGCAATAGGTCCATGGACTCCTCCCTGACGGCAGCAGTGTCCCTCCTCAGACAGTCCCTCACCCCTCCTGCCTCTGCTCCATCCACACTCCCCAGCACCTTACCTGTCCCAAGCACACACACACCGGCACAGGCACACACCAGCACACACACATCCAGCACACAGACACACACGCCACAAACAAAACGCACACGCACGCACAGTCAGGGGACTGAAACCAGACTCACAGGGGATGGGGCCCTGGTACACACACACGCATCCACGAGCACTGCGCAGTCCTCAGTTGCCTCTCCCTCCAAAACACCCTCCCTTGCCTCACCTGCAACCCCAAAGACCCAGCGCCTCTTCCTCAGTGACCTCGGCCTCTTCCCCTCCGATCCAGCTGCTCCAGCATCCCAGGGGGAAGAGGAAGCCCACCCACATGGAGCAGAGTGCCCCTCGCCCCCGGACACCCTCCCCCAGGCGCAGACAGACTGAGGCCCCCACCCGCAAGTCCCCCCGGAGTCGTAAGAGCAAGACCCCGCCGCCGCCCTGCAGCTCAGGCACCAGGTCTCCTTCCTCAATCCCTCAGGCCCCCACTCCACAGGTGCCCCACCACACCCTGCCCCAGGTTCCCCCACCCACAGATATACCATCCCCAAGAGGATCCGGCCTTCTCCCCCTGGCACTTGCTCTCCCGGCACCACACCCCCGCTGCGCTTGTCTGTGCCACTGATGTGGTGAGGGTGTCCTCCCCCTCTGTCCAGCCCACCTTGCCTGTTCCCCATTCTCCTCCCCTGGTGGTAGGCACTGCAGTGGAGTCCACTACCACCCTGTCTGACTTGGGCACTGCAGTGGCGGACTTGTCCACTCCATCTGCAGGGTCCACTGCAGTCGTGCCGGCACCCACAACATCTGAGTCATGCCCCCCAGTTGTGCCGGCACACACCATGTCAGACACCTCCACTGCAGTTGTCAGTGGCTCTCCAGCACCCACCACCCCTTCCCTGCTTCCTCCTGGTGAGCCCTGATCCTGTCCCTGCGGTGCCTGGCCTGCCCCCGGTTGCCCCTCCTAGTGGATTGTCCCTGGTTTTGTGCAGGCATGCGTAGGGTGACATCTGCCACTGTCACCCTGTTTGGACTTTGACAATGGACTGGCCATTGGCCTTTGTGTTTTTCTGGACTTTGTTTTCATTCCACACATATGCTGAATAAAGCAACTTTCTGTTCTCTAGTGCTTATGCTTCTGATGTACATGTTGTTGATGATGCTAACCATGCCCTTGCTGCAGTGATGGTGATATTTGGTCTCATGATAATGAAGTGTTACTGTGCAGGAACCCATGTGGTCCAGGGGGAATGTGTCCTATCCTGTGGTGTATCCATGTCATCCATAGCAGCATCTGAGGGTGTCATGTGTTCAGTATTTGGCAATGGGATTTCCTACTTAGATTAGCTATTTCACATCTGTGGCTTCCACCCCTGCACATCTATTGTGCCTGCCATTGTTCAATTCGTCTACTTCCCTGACCGTGTGGCCATCTCCACTGGACATGCAGGTTTGGGCATCAATGGGGAAGGACTCATCCGTGTAGTCAGTGCAACATTGCTATACAAGTGTGTTGGATCTGTGCTGATGATTCCGTTGGCACTTCCATGACCAGGCTGATGTGACGGGAGCCCTCATTTGGTGCTAATTGTTGATTGTGTGACCAGGTGCTCAGCTGACATGATGGGGCCGTACTGAGGCAACACATGGCACAGCTTTCCTCACACAGGAGTGGAGTCCCCTCATGGCAGTGTGTACACCTGTGACATTGCCTGCGCCCAAGGTGTGTGTTGTATGTGCATGTCTGTGTGTTCACTTCCGTTTAGCTGTGCATGCTGTGATCCCTAGTGTTGTACCTGTTTGTGATGCTTGCTGAGTTGACCTATGTTCCCCCAAAGTCTTCTCCCTGGGTTCTCTGTGATGTGGGTGCATGGGACATTACTGGTCATCAGGGTGTCACCCATAGGTGTGTTTGCTGTCAGGGCTGAGTTTGTGTGCAGACGCAGATGGGTCACAGTCAGGTTTCCCCTTGGCACTTGTTGTTTGCCCCTGTCATGTGATTTCCAGTTTGTGTTATCTTTCAGTGATTGTGACACGTTGTGTGTGTGACTGCTGGCACTCCTCAGGGTCCGGGCTGCAATGTTGGTTGTTGTCTATGTGTGTTCTTTGTGGGTGACCTTGGCTTCTTCATTGGTGTGTGACTGTGGCTGGGATCCCATTGGTTGGTGTGGTATTGCCGTCATGTCCATGTACAGCGTAGTGTGCAGTGTGCCAGACATTCAGGAGTCTTGTTGAGTGGCCATGTGTCATGTGTTTCTGCACCTTGGTTCCCACCCACCACCCTGGAATAGTCATGGGTGCATGTGCAATGTCACCAGTGCATGTGTACTTCACTGCTGCACATTGTTGGAGGTCGAGGGGTGTGGTGTTGAGTGTGTGCAGATGGGAGTTGTTGCCCGGCTAGGCCCCTGCCTCCATGTTGGCCTTGGCTTACTGGCCATGCTGATTGATTTGTGCTTGTGTAGGTGTGATGGTAGTTTGTTGCTCAGGACACATGACTGTGGTTCACAGTGTGAACCACATTTAGCTTTGTCATCACAGTGGGATTGTAATGCAGCCCAGGGTCACCACATTGTGGGGCCCTGGGGGTGGTGCTGTGGTGTGTCTGTGTCTTGCTGTGTCAGTTGCTGTTCCTACGTGCCTGTGTGACATGTGTGATTTGTGCTCCCTCTCATCTGACAATGCCTGCTTGCCCACATAGGGGATTTGGATCCATGAGTTACCTTTGTGTGGCACTGTATGCACATCTGTATGATTGGTATTCAGGTCTCCTCATGTGTTGTGTGGTTGCCTGGGGACACTGGCACCCCCTCACCTGTTGTGTATGATGTGCAGTGTGGGTCTGCCTGTTTGTGTTTGTGCATCTGCACCACTGCATTGGCATATCTTGGGTGTGCCATTGGCTGTATGTAGTTTGGTGGGTTTCCCCTGCTGTCCCTGGGACTCCTAGGTCATTGGTCAGCACAATGATCATGGTTTGTGTGTCCCATTGCTGCCATGGTATGGTATCTGTTCACCTCACATCTGCAGTCTCCACAGGGTATCTGCATTTGTGTGCCCATTGGTGCAAATATGTGGGTCTGCATTCTGATGGTCACTTCTGTCATTGTGTCATTGATGAATGTTGACAGTGTCAGCCCCCATGGGTGTTGTTTGTCTGCACATGGCCAAAGGTATGTCTTATTTGCACTGCAGTATTTGGCTCACCCAATTTATGTTGCAATGGGACACATACACTACTTTGCCACTGATGTGTTTTTTGTTCTGTGACCAGGAATCATCCATGCAGTTTGGCAGTTGCAGCTCTTTCTTTGTCAACACTTACCTTTTGGTCACTGTGATGATGGGGGTTTAGACCCCATTGCCACAATGTTCAAAATGTGCTTCAGCTATGGACCCCACACTTACCTTTTGGTCACTGTGATTATGGGGGTTTAGACCCCATTGCCACAATGTTCAAAATGTGCTTCAGCTATGGACCCCACACTTACATTTTGCTCACTGTGATGATGGGGGTTTAGACCCCATTGCCACAATGTTCAAAATGTGCTTCAGCTATGGACCCCACACTTACATTTTGCTCACTGTGATGATGGGGGTTTAGACCCCATGGCCACAATGTTCAAAATGTGCTTCAGCTATGGACCCCACACTTACATTTTGCTCACTGTGATGATGGGGGTTTAGACCCCATTGCCACAATGTTCAAAATGTGCTTCAGCTATGGACCCCACACTTACCTTTTGGTCACTGTGATGATGGGGGTTTAGACCCCATTGCCACAATGTTCAAAATGTGCTTCAGCTATGGACCCCACACTTACATTTTGCTCACTGTGATGATGGGGGTTTAGACCCCATTGCCACAATGTTCAAAATGTGCTTCAGCTATGGACCCCACACTTACATTTTGCTCACTGTGATGATGGGGGTTTAGACCCCATTGCCACAATGTTCAAAATGTGCTTCAGCTATGGACCCCACACTTACCTTTTGGTCACTGTGATGATGGGGGTTTAGACCCCATTGCCACAATGTTCAAAATGTGCTTCAGCTATGGACCCCACACTTACATTTTGCTCACTGTGATGATGGGGGTTTAGACCCCATTGCCACAATGTTCAAAATGTGCTTCAGCTATGGACCCCACACTTACATTTTGCTCACTGTGATGATGGGGGTTTGGACCCCATTGCCACAATGGTCATGGCCTGCTTGCATTGTGGGTGCCACACACATATATGTGTGGCACATGTGCTAGGGGGTCACATTGTATGTTCAAAGTCATGTTCGGTGTTGTAGGCATTTGACACAGTCTACACACGCTTGTCATGGTGTTGGGGGGATGTCTTTTTCTTGCATTCCCTAGGTTGTGGTGTGCTGGTTGTGTCATGCATTGTCCATCCTATGAGTGGGGGTGGTAGTAGTGGTAGGCATCCAGCCCCCCTGGCTAAGGGTGGTAGTAGTGGTAGGCATCCAGCCCCCCCTGGCTCAGGGTGGTAGTAGTGGTAGGCATCCAGCCCCCCCTGGGTGAGGGTGGTAGTAGTGGTAGGCATCCAGCCCCCCCTTTCTCAGGGTGGTAGTAGTGGTAGGCATCCAGCCCCCCCCTGGCTAAGGGTGGTAGTAGTGGTAGGCATCCAGCCCCCCCTGGGTGAGGGTGGTAGTAGTGGTAGGCATCCAGCCCCCCCTGGCTCAGGGTGGTAGTAGTGGTTGGCACCCAGCCCCCCCTGGCTAAGGGTGGTAGTAGTGGTAGGCATCCAGCCCCCCCTGGCTCAGGGTGGTAGTAGTGGTAGGCATCCAGCCCCCCTGGCTGAGGGTTGTAGTAGTGGTAGGCATCCAGCCCCCTGGCTAAGGGTGGTAGTAGTGGTAGGCATCCAGCCCCCTGGCTAAGGGTGGTAGTAGTGGTAGGCATCCAGCCCCCCTGGGTGAGGGTGGTAGTAGTGGTAGGCATCCAGCCCCCCTGGGTGAGGGTGGTAGTAGTGGTAGGCATCCAGCCCCCTGGCTCAGGGTGGTAGTAGTGGTAGGCATCCAGCCCCCTGGCTAAGGGTGGTAGTAGTGGTAGGCATCCAGCCCCCCTGGCTCAGGGTGGTAGTAGTGGTAGGCATCCAGCCCCCTGGCTCAGGGTGGTAGTAGTGGTAGGCATCCAGCCCCCTGGCTCAGGGTGGTAGTAGTGGTAGGCATCCAGCCCCCCTGGCTAAGGGTGGTAGTAGTGGTAGGCATCCAGCCCCCCTGGCTAAGGGTGGTAGTAGTGGTAGGCATCCAGCCCCCCTGGCTCAGGGTGGTAGTAGTGGTAGGCATCCAGCCCCCCCTGGCTCAGGGTGGTAGTAGTGGTAGGCATCCAGCCCCCTCTGGCTAAGGGTGGTAGTAGTGGTAGGCATCCAGCCCCCCCTGGCTAAGGGTGGTGGTGGGCAACCAGCCCCCTGGCTAAGGGTGGTAGTAGTGGTAGGCATCCAGCCCCCCTGGCTCAGGGTGGTAGTAGTGGTAGGCATCCAGCCCCCCTGGCTAAGGGTGGTAGTAGTGGTAGGCATCCAGCCCCCCTGGCTGAGGGTGGTAGTAGTGGTAGGCATCCAGCCCCCCTGGGTGAGGGTGGTAGTAGTGGTAGGCCTCCAGCCCCCCTGGCTGAGGGTGGTAGTAGTGGTAGGCATCCAGCCCCCTGGCTCAGGGTGGTAGTAGTGGTAGGCATCCAGCCCCCCTGGCTAAGGGTGGTAGTAGTGGTAGGCATCCAGCCCCCCTGGCTCAGGGTGGTAGTAGTGGTAGGCATCCAGCCCCCCTGGCTCAGGGTGGTAGTAGTGGTAGGCATCCAGCCCCCCTGGGTGAGGGTGGTAGTAGTGGTAGGCATCCAGCCCCCCTGGCTAAGGGTGGTAGTAGTGGTAGGCATCCTGCCCCCCTGGGTAGGGGTGGTGGTGCGCATTCAGGCCCCTGTGTGCATATGTGGCATTGGTGATGGGCATCCCGCCCCTATGGTGCTGCTGTTGCTGGTGTAAGTATATTCTGCATCCCTCTGTGTGTGTGTGATGTGTCGTGTACGTGTTGTATGTGTTTTGTGGTTGGTGTCTGACTTACCTTCTGCTCCGTACGCGTCCGTGCCTGTTCCGGTAGTAAATGTAGAATATTGGTATGATCGGGACGAAGGGATTCATGGTTGGTTCGTGTCGTTCGTCCTTCTCGTTGCTTCGCGTCGTCCTCGTCGCTGGCGTGTTCATCTCGTAGCCGTGGATCGTGTTGTGGCGCGAATCGGAGCTTATGTGCGCCTCTTCCAGATGCTTTGACGTGCCGTGCGTAGCGACGGGTTCGGCGCGTACGGGAAGCGCATCGTACTTGTTCGGCCGGACGGAGCTGCATTTTCCCTTCCGTGCGACTCGATTCAGCGTTTCCGGATTCGCCTCGGTCGGAGAACAGGACCTGGTTTGGGTGAGTACGGCTCGGCCGGATTCTGTGCTGTTGTGCGCATCGTACTTACTCGTTCGGTGTGCTGTACGGATCGGTCGGAAAACAGGCTTTCGCATGGCTTTTTTCCCGACCGAATGGTATTGGGTGCGCCTCCAATGTGTCATTCTGTAACGGAACTAGGGCTCATGTAAAATCTCTCAAACGAATAGTTGTTATTACCAGCACTTTTAAACTGCAGGAGCACGGTACAAACAGCAAAACAGTAAATACTTTAATTTTAAAATTCCCACACAGAAATATCAATAAAATAAAATCTTATGTTTAACGCAACAGAGCCGAACCATGTCGCACATCAATACTTAAATTTCACTAGCTACCCTTGTTATTTATCTTACACTTTTATTACTTAACTTTTCCAGACTGCGCGCATTTGAAGCGTGCTTTTTCACTTCTACAGCAATTATTTACAAATTAGCTTTTCGGGTGAGCACACATTTTTTTAGGCCTTTCATTCACTTACTCTGCTAACGCACATTTGTTTGCATGTTGGCATCGTAGTCTTTAAAATTAATCTTTGTGTGCCTTTTGCCATTGTAGTCTTTAAAATTCATCTTTGTGTGCCTTTGGTTAAAGTCTCAGTGCAGGCTCAACATCCTGTCTTTTTGGTCAAATTACTTAATCTCACCATTCAAACAATTAAAGTAAAGGAAATGGGGCTCATGTTAAAGCGCTCTTGTACATTCGGGTGGAGTTCACGCTATATATAAAAAAACATGTGGCCTTTACTGGTGCACCTTTTGGGAACGGTGCTTCTAATCTCTATGCTTTCATACGCTTTTTGGGCTCTGACCCTTTCAAATAAAATAGATTTGTTTATAGCATGCTGGGAAGCTGCATACATTTGTTAGGAAACACCACGCTTGATTTATTTGTTTTCTCTAAGCATACATTTGCAGCATGCATTATAATGTTATTATTTATAAGGAGCAAAATCACACACACACACATTAAAGGCTAGCGCTTACATTTACTAAAGGTGGCATGGTTGCCTATGGGTGATGTTGCACTCTAGTTTTTTTAGGCAGCGCAATGGACTTGAAGGTATTGGAGCGCTTTATTTGAGCACCAGTTACATTACACGATGACACATTAATTTTGTTGGTAGACATGGGGAGATTAAGTGATTTTCCCAGCATCACAGGATGTTGAGCTGATGCCGAGACTCAAACCTGGTTCCCCAGATCCGTGCCTAACAAAAAAAAAATGAATGTGTCCATCCGTAACGAAACTGGTGCTCATGTAAAGCGCTCTGATACCCAATGTCTCGGGTCTAGTTCGCGCTATATAAAACTCTAAAAAAAAAAACACCCAAAAAAAGTTGGCAGCTCTGGCCGCTACACCACGTCCGAGCCATTACACTCTTACCCCGAGCCTTGATTTCTTCAGCTGTCTGACGGAGGGTGTTTTAAGCACATCATGCAGAGGTGTAGCAAGGATGCATGTGCCTTCTGGGGGAGGTGTCCGTCTCTAAACTTGCGCTGACCTCCAGCACTTGTTAAACTTGTTAGCACTGTCTGAGTATAGGTTGCAGCTCATTAGTACCGCTTCAACACCCAAGTATAGCAATGAGCCACAGAAAGATGGCCAGTCAACCTTAGCAAAGTGTATTCCACTGCGTGTCACTGCATTTTCAGTTACTTTTGAAACGGCTAGGCTAGAAACGTTTTTTTTTTATATCTTCAGATTATGCATTTGATGATGGATTATGTGGCAAATGCGTCAAATCCATAATTGTGTGAAAAATGCTGTTACTGCATATATTGCCTTTCTTAATAAACAAGTCATAACACTTTTACGAAGTTTCAGCAACTTATATTGCTCAACTGCTCACCAGGCTAAAAGTTACAACCAAACAAAACATTATTAATCACATAGGCGAAACCTAATGTATTTACCAATGCTTGCTTCTCTTCCTGTGTGCTGGTGCACTTTTGTCAGCAATGCATAAATGCGCATACCCTTGTGCCAGAGTACAAAGATTGTGCATTTTCTGAAGCCTAGGTTTTGCATAGAAAGGGGTCCCTTCCAGTACAAAAACTATGCTTTAAGGCTTTTGCCACTTTGTATGTGTGCTGTCTAATGCAGCACATATGCAAAGTTGCAAAAAAAGAAGAAATGAAAACAATTCTAATCATTATGCCTGCCTCAAGGACGCATACGATTTGGGTACAAATTCCTGTCTACCAACGTTTGTAAATAGGGATTTGCATCAAAAACCATGGGTGGTTGCATGCATGCACCATCCATGGAACGCCTCCTTGATACAAAATAATGCCAAGCAACTTAGTGTTCCTTTGTTTGTGATACTATTCAACGCAAATCCTCAATTGTTGTGAAGTTTGGGCCATTTGACATGTCTTCCTGGAAAAAATCAGGGTCATATGATGATGTCACTTCCTGTGATGTGATTAATGTCAATTGGTATGTAATGTCACTTCTGCTACCCCTGCCATTTTGGTGAATCGACGCCCGTAAATTGCAGGAAGTCCTATTTGAATATGAGTTGTGGGGAGAGGGAATGTGTACAGTGATAAACCTTGTCTGTGTGTAGGGCTCTGCCACCACTCATTTTTCAATAACTGGCTATTAGAATGTGAACACTCAACCTTAGAAATCTGAGCTGACAGCTCCTTGTTGAGCATGCAGGCTCTTGAATTGTGTTATTTCCCACATGGGCAGCTAGGCCAGGGCTTTTCTCCTCACATTTTCACCAAATGATGGTTGGCCTACAGAGTGCTGGGTTTTCTGTAGACAGCAAATATTCCTCTTTAATGCACATATAAACGTTTTTTTCTTTTTTATAGGCATATCTGAGTAATGTCAGCATACACATTGAACCCTACACTATTTTCAATTAAATGAAATCATAAGAATGAGAAGAGCTTGACCTAGTGGGCATTACCATGAGACGAACAGTGCTTTGCCCTCATGTCTGCCACCCATGCAGCCAGCTTAAAAGGACTGTTTTGTTGATGCTATCATAGGCCAAAGAGAGCTCATCCAGGATCAGGGTGATACACCTCTTCCCTTCATCTCTGGCTCTGGGCAGTTATACCCCTTATATTGCATATGGTACTTTTACCGCATGGGAAGGGTTCCCCTGCATTTCTTTAACTACCTCTCTCCACCAATGTTGAACTAGTGGCCTTTGTGGATACATATTTACATATATTCAGTTTTAGATAGGTTTGTACTTGAATTGAATTAACTGGGGGTACTGGAAATGAGAAGTTTAACATTGATAAGTTAGAGTTGATAGTGCCTAGAAACATTGGGTCCTTAAGCAGTGAGCGTTTCTTGTGTATTTGCTATGGGCACACTAGTAGTGATTGTAAATGGCATTACTGAGAATGATATTAAGAGGGTTACTGGCTTGGAGACACTGGTTCTGATGATACCATGCAGCATTGACTTTCTAGGGCACCATCATTAATACAAACTACTACTAAAAACTCATATGATATCAATTTTGCACCGTATTAAATGTACTAAACTTCATTAGTCCTATTTTCATCAAAGGATGTCCAATTGTGATCTACAGAGACATCAAATACAACAGTCAAGATCACCATGTTGCTCTATTGATGGTATTTCGGTATCTGCTGGAAAGGTCACAGGCACAGAAACATAATTCCTATCTCCACCAACATGATCCAAGTTGGCTTGGTATTGATTAGGGATTTTAAAGAGCTGGAACATCGTCAATCAGTAATGTTAATGATACACTGATTTGGTGTCTTATTCATTCGCCAATTAAAAAGACTCTGGTTATGTTTTGTGGCCAGGTTGGCTGGCCACTGTGGAACGCATCTGTGGAACAACAGGTATTTTCCCAACTAATGATTGCGCTATCATAGATAGAAAGTAGTGTATGTGTATATAATTAAAGGATATCTTGGAATGTGACAGACATTCACTCTAACTCATTACTAAATATGTTTGCTAACGTTTAATGAAATATTTATTTACCAGGACATGGTATTTTCATGAATCACAGTGTTTTACGGAGCAATCCAAAGAAGGCACAAGTCTGTCTCAAGCCAACTGTCTAAATAAGCTCTAACAAACCTTTTAGTAGGAACAGCATTTTATTCATTAAGAGTGATCTCACTGATACAGGTCAAATGAGGTTTTGGGTCCTCTTTTGCTTTTTTATTTATCAAATGCCTCTGTTACATGTTGAAACTGGAAAACTTTCACAGGTTGGTGTTTTGGCTCTTTGAACCAAGTACGTCCACTGGCTCAGATCTGGCTCCAATTTACTTCATCTCTCCCTGAGTATTTCCTCTGCTTACTCACTTCCAAATAAAAATGGTGTTGTTCTGCCAATATGATAATGTGATTGAAAGATTTGGCTGTCACAGGACATGCATTCCCTAGATGTTATTTTTGGCTGTTGTTAGAAATGGGGGTCTCTAGTTGGCAATGGCTGGCCACTGTCCAAGTAGGGACCCTTCTTCCTAAGTCAGAGTGAGAGGGCTACCCTCTTTAATACCCCTGCTCAACCCTGTGGTAACGTAGCACGAGCAGGTAGGCTTATCTCAGAGGCAGTGTGTGAAGCATTTATGACCATACACAGTAACACAGTGAGGAACACTACAAAGGGACACCACACAAGTAGTTATAAAAAATAAGTATCTTTATATAAAGGCAGATTTATCACAAGACCAATAACTGTAAAAGCCACAATACTGTCAAAGATAGGATAGCTGTTGAAGGACTGTCAAAGATAGTTCAAAGGTTGCAAGAGTAAGGTTCAAATTCAAAGCAGGGGTCTCTGCGCCCTTTCTCGTTCAGAGGTTGCAAAAATAAGGTTCAAATTCAAGGCAGTGGTCTCTGCGACCCTTTCTCTCATAAGACTGTCAAAAATAGGATGGCTGTTGAAGGACTGTCAAAAAATAGTTCAAAGGTTGCAAAAATAAGGTTCAAATTCAAGGCAGTGGTCTCTGCGACCCTTTCTCTCACAAAGTACCTGGGTTTAGTAGCAAAAGCAACAAAATGTCGCAAAGAAGTGGTAGCGATGATTTTCCTCACGCGAGGCCGGCGATGCGTTAAAATCCTTGCCGCAAGGGAGGATGATGCGCCGATCTGCTGATGCGTGCGGAGACGATGCGACCAACTTCTGCACGCTAGGCCGCCGATGCGCTGAGACCTTGCCGCGAGGGCGAAGGCGATGCGACGATCCTGTTGCGTGTGCGGAGACGATGCGACAAACTTCTGCACGCTAGGCCGCCGATGCGATGACTTTCTTGCCGCGAGGGAGAAGTCGATGCGACAAGCCTGTTGCGTTGTGCGATCGTGTTGCGATGCGAAGAAATGGCGCTCCGCGAGGAGCGACGAAATCCGGTGCGATGCGATGAAAATGGCGGACGCACGGCGTCCGCAATGCGATGTCTTGAAGCAATGATTCTGTAGGGGTTGCGAGCGCTCGGCGACAGCCGCGCAATGATTTTTCCAGCGCGTCTCGGCTGCAGCGGCTCGCAAAGGGGCGTTAGCGATGGTTTCGTGTTGCGAGCACCCAGCGGCAGCAGCGCGATGATTTTCCAGCGCTCTCGGCTGCAGCGGCTCGCAAACGTGCGTTAGCGACGATTTCCAGCACTCTTTTCTCTGAAGCAAAACTAGAGGCCCTAGAACTCACAGGAGCCTCATCAGCAGATAGCAATCCTCGCAGGGAGGAAGCAGGAGGTTGGTGGTGGAGTCAGATGTGCCTGAGACTCCAGCAGGAGGCTAGCTCTTTTCCTAGCCCTTGGGTAATTGCTGTAACAAAAAATAAAAGTTCTCTCAAAAGTCCTTTTCTCTCTTCAAGGTCCAGTGGTCACTGCTGCAGGCCAGTGCAAGAAAAACACACAAGCACAAGGACAGTCACTTCCTGCAGATTCCTCCAGTGGCACGGACAGAGTTTCCTCTCCAGATCCAAAAGCAATACAAAAGTAGGGGGTTTGAGCACAGATATTTATACCCCAAAAGCCTTTGATCCTTGCAGCTACCAGTCCCTGAACCTAGCCAGAACCAGTTCTGCTCAGGCCTGGAGCACTTTGTTTACCAGGCTGCATCCTTCCTTTCAGAAAGAGGGGGTCTGCTAGCAGACACACAGTGGGAGGTGGAGCCAGCATTCACCTTGCCAGGCACAGCCCTATTCAGATCAAAGAGCCACCCCTCCCCACACTCTAAATGCAGATCTCTCTATTCAACCCAGGTCTGACTCAGCCTGTCCTGCCCCTCTAAAACCAGACAGCCAATACATATCGGCAGAGCACACTGGAAGGCTTAGGCAAGAAAATACCTACTTTCTAAAAGTGGTATTTTCAAACACAGAATATAAAAATAAACTTCACTAAAAGGTGTATTTTAATATTCTGAGCTCAGGCATACTAAATTCGTTTTTCTACCATGTTCCTGGGGTCAGTTAGGACTATAGAATGTAATAGTCAAACTGCCCATTCTAGCCTATGAGGAACAGGTAGCCTTACAGTAGTGAAAAACGAAATGGGGTGTAATTCACTACCAGGACATGCTACACACACCAAGGCATGTCCTACCTTACACATACAATGCGCCCTACCATAGGGGTGACATACATGATGCCAAGGGAAGGTTCAGGGGCTGGGAAGTGGGTGCACTTCACAGCCAAGATGGCAGTTCTGGACTGCACACAGACACTGCAGTGGCAGGTCTGAGACACACTTTACAAGCTGCTTCTGTGGGTGGCGCAAACCAGCGCTGCATGCCCACCAGCAGCATTTGGTTTACCAGCCCTGGGCACACACAGGCCACACTACTAGGGACTAACAGGTAAACCAAATAAGCCAATCAGGGATATACCAATTCACATAGACATATTTACAAGGGGAGAGCATATGCACTTTAGCACTGAACAGCAGTGGTAAAGTGCCCAGAGTCATAAAACCAACAGAAACAGGTCAGCAAAAATACAGGAGGCAGGCAAAAAGTTTAGGGGTGACCCTGCAAAAGGGCCATTTCCAACACAACCCCCTTCCAGCCAAAACGCAGGGTAGACCAATCACTACTTTGATGGGCTTCCCTGCTTCGAGCGATAGAACACGGAACTGGCCCGCAACTGCAGGGGCATATGCCAGCTCTACTCCAATCTGAACCCTGGTGGATCCCTCTGTCCACACTCCCAGGGCCCACTAAGATAACCAATGGGGAACTCTGCCCCTCACCTGTGGACACCCCCTGTGCAGCACCTAACCTTAACTGGCCCCCAGGTGTGTCCCAACAGATAAACAATAAGCCACAGTAGCCACTGACAGTAGTCAGGGATGAGACAAAGGCCTTATACCTCTCAGGGCTCACTAAGACAACCAATGGGGAACTCTTCCCCTTACCTGTGGACACCACCTGTGCAGCATCTAACCTTAACTGGCCCCCAGGTGTGTCCCAACAGATAAACAACAAGCCCCAGTAATCACTGACAGTAGTCAGTGATGAAATCCAAGCCCTATACCTCTCAGGGCTCTCAAACTTTTGTGGCATCAGAGAGTGCTGGGCAGTAACCCCAGGTGTCTGGCACCTTTTGTCCACTCTCCCTCCTGTCAGGTCAGGCAACGCGTCCTGACACTGACCCACCAGCCCTGGGCCTGTACCCAACGGCGGGGCCAGCGACTGGGGTGGGCTCCCCACACCCGGTCCTTCTCTTTGGGGCTCGGTAACCTCCCACTTGGAGCGGTACCCCCTCCAGAATTGTCAGGGCACCTGAGGCAGGTGTCCTGCATAATTCGCCCACCAGTTCAGGGGTTCTATCCTGCAACTGGTATCCCAGCATAGGGTCTGTACCCTTAGACTGGGCGGAGGTCAGGGGTGAGGCTGCCCTCTCCCCGCCCCCTTTACTGGGGCCCGGCACCCTCCCACCTGGAGAGGTGCCTCCATAACACAAACCGGGAGGGGCACTGTTAGCAGTTGCCCCTTCCTCCAGATCAGGGGGACACCCTGAACCTGGCCCCCAACCTAGGGTCTGTACCCTTAGGCTGAGCCTGTGCCTGGCAACCCAGGACTTCTGGGGGAGTACACCAATTCCCCCAAGGAAAGCACACTCCTCTAGAGTTGTGCGACAGTCTGCCTGGCACACCAGGACTTCCTGGGGAGCACACAGGCCCCCTCAAGGAAAACACACCACTCCACCAGTTCAGGGCTTGGACCCTGCAACTGATCTACCAACCTGAAAAAACCCTTAGGTTGCACCGGGGTCAGAGGCGAGGACTCCCTCCCTCTGCACCCCCTTCCAGCATACTGCACCCTCCCACCGGGAGTGGTGCTCTTAGAAAAAAATGGCCGGGACACTGCTTACAGTTGTCCCTCCCTCCAGGTCAGACAACACCTGGACCTGACTTACCATCCCAGGGACCAACCCCTGTGGTTGAACAACTGCCTGGCCAACCAGGGCTTCCTGAGGGTGACACATACCTAGCGTGTCATGTGATAGTCTGCCTGGCGCAGAGCTCACAACCTCCTGTCCCTCTGATAGTGCGTGAAGATGCCCCAGGACAGAAGTGGCGTCACCATGGCCAATCCTATGAGGCTCAGCCCTTCTGGCTGGCCCCTGACCCACTGGTTCTTCCACTGGGGACTCTTTCCTCCCCTCACCCCTCACTCTGGCCTTCTGCACCCTCCCAACTGGAGCGGTACTGCCAGACACTAGAACTGCTGGAGGCCTGATTACAGGCACTCCCAGCTCACCTAACACGGGGGACCCCCACAATGGACGGTCCATCCGGACAGACTAGGCTCCCTACCTGGTGTTCCCTCATGGAACCATCCAGTCCAGGAGACTGAGTTTGGGGCACTTCGGGACCTATCCCAGTCTCACTCCCGCTCCCACGAGACAGGATGTGAGGCCCTACAACCTCCTCACAACAAGGGGACCCAGCTGTAACACTCCTAACCTTTCCCACCACTCTGGGTTGGAAGACATCTGAACCACTCCTCTGAGGGTCATTCCCCAATACCTCTACAGAGCCTCTGGAACTCACCCAGAGGTCTGCCTCCTGCGCAAGTTCCCTAGGATCAGAGAACTCGCACTCTAACACATGTTGGTTTAGCTCTGGAAAATAGGAACTCACAATATGCTCTCCCACAATTGGATTACACAGTTCCACGCAGGTGCTAACCTTTACCTCACAATCCAGTGTCTCACATACGTACCCCACACCACTCTCTTGAAATGGGCGAGACATTAACTGACTGTCTCTATCACTCAACCCACACTCTTCTGGGCGGTCCTCACACTCATACACCAGGACTTCAACCACGGGGGAACCCCTCTCCCTGCACCTCTCATCCAGAGTCGGTAGAGTCTCCCTCCTTTCACTAGGACTATGGGCCCCTGCGCTAGTTCCCCAATCCACCTCAGGGACACTGCATATTAATGGAGCTACCTCATGTCCTTGAATCCCCTGGTGTAGATCAACCCCTCCTTCAAGTCAGGTGCTACATCTCTGGGTGGGTGTACTACACTGTCATCACTATATACCTCAATTTTGCTGCCACCACTGGACCCCACCCTCTCTGGGGAATCCAGACAATTAAAACTGCGCTCCAGGGGTAACCTACCCTCTTGAGCTAACTTCTCCTTTTCTGCTATCTGCGCTAGGTGCGCCTCCAGCTGGGCAATCTCTATTTGGAGCCTCTCCAATTCCAGCTGGTACTCCCTCTCCCTCTGTCTGCCCAACTCCTCTGGGGACCATGAAGGGGATTGGGTGCTACCCTGTGCACTAGATCCAGCAAGGGACTCCCTACCTATGGGACCTTCCCGCCTGTCCACCAACTCCTCTGGGGACCCTGAGGGGAATCTGGCACTACCATAGACACTAGACTCATCAAGGAACTCCCCACCTATGAGATATTCCATAACACTTTCTTCCTCCTCTTCAGACTCTCTAGAGCCACCCTCAGACCAACTACCCTCTTGGTAGGTGTACTGGGACTCCAAGAATCTCCATCTGTCTTGTTGCCAAAGTCTCAGGGATGTCTGCAGGGATAGCTGAGTCTCCTTCCTACTCACTGCTAAGCCCTTCTCCTCACAGAACCCCCTTAGCTCCTCTAGACTGTAGGTTAACAGATCATCTATATAAAAGGTAGGTCTCATTTCAGCAAGACCCATTGTAGCAATATCTGGCAATATCAATAATAAAACAAATAGGTTTGCCCGTTGTAACAATCACGGGCAATATCAAATAACAGATAGAAGAAAACTTCTCAAGAAAATGTATGCGGGTAAAAAAAATCACCGGCAATATCAATAAAACATAGGCTTGCCCATTGTAACAATCACGGGCATATCAATAAAAGATAGAAGAAAACTTCTCAAGAAAATGTATGCGGGTAAAAAAATCACCGGCAATATCAATTACAATATAGGATCCTAAAAACTCTCAGAAATGTGCGTGGGTGAAAAATCACCAGCAATATCAATCACAATAGGGGATCAAAAAACTTTCAATAAATGGGCGCGGGTGAAAAATCACCGGCAATATCAATCACAATATAGGATCCCAAAAACTCTCAGAAATGTGCGCGGGTGAAAAATCACCGGCAATATCAATTACAATAGGGGATCAAAAACTTTCAATAAATGGGCGCGGGTGAAGAATCACCGGCAATATCAATCACAATATAGGATCCCAAAAACTCTCAGAAAATGTGCGCGGGTGAAAAATCACCGGCAATATCAATCACAATATAGGAGCAAAAAAATTCTCAAAAAATGTATGCGGTACGTTATGGTCTGCACTCACTAGTAGTGTACACTATAATTACTGTATGCGATCATAAATGCAAGTCCAGATCCTCACCGCTGACCACCAATGTTAGAAATGGGGGTCTCTAGTTGGCAATGGCTGGCCACTGTCCAAGTAGGGACCCTTCTTCCTAAGTCAGAGTGAGAGGGCTACCCTCTTTAATACCCCTGCTCAACCCTGTGGTAACGTAGCACGAGCAGGTAGGCTTATCTCAGAGGCAGTGTGTGAAGCATTTATGACCATACACAGTAACACAGTGAGGAACACTACAAAGGGACACCACACAAGTAGTTATAAAAAATAAGTATCTTTATATAAAGGCAGATTTATCACAAGACCAATAACTGTAAAAGCCACAATACTGTCAAAGATAGGATAGCTGTTGAAGGACTGTCAAAGATAGTTCAAAGGTTGCAAGAGTAAGGTTCAAATTCAAAGCAGGGGTCTCTGCGCCCCTTTCTCGGTCAGAGGTTGCAAAAATAAGGTTCAAATTCAAGGCAGTGGTCTCTGCGACCCTTTCTCTCATAAGACTGTCAAAAATAGGATGGCTGTTGAAGGACTGTCAAAAAATAGTTCAAAGGTTGCAAAAATAAGGTTCAAATTCAAGGCAGTGGTCTCTGCGACCCTTTCTCTCACAAAGTACCTGGGTTTAGTAGCAAAAGCAACAAAATGTCGCAAAGAAGTGGTAGCGATGATTTTCCTCACGCGAGGCCGGCGATGCGTTAAAATCCTTGCCGCAAGGGAGGATGATGCGCCGATCTGCTGATGCGTGCGGAGACGATGCGACCAACTTCTGCACGCTAGGCCGCCGATGCGCTGAGACCTTGCCGCGAGGGCGAAGGCGATGCGACGATCCTGTTGCGTGTGCGGAGACGATGCGACAAACTTCTGCACGCTAGGCCGCCGATGCGATGACTTTCTTGCCGCGAGGGAGAAGTCGATGCGACAAGCCTGTTGCGTTGTGCGATCGTGTTGCGATGCGAAGAAATGGCGCTCCGCGAGGAGCGACGAAATCCGGTGCGATGCGATGAAAATGGCGGACGCACGGCGTCCGCAATGCGATGTCTTGAAGCAATGATTCTGTAGGGGTTGCGAGCGCTCGGCGACAGCCGCGCAATGATTTTTCCAGCGCGTCTCGGCTGCAGCGGCTCGCAAAGGGGCGTTAGCGATGGTTTCGTGTTGCGAGCACCCAGCGGCAGCAGCGCGATGATTTTTCCAGCGCTCTCGGCTGCAGCGGCTCGCAAACGTGCGTTAGCGACGATTTCCAGCACTCTTTTCTCTGAAGCAAAACTAGAGGCCCTAGAACTCACAGGAGCCTCATCAGCAGATAGCAATCCTCGCAGGGAGGAAGCAGGAGGTTGGTGGTGGAGTCAGATGTGCCTGAGACTCCAGCAGGAGGCTAGCTCTTTCCTAGCCCTTGGGTAATTGCTGTAACAAAAAATAAAAGTTCTCTCAAAAGTCCTTTTCTCTCTTCAAGGTCCAGTGGTCACTGCTGCAGGCCAGTGCAAGAAAAACACACAAGCACAAGGACAGTCACTTCCTGCAGATTCCTCCAGTGGCACGGACAGAGTTTCCTCTCCAGATCCAAAAGCAATACAAAAGTAGGGGTTTGAGCACAGATATTTATACCCCAAAAGCCTTTGATCCTTGCAGCTACCAGTCCCTGAACCTAGCCAGAACCAGTTCTGCTCAGGCCTGGAGCACTTTGTTTACCAGGCTGCATCCTTCCTTTCAGAAAGAGGGGTCTGCTAGCAGACACACAGTGGGAGGTGGAGCCAGCATTCACCTTGCCAGGCACAGCCCTATTCAGATCAAAGAGCCACCCCTCCCCACACTCTAAATGCAGATCTCTCTATTCAACCCAGGTCTGACTCAGCCTGTCCTGCCCCTCTAAAACCAGACAGCCAATACATAACGGCAGAGCACACTGGAAGGCTTAGGCAAGAAAATACCTACTTTCTAAAAGTGGTATTTTCAAACACAGAATATAAAAATAAACTTCACTAAAAGGTGTATTTTAATATTCTGAGCTCAGGCATACTAAATTCGTTTTTCTACCATGTTCCTGGGGTCAGTTAGGACTATAGAATGTAATAGTCAAACTGCCCATTCTAGCCTATGAGGAACAGGTAGCCTTACAGTAGTGAAAAACGAAATGGGGTGTAATTCACTACCAGGACATGCTACACACACCAAGGCATGTCCTACCTTACACATACAATGCGCCCTACCATAGGGGTGACATACATGATGCCAAGGGAAGGTTCAGGGGCTGGGAAGTGGGTGCACTTCACAGCCAAGATGGCAGTTCTGGACTGCACACAGACACTGCAGTGGCAGGTCTGAGACACACTTTACAAGCTGCTTCTGTGGGTGGCGCAAACCAGCGCTGCATGCCCACCAGCAGCATTTGGTTTACCAGCCCTGGGCACACACAGGCCACACTACTAGGGACTAACAGGTAAACCAAATAAGCCAATCAGGGATATACCAATTCACATAGACATATTTACAAGGGGAGAGCATATGCACTTTAGCACTGAACAGCAGTGGTAAAGTGCCCAGAGTCATAAAACCAACAGAAACAGGTCAGCAAAAATACAGGAGGCAGGCAAAAAGTTTAGGGGTGACCCTGCAAAAAGGGCCATTTCCAACAGCTGTTCTATATAACTTTGTGGAGGACTATTATATCATGATAACAAGTAGACCCGCAACGTTTTCATTTATGAATGATACGATTCACTCTTGGCAAGGAGTGTTCTTCTTCAACCTCCCAAATCTTTACAGTGAACATCTCGGAAGCACAATGTAGTTATTTACGTTTTTGGTACAGAAAACTGACCTCAATTGTGTTTTGTGATTATTATATGCCTTTGGGCTCAGAGTTAACAGTATCAATGGAAAGTAAACTGTGCTTATTGAACTTTGAAGAAATATCTCTCCAAAGAAGAGAGCTAGCCCAAATCTTAGGGCACTAGAGACATCAAATCTTCAAATGCTGCAAAAATGTTGGGTCAAAAATGTCACATATAGGAGTCAGGGCAAGAAAACAGAATCCAGATATTTTGAAAATGTACATGCTCATTTATACCCTTGTGGGCAGCCCACTAACTAACCAAGTCAGCAGAGGTGTTGGCATCCACTTCCCTGTCGTGGGACTGCATGCAAATTTAGAGATCCACACCAGGTAGGCGATAGACTTTCAGTGAGCTGCTGGAGTAATAACTACACTGAAGGCTTCGAACTTTGCCAACCAGACTCCATGTTTTTTTCTTTAAAAAAACATACTCATAAGTGGAAGATTGTTTCCTGAAAACAAAAACGCAATGGTCCTCACATGTAGGAAGCGTCCTTTCTTTGTGTTGGGTCCATTGTTTTGACTTCCCTTCCTTCGACCATGTTGCCTTACATGGCAGTCCAAGACAAGGAACTAGGTTATCCTGTTCTAAATAGTATTTGGTGAGCACCAATTTGACCACCTGGCCTGTGGGAGATGAGCAGTGATTTCAGAAGCTTCTGATGGTGGAGTCAGCTGCGGTTCCTCTGTTGAAACTCTAGAGGTTCCTCCAACTGTAAATTGATTAGAAGAACCACGACTTTGTTAGATTAGGGTGATGCTCCCACTGTGACTAACTATATGGCCATCTTATAATATACTTTGGTAGGCCGTCGAATGATGACGCGGTCCTTATATCTAGGACCGGTATGGGGCTACAAACCCTGCTTGATTTATTTTCCGCTTTTATGAGGGACCGGGATCTGTTCATAAACGACTCAAAATCTTTCATGATGCAGATGGGTATCCGCACAAAAAAGACCTTTCAGTTTAGAGTAGGTACCGCAAAGGTTCCCCATACCGAGGTTTTCTCGTATTTCGGAGTTACTTTGGATGTACATCAGAACTGGGGCCCATTAAAACAGAGAAAGAGGGGTGACCTAGTGTGAGCCAATGTGGCCATTTTTAACTTTGCTACCAAACTTGGTAAAAGACCTATAGTGGCACTTTTAAAGCTATATCAGGCAAAATGTGTCGCAATGGCCACTTATGGTAGTGAAATATGGGGGCACGCAGTTATGGAAGATTTGCAAGTGGCCGAGAATAAGTTCCTGAAACTTTTATTGGGTGTCCCAACTGGAACTTCAAATATGGTTGTGCATGAAGAACTGGGGGTCCCTTATCTGAGTGACACCTTGGCTCTACGACCACTAACCTTTTGGCTGAAAATATGGCGGAACGATGAATTGTTACTGACCCAGCTGATCCTGAAGGAGTGTATGTCTCTGGATCAATTGCATCGTATATCATGGCTCAGATATATAAAGACCAGTTTTGATAGATTGGGCAGACCAGACTTATACACCAAACCCGAAATGGCATCAAAAAAGGATTTGGCTTGGGTCAGGGAGTCTTTCTGTAGTTTAATGAAACTGGAGAGGGAAGAGCTGGAACTGCGGAAACCCAGTGTGCGAAAATTTATAATTTTGAAAACAACACTAACCACAGAGCCTTATCTTTTGGGTTCTTTTAGCACATACAATCGTTTCCTGTTGACTAGGTTCCGCCTGGGTTTTTTCCATCTCCTGCTAGCTTCCCCCAGGGGATGCACTAGAGGACTGCCTTTAGCATCCTGTGGCTGCGATGGTGTGTCTCCACAGGATTTGCTTCATTTTCTATTCTTTTGTAGGTTCTATGTGATCCCCGGAAAAAATGTATTGTTCCGATTTTAAGGAGATTGAAATTCAGGCAGGCTCGCCCAGCTTTCATTTACCTACAGTTGCTGTTTGAAGATTCCGTCCTATTTGTTCATAACTTTCTTAAATCTGCAGTAAAATGTAGGGCTTCCTTTGAATAGATGGCAGCATTTGTGAGGGCCATTTAATTAATTTAGCCCCCTGCATGTGATATAATTACTGTCATCCTGGGTCCTATTTAATCACTGGTTTATTGGAACCCCTGACCCTATGGGTCTAAGTATTTTTGTTGGGTATCTTATTCATGAATTGGCTTTTGTATGTAATGAATTGTGTAATGGTTTTATGAATTTTTTATACTGTTTTTATACATGTGAACTTTTATGGTTTTACAGTTGTAAACCGAATAAAGTTGTCTGACTGACTGATAATATACTTTGTTTTAAAGACCCAAGGGACATTAAAAGTGAAATATAATTTAAGCAACTCCATAATCAAAGCAGAATTGGGAGAGATTGGGTAGATGTATATTTATTTAGTATATAGCGCATGTTTTTGAGTCAGCTTGCTCTGACTACAGGGTTTTTGTTAATGATTTGTTTCTTTCTGATAATATTTGAAAGGTATATGTCCTTTTTCAGACACACGCTTAAAGAAGATGAAGAGAAGATGTAAACGGATATACAAATTTAGGGCTATGCACACCGTAATTTCACACGAGGACTTCTCGCCGTACGGGCAGGATGCCACTCGCAGGATCTGTGGCTGATTGTGACCACTTTTAACTATAGTATTTTTGATCGTCGAAATACGCGTACCTCGCAGATGAGTGGAGACGCTTAGGATTTTAGGATTTAATAAAGCATGCTTGATGCTATTGGGAAATACGAGATGTTCTTTAATTTTGGTCATTTGCCCTGATGAAGTCCATGGCTTACAGCCGGATGGACGAAACACGTGTTGGCATGGTCTGTGGCTTGAACTTACTTTGTTAAGAAGATGGATATTATGAAAAAACATCTTGCAAACTTGGAATAAAAACGAGAAGATTACATCCAGGATTGAAATTTGGACTTTAATTTGTTGCTTCGATTTGTGTGCTGTCTGCCCGGGTAGCCAACTGCTTAACAAATTTAGGGTTAGGATAAAAACCATAGCCTAAGCTTCAGGACATTCTAACTGAGAGAAAATGTTTTGTAATGTGTTTTTAATATTGTTTTAAGTGTAGAAATTGTATAACTAAAGAGAAGAATGTATTTGATGTGTTTATGAATGGTGAGATGATTGAGCACCATGTATTTGTTTGGGTTTATTTGTTGTGCAAATATGTCAGCACACGGCTGCCTTACCCCACCATCACACCTAATTGATGGAATCAATGGCTTAAGATGCCTTTTATTAGAGGAGTGTGAGCTCAATAGGTTCTAAAAAGTCAGTGTTGGCGATGTGTGCATCTTTGTGAATGACTAATATTGAACACCAAATTTATTTTGGAAAGTCAAGAAGGATTATCAGTTGTGCCAATGAGATCAGAGTCAGTTGTTGATATGTGCAAGTTTTGAACTTGAATTGTACCACACAAAAGAAGTCCCTAAAATGCTATAAGTACTTGATCAGTTCTCAAGATTAAAATCCCCCAATCATGTTCTGTGTTCTCTACAAGATCACAATAGACCAGCACTAAGTTTTCAGCATCAGCTCAATACACACATTGAGGTTATGGCACTCTGCAAAATGCATCCAACATAAACCAGTATAGACTCTCCTTCCCCCTCAACAAAGAAGATGATTTAGAGGGCAGAGCCTGGAGATAGAGATTTTGGCTGCTTTCAGTTGAAGCTCCGTAATGGTCTACTAACTAAAGTCGATTATATTGGCTGCAGTCGGACATAGTCCCAAAAGACCGCTGGAGAGACAAACTGGGAGGGGGATGCACCCACAAAAGATCCCTGATGCAGGCAGACGTTAGCGGAAATCACCCAAGCTTTGCAGCATAAGCACATAACATCAAGGCCCAGACCACCCCCTGTTTCACTTCGACCGCGGAGCTGGCAGGGTGACAGCAGGCCCCGGGTGACACCACTACAGCAAGAGTTAATCAAGGAAAGGTATGCCATAGTAACGGCACTCCAACCAAAGCAGTGCCCAATCCTGATTAAGACAGTGACGATGAGAGGCTGCTGCAGGGCCTCACGGCAGTGAGCCTGGGACATACATTGACTGGCAACCCAAAAAGTTGAGCGGATCGAATGAGATGGCTGGAGAGAAAGCAGCCCTCCCACCACAGGCACCAATTGACCCTTACTGGTTGCAGAACTGGGAATCAGTAGTGACTTTTACTGTGCAGGTCAGAGAATTATCGAAACAGGATTGCTCTCATTACCAAATGGTGGCCAGCCTTTCTCACAACAATACAAGAAGGGAGGAAAAAAGAAAAAAAGAGCAAGCATTGCAGAGGATGGAGACATGGGCGATAAAAGCAAGGATTAAAAGACATTGAAGATGCCCCATATGAATAGCAAGCCCTCAGGAAAGTAAACAAGCATACTGCATCAGCCATATGTCTGGCCGCACTAGGGCTCAGGAAGATGAACAAGGGAGCTGATGTGGCAAAATGAGGAAATATTCCCAGAGTAAGATGGACCTATAGAAGGCTGGGGGACTATGTGTTCCCAAGCCCATCCAACATACCATAAAGAATAGTTAAAGAAAGGCCATCCTATTCAGTGAATGACTGCTGAATGTGTCCCTTTACTATACCAGCAAAGAACAGAGGAACAGTTACTGAAGTAGGTCGAAGACTGGAAGTGCATTGATTGGTGATTGTGATGTGGAACACATTAATGAAGAATCAACCGCAATGACAATAAATGAATACACCACACTAGGAATGGAGGGATGCCTCATAAATATGTAATATGGACAGCGACTACATATTTAGCTTCTGTACACATGGGACAAGTACAGGTTAACTTATCTCAGCACTATTAGTGACACAAGTTTCTGAGACCTCAGTCACACCTAACAGTGTTTCTTACAACCACAAAATCAGTCTACAGCAACATCTAGATTTTCTTGCGCCTCCTGGGGAGTCGCTGGCAGATGATTACATCCCATTACAAAATGCAGAAATACAAAGACCAGTTACATGATGTCAAAATTACAGGAGAATGGCAGCACAGTCATGTCAAACACAAATCTAGTGAGCCACTAGGAAAGCATATCTAAAAGGTGATTATGAGAGTTAAGGCCATCCAAAAGAAGGCAGCCAAATTGGTGCCTGGAGGTTGACATTATTAGACTAACTAAACAATATGCTAGATCCCCCACGCAAGTTACACTACACACACTGATCAAAGTAAAATATGGCCTCAACACACCATGTACATCTTGTGATCAACATATGTTGTTCTGTATCAAACTATGAACGAGGGGAGAAACATACAGATTACTTGCCCTACTGTTGAAACTACAAGAGTCCAAACACACCATACCAGCCATAAGGGATGATAATTTGACCCTGGTAGCAAACCCCACTTTTATAGGAAATTATATTCCTCAGATCAACATTACAAGTTAACAAGAATTCAAGTCAACTCTAAAGTAACAACAGACCACACTCAGATAGTAAGGGGGAGATTACAGAGGAAGAGATTGGTAATGAAATAGATGACATACTCACAAGCTAGAGCCAATGGGAAGACAGTTCCCCACCAGAATTATACCAAATACATGAACAGAAAAATGTTCCCCTATCTGAAAATTGTTTAAAGAAATGGAAGAGGGGAGAGGAGGGGACCGCATCTGGGAAATTACATGGTCAAAATACCTTACATTTTTAAACCTGATAAATTTCCAGAAAATGCAATGAGGATAGTGATGGACTCAAGACTAAACTTGTAAAGAAGACTACAAAGGGGTTGCACTTTAAACCCAAATCCTCGCCATGTGTTTTTTTCCAACAGGCCCCTATTTCCTGCTTCTGTGATTTTCTAGCTCAAAGTATTGCTTTTTAGGTCTCGCCTGAGCCAGTGCGCATGCGGTAGTCTGCGAGACATTTAGTTAGGGCTTTAAACTTTGGAACACACGCTCGTGCGTGTGCTTTTGTTTTCTTCACCCGCTATTGGCCTTTGCATGCGTCTTTCTAAGTAGACAGCACGCAATTGGCCAAAGGCGGGTGCATGTCCCGCCTTCTCTCTCTTGTGGCCTAGGGTGCTCGGGAGCGAGCATCAGCGCCATCTGTTTCCAATTATCACGCCCGCATCTCGCGTTAATTGGAAACAGATGGCGCTCGCGCTGGCCCTGGCTTTTTACAGCAGCGCGCGCGCACCACTCCCGGGCTTGTCTTAAAAGCTTTCACTTTCGTGAAAGTTGGCAGCCTCGTTACATCGTGTAATTCAGATGGGGAGATGGTACCTGTCTGGCTCAGCTGTGGGTCATTGGAAAGAGCTCTGCTATCGGTGCGCCGGCCGCTTCCTTCCGCAGCACATTTAGCGACATGTTCACTTTATAATTGCCCTCATCATTGAGTTATCGAACCAGGGCCTTGGTGAAAGACACAACCATCCCTGGCAAGCATGCTGAAACTAGCTTCGCACCACGGGAGGCCGTGACCAGAATGGGGCACCGGTGGCTGTCATGGCTGCCCACCCGCCTTCGAGAGCAGCCGGGCGCCTGCGGGCCCCGGGGGAACATGGCGGAGGCAGATTGTCCTGTCCGGGCGGGTGACAGATACTGGCCGCACTTCAAGGAGTCCCGAAATGTGACTGTAAAAAACATAGCACTTGGTGGCGCAGCTCGTAAACACCTGCGATTTCAGACTTGGACACACGTCGGTCATGCCTGGTCCATGCATGTTGTGGGGGTAGGGAGTCCACGTGGGCAATCACACACGGGGCGGATAATCCCTCCCTCCGTCCTCCCCGCGCCCTGCTAGGCATATACTCTGAAAAGTCCATATTTCACGGCAGGTATTGTGCTTAGCTTGCAAAGCTCCACACCTCTGCTCATACATTACCCGGTGACACGAGAGAGAGAGAGAGAGAGGCGCACGTCGAACACAGCGCGCCACATTTGTAGTAACTTTGTGCAATGTCTACAGCTGAAGGCCTTGTGTAGGTGACAGAACAAGAGATGCAAATCTCCCAGCGGGTGCCACGCGGCACCTAACCACGGGTTCTTCTATTGCGGAGGTGTTTTATTTGGTGCCAACATGCTGCCTTCCAGCTTCATAGCACTTTGGAACACTAAGCATACAACAATAACAACAGAAAATAGGATAATAATGGCAACGGGCATTGACCTGTGTGTGTCATATTCTTAGAGGGTTTTTTATTTGCTATCCAATGTGAATTTATCCTGCAGGCAATTCAATCTTTAGTTATTGTAAGGCTCGTAAAATGGGTTCTCATTGGTGGTAAAACCCGTTTCTAATCCCGCACACAGCCTCAGCTGTGGGTGCCCACACTTACCGACGCAGGAGCGCCACGAAGCAAAGCGCCCCGCCTCCCAGCACACAACACGCAAGTTGAGTTGACACCAGTAACAAGCATTGGTAATGCATCGGGTTCGCCTGTGTGATGAATAATGAGCTGGGTCGGAGTCCGGGTCGAAGGGACGAAGAAAAGAGATGCTCCTGCCATTTTGGTGCGTTGACATCCATGGATGAAAGGCTGAGTCAGAGCTGCTCAGACGAAGATGACCGTTGTTAACAGGCCAGTATCTGTAGAGGGCAGAATTACAAACACGGCCATCTTACCAGGACCCTTGCCAAGTAGTACAAACATTGAGCCCATGCATTATTAGTAGGCAACGCTCCTCCCCCAGCCCAAGTGGCCCGGTCCATGCGTGAGAAAACCGCAAAGAAACAGTTCCCTGTTCAAATAAAACAGCACCTATAACACAGCGTACGCCATGCTTGGTTCACCAGTGTGTATTTTATGCAGGATAGTTTGGTGGCAATTACAGAGTCTGATGTAACTCAGGTTGGAGTCCTGTTAAAGTAGCTCTGTGGGTTGTGCACTTGCTGCAAACAATGTGAATTTATCCTGCAAGGCAATTCAATCTTTAGTTATTGTAAGGCTCGTAAAATGGGTTCTCATTGGTGGTATCAACACTTCTTTTTAAGTGGTTTGTAATGCAGCTCCATGGCTCAGTGAGTTAAACCCTTGCTGCCATAACACGCAGATCACAAGTCTGATACTTTAGACTCTGTCTTCCGTCCTTCCCGCTGTAGGAAATAAAGTGCCTTTAATCTGGGCAATGCTAAGACCTTTCCTTGAGGGCGCTTACAAACAGTGCCTCTGATATGAAGTGCTGTGTAAAACATTAGTGTGTGCTTTATTATTGTGATTCTTATTGTCACACTTCACATCTTACATTTGAACAAAGCAGCAAGTGAACAGTTGAGAAATTATTTATTTAAGAAGCAAAATTGTGTGTGCTCTGGAAATGTTTGCATATGACGACTGCATTCATGGTGTTTTGGGGTGCACAGTATTCGATCCAGACACCCCGTCCAGGGTTCTACAGCGACTCAGAGCTCCAGACTCTATATCAAAAAGAAATAGTCATCTAAGCGCACTGTTGTTAGTGTAAGTGCAATATATGACATTCAGAAACCCCCGAAGTCCAAGTGCAAGAACTTGGAAACAGCCAAAGCTTTAAAACATCCTGCAACAAGAGTATGAACCTTTTAACACCCACTCTTAATGGGGTGCGGGATGTCTGACATCTTAAACAGTGCGCCTAGCAATTATTTCCACAGACTGTAAAGGGTAAATTAAATATTCACTTTCAAAACATAAGGATAGTCACTTACAATAATGTGACTGCAAACAAATGTTATTGACGTTGAATTGAAGAAGTAGGAATGTTCACAATATAATATTTAATGGCAGCATGTAAAGTCAACGTGTTATTTATAGCGCGTGGGATACAAAGTCAGCATGAAGTCGGCTTTCTCCACAATAATTTACGTTTAAAAAACTCGTGTGCAAGTTCTGTCCGGAGCTCAAACTCATGAAGTTTATTTATGTAAATGTTTGATGTTAAAAGAGAGGGTCGCGTGCGTTGCCACAGAAACCAACACTATATCATCAGCCGGTGTCGTGCTGCAGACACTCGGGATCTACATGCCTGTATGTGGGCCGGCCAGGCTGCACGAGATCTTGCGATCTATTGGATCCGTAGCCTCTTGTGGCCCCACTAGGCTTTCAGCATGCACTGGATTATTTCTGCTGCATATTATTAGCAGTCTGCACGGGATTCTCACATTCACTTGATCCCCAGCCAGCAGTGGATCCCCATCTCGCACCAGTCCTTTACAGCATGCATCGAATGCCCAGACTGGACTAGATCTCTGGTTTGCACTTAAATCCGTGTCCGACTATGACTTCCCAGAGTCTACTGGATCCAGATCGAGTCTGCCTCAGACCCAAGGCCTTTACTCCTTCCCCTATCTGCCTTTACTCCTTCCCCTATCTGCAATCTCTCCAAATCCTGCTCTAGAATAGATTTCAATCCTGCCCTAAGATCCCGGCTTCCATCAGATCCATAATCTGCCTGGTGGGTGATAATGTGCTGCATGGCTAAACACTTACAAGGTCCCAAAGGCGAGACCTATTGGCTATGCCAATGCTTGTTTATGGAGTTCTCTTTCTAGTACAGCTGGGGCAACACACACGAAGTCGCCTAACTGTTACCAAACGCCCCTCATGAAAGAGCCAAGCTTATTATCTTTAGATCTGTCTGTTTTGTATTGCACTTAGTTAGAAAACAGTTTCTCATCCTTGCGAGCTCCGTGAGCTCTGTGTTTGGGTAAATAACATGCACAGGCAATCACCTCTGATTTCGGAAATTAGACAGGCTATAGTTTTTTGTCTGTTATGTCATGTGAAAATACTGGATGTGACATTATTTCCCATGTTAAATACTGTGACGCTCGAAGGAACAGGCGCCCACAGGAATTCTGGCATTTACAGACGATTTGCAATGCTATTCAAAAGCAGGTCCATGATTTAGAGAAGCCAGGTTTCTATCCAAATTCAACAAATAAAGAACATGTTCTGCTGACATTTTGCTTCTTAATTACTTTAGCATGTGTACAGGAACTGCACCAAAGCATATGTAATGAGAGAAAATTTAAACAAGAAAAGTTCCCCTTTTTCATTTTCGTCGAGTACGTCTCAGTTTTTTTAATGTGCCTAGCACAATGCATCTTACCACCAAATGTAAAATGTTAAATGTGGTTAGGTTTATTGTAAAGCTGCCCACAAACATACGGCATAAAATGGGACCAGATGGCAGTAGCTAGGGACCTACTTGGGCCAGGGCCTTCCTGGATCGGATCCTGAAAAACCCCAAAAATGGACATTGAACCAGAAACATATGGGGCTCTCTATTTCTGTCATTCACCAGCTAATTTAAAAAACTCTACCTTCCTGCCTGTCACATGGCAGTGCTGCAAAGCATTGTCACCAGAAGGCCCTTTTGTGACACTGGGACTGAGTTAAAGGTATCTACTATTGTTTACCACTGGTGTTCTAGAGACTAAAATATTTTTCATTTCAACTGAATAGCCAGCTGTAGTAACGATGCACCCATAAGTTAAAGTTCCAAGAAGTTTATTTTATTTATCTTCGTACAAGGATGTACACAGCCATCTCAGCTCTGCACCACCTTCCACTGATCCCCACATTACCTCCCGTCCCTCCCTCGCCTTCCATCAGCACAATTGAGGCCCCGCCTCCCACCCAGACCCACCCCCAGCATAAAAACTCTGTCCACCCCCACCTCCACCTGTTTTTTTCTGTCTCCCTAGTTAGTCTTACCCTTTCAGCTCCTCCCTGTGGCGGTGCCGGGGAGTCTTCGGTCTGGTTCTCTGCGACGGCGGAGCCCTCTGCAGCGTTCTCCTGGCGGTGCCTCCTCTCCTCGTCTCCCTCGTGGTATGGGGGCGGACGGTTGCTCGGGAGGCCGCGACGGTGTTCGACGGTCCTCCTGTGGCTGGGGCTGTGTTTCCGGGTCGGGCCTGCTTGGATGCCTCTGCTCCCGGACTGCACACATCACGGAGGCCTGGTAGGCCGGGTTTTGACCCGTTGTTTGTTCCTTTTCCTGTATGGGAGTGCCAGGTGCTGTGAATTGCTGTTTCTCTTGACGGGCGTGGTCGTCTGTCCGCCTTGTCTTGGGGCTGCTGGGGGCTGTTTTTCCGCTTGCTGCCCTGGGTCGCATGAGGTTGTTGGGGGCATTCTGGTGTCTTCTTCCTCTGCTGCTTGGTCACCGGTCCCCCTGGGGTGCACTGGCCGCATGGGCTCCGCGGGGGGTGTGGTGCCTCTCATGTCTGTGGCTGGTGCAGGACTTGGTTGAGGCTGCTCTGTCTGGTGCTTACGGGCTCGGACGCTGCCTTCTGGTCCGTCCCGTCCTCGTCCGGCGGATCCTGTGGGCGGCTGGTTTCCATCTGGGTCTTGGGGTATTGGGCCTTCTCCCGCCTCTGGCGTTGCCTTTGGCTCCGGGGGGTGTGGAGGGTCGCTTGGGCTCCTGTGCTGGTCGGCTGGGCTTTCCTCTTCCCTGCTGGACGGGGCCTGTGGGATTCTTCCTTGGTGTTCCCGGCCCTCCTGGTTGGGCTTGCCCTTCAGTCCCGGTGTGGGGATTGGTGCTGTGGGAGTGGCGTGCGTTGCCCGTGCTTGCTGTATTTCGTGCTGTTTCCACTTTTGTGTGCATTGTACTTGCTGCTTTGTCCACTGTGGACCGCCCGGCTGGCGACTGTTTGTCGGTTGCCTGCGGAGCCTGCTGTGTGCGATCTCTTTTCCTCAGCCCTGAGCGTTCCTTCTGTGCTGTGTTGGTCCTGATTGGTTTCAGGTTCCTTTACGCCCTCTTTTGCATCAGTGGGGTTTTTTTCCTGCGGTGCTGCGGGTCCCTTGCTTCCTCCGGCGGCTTTGCTTGTTGGGGGTGTTCACCCCTTTCCTCCCGTGGGGCTGTTGGACTCTGTCCTGGCCGCACTGCTTGATGGGTCGGCTGTTCTGCTTGGCTGGTGCTGTGGCGCTGGCCTGTTCTCGGCTTCTTCTGTGCCCTCCTTGGTGTGGGGTTTCATGGCTTTGGCGGCGGCTGTTAGGGCCTCCGGCCATGGCGCCCGGTACGCCCCTGCTCTTGTCGGATCTCTGCTGTTCGGCGGGGTTGGGCCTGGTTCGTGCCTGGATCGGTGGCTACCTGGGACTATTCGGTGCTGTGGGCTGCAGGTCCTCTGTCCTTCTGGCCGCATTGGGGCTTCTGCGTGCCTTTCCTTGTGTGAGGCGTCCTGCCTTTCTGGGGTGCCTTGTCCTGGGGCCTCTCCTTTGTCCCCGATGTGGGCATCTCCTCCGCCTTTCCGGTGGGTACGGTTTTGGCCTGTTTTTCGCCCTGACTCCCTGCCTCCTCGCCTGAGGGCCCTGCCCGGCTGGGTCCCTGTCGCTGCTGTCTGGACGGTTCCCTACGGTGGGTGGTCGTCTTCGGCCTTTTCTTCCTCGGTGGCGGCGGCCCGTTTCTGGTGGCTGGGTCCTGTGTACTTTGGTTCTTGAGTACGGGGTCGTCTTGGTGCAGGTTCCTCTGGATTCGTGGGTTCGGTTGCCTCCACTGCCTGTCTCTGGTCCCCGCGGGGTGGCTCTGCTGGACTGGGTGTCCTGTTTGCTTGCCATGTGGTCGGTCTGCTGGGTTCCTGTCGTGGAGCCCGGGCCTGGGCCCCTCTCCGTTCTGTTTCTGGGGTTAGGGGTGTCCGGTGGCTTCGGCCTGTCCTGGCTCTCCTGTGGGTCTGCTCCTGGGTTCGGCCCCTTCCCTTCCTTGTGTTGGCCCTTTAGGCCCTCATTCCTCTGGTTCTGCCTGGCATCTTTTGGCGTACCGTGGGTCTCGAGCACGCTTCTCTCCGCTTCCCAGTCGCCGCTTCTTTTCTGCGGTTCGCTGTGGGAGACGCCCTTTTCGGTTTTGCGTCCTTCCCTTCGGCCTCCGGCCCTCGCCCTGGGTCTTCCCGCAGCTCCTGGTGCCTCTCGTGGCTCTCCTTCATGCGGGGGTTTTTCCTTCGTCCTTCTCTGTCGGTCGGCCTCTTGCTGTGTGCGGCCGGAGTGTCTTTTTTGCTCGGTCTGTTCGGGGGGACCTTGGTGGTTCTTCTGGGGATCGGGTTTGTTGGTGACCTGGGGTGTGTCTTCTCTGGTCCCCTCTCGGGGCTTGGTGTTCGTTGAGGCTCGTTTTCAGCCTTTGCGTGGCCGTGTTCCCTTGTCCTGCCTGCACCTGGTCTCTTTTCCTTTGCTGGCTCGGGCCTTGTTGTCCCGGGGGCTCCTCCGGCGGTCCTGTGGCTGCAGGGGCGGGGGCTCCTGGCTTCTGGGGTGTTTTCTGGTTCCCGGGGCTCGTTTTCTTCTTCTCCGACTGACCTTCTGGATCCTGTTGGGTTGGTCTCCGGGGTCTTTTGTTCCCGCTGCCCATGTCGGTCCGTGTCCGGGGGGGAGCTATCCTGGTGGCTCTCCCGCCGTCGCTTTCTGGCTGACTGTTTGCTGCCTCCTCCGGCTCCGCTTGTGGTGGCTTTGGCCGCCGGCCTGTCCGGGTGCGGGGTTGGCTGGGGTCTGTTCGGGTTCGGGGATGCCGGTCCCTGCTGGTCTCCCGGAGTTTCTCCTGCTGGCGGATGTTGGGGGCTTGCCCCGGTGCTCTTTCGGGGCTCTCTGCAGGGCCCCTGGGGTGTTGGTTCGGTCTGGCGTTCTGGGGGCGTGGTCCTCTGTCCACCCTCTGGGTGGGTCCAGGTTCTGGTCCTTGTTCCTTGTTTGCCAGCGTCCTGTTTCTCTGGCTCCGGTCTGGGTGCTGGGGCTGTCGGCTCTCTCCCTTCGGCGAGTGGCCTCTGGGCTGGCGGATCTGTTGTGCTGGGTCCTTCCTTCTTCCCACGATTCTCACTTCTTCCCCGTGTGGCCAGCCTGTTGGTGGGTCGTTGGGGCCTCCCTTTGGTGGTCCTGTTGCGGATCTGGAGAGGGCCTTGGTGGCCCGGTTCTGGTCTCTGGGATGGAGTCCCGGGGCTCGGGGGGTCGTTGGCCTTCCCTCTCCTGTGCCTCGGGTCTTCTGGGTGCCTTCCTCCCCCCCTTTGTTCCGCTGGTTCTGGTCAGGTGGCTCTGTGCTCGGGGTTGTTGGTTCCTCCCCGTTGGCCTGGGGCGCCTTGGTCTCCTCTCCTGTCCGAGTTCTGTTGCGTTCGGGGGTGGGTCCTTCCGGTGGTTCCGTTCCCTTTGATGTTTCCGGCCCTTCCCCTGGGTTCTGTGCGGGGGTTTCGCCTGCTGCCTGGTGGTGGTGCGGCTGGGCTTTGCTGGGTTGGGGGTTCCTGACCGTTTGGCGGTTGCTTTGCTGCCTTCCCGTCGGTCCTCCTCTCTGATGTCCTGTGCTTGGCATGGGCGGACCTTTTCGGCCTGGTGTTCTGCTCTCGGTGTTGTTCCCACGGTGGCTGGCCTATTTTTGGCATGGCGATTCCTTCCGGGTGGGGCTTTTCTGGGTTTGTCTGTGTCTCCTCTGCGGGTGCTGTGGGTGGCTCTCCGGCTTCTTGATGCTCCTGGCGTTCTTGCGGGTTGGCGGGGGTCTGTTGCCCCCCCGCCCTGTCTGGTCCTTCCCTTCGGGGTCTTGGCTGCTGGTGTTGGCTGTCCTCCCTTTGGTCCCCTTGGGGGTCTCGGGTTGCGGCTCTTATCTTTTGGGCCTTGTTTTTTGGTTGCCATCCCCTCTGCGCGGCGCTTGGGGGTGTTGGATCGGCTGTGGGTTCTCGTTTGGCTTTGATCCGGTTGCGGAGGTTGTTTGGCCTTCCTCTGCTCTGTTGGGTCATTGGCTTTGGTCCCCAGTCTTGCTGACTGTCCGTCTTTTGGGGGTGGTTCCTCCTGTGGGGGTTCGGGGGGGTTCCTCTCGCTGTTTGGCGGCTTCGGTGGCTGCGTTGCTGGATGTCCGGCGTGCTTTGCTGTGGTCCCTGCCGGTTGTGGTGTCCTGCCGGGTGGGCTCCTCTGTGGGATCTGTTGGACTGCGACCTGGTCTTCTCCCTCTCCGTTTGACTGTCGCTGTCCGTTTGCGTGTCTAGAGCGTTTGTCTGCTGTTCTGGGCCGCTGGGTTCCTGGGATGTTGATCTGCTGTGTTTGGGGCACTGTTTCTATTTTGGTGTTCTTTCGCACTCAGCTGTCCGTCTCTGTTTTCTTCTGCTTGCTATGTCCTCAATTGTGCTGAAGGAAGGCGAGGGAGGGACGGGAGGTAATGCTTCCATTTCTAACGATAATGGCATTACTCCTAGTCCTACTCCCTTGCCTTCCTTCGAGGACCCTCCCTCCCGGTGTGGTTCATCTGAGTGCTAGCTCGGCTTGTTTTCGTACAGGTGGAGGTGGGGGCGGGCAGAGTTTTTATGCTGGGGGTGGGTCTGGGTGGGAGGCGGGGCCTCAATTGTGCTGAAGGAAGGCGAGGGAGTAGGACTAGGAGTAATGCCATTATCGTTAGAAATGGAAGCATTCCATGTCATCATATAAATACTAGAACACCAATACATTCTACAAGTTCTATTTAAAGAGAACACATCACACTATGACACTTACCTACCCACCCACCACTACACATCCCTTTCCCTTAAAATAAAAATAAAACAATATGCCATTTCCCTCCTTTTTCTTTCATTTTAACAAAAATAGTCTGAATCTAAATGTTTATACACATACATAATTCTCTAACATCTTAGGTTTTCTAATAATTCTTCCAAGCACACTAGTCTTACCATAACAACCACCCTAGTCCTCGCTACCAACCTCCTGTTGATCATTTCCACTCCCTTCAGCAGTCTCTTGCACACTGCCTTCATCCACAATCCTGCTGCTTTCCTCCTGTTCATTATCATGTGACACTTCCAACCACCAATATCTGTCCAACCGAAGTCTTCCATGTTTCTCTCTTTATCCTTGCCATGTTTAGCAAGAGCAATCCAACACATGTGACAAATATTGCCATCGTCCAGTTCCACCATATTCTTCATAACTCTCACCACCTCTTTAGGACTTCTGAATTTACTTTCTCCTTTGGCTACATTCCTGACTGATTTCAGATGAACCCATTGACCTTCTTTTATATCTACTTCTCTAACACCATGTTTGGCATCAAAGTAAGTTTTATTCTTTTCCTACAAAGCCAAAATGCACTTTCTTACATCCTTAACACCCCAATTCAATGTCTTACTTCTTTTCATCCAATGTGGATTCACTTTGCATCAATCAAAACAGACTTTCACCCACTGTCTCATGTGGCATCATTCTATACGTCCACATCATCCTTTTTACTTCTTACTCCCAATTTTTCTTTCTCTTGCTTGCAAACTGTATTATTCCTTTCACTACTTTATTTTCCCTTTCCACACCAGCATTTTCGCTAGGATGATATAACGCCATAAATTTCAGTTCTATGCCAGCTAACTTGACAAATGTCTTCATTTTCTCATATTTGAACTGTGCCACATTGTCTGTCAATATTGATGCAGGAAATCCCTCTCTTAGAAAAACATCCTCAAGAAATGTAATTACTGTAGCTGTATCCACTTTATTAACCACCTCCAATTCAATCCACCTGGAGAACATATCCACAAGGACTATAATGTACTTGCATGAGCCATCGCATCACGTAACAGGCCCCATGATATCAAGTGCAATCCCATTGCACAGCAATTTAGGACACCCCAACGGGGACATATGAGGGTTTAAGGTCTTCTGGGATTTGTTTGTATTCTCACAATCAATACATGCTCTTACAAATCTCTCTGCTTCTAAATCCACCATGGGCCACCAATACAAAAATGTTATATTGCGTCTGGTACACGTAATGCCTGAGTGTCCCTCATGGCCAATTGAGTTTATTTTCTCTCTAATTCTATTGGGTGGAATTATTTTCTCGCCTCTGCAAATAAACACTTCGTCCACACTTAATTCGTTGCGTACCTACCAGAAAGATTTCATTTCTCCAACTATTCCACATTAACTGGTATTACCCCAACCATTCACAGTCTTGTTCTTCACATCTTTTAATACATCATCCTCACTGTACGCTTCCATCCACTCCTCTGTTTGTACACTGTTGGCTCCCTCATCTGTAAAGATACCCGCCATACAACACTGATTCCATGGGTCCTGGTTGATTTCTCTGAGGGGTAGTGACATTCTACTAATGAAACCAGCTGTGACATTTTTGATCCCTGGTACATATTGCACTTCATGCAAGAAGTCTTACAGCCTTATAGATATTCTTGTGATTCTTGCTGATGTTCTGGATAACCATTCAGTGATTAGCAACTTGGTGAAGGGTTTATGATGTGACCTTAGCGTACATTTCCTCCCCCATATGAACTTTCCAAAATGTTCCAGTGCCCACACTCACGCTAAGGTCTCTCTCTCTATCATGGAGTGTTTTTCCTACGTGGGAGACAAGGAACAGGATGCAAACGCAATCTTTACGTCATTCAGTCTTCTGGGTTAACACACTGCCGAACCCTATACCACTATTACAAAACAATGGGGGAACCCAATGGACCATAGGACCTGGGTATATATGGTTACAAAACAATATGGTCCCAACAGGAATATTTTAAGAATTCACCAACCAGTACCCAAAAAGTGACACATACACTAAAGTGAAATAAATCACTGTTTTATATTGACATGAATAAATTAATACATTGAATATATGGATTCAAGAGTAAGTCAAAATAGGTTGATTTCAGTATTGATTATATAATACAAACATTTATAAATATAATGCAGTTGCTCCAATGTGAATAAAGGTAAGTGTAGGAAGGAGTGCTCGTGAATAGATGAGGAAACAATTGGAAATGAAGGTGACAATATGTACAATATTTACAATTAGTTACATATACAACCTGTCTCAAATCATTTTGTACATGTAAACAATGCTTAATTCTTTTTGCAAACGTGGATAAGTAAGTCAGTACAGGTTAATGTAATATGAAGTGTCGACGTTTCGACCCCAGATTCTGGAAGGACCAATTATCCCTCAAGGCGGGGTCTTCATCAGGACAGGGGAGCAACCTTATCAAGTATCCACCGTTATATAATCAGTGAGCCTTTAGCATGGGCCTGGCCGGTTTCCATACAGAGGAAGGACTCTTCAATGGTCCTAGAAGGGTTACAGACATTACGCGCTTCAAAGGACGACACAGCCGGAGAAGAGGCGAACTTCAAAGGAATTTTCTGATTCATTGAAAATTATTGAAAGTTCATCAGATTGAATTCTTTTCCACACGAATATTAGCACTGGATTTGTAATTCCAGAGGTACTGCCGCCCATTGGCACAACGTCCATCGAGACCCTTCTAAGATCATTGAACAATGATCCTCAATCAACACATAGTCTTCATTACAAGTGGTGGCTGTATTGCATAGTTTTCAGTTGTCATACTACTATACATGATTACAAATATTACTGTGTGTTATAACTGGGTGGTACTCCGACCTTACACCGTAATAGATCATCTGTTATTATCACTTACTTTTCAGTAACACACTTCACCTGCTCAAAGTAGATGGAATTTGTAAGTGGAAAAGGGCTTGGCATTTGAGAAAGACATTCGGTAAACAGTCCTGTAATACCGGGTCCCACCTGTTCTTTACTATTCCAGCCCTCACTCTCGTAATCGCTGGAAAATGGGCTGGCACCACGACTAGGTATGCCTGATATCTAATCTGGTGTTACCACCTCATTTGAGCCTCCAACTCTTTATGGGACCCACAGAAGTATGGCAAAAATTAGCGCTCCAAGGTTATTGTAGGCTGACACTCGGCACTTTATCAGGCGCCAACATAGATAAACAGACATGAAGAATCCAGGATGCCACAATGTTTTGTGTTATTTTCAACACAAATCAATATTTTATATGAATATGTTATGACATTTGTCAGGTTTGACTGCAGCTTGCCAGCTGGAGCTTGGTTCTTTGCAAGCCACGTGCCTTGTCTTTTCATTGAATGGAAGAAGGCTCAGTGTCTTAGACCTGAAGATCAGAACTCATCCATTGGGAAATCATCGTTTTAATTCCTTGTCAATACATGATAGCAATAAACAATCTTGAGAAAGCAATAGTTCACACAGTAGTAATGTATATGACTGTCAACTTGCTATGACAGATATTTGCATTCCATTCAAACGTGTGCCTAACAGATATCTCCTCGTGGTTGATGACTAAAATGGAGAGATGTGTGCTTAAAAAAGGAGTGAATAATACAACGCTTTCGATATAGTTTTATTCTATTGTATTGATCTATGTAAGATCTTGTTTTGTTTCATGTGTATGATTTTCTGGAATGTTGTTCCTTCCAATCTCCCCATGCTTAAGGCACGCCCCTATAATACAGAGTTGGTAGAGCTTTAAAAGAAGCAAACATCTCTCCAGAGAAATAAATGTAAAATACAACAAGCTAAGAGTTTATTCAGCATACGTTATCAGAGATCACTCCGCGATTAACAAGAGATAGCTTATGCTTTGAATGAGTAATATCTGTTTGCGTTTAAAAAAACCTTTAGCAGATGTGCCATTCTAAAGTGATCTCTAGCCAATTTAAACTGATTTAGTCAGTGGAGTACTTCAGGAAACGGAAATGGGCTAGTGCACCGGCACAAAGGTCAAATGCAGGATATAGACAGGAAATGGGCAGGGTTCTATCTGCTGGAAGTTCCTTTAACATTTGAGAAACTTTGGACTCAAAGGGTCGTCCCAATCATGGTAACACACCTGCAACCAGCCCTTCAGGATCCAAATGACAAGTCATGGGTGACAGCATGAATAATTTCTAAATACCATTTTTTACGGATTTCTATGTATGACAATAGATAGAGCCTGCAGCAGGATAACAGATCGGAAAGCTGCATGTTTCAGAATCATGCCCGACCCATTTCTGATAATAATGATAGACTAGAGTGCGACACCAAGCATTCCTTCCATCACCTTGTTGACTGTTACTATTCACGTCCTAAGTGCACGGGTATACCCAAAAGTGGGACCGGTGCTCGCTTTGCCACAGGATTCGAGCTATATCTCACTAACAAGGTCTCAGTGATCCATAAACGGTGGGGGGTTGCCTGTGTTCCTGTTTGGACGGGTCCTGGCACGGCAGTTTCTGCTTGACTGTTCGTTTTGGAGCGGGCCAAGACTGATTTGCAGATGGCAGGTCTCTGTCTAGAGTGTCATAGTAGGTGAAAAACGATTAACTGGAATGCGGGCAGAGCGATAACCAGCCATTGAGGATAACTCAAGCACTCAAGCACTCCATCCATCACATTGCTGTTTGTTGCAGTTGGCACCCTAAGTACGACGGGTAAGCTGAAGGCGCGGGTCCTGTGCTCACTGTGCTACAAGACTCCACCTATACCTCATTGATGAGGCCGTCTTAGGCAGAAACCAATCTGGAGATGCCAGGATTCCTCTCTGCAGGGGACCTAGCTTGGCTGGACAGTTTGTTTATTTATTTATTTATTTATTTATTTATTTATTGTATTAGAGCAGGACCAAGACTAAGATGCATATGGCAGATCTCTGTCTAGTATGGCAGAGAGGTTGAAAAACTGGACTGCGGTTCGAGTAATCGCCTGTGACGGAGATCAGTTCAAGCACTCCTTCCATCACCTAGTTGTCCGTTGCTGTTTCTGATAGTAGTGATGTGCACTATGAGCTGTACTTGTTCTTTTTGACTTCTGTTGAGAATTCACCCTGTCTGTGATGGTTGGTCTAGGGGGCTCTTCTGTATCTCAACTTCCTGTTCTACAGCACTGTGAAAGTGATTCCTACCTTTGCACCACAAGGATGTCTGCGTGCCCACGTGCTTGCCTCAATGTCTGTGCCATATGGCCTTGCAGCACCTGCACATGCCAGAAAGCAGTTTTTATGTAATCTGTCTTATTAAGCTCACTTGTTTCAGAGACGATCCCTTGTTATTGTCAATTTATTAGTTTTAATTCAATTTAAAGTGCACAGGTATTTAAATTGCAACTTCTTTTAATGGATTACTTTGCACTATTATCAGCCGTTATGCAAGTACATCATGAGCATTTTACTGATTCCCATTCCATTCACAACCAAACATTTACGACCCAACAATGTAATTGCACATCTAAATTCAGTTTAATATCAATATTATGATTTCAAGAATCAGCTTCCAAAAATGTTTACATCTGCAGATGGAATTTAATAGCATAAAATCTGCTTGTGCGGCAGATTTTCGGCACAAACAAAGAATGATAACACGTATCTTCCTATAGTAGGGGCAAAGAGGTGGCTAATGGGAAGTAGTGACCACCAACATTGCCACAATGTAGTGGCTATGCGCACACTTTTCAAATAGTTTCTCACATCTTAACTGAGCATCTGCTAATCATCAGACACAGTAAAGTACATTCAACTCATAATTGCAAGCCTTGCACAGTTTGTACAGCTGTCACAATTACCCAGCCCATTTGTAATCAGTCATATAGACCATTTCTCTAAAATCATATAGGCTGCTCTTAGGTAATAGAACGGAAAATGTGGACACCAAGTCATATTTTAGTCTAACCAACGTTAAAGAGCGGTGAGGGTCACAGAACTCGTGTGCACAGGTGAGTATTCTAGGTGTATCACTTATTGGCTAGATATTCAAAGAAACCGCTCACTTCTGATGATCCACCGCCCAGAGGTCATCTAACAAAAGATTAAATCCACAGCGGGATTTATCGGGTCTGGCTGCAGAGGAGAGAACTTCATTGAGATGTTTGGACATAATAAAAAGAATTAGCATCACAAAATAGAAATTTTGAAAATCGATTAGGAAGGCTGGAAGAGCAATTGACAGGAACTCGTTCGACATTATAAAAAGAATTTGCATCATAAAATAGAAATATCGGAAAATTGGAAAAAGAATAAGAAATAGACAGTAACATGCAAATGATTCAGCCCTGATGATGTCCCATGGGGGACGAAACGCATAGGCTGGCTGTATTGAAATATTGATTGATCTGTGTTTTGAAGAGTTTGGAACAAGTGTCAATAAAGACAAGTGGACAAGGAAGCTTGCATTGGAATATTGATTATTTATGGACTTCAATAATTAATTGTGGATGAATTCATAATAACTGTACGCTCCTTCTGTGTGGATTTAATCATATTTTAGTCTGCCAACCTTACTATGTAATCTATCACTGTGAGAACTTGTCTTAACATGTAAAATATGCTCTAGTCGTAGCTCAAGATAAAAACCTCTAGAGTTCCAAAAATGATCAAATCAGCTTCATATTTATTTTGATGCTCAAAAGAGACTCGGCTGCTGGGATCTGAAGATAGGGGAGATTTAAAGACATTTCGTCTTTCAATCTGTGTTGGTTCCAATATTTATAAGGTCCTGATTAATAGTGCGAGGATACTGTGTGGCTGGAAATGAAGTTTGTGCCTGGTATTCTCACACTCAGTCCAGCTAATATGAGTTAATCCCCCTGGAATGGGATATACCCATGCAAACTCAGTTTTTGGGGGTCAAACTCCGCACAGTATTCCCCATTCGATGCAGAGTAACTCCCCAACGTACCACCTGTTTTCAAAGGGTAACTGTATATTTGTATTTAACTATTTTATTTTTTTATTTTTATTTTTTATTATGCTCGATCAGTTCTACAGTGAATCCACATGCAAAATCACTTACCTGTTGTACTATACTTTTTACACTCTCAGTTGCTTATTGTATATTTATGAACTCTCGTTGTACCCATCATAAAATGTGTCTACTGATGTAAAATTGTTTATACTGTTTACTTTAAACTTGTGGTTTTCCTGCCCATGATTGCTTCCATTTAACGTGTTGAATTGTGGGATTTGCAGTCCAAACTCTGTAGTCTTTCCCTCTCATTCCTGGTGACTATTCAGTTTTTCCTCCAATTTTCTCCTTTGCTCTGTGCTAAGACCTGTATGTTAAACAGTGCACCCCCAGCCACCATTTTGTGTTATCAAGCCAGTGAAGCCAGCCCCCCCTGCCTCTCCCCCAGCAACAGGGATATTCTACATCAGAGGGTGCTTCAATGAGCTGTTTAAACTGTGTTTAATAGGGACTGTGCACTTCGTTTTTTGGCCAGGAGAGGGAGTAAAGTTTTATTCAAACAGTATTGTTAGATTTCAAGTTTGTGAGGCCTTTACCTGAAGGAAGTCCAATGTGTGGATTGAGCCTGTCTGTCTCCTAGGAGATTCTGATCAGGAGAAGCAGCTTCCAACTCCCTGGTCAGCAAACCTTGTCTGAGGTTGCTGGGACCTTATATAGTCTGCTAGTGGTTGGTACATGTATACACTGATTGGTGGTTGTATCTGATGTTTCTATTGGATTGGGTTAGTGTCCTCATTGGTTGGGTATTTGAGGGTTCTGATTGGTTTCTGGGTCTGCGATTCAATCAATGTAGGGTTGGGACTAGGGCTAGGGTTATGATTTCTATTGGAAGTAGGGACTAGGGCTTCCTGTGTTATTGGTTGTTGGGACTAAGGTGGAACTAGGGATAGGGTTAGTCCTTTAATTGGAAGTAGCGATTAGGGCTTCTGGTGTTATTGGTTGTTGGACTAGGTGTGGTACTAAGAGTAGGGCTAGGCTTTCTATTGGAAGGAGGGACTAGGGTTTCCTGTCCCATTGGTTGCTTGGACTAGGGTTGGGACTACTGGTAGGGCTAGGGCATCTATTGGACGTAGAGATCAGGGGTTTGAACTTATTGGGTGCTTGGACTAGGGCTAATATTGGCTGTAAGGTCCTGATCTCCTATTGGTTCTAGATTTTTAGGGCTAGTGTTGTGATTGGATAGTGTTAGGGCTAGGGTTCCCATTGGCTGACGGGGTCACCTAATTACTAGGGCTATGAAAGGCCAGGGTTAGGGCGTCTCAGCCCGGGCGTCGAGGCTAAGGGCAGAGAGGACAAGGGCAGTTGCCTGTTTGAGCCTGTTAAGGGCAGAGAGGACAAGGGCAGTTGCCTGTTTGAGCCTGTTAAGGGTTTGAGCCTGTTAAGGGCAGAGAGGACAAGGGCAGTTGCCTGTTTGAGCCTGTTCGAGACTGGCCAGGGCCAGGGCCAGAAATGCTGTCCATCTTCCCATTAAGCAACACCCAGCCCACACCATCCACATCCACAAACAGAGCAACACACACACACCAAATGTACACCACGCACAACACTATGCACAGATTAATGTACCAGCATGCACTACAAAACCAACCAAACCACAACTATACACCCTACTATCCCAACTACCACACATATCCACCATCACCTACAAACAGTACACAACCCTATCCTATACCACTAACCAATACACTCATCACTAACACAACGCCAATCGACACCATACATAACTACATCCCATCCAGACACACGCTCCCTGCTGTAATTACACCTAACATACCACCTTTTATCACTAACAAACATATAATCATCCTTCCATCATTTGTCCAACAAACACCCTCCTCTCCCTTCTACCATAAGAACACTAACGTACAACACACACACTGCAGACCACCACACTTTTTAACTCTTGCAACAAACCAGTCTAAGACAAACACTCTTACCTCTACTTCATTCCCACCAACACACATCATACACTCTACTCATAAACACATCACCACCCCCTCTACTGTACAACCTCCTCTCACAAACAATACTAGACAACCAAATCCATTGGATGAAACATATACATCAGCAACTCTTTTCACTACTCCTCAAAAACAAAACATATCACACTCACCAGCACAACAAGATCTTCAAAGCACAACACCTCATAATACTTACCATCACAAAATACAAACATACACTCACCTTTCAAACACAAAGGAACCAACTCCAATGCCAAGCTTTCTCTCTTCCACCACACCTAACACAGATACAGCAACACAGCAACTCTCTTCTAACCGCCTCTCATCCATTGGACAATTTAGAACCTTACTACATGACCCACATGCTGCAGCACCACCCCTGACTCATACACCTTCCGCATTAAACATACGCAAACAATATAAGCAACATGCCATACCTCACAACTTCGCTTCCCCATGTCTACTTCACAATGTTGCACCACAAAAACAACAGAGCACTCCAACTCACTCTCAAACACCATCTCCACCACATACACACGCAGACCCATCAAAATGCCTTCTTAGCATGCTGGATGAGGAACATGATACAGAACAGCTACACGATTGCTATCCTAATACAGTTAATGACAGCTCTAAAAACACACCTGCTACAAATCCACACAATACTGACCACTCTTCTACAAAACAAAGTCTCACAATCACCAAAGGCCACTCTCTAAACTGTCTACTAATAAATGCTCGATCCCTCTCTAAAAACAAGCATCACATCTACGACCTTCTCACAGATGCAAAACCAGACATACTATTCATAACCGAATCATGGTTGGGAGAGGATATGGCTCCAGTCCTGCATGAAGCCATTCCTTTAGGCTATCAAACAATTACCCAAAATCGTATAGCCAAAAAAGTAGGTGGTCTAGCTGTTGTATTCAGGCAAACAATACATATCACTAAAATTGACAACATCTCCATAAAGAATTGTGAGGCTCTTCTAACAAGATGCAATCCTACACTGTCTTCCTCCTGTAACTTCCTGCTCCTTTACAGACCTCCAACTAGTAAGGCAACATTCCCAGACGCACTTCTAGACACAGTTTCAAACCTGATAACAATACACTCCAACCTATGCGTTCTGGGTGACCTCAACATTTGGTTTGACAAACCCAATATGACCCATCCAAAAACAATAATCACTGGCCTAGACGCACTGAACCTCCATCAGATTGTCCACAAACCGACACACACCGCTGGACATATCCTAGATGTCATTTTTGCTAATACTGAACTAGTTACCTTTCAAACTATAACTCCAGTTACATGGTCAGACCACCACTTGCTTGCTTTCCAACATAAAACAACACTAAGCGACTCACCTAAAACTACCTTACATCCATCCAACTATCGGCCGTGGAACAAACTCAATTTGGAACACTTAGAAACACAACTAACATCAAGTACAAATCTAGAAACAATAAATTCTGTTCAAAAACTATATGAGTGGCTACAAGAAGCTTTTGACATCCTGATACCACTCAAAACCACACAACAGAACAAAAGAAAAAAAGCACCTTGGAGAAACATAGAAATAAAAGACATAAAACAACAAATTAGAAAGCTGCAACGTACCTGGCTCAAAACAAACGCCAAACAAGACAAACTTCACCTACAAAAAATTAACAGATTATACAAGTCGGCTATCAAAAAAGCTAAGAAAAGGTACTATTCAGACAGAATTCAAAACGCTAAATGTGCAAATAAAGAATTCTATAAAATACTCAATGAATTTCGCAAACCAAATTGCCTAGAAGGAACTCATCCTGTTACTCAAGATTTCAGAGACAAACTGGCAAATCATTACACGGACAAAGCAGACACGTTGGACTCATACTTAAAACAGAAACAAAGCACCAGCACTAACCCTTGTACAAAACAACAATCCAAGAATACTCTAACCAAGCCTCTCCGTTCCTTCCAACACATCTCACATGATGAATTTATGGACCTGGTCAAAGCAAGCAGGCTTGCCGGCAGCCCTTCTGACCCCTGTCCACCACAAATTTTCAAAACAATTCTTTTAACAACCTCTGCTGCCACTCCAGTAAGAAGAATCATCAACGATTCCTTCACTACCGGAATATTTCCAGAAGAACTCAAAAAATCACACATACGCCCTCTACTGAAGAAAACAAACTTGGACCCGCTGAACCCTGACAACTACAGACCCATTACAAATGGACCTTTCCTGGGCAAACTGATAGAAAGAGCAGCGTTCGCCCAGATGTCACAATTCATTGAAGAGAATGACATACTTTCAGACTTCCAAACAGGATTCCATCCGGGGAGAGGCACTGAATCTGCCCTCCTTGCCATCTGGGATGACCTGAAAAATACAGTTGAACGCAACGGAGTTGCTGCGCTACTACTCTTGGACCTCTCGGCTGCCTTTGACACGGTTGACCATGACACTCTGAAACAAAGACTCTATGAAGCCGGCATAGAGGGAACTGCTCTAGACTGGATCGCATCCTACCTTCGAAACAGAACTAATGTCAGCCATACCCCACCTTTCTCGTCCAAACCGTACTCCACAAAAGCAGGGGTCCCTCAAGGTTCTATCATCTTGCCCATGCTTTTCAACATCTACATGAAGTCATTACCAGTACTGATCAATAAATTTCACCTCACGTGCTTTAACTATGCAGATGACACGCAAATACTCCTTCAACTGGAATGCCCCAAAGACATTGGAAAATCACCAATTTTCAGCTGTCTCAGAGCCGTGGATCAGTGGATGACTTGGAGCCATCTCAAATTGAATACTTCAGAAACGGAAATACTCACTTGTGGCGATTGGAAACATTACAACCCGCTTGCCGCATGGCCTAATGAACTGGGATCACCACCTAAAGTATCGAAGGAAGTAAGAAACCTCGGAATGACCATGGACTCCAAGCTGTCGATGAATGCCCAAGTGGACAAACTAGCAAGATCAAGCTTTTGTCACTATAAAAACGCTGCGACGAATTTTCCCTCATTTGGGATTTCCGCACAAGGTCCAAGATACCATCTCCCTTGTTCTGTCCAAACTCGATTACGCCAATAGCCTCTACCACGGATCACCTTTAACAACCATGAAAAGACTACAACGGATTCAGAACTCGGCTGCCAGACTACTCTTGCATATCAAACCGCGAGACCACATCTCCCCTGCCTTGAAAGCCCTGCATTGGTTACCGGTTGCCAGAAGATCCACGTTCAAGCTGCTTTGTATCACCCACAAAGCAATACATGGAATGGACCGCTCTTCATCAGGAATAAAATCACCAAACACATTCAACAGAGGAACCTCCGCTCTAAAGGAGCATCTCGCCTCAAAATCCCAAGATACAAGAAAAAAACCATGGGTGGCACATCCTTCTCTGTTCAAGCAGCCAAACTATGGAACTCTTTACCCCCAACATAAGATCCACCGACAACCACCTTATCTTCAGAAAACTACTCAAGTATTGGCTCTTCCCCACATAAGCACCATACGCAAACAGAAATTTACAGCATATCCCTCTGTATATAAGCATTTGTTTTCACTATAGACATGTACCTATCTTTGTGTATTGCTTTGTATAAACATGTAGAATAATTATGTTGTTGAGAGAGAAAAAAACCCCAATAATAATAAATAAATAAATATCATCTTTGGTCTACATGTACTTACTTCCATTGTGCATCTATGTACCTTCCATGTACTTGGATCTGTGTCTCTGTTACTTTTCTCCTGAAAAAGCATATCCAATGCACTACCCTATTTCTCATCCTGTGCCTCTATCAATATCTTTAATCTACATATACTTACCTCCTTTATGTATCTATATACTTTCAATGTACTTATGGATCTATATATTTATCACTTTCTTCTAATTTAGCATTTCCAAGGCACTACCCTAGTTCTCAGCCTATACTTATCTCAATATATCTTCTAGCCCAACCTTCTGACTCATCTCAAACTTCTTTCGTCTACTCTTTCCAATGCACTACCCTATCTCTCATCCTATACATTTATCAATATATCCTCTACATCCACACTCTCATTTATCCCAAACCCCATACCACTACTATGATCCCCAAAATAACCCTTTCTAGACTCTCTCCTACTCTACCCTCCTTGCATCATCTGACACCTCTTTTACTATACCGATCCCCTAAAACAAACCTTTCTAAACTCTTCCCTGACTCCTCCCCTCTAAAACCCCTTTTACTCATCCAAAAGCCTCCTCCTACTGGTGAGACCTAAAAAAAAAAAAAAAAAACCTTCACTCTTTTATCCCTCCACTATCCTTTTCAATCAAAATTAACAGACTAGCATGTTCAATTCTCAAATTCCATTTTCAACTATACTAATTCACCACTAATCCTTTATGGGTTCCAGAGTAGCGTGCTACTCGCCAATAAAGCGTCTCAACACCCCATCAGGGTTACAAGCGCTATAAAAATGCAAACCTTTTCCCTTTCTACCCTCCCCAACCCTTCTCAATCCAAATAACTGACTAACATATCCACCACTAAAATTACTTTCATGTTTCACCACACTAATACTTATGGGTTCCAGAGTAGCGTGCTACTTGCGCTTCAAAACCCCATCAGGGGTAGCAAGCGCTATATAAATACAAACCTCTTTCCCTCTTCTATCCCGCCACCTACCCTTCTCTACCCAAATAACTGAATAACATATCCACTACTCAAATTACTTCATTTTTTACTATACTAATTTTCAACACTAATCCTTAATGGGTTCCGGAGTGGCGTGCTACTCGCCAGAAAAGCGCTTCAACACCCATCAGGGGTAACAAGTGCTATATGAATGCAAACCTTCTCTGCTATCCTTCTCACTCCAAATAACTGACTAATATCCACCACTGAAACTACTTTCATATTTCACCATATTAATTCACCACTAATCCTTTATGGGCTTCCGGAGTAGCGTGCTTCAACACCCCATCAGGGGTAACAAGCGCTATATAAATACAAACCTTTTTTTCCTCCTCTATCCTTCTGCTATCATTCCAAATCCAAATAACTGACTAACCTATCCACCACTTAAAATGTACTTGCATGTTTCACTATACTAATTCAACACTAATCCTCTATGGGTCCCGGAGTAGCGTGCTACTCGCCGAAAAAGCGCTTCGACGCCTCGTCAGGGGTAGTAAGCGCTATATAAATGCAATTACAATACAATACAATACAATACTTAAGGGTATGTTTACATTCTCTTATAAGTTGTATCTTTTATCAACTGGTAGAGCAAACCATGGAATATATAGTGCTGGGCATGTAAAGACACTAAGTGAACATAATTTCAATGTCACATACATTGGTGTATATTTATCTGATTCTTCACTATGAAAAACTGGATGTTCCATTTAGTTATCTGGGATGGCGGATGAAAGTATGGGAGGGAATGTGCGATGAAAGTATTGGAGAGAATGCGCTTTGAGAAACTGCTCACATCACAAATGAGAATGACATATCTGAAGTAATTAGAAGATGTCTGGTTAGAACACTAGAGGACAAAATAGTGTTTAGACAATGGGAAATTATTTCTTTTGGGAAGATTGAAATAGGGGTGAAATGTATCTTCAGATGGGAGTTTAAAGCTTCCTGGGATTCTTATAAGGGACTATGGTTCTTCGATATATGGTAAGCCTGTTTAGGAACTCGTAAGTGAACTTGTGTATGGTGATATATGGAGTCCTTAAAGATAATATTAAAATACCATGGAAACTCATCAGACCACCTAATCTAACATCCTGGGGCTATGATAATTGTGAGTGAATGGTTCTAATGTGTAGTTGAAGAAACAAGAAGTATTCATTTAAAAGAGTCATGCAGACAAAACACATACACAAGATTTGAAGATTTATTTTCACAGTAGCCAACATCTGTACAGCACATGTGGCGGCAGGCATTCTTTGTAGAAAGAGGATGCGCCAATGGGATTTTTATAGCATTTCCATTATCCATGAAGTTTGGAGCTCCATAATTTGTGCCTCTCGCACTTGGTTGTTTCATCGAATCGGGTAATTCTTATGAATTGATACATTTATCCTCATTCTTCTCATAAAATGAAGAGAGATGCAGCAAAACGCTCTGCACAGCAAACTCAATGGTATTCGCTGCATTAAACATTTCAGTAGCACCAGCTGCTGAAATGAATCTCTTTTGTGAAAGGGCACAAAACGCGGCAATGTTAGCATCGACAATTGAAATGAGAGCATTTTATGGTGACATATGTTTACAGTGTAAAAGTACATTTTAACTAACATTCAATCCACGTGTGAGATCAGAGCACAAACAACGCAGACTGACTGCAATGGAACCCTTGTAAGTAAGTGTCAACCATATTTACATAGTACGCAGTGCAAACCTGTCATTAGTAACAGAGAGCACTTTTAACAACTTAAATGTGCCCAACTACATTGATGTTAGATCAGTACAATTGGAGTCATCCCTGGCACCAATATGGTCCATACAGATCTCTCCAGTGTGTGCATTAACCCTATGAGCTACCTTATCAGATGCACATAAATAAATGGAACAAGCATTTATAACACAAGGAACCCACGAGGGAACAAGGTCAGTAGCAACATTAAAAAACAGACTTCGAAGTCAGCCCCGATCAAAAGCAAATGCTACTAAAACGTTCTTGGAAGTAATCCACAGGTACTCAAATTACATTTTGAAATTAATTTTTTGAAATGAAAGTAATCAGCCAACTACCATAAATAAGGCAAATAATAGTTTGGTAAACAATATGGGAATGAGATAAACACAATAAACGAAAAAGACGTAAAATAAAACTAGTTAATATAGGAATATCAGACACACACACATGCATTTAACCACTAAATAGACGAACAGTCACCCAGAATGCCCAGAACCAGGAAGTAACCCACTCTGAAGGAGAAGACCTCACTCCAAGTTAATGAGATCATGACTTCTAACACTGTTTATTGGCTAAGATGCACCACTCTGCTGACATCAGCATTCATTAATACAAGGCAGGCACGTTAACCGCATTGTGAAGTGTAAGGCCTAATTTTTCTGTGAACGCAAGTGAACACTGTGCCTTACCACAAAAGTAGAAAAACCTCACTTTCTCATCCACATCCTGTATTTGTAGTGCATGGATGTAGAGAATGGTGTTTTACCTTTAAATGATTGGACACTGCTATTATATATCTCATCGCTACCTATATGATGGCCACGAGGCTCTGTTCACTAGCTGGCATGCACGTGTTGGTTGCTGTGATCTATATGTAAAATGGGATGTGTAATTTGGATGACGACTGCAGAGGTACTCCAGGTGTGTTGAACTGAGTATGTTGCAGCAGAGAGTGGTAGATGCATGTGGGAGAAAAGGTGAGCAATGGGGGAGCGAAGTGTGGCTGAAAGCTCATCGGTGTTGGTTAGGAGGTGAGCAATGTGTATGTGTCCTCTGTCAGGGCCAGGGATGTGCTCATATTGTAGTGCAGAGAGCAGTAGGAGGAGAAACGTTGAGGATGGCTGGTAAACGTTAGAAGAGCTGTACTGAGGCTGTGGAAGAGGCTGTCTGTGTTTGTTTAAGTGTTGGTCAGAGTTGAGCTCCCATCATGGTGCAGTGAGCACTGACTACTGGTGAGAGGAAAGGATGACCATTCAGATAAGTTCCCATTGGTTAAGCAAAGTCCACATTTGCTTCCACCAAGGACTTTTCAGAGTGAGTTACTCGGGAAGCAGCCATGTCTTCTTGCTGTTGTCTTTTTATTTTCAATGATCTTGCATTAGGTGCAAGACTGATGTCTTCGGTAGGTTTGCTCCCCTGAGGGCTTCTCATAGTGGGTCGCTAAGGTCTATAGTAATGGCCATGTCTGCCAAGTTGTATGAAAGGTCAGGCTTTCAGGTGTTCATGATGGTTCCTAATGTTGAGAGGGAGGAAATTCCATGTTTTCATTCAGGATGGTGAATGTTGCGTCTGAGCAGTTCACGGTTTCCTCTGGAAGAAGGAAGGTCTAAATTGTTGCAATGCAGAGAGCCTTATTGGAGAAGTCTGGGTAGCTGGTGCAGGAGAAGGAGAGCAGAGCTAATGTTATCATATGACTTAAGATACAGGAGAAATCTTTCTACAATGTTACGTAATTGTTGGAGTCTAAGAAGAAATTATTCTGCAGCACCAATGTAGAGGTCATTGAAGTGATCCAGATATGAAAGCACAAGGGCTGTGGCTACTTGAGCCCTACGGGGGAGTCCAGTAAAGTCAACAATCTCCTCAGTATTATAAGATGATGTAAGGAGAGCCTGATGACTGAGTTACATTGTGATCAAAGATAGACAACAGACTCAAAGGCTTTTCACTGTTTATGTTGGTGTAGGTTGGCTGCCCAGCTGGGAGGTAGTCATCATATGTGCAAGCAGGGATGGTCTCTGTTTATTTACCTTCAGATAGTTTCTGGTAATCCCATAATGAGTGGCCGCGAGGTAAAATCTGAGTGAAGCACAGACAATGTCTGAAAGAGATTACAGTTTCTACAGAATCTGTGATTCATTCATGTAATTGTACCAGATTAGGCCAAAGGATGACAAAAGTATTCTATTGCATATTGTCTTTTAACAGTGTACCACTTCAGCCTGCGCCTTACTTTATGCTGTCCTCTCTCCACCCCATTTTTTCCTCTCTGTTTGATTCCTCACTTCCACCCTTCCTGCTGTACACTTAATATGTCTCCTTGGTCCAGTGTACATGTTGCTCCACACTCTCTTCTCCTCCATTTCTGCTCTGTCAGATGGGGGCACCAAAGCTTCCACCCACCTTTGGATGCCATTATCAGAAAAGTGTTGTTGTGAGAGGTGAAATGAGCATGGTGGTGTCCAGTGCTTAAAATAAAAAATTAAATTGGCGGTACTTTTTACCTCAAATTACCCATTTGCTACAGAGTAGTTCTTTTGCGCTCTCATAAATATTTCAACCCTGCTGAGAAGTTCTGGTACTGTCCCATGCAGGTAATCTGTACCCAACCACACCTACCCATTCAAAGCACTGGTGGGGACACTACATTGAACATATTGCTCTTCACTGTCCAAACGCAATGTCACCAGACCGCGAAGAATCGTGTCAATGAGACATCCCAGACTGTGGAGACGGGGTGCCAAGACTTTGAAGCCCTACAAAGCCCTTCAAAGGATGCACATATGATTTAGAAATCCTGGTTACATAACTCAATAAGGCATCCAATGCCAGATGGCAAGGCATGCAGATGTTTGTGTTAAGGTTGCTTTAAACCGCGTGAGTGGCTTTGCTTTTGGTCTGAATCCATCATTAAGGTGCATGGCTTCAAAGCAATTCTTCAACTCCCTTCATAATTACTCATGCATTTAGGCAATTTCTGGACAGGGCGGCTAATGGCAGTGGCCCCAGGGTTCCGCCATTGATTGGAAGTGTCATGAAACACGATAGGAGGGAAAGCTAATTATCTGTTGAAAAAGACATGTTTGCTTTTGCTCATACTGTGTGACTTTCTTAACAAATATCGGATGAGACCCAAATATGGGATGAGAACTCAATTAGATCAGCGGCACCTGTGTCTCAATTATTATGCTTGAAAGACAGCCGGGCTCCTGAGTTTCCCTCTCACAGTATACATGTAACAAAGGTGAATGTATTACAATATAGAACTCCAGGGGTGTCCATATAAATATTATAGTAGGAGCAGTCACACCAGGGCCCTGTGGACCGAGGGGGCTATTGCACCCCATTAACAGATGTTGCTCACCACCAAACCGGGTGGGAGGCATTTTCGTAACTTGCATTGGGAGGCATGCACATTACTAAGTCACAATAACATAATACTCCAAGCTAGCAAGGTGGATGCCTGATGCCAACCCTGGCTCCAGGCCCCGTGGTGGTACAGGTGCCTTCACTACCCAGAGGAGGGCCCTGCTCTCCCCAAACCTTTTTCTGCCAGTGAGGTGTCTGACCAAGAGCTCAGTTCTGACAGCAGGGTATATATAAAGTTGGTGGTCGAAATGTCAGGCGCTTCTTACAATATTTGGCAGGTGTTCCAGTTCTTCTAAGCCGCCACCCCCCAATAGACTCTGAGTACAGGTTTAGGGCCTTGTAAAAAAACTGTGCTGTGCCAAAGAAAAAAATAAGTTCCCATGCCAATTAAAAAGCATAAAGAAACCAAATCCGCTTGTGTAAATAAGAGTGGCTGAGAGCATGGCACTACCTCACAGTGGAAGTTGTAAACCTCTCGGGGATTCCAGTGCAGATGCGTTTCCTCGTGGGGGGTGGTGGAAGGGGGGTTCTGGATGAAGGCATGTCAAGGGGTCTTTAAGCGGAATCTGTTATCTGCGTGTCTTGCCGTGACAGAGGGCCCCAGAGAGGATTTGCGATTTTGGCATTCCTAGGGATGTACCGCCTCTGATAAATCTGTCGTTTCGAGGGGTTACCTCAGCGAGCAGTCTGGTAAGGGCCCTGACCCTGTTCTGTTCTGAGCTGTCTCTCCTTCGGGAGCCGGGTCACGGATTTACTTCTCGGAGTTTTAACCTCTGGTATGTGTAACGCTTGTGAAGTGCGCAGCTAGAGTTCACAGGAGGAGGTATTTTACCCAATAGATTCGCCGTGCTGTAAAAGGAAGAGCACGTGCTAACAGCAATTGAATAAATGAATAAAAGCTCACATCGCAACCACCATAGAGCCACATTTTAGGACATGTTCAGCTATCCCACTTGAGAATGTGTACCTGAAACCAGTCATCTAGCTTCTTTTTCGAAAAAACACTGCCAAAGCCAATAGGAATGGCCTCCTAAAACTGGTGCAATGGTTGGTTAGGTCGAGCCTAATAGACAGCGCATGAGTGTCTATTGCAAGGCACATTGTGGCTTACCAAATACAAAGAGGGGATTGGAGCCCGCCCATCGCTTGCCATTGGTTGGCTTTCCTGTTTCTTTCCTGTTCTTCTCTAGCCCTGCACTTGTGTTGTTCTCTGCTTCCCAGGTGCTTCTCCCCTTCCACTTTCATGCATGCGTCTTCCCATTGCCTCCCCGTGCCGTCCATATTTCTTTCCCCATTCATGGTCTTGAGTACCTGCTTCCAGGTCAGAACAGCCAGTATCCTTCCTCTGAAAATCAGATGACTTTGGCATAAGAACAGACTACTTTCCTGTTTGCCGTAATAATGTAGACCCTGGTATATCTGTTCCCTAGTCTTTTTGCACCACAATTACAATTGTTTAAATCAATTTTCAATTTATTTCTTATTTGTCTGTACCACTTCTGTTAGAAATCGGTTTTAAGCATTTATCATTCACTTTTTGTATACTACGTGTGAGAATTTCCCCAACAAGTTTTATTGCAGTTTTATTGCCTTTGCCTCGCACAAAAATTCCACTGAAATACACACTTACTGTTTTATATGTAAAAACACATGTAAAAATTCCATAGACATAAGCTATGGAACAGTTATTCATCTTTCCATCGTTGCCAAATATTATAACAATGGGAATTTCTATCTAATATTCTTCTTAAGTCAGTGTTCAAGCGTGTGTCAGTTGTGTGCCTGTGCAGCGTGGGTAGTAGGAATATCACACTTTTTGCTAATTTTCTCTGCTTCGTGTGTATTTCTACAGCCAACATCTTTACAAATGTGGGTTGCATTGAAAAACTAAGAATACTTGACAGGAACTAGAGGTTAGAATTATAACCTAGGACTGTGGAGTACAAATTCAATGTGCTTTGCATTACAGAGCCTGCATGGGAGCTGTGATTTGTACTAACATCCTGTGCGACAATGGACTTGAAAGCAAGGCGTGCAGCTAAATACTAAAATGCTATAAGAAATGTGCTTCACTAATTTTTCAATCCCCCTGAAAATGCTTGTGTAGTTCTACTACCAATACTAACAGCAGTGGAGTGTATTTTAGAACGCAACATTTCACACCAATTATCGTACAAACTAGAACCCTGAAATTTGCTTCCCATTTGCTCTCCTCACCGACCGTGTATTTAAATGCAGCATTTACCATCCATTCTGTTAAAATTTGTTGAGGGAAGGCCCAACACCTGCCGTAAAATGTATGAAGTGTTATTGTCCTCAGACTCTTCTTATTGGTACTGTATGCTTTAAAATAAATAATGTGTCACACATTGTCCACACAAATGATTTCCTGTATCACACCTTGGAAACAGAACAGCTGCAGGTAATTTTTTCTCGGTGTTGGATATAGCTTTGCCCCTCCCCATTCACAGTGCCAGCTCTGTTAGACTTGACAGTCTTAGGGTGGTCTTCCCCCAAACCTTTTGCCTTCCTCCTCCACTTTATCTGGCCTCATGTTTGCGGGCCTTAGGACTCTGAGCACGTTACCACGGCTAACCAGTGCTAAAGTGTATGTACTCTCTCGCCCTTAAACTTGGTAATATTGGCCCATCCCCAATTAGCATATTTAATTTACATATAAGTCCCTAGTAAAATGCACTACATGTGCTCAGGGCCTGCAAACTAAATGCTACTAGTGGGCCTGTAGCACTTATTGTTGGTTGTATGTTACAACCACGCATGCCTGAACAACGCGGTCTTAACAACGACCGCGTCTTAACCACGCATGCTTTTACCACACATGCCTTTACAACAAATTTAGTTGTAATGGCATATTTGGTAAAGGCATATGCGCGGTTAAGGTTCTGCCCTAAACCCCAGCCCCCCGCCCTGAATCCTAAAAGCGGACCCCAGGCCTTAATACTAAGCTCGCCCCAGCCCTTAAAACACCCCAGCCCCCCACGCCTTGAGCCCTAAAACCCAGCCCCCAGACTTGAAATCGACCCTGACCCCCCATCTTACGTCCTAAACCCTTCACCCCAGAACTCGACTCGACCCCCCAACCCCCCAACCCTGAGCCCTAAAACCTTCACCCCGGGACTCAACCGGGACCACCCAGCCCTAAAACCAACCTCCTCACCATTTAAAGTATAAAATAAAAAAAATCGTACTCACCAAGCCACTCCGTCCATCCATTCCTCATCCGGGCAGGACGTCACCTTTGATCCTCCGCCCAGTCCGACCCTCAGCTAACTACCAAGCACGTCTAATGTGGTAAAGGCATATGCGTGGTTTAGACTTGCGTTTTTCCGCCTGCTCTTTTAAGCCACACGTTGTTTAGAGTCTTAGACTGCGTGGTTTAGGCTGTTTCCCCTTATTGTTCCACACACTTAAAGAGCCCTCTAACCATGACTCAGGCCTGCCATTGCAGAGCCTGTGTGTGCAGTTTAAACTGCCATTTCGACCTGACAAAATAAATCTTTTGCAAGACCCAAACCTTCGCTTTTTATACATATAAGTCACCCCTAATGTAAACAACACAGATGGCAGGGTGCAATATATTTAAAAGGTGGGCAATGTACTTTTAAGTTTTACCTGTCCTGGTACTGCAAGGTCTATCTCTCCTATAGGATAACATTGGGATTAATTTATTACCTTTTATAAGTGTAATTCCCAATTGTGAAGAGATTGACTTTTCAAGTTTGGTGTCTCTGAAATCACAATTTAAAATCCAAACTTATGATGAAGTCAGATTTTAAATTGCAATTCTGTAAATGTCACTTTTAGAAAGTTAAATACTTTGTAGGAATGCACTCCTTCCCTTGTCGTATTCCATGGCTTCAATATTCAAATAGATCATCTGTAAATGCGTGAGAGCAGTTCCTGTGAACCGCCCCGGTCACAGATCATGCAAAAGCAAACCACTCGGGCACAAACTGGCGCACCCTTCTGTCGCACTGCTGTGTGGGAAACTTCCCTCATGTTAAACACTCGTTGTAGAATTATCCATTTTCGCCATTATAGTACCAAAAATTATACAATTCCTTATTCCATCATTCTTCATAACTTTATAAATCACTGCAGAGACAGCGAAGTTCCATCCTGTTTCTTTATTTAATTTTTTCATATGTCCACTGAGTGCTCATAAGGCATTTCGCAGTAGCACGTTAAATAAAGGTCAAGATAAAAACTTGTAGCAAAGATGACTCATTACATCTGCCCAATGCATTTCGAGCCAAACTGGCTCTTCATCAGGGGTCTCTGTAACGAAATGAAAGACACATCTCAGCTATCCATTCACTGCTGACCTTAACAAAACATACCTCTACCATTTACCTACACTCATTATCCCACACCTTATGCTTATAATACATTGAAACACATGTGCGCTGTTAGACTTGGCATCTTTTGGCGTGTTTCCCCTGACTTTTTGCTTTCTGACCTCCAGGTTTTGACTCTGTTTTTGCTGGTGTAATGATTCTGCGCACTTTCCTCACTGCGGTCCAGTGGGAAAGTGCAAGTGCTCCTGTATAAAATGTGTTATGGATTGGTGTTTCCATGATTGGCCTATTTGGTTTATGTGTCAGTCCCTTGTAAAGTGCACTGCGAGTGCCAGGGCCTATAGACCAAATGCTGTTGGTGGGCTGCAGCACTGGATTGTGCCACCCACGCAAACAGCCCGTAAAGTGTAACTCGGGCCTGCCATCGCAGAGCCTGTGCGCAGCCTGGGGCTGCCATGTCGACTTGGCAAGTGCACACACTTGCAAGTCCCCAAACCTTCCCTTTGCTACATGTTAGTCATCCCTAAGGTAGGCCCAAGGTACCCCTGTGGGCAGGGTGCGGTGTATGCGAAAGGTAGGACATGCCCTGGTGTGTGCGGCATGTCCTGATAGTGAATTACAGCCTAGTTCGTTTTTCACTATTGCAAGGCTACCTGTTCCCCCTAGGCCAGAACGGGCAGTTTCGATCATTACAGTTTATAATCCTAACTGACCCCGGGAACATGGTAGAAATTCGAGTTTAGTATGCCTGGACTCAGAATGATAAAATGCATCTTTTAGTGAAGTTGGTTTTAACATTCTGTGTTTGAAAATACCACTTTTAGAAAGTGGGTATTTCTTGTCTAACCATCCAAGCCTGCCTCTGCGAGGTTGTGTATTCCTTGTCTGGAATGTGAGTGACAGGGGCTGGGGGATGCCAGGAGACAGGGTGAGTCAGCACAGGGCTGAATAGCAAGATCTACATGTAGATGGGTGGGAGGGGTCGCACCTGGGCCCTGAATAGGACAGAGCCTTCCCTCCACAATGATGGCTCCACCTCCTGTGGTGCGTCTGATGTCCCTGGCCTACTCACTGAAAGAAGGGACGGAGACTTGTCAACAAAGTGCTCCAGAACTGGTTTGGACTAGGCAAAGGCCTCTCTGCCTTCAGAGAACAAAGGAATTTGGGATATAAATATTGGGGCCCTGACCCCATGAATTTAGATCTCGCTGGAATCAAGGAACCTGCCAAGACGAAGAGCTGGAAAAGCTGCCAGGAGGAGTACTGCCCCGTTGCTGTGTTGTTGCTTTGTTGGGTTGGCCTGCAGCTGCTGCTTCTGCCTTGGGCAGTGAAAGGACTGGACTGAACTTTCTACGAACTTGTGCTGAGTATCTCCAAGGGCCAGGAACCGAGCTGGCCTCCTGTTAAGAAGTCTCAGGGACTACAAAGACTTCACACGCCTCTGGGTACCGCTTCTGGAACGCTGTTTCAGTCGCCACAGAGAAAGGGAACTGCAACCGACTCCGTCAACCGAATCCATCCCTGGCCGGTGACCTGTTTGCACCGCAGACCGCATCGCCCCGCTTCGCATCGCAACCCTGGTCTCACCGTGGGCGACGTCCGACGCCGCCAACATCGAGCCGCTGCTTGCACCGTGACCTGTGGGCACCGCAGTTCGCATCGCATCGCTTCACTGGGCCAGCCGGACCAGACCGACACTGTCGCTGCAACTGGCTCAAGAGTCGTGACCGCACCGCAGTTGGGGCACCGCTCGCACGTCTGCAACGCACCGCTCCGACTCGCACCGCTGTCCGACGCCAGCTCCCGCACTCCGGCTAGGTCGCCTGCATCGCAACCTGTCAGCACCGCATCGAGCATCGTCTCGCCCTGCATCGCACGCCTTGGACTCACCGACTCCGTCTGCACAACGCTCATCGAGCCGCTGCCTGCACCGCATCGAGGGACACCGCACCTTGCATCGCTCCGTCTTGCACCGCAACCGCGACGAACGCCGACCGGCTCGTACACTCCGTACCAGCCACAACGAGAAAGGTACTGTAACCGAGTCTGTTCACGACTCTGCTGGCCCGTATCGACGCGGTCGGCTGGAACTGTTAGACTCTGTGGTTTTCAGCATCACGGTAGGCTCGGACGGAGCTACCGACTCGTACTGAACTTTGCTTTTGTGCTATTCCTGCAAAGAAGAAGTTACCGTATCAAGTATTCATTCGTAAAGTATAGTATGGTGGATTTTTGTCGTAATTGGTCTTGTCTTGAGTATATAAAATATTGGTTATTTTTCTAAACTGGTGTGGTGTCCGTTTGTAGTGCTTACACTGTATTACTGTTGGTTATGTGCAAATGCTTTACACACTGCCTCTGAATTAAGCCTGACTGCTCGTGCCAAGCTACCACGAGGGTGAGCAGGGGTTACTTCACGAGTGTAACAACCCTTACCCTGACTAGGAAGAAGGGTCCCTACTTGGACAAAGGTGCAAGCCCTTGCCAACTAGAGATCCCATTTCTAACATTGGTTGTCAGCGGTGAGGATAGGACTTGTGTTTGCACTTGACTTACAGTGATTGGTGTGCACTACTACCATATCGCAGACCATTACGTACCACATACTGGTTCTTTTTCTTTGGCCTATTTTTGATCTTGCCAGTTTTTAACTCACTACTTTTGTCATGCCTGAATCAATTGCATCATCCGTTGCATCTCTGGAAGTTATCTTTGAGGAGAATAGGTTGGAATCCTACGCCGTAAAGGAGTTACGAGCGATTTGTAAAAACCTGAAAGTCCAAATTAAAGGCCTCACAAGGAAGGAGGAGCTACAAAAGGCGCTGAGGGCCTGGGTAGCAGCCAGACATGCCAATGGGCAGCCTGGTGATCTCAGTGAGGAGGTGGAGGAGCCTATTTCCAGGGTGGATGTGCTTTTGGGTAGGGGGGAACCCGCCAGATCAGGCAGCAGCAGTCTGTCCCCAGAGGAGCTGGAGGACAGGCGGGAGGCAAGGCAGTTCGAGCTGCAGAAGCTCAGGCTGGAGAGTGAGCGGGAGGAGAAGAGATTGGCCATAGAGGAGAGGAAGATGCTCTTAGAGCATGAGAGAGAACTGAAGGAGCTAGAACTTAGGAGTAAGTCAGGCTCAGATGGTGGCAGCAATTCGTCCAGAAAGGCAGACAGGATTGTGCACATTCCCAAGAACGTAGGCAAGGAGTTCAAGAAGGGGATGACATACAAAGGTGGTTTCAGGGTTATGAGGCGGCCATACACATGAATGGGGTCCCTGAGGAGAATTGGGGAGCAGGATTGTGGCCGCTTTTCCCGGAAGAAGCAAGGGATGCTCTGATAGCTTTGGGTAAGGGGTATCACCTCACCTATGCTGACATGAAGGATGCCCTTCTCACGAAGTATGGTCTTACTCCTGAAAAGTACAGGGATCAGTTCAGGTCCAGTAAGAAGTCTGATGCCAACACTTGGTTGGAATGTGTGGATGTGTTCTGCAGGTCTCTGGATGGTTGGGTGAAGGGCAGTAGTGTAACAGATTTTCAGGGGCTCTACAACTTGATTGCATGGGAGCACTTGTCTAGTCTATGTTTTGCAGATCTGCGCCAGCACCTAGTGGATAGTAAGCTAACTGACCCCAGGAAGCTTGCTATGGAAGCGGACCGCTGGGTGAGTACCAGGGTCCACAAGAAAGCGTTTGGGGAGACTCAGCCAAAGGTGGGCAGGGTCCCCAGCAGAAAAGTGGGGGGACAAGGGTAAAGCACAGGAGTTCTCTAAAGGGCCCCAAACTAGTACCCAGGGTAAAGGTTCCCAGCCCCCCGCTGATAGGAAGAAAGGGGTCTCTACAGGGAAGCCTGTTGAGACCGGCCCCCGCAAGTGTTATGCATGTGACCAGGTAGGTCACTTTAAGGGGGACCCCAAGTGCCCGAAGGGGACTCAGCCACCCACCGGTGGACAGTCCAAAGTGTTGGCTAGTGTAGCGCTTGGGGAGGAGGGGTGCCCACAGGAGGGTGGGGATCCCGCAGAAATGACCCTTGTCTCACTAGGGGACAGTGAGATGGTCCCAGGAAACCAGGTGCCCCCTAACACAAAGAAATATAGCACCTGGGTGACCATTAATGGGAACAGGGTAGAGGTTCTCAGAGATACTGGAGCCAGTGTGACCTCAGTCCGGTGTCACCTGGTGTCTCAGAAGCAAGTAGTCCCAGGAGCATTCCACCAAGTAGTTGCTGTCGACAACTCTGAGCACCAGTGTATGGTGGCGCAGGTTCCCTTTGAAGGGGGGGGGTCTCAGGTCCCTTGAGGTTGGTTGTGAGCCCTACCATGCCTGTAGATTGTCTGCTAGGAAACGACCTGGAGCAGTCCTCATGGAAGGAGGTTGAGCTCAGGTCTCACTTGGAGATGCTTGGGTTGCCAGAGTGGGCATGCGTGTCTACTCGGTCAATGGCAGCCAGAAAGGGTGATCAAGAGGACTTGGAGCCTGAAACAGTGGCCCAAGTCCCTGCCAAGAGAAAGGGCAGGGGCGCGGTAAACCGGCCCCGAAGTTCCCACGGACTGGGAGGAGGCGGACCTCGAGGGGGACGCCCGGTGCCTACAGGGGAGCAGGTAGCCGAACTGGGAGACATCTCTGAGCTGACCCATTGGCAGCAAGAAGGGGGTCCCACCAGGGAGGAGTTCTGCAGGGAGCAGAACGAGTGCCCTACTCTGGAGGGTCTGCGGCGGCAGGCTGCAGACCAGGCAGCTGGTAATCAGTCCGGGTCACATCTGATCTACTGGGAGAGTGGTCTCCTATACAGTGAGCCTAAGGTTGCTGAGCCTGGGTCAGCCCGTGTGCTGGTGGTACCCCAGCGCTTCAGGACCTTCCTACTGGGTCTGGCTCATGACGTGCCATTGGCAGGTCATTTGGGGCAGGACAAGACCTTTGACAGGCTTGTCACCCACTTCTTTTGGCCCCAAATGCGAAGGCAGTCAGATGCACACTGTAGGTCTTGCCAAACTTGCCAGGCAAGTGGTAAGAGTGGGAGGAAGGTCAAAGCTCCTCTCCAACCTTTTCCTGTTGTTGGAACACCCTTTGAAAGGGTAGGGATGGATATTGTGGGGCCACTGGATCCCAAGACAGCCATGGGCAACAGGTACATCCTGGTCTTGGTGGACCATGCCACCCGGTACCCGGAGGCAATCCCTCTCAGGACAACGACGGCGCCAGTGGTGGGCCGGGCGTTAATGGGGATCTTTTCCCGTGTGGGATTCCCCAGAGAGGTGGTTTCTGATAGGGGGACCAATTTCATATCGAAGTATATGACATCCCTGTGGAAGGAGTGTGGTGTAACCTACAAGTTCACCACTCCTTACCACCCACAAGGAAACGGTCTGGTGGAGAGATTCAACCAGACCTTGAAAGGCATGATCAAGGGTCTAACAGAACCCATGAGGCGTAAGTGGGACGTCCTCTTGCCATGCCTACTCTTTGCATACAGGGAGGTGCCTCAGAAGTCTCTTGGGTACAGCCCCTTTGAGCTCCTGTATGGCCACCCTGTTAGAGGACCTCTGAGTTTGGTAAAGGAAGGCTGGGAGGCGGCTCCCAGGAAAACTCCCCAGGATGTATTTAGCTACATGCTGGCCTTTAGAAACCAAACTGCCCGCTTCAGGAAACTCGCTCAGGCGAACCTAGAAGCAAGCCAGGAAGAAATGAAGAGATGGTATGACCAGAATGCCACTCTGGTCGAATTTCAACCTGGGCAGAAAGTGTGGGTCATGGCCCCAGTGGCACCTTGTACCTTGCAGGACAAGTGGACTGGGCCATACGAGGTAAAGGAGCGCAAAAGTGACGTCACCTACCTGGTGGATTTGCAGGCTCCAAGGAACCCTTTGAGGGTCCTTCACGTGAACCGCCTCAAGCCTCACTTCGAGAGGTCCGAAGTGAGTATGCTCTTGGCGACAGATGATGGGGTGGAAGAGGAGAGCGAGCCTCTCCCTGACCTCCTGTCTACCAAGGAGCATGATGGGTCAGTAGAGGGTGTGATCCTCTCCCTACTCTGACTCAGGAGCAGCAGGGGGACTGTCGCCAGTTGTTGGGACAGTTCGCCCCACTGTTCTCTCTGACCCCGGTGTTACTCACTGGTGTACCCATGACGTGGACACCGGTGACAGCCATCCTGTGAAGCACAAAATTTACAGGTTGACTGACCGGGTCAGAGCCAGCATCAAGGAGGAGGTCTCTAAGATGTTGGCGTTAGGGGTGGTTGAGCCCTCCCACAGTCCTTGGGCCAGCCCAGTGGTCTTGGTCCCAAAGGCTGCAGCGCCCGGTGCCACTCCAGAACTCCGGTTTTGTGTGGACTACCGTGGGCTCAATGCCGTCACCAGGACTGACGCGCACCCCATCCCCAGAGCTGATGAGCTCATTGATCGGTTGGGAGCTGCCCGGTTCCTCAGCACGTTTGATTTGACGTCTGGGTACTGGCAGATTGCCTTAACCGATGGGGCCAAGGAGAGATCAGCATTCTCAACCCCAGAAGGTCATTACCAATTCCGGGTGATGCCCTTTGGGTTGAAGAATGCCCCTGCCACCTTTCAGAGGTTGGTCAATCAGGTGTTGGCTGGGCTGGAGGATTTCAGTGCCGCCTACCTGGATGACATTGCTGTGTTCAGTTCCAGCTGGGAAGAACATTTACAGCACCTTGAGAAAGTGTTGAGGGCTCTGCAAGGTGCAAGCCTCACGATCAAGGCCAGTAAGTGCCAGATCGGGCAGGGTTCTGTGGTGTACTTGGGACACCAGGTAGGAAGCGGCCAGGTGGCGCCCCTACAACCCAAGATTGACACCATTCTGGCTTGGGAACCCCCAAGACCCAGACAGAGGTGAGAGCCTTCTTAGGTCTCACCGGGTATTATAGGAGATTCGTTAAGGGCTATGGCACCATCGTTGCCCCCTTAACAGAGCTGACCTCTAAGAGGCAGCCCAGGAAAGTGATCTGGACTGAGTCCTGCCAGAAAGCTTTTGATGCCCTGAAGGCAGCCATGTGCACGGCGCCCGTGCTCAAGGCACCTGACTTCTCCAAAGAATTTGTCGTGCAGACTGACGCTTCAGAGCATGGTGTGGGAGCGGTGCTCTCACAACTGAACGAAGAGGGCCTGGATCAGCCTGTAGTCTTCCTTAGCAGGAGACTACTTCCCAGGGAACAGAGGTGGAGTGCCATAGAAAGGGAAGCTTTTGCTGTGGTCTGGGCACTGAAGAAGTTGAGACCATACCTGTTTGGGACTCACTTCCGGGTTCAGACAGACCACAGGCCCCTCAGATGGTTGATGCAAATGAGGGTGAGAATCCAAAACTGCTGAGGTGGTCCATCTCCCTACAGGGAATGGACTTTACGGTGGAACACCGTCCTGGTACAGAACACGCCAACGCAGATGGTCTGTCCAGGTTCTTCCGCCTTAGTGAAGAGAACTCCAATGGGGTTGGGTAGTTCTCCCTACTTTCAGCTGGAGGGGACATGTGTTAGACTTGGCATCTTTTGGCGTGTTTCCCCTGACTTTTTGCTTTCTGACCTCCCGGTTTTGACTCTGTTTTTGCTGGTGTAATGATTCTGCGCACTTTCCTCACTGCGGTCCAGTGGGAAAGTGCAAGTGCTCCTGTATAAAATGTGTTATGGATTGGTGTTTCCATGATTGGCCTATTTGGTTTATGTGTCAGTCCCTTGTAAAGTGCACTGCGAGTGCCAGGGCCTATAGACCAAATGCTGTTGGTGGGCTGCAGCACTGGATTGTGCCACCCACGCAAACAGCCCGTAAAGTGTAACTCGGGCCTGCCATCGCAGAGCCTGTGCGCAGCCTGGGGCTGCCATGTCGACTTGGCAAGTGCACACACTTGCAAGTCCCCAAACCTTCCCTTTGCTACATGTTAGTCACCCCTAAGGTAGGCCCAAGGTACCCCTGTGGGCAGGGTGCGGTGTATGCGAAAGGTAGGACATGCCCTGGTGTGTGCGGCATGTCCTGATAGTGAATTACAGCCTAGTTCGTTTTTCACTATTGCAAGGCTACCTGTTCCCCCTAGGCCAGAACGGGCAGTTTCGATCATTACAGTTTATAATCCTAACTGACCCCGGGAACATGGTAGAAATTCGAGTTTAGTATGCCTGGACTCAGAATGATAAAATGCATCTTTTAGTGAAGTTGGTTTTAACATTCTGTGTTTGAAAATACCACTTTTAGAAAGTGGGTATTTTCTTGTCTAACCATCCAAGCCTGCCTCTGCGAGGTTGTGTATTCCTTGTCTGGAATGTGAGTGACAGGGGCTGGGGGATGCCAGGAGACAGGGTGAGTCAGCACAGGGCTGAATAGCAAGATCTACATGTAGATGGGTGGGAGGGGTCGCACCTGGGCCCTGAATAGGACAGAGCCTTCCCTCCACAATGATGGCTCCACCTCCTGTGGTGCGTCTGATGTCCCTGGCCTACTCACTGAAAGAAGGGACGGAGACTTGTCAACAAAGTGCTCCAGAACTGGTTTGGACTAGGCAAAGGCCTCTCTGCCTTCAGAGAACAAAGGAATTTGGGATATAAATATTGGGGCCCTGACCCCATGAATTTAGATCTCGCTAGAATCAAGGAACCTGCCAAGACGAAGAGCTGGAAAAGCTGCCAGGAGGAGTACTGCCCCGTTGCTGTGTTGTTGCTTTGTTGGGTTGGCCTGCAGCTGCTGCTTCTGCCTTGGGCAGTGAAAGGACTGGACTGAACTTTCTACAAACTTGTGCTGAGTATCTCCAAGGGCCAGGAACCGAGCTGGCCTCCTGTTAAGAAGTCTCAGGGACTACAAAGACTTCACAAGCCTCTGGGTACCGCTTCTGGAACGCTGTTTCAGTCGCCACAGAGAAAGGGAACTGCAACCGACTCCGTCAACCGAATCCATCCCTGGCCGGTGACCTGTTTGCACCGCAGACCGCATCGCCCCGCTTCGCATCGCAACCCTGGTCTCACCGTGGCGACGTCCGACGCCGCCAACATCGAGCCGCTGCTTGCACCGTGACCTGTGGGCACCGCAGTTCGCATCGCATCGCTTCACTGGGCCAGCCGGACCAGACCGACACTGTCGCTGCAACTGGCTCAAGAGTCGTGACCGCACCGCAGTTGGGGCACCGCTCGCACGTCTGCGACGCACCGCTCCGACTCGCACCGCTGTCCGACGCCAGCTCCAGCACTCCGGCTAGGTCGCCTGCATCGCAACCTGTCAGCACCGCATCGAGCATCGTCTCGCCCTGCATCGCACGCCTTGGACTCACCGACTCCGTCTGCACGACGCTCATCGAGCCGCTGCCTGCACCGCATCGAGGGACACCGCACCTTGCATCGCTCCGTCTTGCACCGCAACCGCGACGAACGCCGACCGGCTCGTACACTCCGTACCAGCCACAACGAGAAAGGTACTGTAACCGAGTCTGTTCACGACTCTGCTGGCCCGTATCGACGCGGTCGGCTGGAACTGTTAGACTCTGTGGTTTTCAGCATCACGGTAGGCTCGGACGGAGCTACCGACTCGTACGAACTTTGCTTTTGTGCTATTCCTGCAAAGAAGAAGTTACCGTATCAAGTATTCATTCGTAAAGTATAGTATGGTGGATTTTTGTCGTAATTGGTCTTGTCTTGAGTATATAAAATATTGGTTATTTTTCTAAACTGGTGTGGTGTCCGTTTGTAGTGCTTACACTGTATTACTGTTGGTTATGTGCAAATGCTTTACACACTGCCTCTGAATTAAGCCTGACTGCTCGTGCCAAGCTACCACGAGGGTGAGCAGGGGTTACTTCACGAGTGTAACAACCCTTACCCTGACTAGGAAGAAGGGTCCCTACTTGGACAAAGGTGCAAGCCCTTGCCAACTAGAGATCCCATTTCTAACATGCGCCAAAAACTAAACAAATCCCTATCCCACCCACACCTCAAACCCCTTCACCCTCTCATGACTAACAACTCTCACTACTAAAATTAAAATGTGACAAACTGTTATACGATCCTCAAAACTACTGACATTGCTCAATCTCCCAATTCAGCTCTTAATACGCCTTCGCTTAAACCAACTGCCTCATATCCCTTCGTTATCAAACTCATCATAGATACCTAGTGCGAGTCACCGCCAGCAGCCTGACCTCCTCATGCTCATCTCTCCTTCCTGGTAACGTTGTTAATTCTAATTAACGGTCAGCCATTAAATATAAAGCAGAAACCTCCCCACGTGTATTCAATCTGATGTTAGATCCTCTCAAACCCAACCTCATGACCCATAACCCCTGAGACTGCCCGCAGTAATTCAAAGAAGCTAACATAAACTACAGATCCCATAATGCATTTCCCAGTGTCGTGGTTAAACCAAAACGAACCTCAATTAACCAAACCCCACCCTAAATGTTTTCTAAAACATAAATCTTTTTCACAATAAACAATAAATAAATAACATTACATTAATAATGAAATGCGTGCAAAAATCACTTGCTCTAATGAACATAGTACTTCAAAGAAAAAGAAAAAGAAAGCAATATGTAAATCATGATTCAACAGTCCAATGAATCCGCTGCTGTAGTGCACTTTTGATGGATATCATCGTCACTTCATGAAATCAACTACCCACTTCACCGCTGTCTCTTTAGTGATTAAAATTCTCTTTTACTTAAGTTCCTTCGAATCCCGCGTTTATCAATGGGGTGCAAACCAAATTGGGACGGTACGTTTCGTAGAAAGAAAAATACTTTGTAGGAATACACTCCTTCCCTTGTCGTATTCCATGGCTTCAATATTCAAATAGATCATCTGTAAATGCGTGCGAGCAGTTCCTGTGAACCGCCCCGGTCACAGATCATGCAAAAGCAAACCACTCGGGCACAAACTGGCGCACCCTTCTGTCGCACTGCTGTGTGGGAAACTTCCCTCATGTTAAACACTCGTTGTAGAATTATCCATTTTCGCCATTACAGTACCAAAAATTATACAATTCCTTATTCCATCATTCTTCATAACTTTATAAATCAGTGCAGAGACAGCGAAGTTCCATCCTGTTTCTTTATTTAATTTTTTCATATGTCCACTGAGTGCTCATAAGGCATTTCGCAGTAGCACGTTAAATAAAGGTCAAGATAAAAACTTGTAGCAAAGATGACTCATTACATCTGCCCAATGCATTTCGAGCCAAACTGGCTCTTCATCAGGGGTCTCTGTAACGAAATGAAAGACACATCTCAGCTATCCATTCACTGCTGACCTTAACAAAACATACCTCTACCATTTACCTACACTCATTATCCCACACCTTATGCTTATAATGCATTGAAACACATGTGCGCCAAAAACTAAACAAATCCCTATCCTACCCACACCTCAAACCCCTTCACCCTCTCATGACTAACAACTCTCACTACTAAAATTAAAATGTGACAAACTGTTATACAATCCTCAAAACTACTGACATTGCTCAATCTCCCAATTCAGCTCTTAATACGCCCTCGCTTAAACCAACTGCCTCATATCCCTTCGTTATCAAACTCATCATAGATACCTAGTGCAAGTCACCGCCAGCAGCCTGACCTCCTCATGCTCATCTCTCCTTCCTGGTAACGTTGTTAATTCTAGTTAACGGTCAGCCATTAAATATAAAGCAGAAACCTCCCCACATGTATTCAATCTGATGTTAGATCCTCTCAAACCCAACCTCATGACCCATAACCCCTGAGACTGCCCGCAGTAATTCAAAGAACCTAACGTAAACTACAGATCCCATAATGCATTTCCCAGTGTCGTGGTTAAACCAAAACGATCCTCAATTAACCAAACCCCACCCTAAATGTTTTCTAAAACATAAATCTTTTTCACAATAAACAATAAATAAATAACATTACATTAATAATGAAATGCGTGCAAAAATCACTTGCTCTAATGAACATAGTACTTCAAAGAAAAAGAAAGCAATATGTAAATCATGGTTCAACAGTCCAATGAATCCGCTGCTGTAGTGCACTTTTGATGGATATCATCGTCACTTCATGAAATCAACTACCCACTTCACCGCTGTCTCTTTAGTGATTAAAATTCTCTTTTACTTAAGTTCCTTTGAATCCCGCGTTTATCAATGGGGTGCAAACCAAATTGGGACGGTACGTTTCGTAGAAAGAAAAATACTTTGTAGGAATGCTCTCCTTCCCTTGTCGTATTCCATGGCTTCAATATTCAAATAGATCATCTGTAAATGCGTGCGAACAGTTCCTGTGAACCGCCCCGGTCACAGATCATGCAAAAGCAAACCACTCGGGCACAAACTGGCGCACCCTTCTGTCGCACTGCTGTGTGGGAAACTTCCCTCATGTTAAACACTCGTTGTAGAATTATCCATTTTCGCCATCATAGTACCAAAAATTATACAATTCCTTATTCCATCATTCTTCATAACTTTATAAATCACTGCAGAGACAGCGAAGTTCCATCCTGTTTCTTTATTTAATTTTTTCATATGTCCACTGAGTGCTCATAAGGCATTTCGCAGTAGCACGTTAAATAAAGGTCAAGATAAAAACTTGTAGCAAAGATGACTCATTACATCTGCCCAATGCATTTCGAGCCAAACTGGCTCTTCATCAGGGGTCTCTGTAACGAAATGAAAGACACATCTCAGCTATCCATTCACTGCTGACCTTAACAAAACATACCTCTACCATTTACCTACACTCATTATCCCACACCTTATGCTTATAATACATTGAAACACATGTGCGTCAAAAACTAAACAAATCCCTATCCCACCCACACCTCAAACCCCTTCACCCTCTCATGACTAACAACTCTCACTACTAAAATTAAAATGTGACAAACTGTTATACGATCCTCAAAACTACTGACATTGCTCAATCTCCCAATTCAGCTCTTAATACTCCCTCGCTTAAACCAACTGCCTCATATCCCTTCGTTATCAAACTCATCATAGATACCTAGTGCGAGTCACCGCCAGCAGCCTGACCTCCTCATGCTCATCTCTCCTTCCTGGTAACGTTATTAATTCTAGTTAACGGTCAGCCATTAAATATAAAGCAGAAACCTCCCCACGTGTATTCAATCTGATGTTAGATCCTCTCAAACCCAAACTCATGACCCATAACCCCTGAGACTGCCCGCAGTAATTCAAAGAACCTAACGTAAAATACAGATCCCATAATGCATTTCCCAGTGTCGTGGTTAAACCAAAACGAACCTCAATTAACCAAAACCCACCCTAAATGTTTTCTAAAACATAAATCTTTTTCACAATAAACAATAAATAAATAACATTACATTAATAATGAAATGCGTGCAAAAATCACTTGCTCTAATGAACATAGTACTTCAAAGAAAGAGAAAAAGAAAGCAATATGTAATGAGTCATCTTTGCTACAAGTTTTTATCTTGACCTTTATTTAACGTGCTACTGCGAAATGCCTTATGAGCACTCAGTGGACATATGAAAAAATTAAATAAAGAAACAGAATGGAACTTCGCTGTCTCTGCAGTGATTTATAAAGTTATGAAGAATGATGGAATAAGGAATTGTATAATTTTTGGTACTATAATGGCGAAAATGGATAATTCTACAACGAGTGTTTAATATGAGGGAAGTTTCCCACACAGCAGTGCGACAGAAGGGTGCGCCAGTTTGTGCCCGAGTGGTTTACTTTTAGAAAGTTGGTATTTTCGTACTTTAGCCATTTGGTCCCTGCCTGTCTCTGATCACATGTCTGTGGTGGGTGACAGTTGGGCTTTATGTATTCCCCTTAGACAGCCGCACCCAATGGGAACGTAGGTGTGACTTGATGGGCCATCTTGGCAGGATGTGAGGGAGGAGCTGGATCAAGTCTCACTTACACCTGAATAGGCTGTGTCCTGTCCCCACACAAAGAGCTGCATACCCCTCTGTTGTGAGTCTGGAGCAAGGGCAGGAAGATAGGCCTTCTGTGCACTTCAAAGGCATGTCTTTGAAGTCTCCCCCACTTCAAAGGCACAACTTGGTAAAGGTAAAGGGCCTCAGGCTCAGACACCACCACTTCAGTACATGTCTGGAACTGTGAAGACTCTACCAGGAAGAAGGACTGCCGGGCTGCTGACTTTTTTTGCTGGACTCCTGCCTTGCTGTGCTGACCTGCTGCCCTCTTGCCTGGGTGAGGGGACTAGACCTGCATCACTTGAACCCAGAATGACTCCAAGGGCAAGCTGGCTGGTCTCCTGATGTGAAGTCTAAGGGACATAAAAGTCTTCCAACAAACCCGCTTCTGAACCTAGACTCTGCCATCTGTGAGTCTGCCTGGTCAAGTGGTGCCACCCTAGCCCTGGACGCTTGGAAGTGCACCTAAAGTGCTGCTCCAGCGGAACCGACACATCCTCTGCTGTGCGGCGCATCCACGAGCAGAATCAATGCATCTCCTCAGTTGAGCGCTGCATCTTTGAGCAGTACCGGTGTTGCATGGATTGGACACGTAGCAAAAGAATCGCATTGCCACATCGCCACAGCCTTTCACATCTGGGACCGACACATCGCCTCCAGAACCGCCCGCTGCACTACTCTTTACCCGGCACAAGCTCCTCACATCCTCCGTCGACAGCAACCTCAACGACGACGCCTGATCTCCGTATCGCAGCTTCACCGCTCATAGGAACCAAGGCAACGCCCCTGCTGGACCTCTCATCCTCAACACTGGACTTCACATTGCAAGCCCCTTCGACAGGACCCTGGACGTGGATGCAACAGGACCTCGCACCGTAGCCTCATCGTACCTTGGAACTGACGCATCGTCTCGGCTGCGCAACGCATCTTCGACAAGGATCCACTCAAGCGATCCACAACCAGGATTAAAATACTTTGGTTCAGCTGGCTTAAACGGGTCCCTGAAGCCAGCCCAAGCTCCATCGTGGTTGGCCTGAACTTGCAACTTTGTTTTGTGCAACCAAATATGCCTGGTTGGCGCTTCCTATTTCTGAGTGCTATTATACAGTTTATTCTTTAAAAATCAGCTACGCATGTTCATTAATTGTATTTTAGCCATTTTGGTCTTGTTTTATTTACTACATTAAGCCCTATTTATCTAACGTGGTGTGGAATCTTTTTGTGTGGTCCTTACACTGTTTTACTGTTTGAAGTGTTGCACAAATACTTTACACATTGCCACTAACATTAAGCTTCACTGCTCTGTGCCAAGCTACCAGAGGGTAAGCACATGTTAATTTAGGGTTTGCCTGCTTCATACCCTGACTAGGATTGTGGCTGCTGCTTGACTAGGGCTCACACCCAGTCAACTACCAACCCAATTTCTAACAAGCTCCACCTAACCTTTGTATCTTGCGGCCCCTCTTCCCCTGTGTATCCCTTTAAAGAAATGTATACATTTTGGGAATAAAACGTTAATACTTAATGGATTTTATTGCTAGTAATCATCACCACTAAATACTACCATGTGTATCCCTAAAACTCAATCAGCTTGTAAAATCAGTGGTTATTTTATTAGACAAGTGTGAGACTATCTACTTGAATAATTAAATAAATATTATGTCACATATTGTCCAAACAAATGATTTCCTATATCACACCTTGTAAACAGAACTGCTACAGGTACTTTTTGGTCTCTGGATAGAGCTTTGCCCCTCCCATTCATAGTGCCAGCTCCACCTAATCTTTGGATCTTGCTGTGTCCCCTATCCCACCCCATCCCTTCTGCTTATCCCTTTAATGAAATGTACAAATATAGGGAGTAAAATGTTAATACTTATCTGATTTTATTGCTAGGAATCATCACCAATAGATGCTACCACGTGTCTCTCTAAATCTCAATCAGCTTGTAAAATTAGTGATAATTTCATTTGACAAGTGTGAGACCATTTACTTAAACAATTTTCCCTTAAGAAGGACTCTATCAATCCACGGAAAAGTAAATACTTATTATGTATCCACGATGTGGGAAAACCCTGCTCTACAATAAGCATGTCATTTTCACACAAAAGGAATACATAATGAGAGATGATTGCCTTTTTCACAGAAACATACATTTTAGTGATCATTAAGATCAGCAGCAGCTACAATGTCAGCAATAAGGCAGACTGTAACCAATACCAGACATGCTTCTGGGAAATTGGAAAGAAGTTCGAAGCACCATTTTTATTCAGTGCAAATAGCCTCAATAGCTCAAGTTCAGGCCTAATTGCAACCACAAAACCCTAAGAAAGAGAAGTGCTTTCAAAACTAATTGAAACAAGAATGCCGTGAAAATGAAGGAATATAGCATGTTACAACGCATGCTTTTACTTCGCGTTCTATTACAACGCGGTCGTTACAACGACCGCGTTGTTAGAACGCGATACCTTTACATCGCAAGTCATTAGATCGACTTGCTGTAGGGGGCGCGCTGGACTTAGGAATAGTATAATTTACTATTCCAACTCCAGCGTGCGCAACAGTAGGAAAGGTGTTGGAATAGTAAATTATACTATTTCTTAGGTTAGAGCACTCTCTACAGCAAGTCTTGCAATGTAAGGGTATCGCGTTGTAACAACGCAGTCGTTGTAACGACCGCGTTGTAAGTGTAACGCGATCTAATGACAGCGTTGTAAACGCTGTTTCCCAAATGAAGGACAGGGCAATGAAAACCATCAAGCTGAAAACACGAGTTAAGGCACAGTCGGGTTAGATGCACTCCATGCTGAACACCCTTCAACCTGTTAAGTAGTTGATGATTTGTTCCTTGGTCCCTGTTCAACTGTGAGACGAACCTATGAGTTGAGCACAGACATATGGTAATCAATGGAGTGATGCAGATCAACGGGCACAGGCACTGGAAAGAATCAGCCAGATGGCTGATACTTCTGGTCCGTGGCGGCCAGTGCAGGTAAAAGCGGTGGGTGGGGTGGGGGGAGTCGACAGACGATGACGAGGGAAAATAAAATTAAAAAAAAGAAAACCACTTACCTTGCGCTCGCCGCATCGCCGGTAAGTGGTTTTCTTTTAATTTAATTTAATTTTATTTTCCCTCGTCGTTGTCTGTCGACTCCCCCCACCTCCTCGATTCCCGGCCACCACTGCTTCTGGTATGCTACATATCCATGTTGTGGAACTAATACCCGGCTTTCCTAAAACAGGTCAAACCTTGAAAGTTTCTCTTTTTTGTGTAACTTCCCTTTTGTTCACTGCATGCTAATGAATATGAACATTAGAGGCAGGGTGAGGTGTGCTTTAGGTTGGGGCTCAGTATAAGTTAAACCACATAAGACCACAGCTGGCTCAAAATGTAACTCTTGAAAGATATGTTAGCAAGTAGCAGCCCCTCTTGACATCATGCAGCTGTCGGGATACACTAACTTTGTGCTAAACATACAAATAATGAGCACCGTACATGTATGTCCACTAAACACTTCTCAGTAAATGGAATAACTATTCACTGAGTTACAGTTTCTACTTAACTCGTACAGCACTGCAAGGTAACTAACAAACATTCAATATTCTGCTATTTCTTCCCTGGCCATTTGGATAAACATACTAGACCTCAAATACCGTATGCTTTCCCATTGATACATAACATCAGAACACAGTCCTGGCTTAATCCTTTCTGTTCAATCACAGGAAACCTCAAAGTGAAATGAAATAACCACCAGTCTCTGAAGAGTTCATGCTAATGTTCAAACTAGTTCAAAGTTCATTCTTCCTTTAACAACACGACTTCTAGAAATACTTCTCACTATTCCCAATGTCCTTTAAAACTCAAGGAAGCAACTAGTCTTTAGCAATGGAAATCTTCACTCCTCATCGAAATGGCCTAACGGGCCATTTCCAACTGTGAAAATGCTTTTACAAATGTACAAAACACAAATTGTGATTTGGTAACAATCGCAATTTGTGTTTGCGATTTGGTATTTGAAAGGGTGTGTTTAGGGCATCCCTTCCAAATACCGAATTTGAATGGGATGTATGAATGTTTTGCCACCGAATTACAGTCGCAAAACATTCATATTTTACTGACTCCTTGAAGGAGGTGGTAACCCATTCGCAAATGGGAAGAGTTCCCCTGGGGACCCCTTCACCTTTGAGAATGGAAAACAAATATTTTTTAAGAGCAGGCAGTGGTCCCACGAACCACTGCCTACTCTTAAAAAATTAAACTGCAAAGTTTCATTTTTTCATTTTAAACGCATCCCGTTTTTCTTTAAGGAAAACAGGCTGCATTTAAAAAAAAAAAAAGATTGCTTTATTTAAAACCAATCACAGCCATGGTGGTCTGCTGACCTCAGCAGGCCACCATCCCTGTGATGTCTAGAAGTGAGAATATATATTATTTCATGTACATAGACAACCCTCACGAGCGTGATTGTGGAATTTTCACATTCACAATTCAGAGTTGATTGGGGAACAAATATCCTGAAGTCACGTAATAATGAGCATGCGATGGGTGATGCATGCTTTCACACAGAATCTCTAGCTGGGATTCCACATGAGACATTGATTAGTCATAAAGTGTGATACTGGCACATATAATGGCAGTCACCAAAAATGTCCTTTTTATCTCAGGTTGGACCTAAAAGAAAATAAACAACACAATAAAGGACAAGTATAAACCTGTCCATTCAGGTGCAGATACCTGCACAACATTTTCAGGAAACAGGCTAAACTCTGAACACTAAGAAGGAGAATTGAATTACCCTGACGAAAGCCCAGGACCCAGCAGGGCCATTACATAGGTCTGAAAGATGTTGGTTTTAGGGTCATAGGACCATCATATCCTCAATACCCGAATTTCCCTTTTAATATCCCCAATAACTCCGCCACTAAAGGGATACCTTGGAGCAATTGGAGGATTTTTAATCTTTAGCCCCCTGGCCTACTTCTTTTAAGTGCTCCCTGAACTATGGTTGAACCCACCCTGACCTTTAGGAGTCAGGGTGAACCCGATGATGAAACATGACATTACTAGAGTGTGTGAGGGTTATATATAAAAACAAGGGATTATTTCCTTTCCTGCCCTTAAACGGATGGTGTACCACCTGAAGAGTGTAGTGCCCCGCGTATTATTTTGAAGTGAAACGGAACAGTGGGATATTACTGACATCAGGTAGATTCAAACAGGATGAAACATGCAGGTGGCTGTAAGATACTGTTCTTAGACGAGTGAAGCCCCTAACTTTTTCCTTTACCATTCATAGTGTAAAACAGATGCATATGCGCTCCGCGTTAAAGGAGAGGCTCATATATTACTCTGATGGCACGTCTACATCAGCGACTCAGCAAGCAGTGGTGCCTCTAGGAGTTTCCCCTCATTGCATTTTTTATGTAAGTTAGAGACTTGAACTATCATGTACATCTTGTGCCCCTTCCTGGGACACACGTAACACAACATACTAATAGGTCACTAAGGAGCTCAATCAGCATGTTTGTAATGCTATCACGTCGGTTTCTTTACTAAGTTATGCTACGGTGGTATGGGAATTTCTGGACACATCTATGTCCTTTTCCCTCTCTTCCCTTTTCTCATTTTTTATTTCCTGGGTTCTAAAGGCCTGCACATATTTATGGCAGTTTTGGAATGAGGTTCCTTCACCCTATCTCTTTTTTGATTTTAATCACTTTTTGGAACTTGGTTTGGTTCAATCAATTCAGTGTAAATTATTTAATGAATGGGTTTTCTGAGACATGTCATTTTAAATATTATAGATACCTCAACCACTCGTCGAAAGTTTGTAATCTCAGAAGGTCCTGAAGAAGGTGGTCAACACAAGGCTAATACCACCGAAACGCGCGTCGACCCATTTGTGTATGCACTCAGCCCACAGCACGGTCACGGAGATTCAAAACATCTCTGTCCCTTTTTTGACCAGGATGTGTATGTGCTCTTGGGTGGGGCGTTAGTGTGGATGGTACAGAAGAGTATGAATGTGGCTACGATAGGTTAGTACGATTGTGTGGTGAATTGACAGGGGTCTCATTGAGAAAACTGTACTCTGTGTGTAAAAATGTACATGGCTTTTGTTCACTTATAAAATGTATAAAGAAAGAAAAAACGGAAAAAATGATCAATAATATGTATGGTTTTTAACTCTTTTTGATATCAATAATTGAAATCTTTAAAAAAACTAATAAAAATGTTTTGATAAAGCGATAATGTTGTCTCAGAGTGTACATCAATAGCCCATTGGAGCAGATTTAGCCCTAAAACTAAAGAAATAGAGGTCAAGAGGGAGGTTTTTGATAGAGTGTTTGGTTTGATTGTCCCCCTTTTCTCCCAGACCTAAAATTGAATCATTAGAGGGGGTTCCCTTTTCTAGGAGTGCCCCACGTATCACACATACACAGGGTGGGATACTTCTGGTTTGCTAGATTTTTATTGCTTGCCTGCCTTATCTCTACTTTTTGTAGATTTGAAATTGAACTCTGGCATGAACAATGTCATGAATGTCCACATCTGAGAGGGTGTTGCAGACCTTATGAATGCTGAAATCAGGTGAACGTTGACTCATTCCATGGTCTGTGGGCATGAATAGAAAAGTGTGCTTATGTATTTCAAGTTGCACACTCTTTTGTACACTAGCAACAAGTTGTGCTTCATGTTGTAGGTGGCCTCATTGTAATTCTGAAAGGCTTTCACAGAGGGATTGGAAGTAGTTTAGGTTGGTGTTGGTTATGGTGTTAAACCCAATGGCATGGAGCTAAAGGGTTGGTTGGAGAGACATCTTCTAAGTTCTAAGCTGTATCAGTTGGAAGAAGGCTGCCTTATTTAGGGCTACTATATTGGGTGGCAACCTGAATTTGCTCAAGAGGCGAAATGCCAGGTTCCTTGGCAATGGGTGATAGTTATTTGATTGTTGAAGAAAGAGGGGCGTGAGGTGGTAGTTAATGGGAGCATGCTATTTATTTATTATGTTTTGTAAAGCTCCTCATGCTTTTGAAGTTCTGATAGATTCAGTTAAGGAGAGGGCTGTTTGAATGGTAGAGTTTAAAAGTATTTATAAGTAGGTGAACTAGTTCCCCCATGGGAATTCACCCCTCTGTTTTTCTCAGAAGCATTTATGAGCATGTGAAGTGGCACTGCTTCACATGAAGAAGTACTCAATAGTACTACTTCACATACAACCCTCAGTTTTTGCTGTGAACATGCAAGTGATGGCTTTCCCAAATTCTGTGACCATTTGAAGGGGACGGATTTCTGGTCTCCTCCATCAAACACAGGGATCCCAATCATCGTTATATTCGATTACAGGAAATGTTCTTACATCCAGTAGTAAATGTGGTTAAGACTGTTTGTGACTTGGTTCTTACATTCCTGAGACTTATCTAATAGAATGTGCATTACGGTGTTGCTGGTAAACTCATGAAAGAGTACTTCATCATCTCTTAGATCCCGTGCCAAGGGGCACATGTGTAGGTTGAATGATAACGGCAAGAGTGTTGAGCCTTGAGGTACTCCTACTACTTCACATGGTCATAAATGCCTTAGTGAATTAGCTAAAAAAATGTCAAACTCCCAGGTAGTTAAAGTGCAAAGAAGGCACAGCCTTTTCTATTTCTACCATTTGTGTATGAATATTTCTCGAAAATTCCCATTTTCGATGTATTGGTGCCAATCTACAAACAGATTTAAGAGTACTACAGGAGTACCACTTCACTTACCAATAAATGCCTTTGTGAATTGGTCAAATAAGTTTATTTGACATCAACACATCATTTTCAATTCAAATCATCTCCATGGCCAAGAATGTCAAATTGCAGTTGTCCTTGCTGCACTCCACTGAACCCATTGTGTGGAACTGATGAGATTTTTGGAAACAGCAAGTCTGGACTCTATTGTAACATATTATTTATTGAACTATCCAAATTAATATCCCAAAAAACACAGCACTTGTAGAATCAGGCAGCTATACTGTGCCTGAATAACTGGAAGTGTGGCCATTTAAAGCTAGTAGTGAAAACACTTTATTCGCTTTCATTGGAAGAAAGACTAGGGGATGAGGGTCTCTGTACAGTGCATAATAACGTTTGGAAGAAAATACAAGGATACTTTCAAAAGCATGCTCACATTACATTCCACCATGGAATTTGTGGTTGGGTATGTGCATCATATTATTCAAGAAACTTTCAAGAGGCTAAAGCATGAAGACAGATCTCTAGGATTTCAAGACCCAAAGCTGTGGAATTGATTTAACATGACTATATGGTCAAAATTCAACTATCTATGTTCCAGGAAACTCCTAAAAACTGAGTTATGAGTTATTCAGACTGGACTATAACTATACAATAGCTTTGGTGGTAACTACTGAAGAATAATGGATGGGGGTAGGAGGTCACTACCTGTGCTCAGTTGGAGTTATGATACCCCCCAACACTGGACTTGTACTTTAAACTGTACAGAACTCTACATTAATCATGAAGAAATGTGCAGCACTATGTAAAACTCCTACACAATTAAATTCTACTTGCTAGGCCTCCTCAGAGCACTTATTGATGAGGAGTATGGAGAATTGATTGGGTGCAAATAGGGATCACGCAAGATTCAGAATGGAAGGAGTCCATGATCAGTAAAACACTCTCATTCGGCTGAGAAAATTGTGAAGAAGTGAGTCTTCTGACAATTCTTTGGCACCTGCCAAATAGTAGGAATGAGTCTGTGCTGAGGCATTTGTGAGGAGGGAGTCTGAGATTAAGGACAGAAGTATACTGAGAGCAAGGCATTGTAATGCCTTATGAACTATTCAAAAGTACTTGAACTGAGTTCTCTCTTTAATTGCCAGCCAATGCAGGAACTCAGTGATGATCCATGCAGCTCAGTCCAAGCCTTGATGAAGCTTCCGGTAATCCTTTATTGGCAATGCAGTTTAGAGAGAATCACAATAGTCCTGTCTGAACGTAACTATTGCAAGCAGTAGGGTTTTGAGATAGTTGCAATATGGAGAGGGCACCATGAAGTTGATGTAGGTGATGGAATGTGTTCCTTGTTAGGTGTTTAACTGGGTGTAACGGTATAATTGTTGTTAAAAAGCACGCCCAAGTTGCACGCATTCTTCACTGGTGTTGGAGGGGTTGCACTGAGCACATGAACAGGAGCCCTGTTACTGCTCTTAAGGCAATGCTACTTCTGTTGCATCTAACACAAAAATCTTTCAAGCAGTTTATAGTAGGGCTGGGCGGAATTTGCGTAGTTCCACTACGCAAAATTTTGGAAAAAAATGTGTGGAAAACGTGCGCACGTCCTGAGGGTCCTTGTGCCCGGGACAGGGGTAGGGCTGGGCGTAGTTGGCGTAGCGCCACTATGCAGAATTTTGGAAAAAATGTGTGGAAAACGAGCGCACGTCCTGAGGGTCCGTGTGCCCGGGACAGGGGGTCCCTCGTGCCTGGGCAGGCTCCCTGATCTCCAGGGGTCCCTCGTGCCTGGGCAGGCTCCCCGATCTCCCGGCCTGGCTGGGTTGCGAAGCAGGGACCGGCCCCGGGGACTGCGTTTCGGTCAGGGCCTGGGGTTTGGGAGCCCCCGTCCTGCTGCCTGCCAAGTGTCCATCTGCCCGGGACAAGGGTCCCTGGTGCAGAGCCCCGGAGACCTGCAAGGGCAGGCGGGAGCCCTACCGCTATGGCTCAGCTCGGGGTGGGCAGATGGCAGTCCTTTCGGTCCTGGCCATCTGGTCGCACCTCTCCCCTCGGCTATCTGGTCACACGCAATGCTTTCCAATGGGGCGGCCAGATGGCTAGGCCGCCCTGGAAGTCCCGATGAGGGATCATTTGCCTCCCGGATCCCAGCCAGGGCTCCAGGAGGTCGGGCACGTTCGCGCCCAGGGTCCCCTGAGCCTCGCGGTGCGCACGGATTCCCAGAAAGCGGAATAGCCTTCCTCCGGATTACTAGGGACAGGGTACTCTGGGACCCCTCTCGGCCTAACGGTCCTCAGCCGGCAGCTGGGCGGGCCAGGATGCCGCCCCAGCCCTGGGTCCATCCATGGGCCTGCCGCGTGGCAGGCTGCCCTGGATGGGGTCTGGCAGGCCCGGGGAGCCTCCCCTGCTGGGCTGGGTCCAGGGGGCCTGGGGAGTGCAGCCTCCCCACCCCAGGGTCTGTCCTCGGTCCTGCTGAGTGGCAGGATGCCTGAACGAGGTCCCGCGGGACTGGGGAGCCTCCCCTGCTCGGCTGGGTTCAGCGGCTCCCAGGGGCCCTGGGGAGGGCGTCCTCCCCACCCTGGAGCTCCATCCTTGGTCCTGCCGCATGGCAGGGTGCACGGGATGGGGTCCGGTGGGCCCGGGAGGCTTCCCCTGCGCCTCTGGGCCTTTGGAGCCCCGGCTGGGTCCAGGGGCCCCGTCGGGCCCCGGGTCGGGTGCTCCGGCCCTGGGACCTGTCCCCCACCCTGCTGCACTTCCAAAGGCCGGGAATGGGGTTCCGTTGTGCCCGGGGACCCTCCCCTTGCTTGGCTGGGTTCAGGTTCTCCAGCCGGGGCCCCTGAGGGCCCTGGGGAGGGCGGCCTCCCCACCCCGGGCTCTGTCCTCGGTCCTGCCGCGTGGCAGGGTGCCGGGGACAGGGTCCCGTGGGCCCGGGAGGCTTCCCTGCGCCTCTGGGCCTGGGAGCCCCGGCTGGGTCCAGGGGCCCTGTCGGGCCCCGGGTCAGGTGCTCCGGCCCTGGGCCGCGTCCCCTGGCCTGCTGCTCTACCAAAGCCCCGGGACGGGGTTCCGTTGTGCCCGGGGACCCTCCCCTTGCTTGGCTGGGTTCAGGGCCCTGGGGAGGGCAGCCTCCCACCCCGGGCTCTGTCCTCAGTCCTGCTGCGTGGCAGGGTGCCCAGGATGGTGTCCGGTGAGCCCGGGAGGCTTCCCCTGCGCCTCTGGGCCTGGGAGCCACGGCTGGGTCCAGAGGCCCCGTCAGGTCCCTGGTCGGGTGCTCCTGCCCTGGGCCGCGTCCCCGGCCTGCCGCTCTGCAAAAGCCCCGGGACGGTGTTCCGTTTTGCCCGGGGAGCCTCCCCTTGCTTGGCTGAGTTCAGGAGCTCCGGCCGGGGCCCTTGGGAGGGCGGCCTCCGTCCTCGGGCCTGCCAAGTGACAGGGTGCCCGGGACGGGCTCCCGCAGGGCCGGGAGGCTTCCTCGAGCGTCCGGGCCTGGAAGCCCCGGCTGGGTCCAGGGTCCCCCCGGGTCAGTTGCTGCAGCCCTGGGCCCCGTCCCCGTCCCCCGTCCGGTCGCTCTGCCAAAGGCCAGAGACGGGGGTTCCGTTGTGCCCAGCGAGCCTCCCCATGCTTGGCCTATCACCTCGGCCATCTGGTCGCGCCTATCCCCTCGGCCATCTATGTCGCGCCAATCCCCTCAGCCATCTGGTCGCGCGCGCAATGCTTTCCAATGGGTCGACCAGATGGCCGGGTTGCCCTGGAAGTCCCTATGAGGGCTCATTTGCCTCCCGATCCCATCCAGGGCTCCAGGAGGTTGGGCGCGTCCGTGCCTTGGGTCCCCTCAGTCTCACGGTGCGCACAGGTTACCAGAAAGGGGGGTACCCTTCCTCCGGATTACTAGGGACATGGGGCCAGATGTATCAAAGAATAGTTTTGCGATTCTCAAATAGCGATTTTTAGAGAATTGCAATTTGAGAATTCCAAAACTATTCTTTCCTTAGGTTGGAGCGCCATCTAGAGCAAGTCCAGTAGGGAAGGTGTTCGAATATTCCTTAGGTTGGAGCGCCATCTAGCGCAATTCCAGTAGGGAAGGTGATGGGATATTCCTTAGGTTGGAGCGCCATCTAGCGCAAGTCCAGTAGGGAAGGTGATGGGATATTCCTTAGGTTGGAGCGCCATCTAGCGCAAGTCCAGTAGGGAAGGTGATGGGATATTCCTTAGGTTGGAGCGCCATCTAGCGCATGTCCAGTAGGGAAGGTGATGGGATATTCCTTAGGTTGGAGCGCCATCTAGCGCAAGTCCAGTAGGGAAGGTGATGGGATATTCCTTAGGTTGGAGCGCCATCTAGCGCATGTCCAGTAGGGAAGGTGATGGGATATTCCTTAGGTTGGAGCGCCATCTAGCGCAAGTCCAGTAGGGAAGGTGATGGGATATTCCTTAGGTTGGAGCGCCATCTAGCGCATGTCCAGTAGGGAAGGTGATGGGATATTCCTTAGGTTGGAGCGCCATCTAGAGCAAGTCCAGTAGGGAAGGTGATGGAATATTCCTTAGGTTGGAGCGCCATCTAGAGCAAGTCCAGTAGGGAAGGTGTTGGAATAGTAGCGTGCAATGCTTTCCAATGGGGCGACCAAATGGCCGGGCTGCCCTGGAAGTCCCGATGAGGGCTCATTTGCCTCCCTGATCCCAGCGAGGGCTCCAGGAGGTCGGGCGCGTCCGCGCATAGTGTCCCCTCAGTCTTGCGGTGCGCACAGGTTACCAGAAAGGGGGTAGCCTTCCTCCGGATTACTAGGGACAAGGTACTCTGGGACCCCTCTCGGCCTAGCGGTCCTCAGCCGGCAGTTGGACGGGCCAGGATGCCGCCCCAGCCCTGGGTCCGTCCCTGGGCCTGCCGCGTGGCAGGCTGCCCTGGATGGGGTCCGGCGGGCCCGGGGAGCCTCTCCCTGCTGGGCTGGCTCCAGGGGCTCGGGTGTTCCAGCCCTGGGCCCTGTCCCCCAGCCTGCAGCCCTGCCAAAGGCCCGGAACGGGGTTCCATCGTGCCCGGGTGCCTCCCCTTGCTCGGCTGGGTTCAGGGGCTCCCTGCGGCCCCGGGAGGGTGGCCTCCCCACCCCGGGCTCTGTCCTCGGTCCTGCTGCGTGGCAGGGTGCCCGGGACGGGGTCCCGCGGGCCCGGGATGCTTCCCCTGCGCCTCTGGGCCCGGGAGCCCCGGCTGGGTCCAGGGGCCCCTCCGGGCCCCGGGTCGGGTGCTCCAGCACTGGACCCTGTCTCCCGGCCTGCCTCCGCCAAGGGCCCGGGACGGGGGTCCGTCGGTCCCGTGCAGACCTCCCCGCTTCGCCTGCTTGTCGAGGTGTCTGCGGGCCCCAGGTCGGAGGGCCCGTCGGCTCCCCTCGCAGCCTCCATGGCTGGGGCCCAGCTGGGGCCGTGGGCCCTGGGCCTCCGGTCCCCGTGCCCCGGCACCCGCTCACTCTTTCATTGGGGCACCGAGCGACCAGATGGCTCCACTTTCGTGCCCGGCCATCTGGTCGCCCTTTCTCTCGGCCATCTGGTCTCCCGCAATGCTTTCCTATGGGGCGACCAGATGGCCGGGCTTCCTGGAAGTCCCGATGAGGGCTCATTTGCCTCCACGATCCCAGCGATGGCTCCAGGAGGTCGGGTACTTTTGCACCTTGGGTCCCCTCTGTCACCTCGTGTGCACGGATTACAAGAAAGGGGGTAATTTTCCTCCGGATTACTAGGGAGAGGGTCAATCAGACCTCCGTGAGGTCCGGCGATTCTGAAACAGGGGAAGGCAGCACCCGGGCCCGCCCGCCGGGGCCCCCAGAGGCCCGGGTACGCACCTGCCTCTCAGCCCCTTCCCGATGGTCCTTTTTCTCCGAGTTTGCTCAGTCAGACCTCCGTGAGGTCCGGCGATGCCGAGACAGGGGAAGGCAGCACCCGGGCCCGCCCGCTGGGGCCCCCAGGGGACCGGGTACGCACCTGCCTCTCAGCCCCTTCCCAATGGTCCTTTTCTCCGAGTCTGCTCAGTCAGATGTGAGGTCCGGGGATGCTGAGACAGGGGGAAGGCAGCACCCGGGCCCGCCCGCCGGGCCCCCAGGGGCCCGGGTACATACCTGCCTCTCAGCCCCTTCCCGATTGTCCTTTTTCTCCGAGTTTGTTCAGGCAGACCTCCGTGAGGTCCGGGGATGCTGAGACGGGGAAAGCAGCACCCGGGCCCGCCTGCCGGGGCCCCCAGGGGCCCGGGTATGCACCTGCCTCTCAGCCCCTTCCCGATGGTCCTTTTTCTCCGAATTTGCTCAGTCAGACCCCCGTGAGGTCCGGGGATGCTGAGATGGGGGAAGGCAGCACCCGGGCCCGCCCGCCGGGCCCCCAGGGGCCCGGGTACATACCTGCCTCTCAGCCCCTTCCCGATTGTCCTTTTCTCCGAGTTTGTTCAGGCAGACCTCCGTGAGGTCCGGGGATGCTGAGACGGGGAAAGCAGCACCCGGGCCCGCCCGCCGGGGCCCCCAGGGGCCCGGGTATGCACCTGCCTCTCAGCCCCTTCCCGATGGTCCTTTTCTCCGAATTTGCTCAGTCAGACCCCCGTGAGGTCCGGGGATGCTGAGATGGGGGAAGGCAGCACCCGGGCCTGCCCGCCGGGGCCCCCAGGGGCCCGGGTACGTACCTGCCTCTCAGCCCCTTCCCAATGGTCCATTTTCTCCGAGTTTGTTCAGGCAGACCTCCGTGAGGTCCGGGGATGCTGAGATGGGGAAGGCAGCACCCGGGCCTGCCCGCCGGGGCCCCCAGGGGCCCGGGTACGTACCTGCCTCTCAGCCCCTTCCCGATGGTCCATTTTCTCCGAGTTTGTTCAGGCAGACCTCCGTGAGGTCCGGGGATGCTGAGATGGGGGAAGGCAGCACCCGGGCCTGCCCGCCGGGGCCCCCAGGGGCCTGGGCACGTACCTGCCTCTCAGCCCCTTCCCGATGGTCCTTTTTCTCCGAGTTTGCTCAGTCATACCTCCGTGAGGTCCGGGGATGCTGAGACGGGGAAGGCAGCACCCGGGCCCGCCTGCCAGGGCCCCCAGGGGCCCGGGTACGCACCTGCCTCTCAGCCCCTTCCTGATGGTCCTTTTTCTCCGAGTTTGCTCAGTCAGACCCACGTGAGGTCCGGGGATGCTGAGACGGGGGAAGGCAGCACCCGGGCCTGCCCGCCAGGGCCCCCAGGGGCCCGGGTACGCACCTGCCTCTCAGCCCCTTTCCGATGGTCCTTTTCTCAGAGTTTGCTCAGTCAGACCCCGTGAGGTCCGGGGATGCTGAGATGGGGGAAGGCAGCACCCGGGCCCGCCTGCCAGGGCCCCCAGGGGCCCGGGTACGCACCTGCCTCTCAGCCCCTTCCTGATGGTCCTTTTTCTCCGAGTTTGCTCAGTCAGACCCACGTGAGGTCCGGGGATGCTGAGACGGGGAAGGCAGCACCCGGGCCTGCCCGCCAGGGCCCCCAGGGGCCCGGGTACGCACCTGCCTCTCAGCCCCTTTCCGATGGTCCTTTTCTCAGAGTTTGCTCAGTCAGACCCCCGTGAGGTCCGGGGATGCTGAGATGGGGGAAGGCAGCACCCGGGCCCGCCTGCCAGGGCCCCCAGGGGCCCGGGTACGCACCTGCCTCTCAGCCCCTTCCTGATGGTCCTTTTTCTCCGAGTTTGCTCAGTCAGACCCACGTGAGGTCCGGGGATGCTGAGACGGGGAAGGCAGCACCCGGGCCTGCCCGCCAGGGCCCCCAGGGGCCCGGGTACGCACCTGCCTCTCAGCCCCTTTCCGATGGTCCTTTTTCTCAGAGTTTGCTCAGTCAGACCCCCGTGAGGTCCGGGGATGCTGAGATGGGGGAAGGCAGCACCCGGGCCCGCCTGCCAGGGCCCCCAGGGGCCCGGGTACGCACCTGCCTCTCAGCCCCTTCCTGATGGTCCTTTTCTCCGAGTTTGCTCAGTCAGACCCACGTGAGGTCCGGGGATGCTGAGACGGGGAAGGCAGCACCCGGGCCTGCCCGCCAGGGCCCCCAGGGGCCCGGGTACGCACCTGCCTCTCAGCCCCTTTCCGATGGTCCTTTTTCTCAGAGTTTGCTCAGTCAGACCCCCGTGAGGTCCGGGGATGCTGAGATGGGGGAAGGCAGCACCCGGGCCCGCCTGCCAGGGCCCCCAGGGGCCCGGGTACGCACCTGCCTCTCAGCCCCTTCCCGATGGTCCTTTTTCCTCCGAGTTTGCTCAGTCAGACCCACGTGAGGTCCGGGGATGCTGAGACGGGGGAAGGCAGCACCCGGGCCTGCCCGCCAGGGCCCCCAGGGGCCCGGGTACGCACCTGCCTCTCAGCCCCTTTCCGATGGTCCTTTTCTCAGAGTTTGCTCAGTCAGACCCCCGTGAGGTCCGGGGATGCTGAGATGGGGGAAGGCAGCACCCGGGCCTGCCTGCCGGGGCCCCCAGGGGCCCGGGTATGTACCTGCCTCTCAGCCCCTTCCCGATGGTCCATTTTCTCCAAGTTTGTTCAGGCAGACCTCCGTGAGGTCCAGGGATGCTGAGACGGGGAAGGCAGCACCCGGGCCTGCCTGCTGGGGCCCCCAGGGGCCTGGGTACGCACCTGCCTCTCAGCCCCTTCCCGATGGTCCTTTTTCTCCGAGTTTGCTCAGTCAGACCCCCGTGAGGTCCGGGGATGCTGAGACGGGGAAGGCAGCACCTGGGCCCCCAGGGGCCCGGGTATGCGCCTGCCTCTCAGCCCCTTGCCGATGGTCCTTTTTCTCTGAGTCTGCTTGCCCTGGGAGCAGGCAGGGATGCTAAGCCAGCATACCCACTGTGTGAGGCCCAGCCAGGGTCTCCGAGCCCACGGGACGCAGAGCCCCCGAGCCCACGGGACGCAGAGCCCCCGAGCCCTGTATGGAGAGGCGGGAGCCCTCCGGCGAAGTCTCGGGACGGGCAGATTGGCCTCCTACGGGCCTGGCCATCAGGTAGAGTTTTCCTCTCGGCCATCTGGTCGCGTGCAATGCTTTCCAATGGGGCGACCAGTTGGCCGGGCCGCCCTCGAATTCCCAATGAGGGCTCATTTGCCTTCCCGATACCAGCGAGGGCTCCAGGAGGTCGGGCGCGTCCGCGCATAGGGTCCCCTCAGTCTTGCGGTGCGCACAGGTTACCAGAAAGGGGGTAGCCTTCCTCCGGATTACTAGGGACAAGGTACTCTGGGACCCCTCTCGGCCTAGCGGTCCTCCGCCAGCAGTTGGACGGGCCAGGATGCCGCCCCAGCCCTGGATATGTCCCTGGGCCTGCCGCGTGGCAGGCTGCCCTGGATGGGGTCCGGCGGGCCCGGGGAGCCTCTCCCTGCTGGGCTGGCTCCAGGGGCTCGGGTGTTCCAGCCCTGGGCCCTGTCCCCCAGCCTGCTGCCCTGCCAAAGGCCCGGGACGGGGTTCCATCGTGCCCGGGGTGCCTCCCCTTGCTCGGCTGGGTTCAGGGGCTCCCTGCAGCCCCATAGAGGGTGGCCTCCCCACCCCGGGCTCTGTCCTCGGTCCTGCTGCGTGGCAGGGTGCCCGGGACGGGGGCCCGGGAGGCTTCCCCTTCGCCTCCGGGCCTGGGAGCCCCGGCTGGGTCCAGGGCCCCTCCGGGCCCCGGGTCGGGTTCTCCAGCCCTGAGCCCCGTCCCCAGCCTGCCGCTTTGCCAAAGGTCCGAGACGGGGTTCCGTCGTGCCCGGGAGCCCCCTCGCTTGGCTGGGTTCAGGAGCTC